>CM024593.1:11460305-12660305 GCA_014182565.1 Eucalyptus marginata
AATTTAGAAGACAAATATCAACTTCAAATTGGGGGAATCCTTAAAAAACAAAGTACTATATGCTAGATCTCTTAAATCCATTAAGACCAGCAAATTAGGTTTATAAATCAAATAATTACATTAACATGCCAACACTCTGAAGATGTGTGCTCACAAAAGCATATTCGAAATCATTCCTCGTGATTTTTAGTTTCCATTTTCGGTTGTTGCTCAACCGAAAATGGAAACTATCATCATTTCCCAATTGCAGAATCAAACTCCAAAACTGTTGTTTTCCCATGTGACTCCTGCGATCTGAACTCCACTTTTGGTGCCTTTTCAATTCCTCATTTACTATGCTTTTGAACTTATTGCTCCATTTGACAAATCGTCCTCCGGCCTCCACCTACTTGTCGTATACTTTGCAAACAGTATAAATGAAGATTGTAACACTTGCTGTCCATCAATCATTAACAAAACCCTACTTTCATGTCATGCTTCTCCATAGCAAAGTTAAGTCCTTCAATCACTCGGAAGGCTAGCGAAGCAGATGGCGGTTGTATATCTCCGATTGGGTAGTTGAAACTAAGTGTGTATTTTCTTGTCCCACATAAGAAAAGTGAGAGAAGGTGGGCCAATTAATAAGTGCAAGGCTTCTTTTATGTATCTAAAGAAAATATTAGGTATAGGTTAGACCCCACCATATTTATGTGCAGATGCGTTTTTGCATGCCGGTTTTTAATATTAGAATTTAGTAATCTCATTTGAGGTGTTAAAATTCAACTTGATTGCTCTATTCATTTGAAGCGATATTTCTCCAACACCAAGTGTCATGCTTTGATACGTTTTTTAATTTCCTAGGACTTCATGGAAACCTTAAATTTAACGCGAAGCACATGTTACAGGTGCGAAAGTTGTTGGTGGGTGGAGGTGGTGGGGCAAGCCAGAAAGCGGACTGCACGAACGCGTCCAATCTCGTATGCGACGCATTTTCCTGTTTCCTCCACATAAAGGAGGACGGACATGATCGGATATTTTCGGCCATGCGAAAAATGAGGCTCTCTTCATCTTGCTCCACCTTTTCCACCTCCAGTCCACGTCCACCTTTGTCCCTTTGTCTCTTTGCTCCTGCCCCTCGTCCATGGATGTCATTCTTGAGCTCGATTCGGGTGCATCATCCCGCCTAAGCATCTGAGGTTCACGAGAACTCAAGAGTTGTGATGGAGCCGATGTTGCCAAAACTGGATCCGTGCAAGAAGCAGGCGTGCACGACGGCCTAAACGATTCTAGATACTGTATAATATGCAAATAATTTGATGACCTCGCTCAGACGGCTGAAATTCAATATGGTTCTTCGGATGCTCATGTTGTTGTTAACGCGTTACACTGTTGAAATCGACAAAAAAGATGTTTTGAGAGCGAGTCCCTACGCACATGCTCATGCTTTGGAAGAAGGACAAGGGGAGTCGGTCCCAGAGCCATTAATCGACACAAGCATCGCTAAACAAAACAAACGTGAGTTGTTCGTGGAATTACTTATGATATCAGGGAGATGCTTGGGCAATACTTTCTCGACCAATCCATGATAGATCGTGCTCCTAATGAAAGAGGAGAAGTTTTCTTTTCAGCGCCTCTGGTCAAATAGATGATATTATTTTTTATAACAGAGTTTCCTCTTTAGGAAAAGGAGGACGGGGAATAAAGAGGGAAAGAGAAAAAATTGAAAGAAGAAACTAAAGAAGATACAAATGCACAAAACCTAGCTGCTGATCATCCCTTCTTATCCAACTACAGCTACGTACATCACATTAAGTACACACCCATTACCCAGCATATTGGAAATACCACGGGATAGGCACAACGATTAATTGAACGGGGTTCTCTTGGGGCGGACACGCTGAGAAACAGTAGGTACTCTCTCTCTCTCTCCCCCCGGCAATTTCTCCGACCGTCATTGTTCCAGTGCCCGAAGAAGCGCAGCTCTGAGATCTTCCTCCCCCTTTGAGCCCCTCCGGAACCCTAACCACCACGTCTTGGAGCATGAGGTCGTTCACCGTCGACAGGCTGGCGTGGTGTATGTGGAGCTCCAGGTCCCGCATCGCTGCCATCAACCTCGCCGATGGGTAGTTCGCATTCTCCGACTGGACCCTTATCATGGCGTCGCACCCCACGATCTTAACCTCCACTTCGAGCAAAGAACCGCCGCATCCGGATGGGCTACTATGGTCGACGGAGGTGGTGGTGCTCAGGTTGTCGGTTGCGTCGGTGACCTCCTGTTTGACCCTCTTGGACTCTCTCTGCAACTGGGACTCCAGATCGCCGATCTTGGACTTGAGCTCGTTGATGTAGGACACCGCGTCGGAGAGCAGGGACGCCTTGTCCATCCTGGACACGTTCGGGACCACCGCTCGCAGCGCATAGAAGCGGTGGTTCAGCTTCTCCCGGCGCTGCCGTTCGGCTTCCACGTGGTTCAGCGGCGTGTCGCGGCCGAGGCCCGGTTTCCTCCCTCTCTTCTTGGGGGTCCTCTTCTCGGTCATCACCGCCGCCATGAAAGGACTATCAGAATCGGAGTGCTCCGACTCCACCAGGTAGCTGGAGCAACCGAAGGGGGCATCTGGCTTCCCGCCAGCTCCTTCCACCAGCGCCTGCTTCTTCTTGACCTTCTTCTCGTGCTCATCGTGAGGAGCGAAATCATTCTCTTGAACGCCCGCAATTATTCCAATGTCAGCGAAAGAAATGTCGCTATGGTCCTGGTGGAGCTGGAACGGAGGTGGCGGTAGCGGTGGTTGCTTGGGAAGGAGCAGATCGGAGCCGAAAAGAGACTTGGCTCGTTGAACAAGGCCCCAGTTTTCAGGGATCACATCGCAAGACCCCAATTCAAGGACTCCATCACCGGTCGGGATGCAAACCATGGTGCGGATGCCATGGAGCTCGGCCTCCTTGGCCCGGTCGCACTTGTACGACTCAAGCTCGCGAGCGCCGGTCAGCCAGACCAAGGATCCCGTGCTGAGGGCCTTCCGGGAATACCGTCTCCGCCGAGAAAGAGCGGGTCAAGGACATGACGTAGAACCACTCGGCATCGGTCACGTCTCCGGCGGGGGCGGGGAGGGGGACATCGGCGGCGGCATCTGGGCGACTGTTGCTGGGATCGCGAGGCAGGGCTTGGAGGAGCCTCCTGCGGTCGGAAAGGGAGGCGAGAGTGAGCTTGGTGGAGCCTTGGAAGTGGCCGTCGCCCCAGGCGAGGAGGAGGCGACCGTCGTCGTGGTTGAGGAGTTGCCAGAAGATGGCGTAAGCCCACCACTGGGGCTGGCTCTGCACCATCAGCTGGAGCCTCTGCTGGAGGGTGAGGCTGAGGCTGGGAGGGGGAGTGGCCGTGGGAGACATGGACTTGGATGCGAGGGAAGGAGATGAAGAGGGGAGAGATTATCAGCTCTTCCATCACCACAACCACCTCCTGAGCAAGACTTTGATGACTCGTGGGGCGCACCGGAAGAGGGCTCGGAGAGAGAGAGAGAGAGACTGTGGGGAGGGTTTCTCTTTTCGGTATAATGGGGGCAACGCACCTGCCAAAAATAAGCGAATTACGAGAAATCGCAAGAAATTATATGCTTGTTGCGACTCAGAAGCACAGGTTAAGGTTGTCCATTATGCCCATTCTATTTAAGTGACGTGTCCGGGAACGGAGAGTGTCAGAGAGAGAGAGAGAGGAGAGAACAATAATCGAACGGCGTCGTACATGCATCGTCTAGACTAGAGAGAGGGATAGAAGTGGGAATTGGCGTCGCGCGGGGATGGTGGTGGGGTCAAGGATTTCCATATGTGCATTCATCTATCCGCCCGTCAAATTAATGAATTAAATAAGGATGGACACTGCAACTTAAACGGGCACGTGAAATAATGGCCAAACAGGCCGTCACTCTCTCTCTCCTCCGTACGACTTTGGTTTCATTCGCCAATGGCTTCATTTCTTTCTTGCACTTTCCACGGATCTACTTCTTCATCGGCAGATAACTTCGGCGAAAGGAACAAATCCCACATGCAACCTAAAATATAAGATGGGACATGTTTTCCTTTAGTCGCCCTTATGAATGATGAGTTACAACCCCTCATATCACTCATGTTCAAATTTATTTTAGTTCTATATTTGCATGGTATCCGCAACCTTTAACTCTGCAATCGAAAAAAATGTTGTAGAAAAATATTATACATATAAGATAGATGCTCGTTTTCATTATAAGTTAATTTGTTTGAACGAATTTGCTAGATGTTGTCATAGGAGAAACTCTCCAATCAATAAATGAAACAAATTCGGTATGCTCTTAAGGGGTCCAATCTAAGTCCAATCCTTAGAACTCGAATGCATGTCTCCAATGATCGAATCCAATTGTCGGGGACTCGAATGCGATTGCCAGTGACGACCTAGATCGACCAGTAGCAACAGGGGACGGCGGTGATGTGATCAATGGAGATGGTGGGCGGTGTCTCAATCTAAAAAAAAGATAATCCTGAGTTTTGATGCTCATCGTTTCCAGCACATCGGAGAATGAAAAACATGTGACATTAGTAACTTTGCCGAAGGGCAAAAGGCATCTTACTATGTCAGCATTTTAAATTAACCCTAGAGTGACTCCCCCCATGATCAGGCGTGGTCCTGCTTTTAGGAATATATGTCTTTGAATATTGTTGCCCATATCGAAGGGAGGATCAGAAATCGCGATCATCCTTTATAATAACAGATGGGCACTTCCAGACCTTTGCTTGTATATCACTACTTGGTGCTTTGCAGAAAAAGATACAGAAGAGTCACATCTGCTTTAGTAGGCGCCCCACATCGCCCCAAAACTCACGGCCGATCGAACCAAATGGATGCCCTGTGAAGCCCAAAAACATTGTGTGGTTTAAGTATAACACCTTGAAAGTGTGTAATTGACCCATCACATGCATAAAATTTATCTAATCTTATTTATAGTTTCCTTGTCAAGTCTAATAGCAATCACATTATGTCCTTTTATATATATATATAAAAGGTGCACTGGGATAAGACTGGTGAACTAATCATAACTATTCCAGCGAATTCATCGTAACCACAAATCTTGCTTTTATTGAAAATATAAATAATGCGAGGCTGGGTTTGAAACGAGTGTGGTCCACCGAAATATTCGTTTTTTGGCGGCAATCACGCGCAATTTGTCATAATTACTATGCCCGAAGGACTTTAAAATTTCTAAATGGATAAGCAATGACTCTCGAGCTAAATTATTTTATTAGTGGGGACTATGACGAGATGGCGATATATAGCTACCAAAAGAAATGCAAAAAGAGATATTATCTCTTAGAAACACTCTCTATATGCTATTTCATAAATTGTCTAAAAAGCTTTTCTTAGTGACTAAGTAGCAATTCTCACATGATTTTCCATCCAAATGTGATGGCAATTTTGCATCAATTGAGTCGACTAGAGGTAATGTATTCATAAATTTACTATTAATTCATCAATTTTTCAGAAGGTAATCTAAAATTATTCAGTCCCTTATGACCTTTCATATATGTAAATACTAATCCATCTTTCTTTTTCTCCTTAATCTAGGATTAATTCATTTTCTCCTAAATCATAAGCAAAGGATCAAACATTTCCTCTTACTTCACTTTAGATCTAAAGTTTGATTTATATTGAGCTCCTTCTTTTGATGAAGGGAGACGAAACTTCAATGGAAAAATTAGAAATTGGGCGCCCTTACTTTGCAGTTTCATTTAATAACAACAAGGCATTCGCATCTTGATTACACACGATTCAAAAACTCGTGCTTCAATGAGAAATTAATCAAATCATTGTTCTCTCTCTCTCTCATATGCACGCAACTATTGCTGGATCTTCATATAACACATTAAGTACAAGATGATGCTCTAAAACGATTCAATTGTTTCAACTTTTATTAGGTTTTTTTCACTTTAATAGAGTTATCGACTTTTCTTTGTTTGACTTATCAAACCCTTAAATTTAGCAATTCTCTTTAGAATCTAATGACTTTCATCGGAGCTATTACTGACTTTTAATTTGATTAAGTAACGATAAGTTTTGCGTTACCGATTCTTATTTGAGCTAATCATTGACATTTGTTTGGTTTGTTTAAATTATCATTTTTTTCTTATTTTTGAAAAAAAAATCTCTTATAATTTATAAATTTTTGTTTACTGTTTTCTCCAACTCGTGCTGTTATTATATGAGATTATTAATATGTATTTTAGTGTTTAATTGCTTTTCTTTGATTAAATATTACCAGTTGATGTTAGGTTAGCAACTTCCATTTGCGTTGCTTATTATCTACATTTCTTTATTTTTCTTTACCTCATCTTCTTGCTTTTTTTTTAAATTTTAGAAACTATTTTTTTAAATTACCAACATCAATTCGAGTTATCATTGATTTTTCCTCATTTAAGGTACCAACTAATTTTGTATTACCAACTTCTATTTAAGTTAGTTATCGATGTATATCTAGTTTGCTTAAAATTCTAACTTCTCTTATCTATGGTTGAAAAGACTTCAAACCTATCTTAGTTACCGTTCATACCAATAGCTTACATTTACTAACCATTATATGACATGATCAACTTATGACATGATCAACCTTTATTTGTGTGATTTACATAATTTTGTTCAATTACATTACCAATTGGGTTTGTGTTACTAATACTCGTTCGAGTTGTTTACCAACTCTATTTGTTTTTTATTAATCTATTGCATGGTATATTGCTTTACCACTTCTATTGACTATGCTAACTAACTTTTTAAAATTTGCTCACTCTTTTTAGTATTATCAGGCTCAATTAGAGTGATTACCAAATTTTTTTGATCAACTTTACCAATGTTTATTTATGTTTTTTACGTCAACTTCTTGCATCTCTGATTAATAAAGCATATCTTTTACAACTTTTCTATGTAAAAAAGAACGAAAATACAAACTGTCCTGTTTTGGTCATTTTCTAGATTGATGTTATTACATGCCCTTGCGTTTCCAAGAAATGCAATTTTTTCGCCTAATGAGAGAGGTTATATGTTAGTTTAATAGTTGATAATTAAACCTACTATGCGTATTCATCTTAATTCCTTGTCATGAATAAACTAATAATCAAGATGAACAGATCGGTTGACAAAATAACTTTGGCAAAGTTGGTGAGATGAGAACCGACCGTAATATGAAAAGGAGAAAGTTTTTAATGTTCGAAACCTAATACAACATGAAGTAAACGTGTGTAGGATTTGCATTGTGTTTTAAATTCCGAAAGCAACGTGGATGTTCTAAAGTAGCGGTGGGTTAGGCCAATTTAGCATCATTGACAATGGGAAAAGAGATTTCCAAAAAAAGTTGATGACTAAATCAGTACGAATAAATTACTAATTGATAGTGTCGGGATGCCCGCCGTTAATTTCTGTCAAATTGAACATGGTGAATTGTGTGAGGCTATAGTCCTATGGAGGTACAGTACCTTTATAGTCTTTCACTGGGCAAACAAAACTAAAGACTATAAACTCACCCGAATTTGAATATTGTCCGGCTTTCACGAACACTCCATTGCATAAGATTTGGTTAATGGACAAGCACACTATACGTCGTGTTTAGTTTAGCTGTTAAAAGAGTGGAAAGAGCTTGCATAAGATTTGGTTAATGGACAAGCACACTATACGTCGTGTTTAGTTTAGCTGTTAAAAGAGTGGAAAGAGCCTCCGGTGGAACGGGAAGGGCATCCCGTATCAGATGGGTGCAAATTGCGATTGCACCGTGTTCTCTGTGAATGTGTCTGAACATTTGTGCATAATATGGGGTCACCATCCCCGTTTGCTTCCGCTTATGTTCCACCTTCAATAATCCCATATAATTTATACAACTTGAAAGTCTTATTTATGACAAGATGTCAACTTGAACCTCTCTCTCTCTCTCTCTCTCTCTCACGTGGGGGAGCTTTGGACTTTGTGGAGGAAAATGCCAGCGGCCCCACCTGCGCCCTAGGCCTTTCAAAGGACGAGGGGCCTTCTGCATTAGCCTCGTGCTCTATATTGTGGACTCGTCAATTACACGCGCAAGAATCCGCTAGAAATCTAGACCCACTTCAACCGCACAATGACTACTCTATAGGTTTTTCTTTAAGCTCGGCCAAACGTTCACGGTTTGGGAATATAAGAAAAAGCAGGAAAACATTGGAAACGACGTGAAGTGCTACGTGTGCAGTTCATCCGTTCGTTCTCTGCTCTCTTTGGAGGAACCCAATAATGTTGACAGCATGCGTATTAAAGGCTCGAGAAAGCGAGAGAGAGAGAGAGAGAGGACAAAAGCTTCAATGGAGTCGTACCCCCCCACCCCATCCAAATCTAATCCCTCTTGTCTACTGTAACCCACGTGAATCTCGTTTAAAGTGGGGACTTCACAAATTACGGAGGCGTTTCCCATCTGGATTGCCTAAAAGTCGTAGAGTAATTAGCGACTTGCTGAGTCATTCGGCATCAGAACTCTCAAGTTTCTCTCGTAGTCACGCCTTAATCCAACGGCCCTTGGTTTCTCGTGATCCGAGAATTAATAGACTCTCCTCTCTCTCTCTCTCTCTTTTAACTCCTACAGGAGCAGGACAGAGTAAAAGGGCTCGAGAATCTGATCCCAGTAGTGAACGTTAAAGACCGTTCTATCATGGGCCATCCCACTGAAGGGCAGCCTCGTATATATGGACCACATCCAGTCTGGCCAATTTGACTGGACTTCCCTGGCCTCACCAGTCACAAAGTCACAGCCATCCCATCCCATTTAGCCTTTCAGACATGGTATGGGATCCCTCACAATTTGAGGCTCTATATCCCCACTTCTCACATCTATACCATACAGGGGCACACAATGTTTACACACAGCTCCTTTAATTACTGCATTCCCATGTCGTTTATCTTTAGCTACTCGTATCACTTACTCAATACAAACGGCAATGTTCTGACGCACGTACCAACGCTTACATCTCATGCCCAAGTTTCTCCTTCACCACCTCCTCTACTATTTACAGTCCCATAACTTCTTGTCTTCTTCGCCGGCTTGCTCAACTGGAACACCGGATGCCTGCACAACTTCCTCACTCCTTTTCTCAAACTAAGCCAGTCCCCGCTCCCATCTTCTATGTCTCCAGCCTCTAACATAGCCACGGAGCCGCTACTTGATGACAACGATTCCTCCTCCTCTTCGACGCTTCTCATCTGGCATCCCAGAGATCCATTCTTTGTTGTTGTTTCCAACTCTTCCAAAGTGCCCCCGTTCAAGTGATTCATGGCCACTGGCCCCTTGACTAAACGAGCACCCGGAGTTTGATCATGAGATCTGTGTCTGTCGGAGATCATTGCAGGATGGTCCATGATTTCATTGCTCGGACAATTCAAGGGCGACAGAGGCAACCTGACGTCACAAACTGTTTCTTCCCTCTCTGAGTGTCTTTAAGATGAGTGTCTTGAGGAAGTTCATTACTTGCACCGCATGAATCAATGCAGTCAAGGGATCGGCCATCTGCAACAGGCAGACGAGACAGAGAATGAGATGCCATTGGATGACAAGAGGTAAAGCTTGGATCTTTTGGTAACTGAAAGCTACATAGTGTCCAATTGCATAGTCCTCAAGTAATAGACTAATACTCCATGCAAGGCATGGAAAATTATAATAATAATAATCATAATAAGCATCTCAATCACCTGAGTCATATTGGGTGCAAAAACCATGGCAATATTCCGCGCGTTCATCTTGTTGTGTGTCTCATGCTGCACCACGTCGGTCATCAAGTTGATGGCCCAGTCAAGCAGGGCTGCTTCTGTCGGAGGGAGTAATTTTACTAGCTGACTACACTCTTCTTCTGAGTTACAGTGCATAACTTGTTCCGGTGTGAGAGAATCAAGAACCCCTGTGGGAAGCTCTCTGAGCCATGCCTGCATTGAATGGCACTCCCGGTGACTAAACTTGGTCAATAAACATACACAGAAGTTTCCTCTAGATACGTTCCAAGAACTTTATTCAGCTAAATGGTCTCATCTATCCATCATATTGTGCCTTTCTAATAGATTCGCTCTAGAGACATATTCCTTCTAAGAAGCCTCAGATCCACTGCATTTGAAAGTGTAACCCACAGTAAAAGTACGGACTTTAGGGGAAGCAAGTCTAGTCTAAGTTGTGCAGCCAAAAAGGATGTTTGTTCAACTACGACAAATGAACACAGGCCATTTTACTTCTAGAAGTAGTTGATGCCTACAGATGAGGAAAACATACATAAAAAAACACAGCCGGCAGAAAATGAGATCAACTTGCCCCGCCAAAACGAGAGCAGAATTAAGATTCAGAATCAGTTCATTCACCGCTGACTCGGAAGGCATGGAAATCAAGTGGCTAGCTGAATCAAGGTCATATATCCAACCCCATGTATCAAGAAAATATAACAGAAACGGTCCAAAGAATCAAAAGAGTGCAAGTAAATTCTAACGGCGGAACATTTTGTGAGTTGACCGCCTCTTGCTTACCTTAATCAAACCAGCCAAACAGTGAACATCAATTCCATGAGGCACAGCACCTTGTTGAGCTGTTCCCTTACATACTCTTCTTGGCTATTCTCCGCATTTATTCTGAATATTCCTTCTGCCTTCAATGAAGATGGGCAGCAGTTAGAATGTCAAAGTCGCAGGAGAAAAGAAGTTCCTACTACAAATTTAGCAATAATTTCATTCAGAGTAGTAAGAAGGCCATACTTTCAACCCTCCTGCCGCATATAGTCGCTTTTGCATCATTAAAAGAATTGTCGGTACGCTGTTCCCTCTATCATCATATGAACACTGCATTGACTTGGCAGAAACTCCGAACACGCTGGCACTGAAAAGACAAGTATCACAGGGTAATTTTCAGAATATCAACATTGGTTGGGTGAGTTAATTGAAGCAAATACTACAGAGTACACCCTATCAATTGGAGAAGCATTAAATCCAAACTGGACACCATACAAAGCTGAATTTCAGAATTCTATCATCAAACATCATGTTCAGCTGATGAGCGATTCTAGCTAGTTGAGGATAAGGGTCACAAATTGTCAATGAATCTCCCTGAAAAAAGAACTGCAGAAGAACTATTGATATACCTAGCAATTAGAAGCCAACCCAGGCATATATAGCTCTGCATGCCAAACACGTGAGGCAAAAATTGAATTAGACTATGTATCTGTTCTAGTCTTCGAGTGGATTTAGTGAATTTTCGCATCCTCATCCAACGAAATGTAATTTCAACCAATATGTGATCAATTGCACAAAATCCTATAGATAAAGAGTCTTCACGGGTGATGAAGAATTTAATCTTTGGCTGCATTCGATGTCAATCTCCCATTAATCAAACTGATAAAAAGGTTAGAATGAACTTCAGCATCGAAGGTAGAAATACCCTGCTCTGTATTTCACGAAGCACACTAGCTAGAAAGGGTTCTATTTGTACAAATAAAACCAGTCACCAAGCCATTTTGAGCTGAGAAAATTAGTATAATGTCGTCATCGAGATTCAGAGCAACGGATAATCCCATTAATGAAAGTGGATCATGCATTGGCTCGCTCTCGTGGTGTTCATCTAATCTGATCGACAAAAACACAGCAGCATCTTCAACTAAACGCGGTATGCTGCGTTCATTCAAAACACGCGGAACGAGAACGGGCGAAGGAATGCAGGGATGAGACTGTCAATAACATGAACATCAATCAAGAAATTTCCACGAGCCAACTAAAGCAGACGCTCAGTGAGAAACGAACCTGGCACTGGGGACCTTGGGAGGGAGGTGGGGCTGAAGCTCGGTGGGGAGGCCGAGGAAGCCATTGAAGCGGTCAAAAGTGACGTGGGAGACATGGCGGACCTCGGTAGGCCAGCTGATGTCAGTGGAGGAGAGGTCGTCTCTCTCCACGCTGCATGTCACCAGCGACTTCCTCAACACCCCAACCAGAATGTCCAGTATCGGCATCTGCTGCTGCCTCTCCCACTTTCTTCCTCCTCCGCCTCCATTCTTCCCCATGTATTCGTTTTCCTCCTCCGCTTCCCCTCCCTCTTCCTCCTCCTCCTCCTCCTCCTCCTCCTCTTCCTCCTCCGCCTCCTCCTCCTCTTCTTCCTCGTCGTACTCTACCACGTCGATGTAGTCGTTGGCAGAAGTGTGGAAGAGGGGTCTCGGCTGAGCCCTGTTGAACTCTGTCGTGCCGGGGAGTCCACAGGACCTGGATCGAAAGAGCCTCGTCATCCCCTGAGTCTCTCCTCTTTCCCGCGGTTCAAGAAAAGAAGGATCCGAACTTGGAAGGAAGGGAAGGCTCTCGGGATTCTGATGGAGAGATCCGGAAAAAGAGAAGAAGAATACGGGGGGATAAGAAAGTGCAGAGAACAGAGAGAGAAAGAAGGGAGCAGCAAAAGAGACCGATAGGGGTGGATTAGAGTGGAGGGAAAGGGAAAGAGAAGCAAGAAATAGGGTGGATTTGGTGGTGAAGGGGTTGAATCATACAAACTATGCACCGCAAGAAAAGGCAGTCTTGAATTTGGAAGCAAAGCAATAGATTAGGGAGGGTGGTAGTGGTAATGCTATTATGCTGTGGCAACATCTTTTTGTTTCGTATAATATTAAAGCGGGGGGGCATGTGGATTGTTTTTACTTTGTCATTTTCTTTTGGTCCAGTTTTTGGCGATGCGAGGCTGTGAATGAAGCTCTTCTCGTGAATGACAAGGCTCCATGACAAGGACTTGGAGACAGAGCCAGGCAGGCAGCCTCCATGGAAGTGAGGGAGCTTCCGTCGCAGTAAAAGGCAAAAAAACATAAAACAGTAGATTCGTACTCTCGTCTCATCACATGGATTACTTCTACCCACGCACGATAGAGTGGCAGCGCAGTTATGTATACGTCCACCATCTTGCACGAATGTTAGTGAAGCGAGTGTGGGGGGGCGCGATGGGGATACCCTGCTCCTTTCGTGTATTTTAACCAAAAGACACCAAAGCAGTGTCACATGCCCACATGGCCTGTTCCCTCCTACTGTCTTTCTCTTCCATCCATGAGGATTCCCATTCTTTAATCCGAGCTCTTAGAAATCTCCAATGGAGATGGGAGTGAATGAGCAATAAATAGGACCGTCCATCGGCAGGACCATTTTGGTTCTGCATCTACGAATCCATGAATTCGCGCGTTTTTCAGGAAGATGTTAAACAGAGAGCAGATGCTTCAAAGTCAACCCGATGGAGACTAGAGATATATCACCCATCGCCTTCCTCCTCTTCGTATCATTATTTGAATAGAAAAAGAAACCATCGCGAAAGTCGCCAATGCCACCTCTTGATGTCAATTCTACGGTGATCCGTGCTCCCTATTCGCGCCCCAATTATTAATTAATCTTCACGGGGTAGGGCACGATGATGTTCATAATGTCAGTGTGCGACTTCTTCCCCGAGATGTGTAGCCCTTTCTTGTCAAAGAAATGTGTAGTTTAATTGCCTTATATTCACGGGCATAATCTGTTCATTCCTCAATCCCTATGTAACATCCATCCCCCGGGTCTTCTTACCCAAAAACCCAAAAAATGTATAGGGTTTGGTGCCTGAACATTTTATTAAAGCTTCAGCATTACCTGTATAACTTGGTCATTAGATCCTACGTTATCTTTCTTTGGATGGACTTGCCACTTGGAAACTTGGAGGGACAGCTAGCTTTAGCCATGGAGCTCCCTCTCCTCCCTATGGTCGATTGGCTAGCAATACATAGGTCTTTTTATTTTTTATTTTTTTTATCTGAACGAGTTCGACAAAACATGCAGAAATTGCGGGACTCTGGCCTTTTACGTCAAGCCCAAGTTTCCTTAGAGCTTCCGCATGGAAAGTGCATCGCCAAGCTACGGATTCGACTAGCGCTTTCCAAATGTCAGCTTCACCGACGTCGCTTGACTCCTTTACCGTTTTGAAGGCATGATTGCAGATCCATCAGGATGTAATCCATCGCTCGTATGTGATCAGATCACATGATCATTTTGGATTGGAGAGAAGCCCTGGGACCATCTCTGTACTCATACCTCTGATATTAGCTAGTGAGTCGGCTAAGCTAGGCTAGGGCGGAGATTACACTCGTGTTAATCAACGGCCAGGACGCGCAACCAACATCACATCATGGTTCCGTGATAAGGACTGAACATTTGCACATAAACGTCCCAACTAACCGAACGCTCCTCCATCCTATCTTTCTTTTAAGGAGCCCACAGGCTGTAGCTTGTAAAGGCAAGCTGCGGCAATATGCTTGGCGTTTTTGGACGCGTGTTGCCGGTGGCGGGTTCCTTTGAAGTCACTCCAAGAATCTGTGCTGCTTCTTCTTCTTCTTTTTGGAGGATGTGAGATTTGGTAGAAATCTCGCGGTACCAACTCGACTAAACCAACCCCACCAACTAAAACAATTCTTTCTCTCGAAGGAATCCCTCCCGTTGCTCATCGCTTGCGAAGCTGTAATGAACTCAAATCAAACGGCCACCGTCCCAGGCCAGCAGACACCACAACGTTAGTAAAGGGGAGCCAACAGAGATCAGTCCCCCCCTACTTGCAAATTAATGCACTTTGCTTTGACCAAACCTAACATCCACGATTTACCCCTTTTTTTTTTTTTACCTTTTCATGGCTTCAAACAATGAGCCAAGATGTTTCCAGTGAATCAAATGACATGAATCCGTCGACACTGAGTACCGCCAAGTTTCACTTGTGGGACATATATGGGCAGGTGCGCCTTTTGATTAAGAAGCATTAGGCACCCGCCTTCGCATTAATCAATGTGACTCGGGCCTGACTCGACTGACTCCATTGGAGCCATCTCCCTAAAATTCTGACCAAAAGGTTGGGCCTTCATGTCTGGGCTTTTCCGTCCTGACCTCACCTTGCTTTGATAGAATATGCACGGTTTCAGTGTCCTGCTTATGCAAGCGGCAACCTCCGGAGCTTTCTTTGCTTGCTTATTTTATCAGTAAGTTCTCAACTAATCAAACAATGAAGTAGTCTTTGAAGATTTAATCTTTCCTAAAGGTGGGTAAATTTAAGTTGCTGTCAAAATAGAAAATATACAACTACAATCTTGAAATGGGTGGAGTAAGTGAAGAATCGCTTTGCACTCGCGTTAGCTATTCAAGAATTGCTATTTTTCTATAATTTATTTGTAATGATCATTAAAGTAAGTCATAAAAAACTTGAGAAAATGACCAAAAAAGTTCTATAATTCAGCCATAAACTTTTCATTTATGCCGATACAGTCCTAAATCTTTGAACAATTTGCCAATTGAGTCAAAAACATTTCGGTTGTACTAATTTAATCCAAACATTCAATATTTTGCCAAATTAATCTTAAAACTTTTGACGATTTGCCAATTTGATCCTTTTCAATCAATTTTGATCGGAAAATTGACGGTCTCTATCTAGTCAATATTGGCTACAAGTGAGAGCCCTCCCAAATCCAAGTGAGGGCCGCTACACCCTTGCCCATGGTCGACGAGGGCATGGAGGCCCTCACGTACAGTAGGCAAGGGGCATAGGCCCTTGCTTGTGCCTTAAACCTTTGTGCCCACACTGGCGAAGAGTAGGAAAAAAAGGGAAAAGATAAAAAAAAGATAAAAAAAAAGAAAAGATAATAATAAAAATTCAAAAATTTGTCACTTCAAGATCAACCGCTGTGTCATCCAGGATGGCCAATGCTAACTAAGATCGCCACGTTAGCATTTTTCGGCCAACCCGAATTGACAAATCGTTAGAAAATTTAGGACACAATTAAAAGATTTAGAATTATATTGGCAAATTGTTAAAATGTTTAACACTAAATTAACCAAAATGAAAGGTTTATAATTAAATTAGTATAAGTATAATAGGTTCGAAATCTTCTTGGTAATTCTTCCTAAAAAACTTGGGTTACTATCCAACATAAAGAACGGAAACAATATCTTATCAAAGCGATTACTCAGGATGAAAATAACATATATATGGCAGTTTAGTCAATCAGTTAGAGTTTTTAGGTTTAGGTATTATTTAGTAATGCTCCAGGAAAAACTGTTTTTGCTCTTTTGTTTCCTAGAACAGAAATGGAATAGATAAGCGTTTGATAATTTTTTTTGTTTCCAAGAACAAATTGTTCTAGAGAATAGATTTAAAATAAAAACAAGAAATCAAAACAAAATTATTTCTTGTTCCCAGAAACAACTCAAGAAAACAAAAAACAAGTTTTTTCTTTCTTTCTTTTCTTCATCTTCTTTTCTTTCTTTCTCTTCCTCTCTTCTTCTCCTAGTCAATCGTTGGCCTCGGTGTCGCTTGGGTGGGTGAGGCGACCTTGCGGTGGCCAAGCGAGGGCGAGCCACGGCAAGGCTCTCCCTCGAGGTCGGCGACCTCATCAGCCCTGGTCTGGCCGGTCAGCGACTGACCATGGCCAAGGTCAGCGGCCGGGCTAAGAGAGAGGAGAAGAAAAAAGAAAAAAAAAGCAATAAAATTATTAATAAATCAAAAGAAATTCTAAATCATAAAAATATTTAAGGTCGTATCAAATGTATTTCTGTTTCGGGGAACAATCTAAACACCTTAAAATATTCAAAAACTGTTCCCGAGAATAGAAAAAAAAAAAGTGCTTCTGAAAAGAAACTGTTTCTAGGAACATAAATGTTATCAAACGCACTATTTATCCATCAAGATGAAATTTGGACTTGATATTGTAACCAAACGAGGGCGAGAGATAGCGACGCTGTTACCTATCTTTTGCAAAAGTTTGCACCAATCATCAGGACAAATTGAGATGTCCTTGAAAGATTAAAATGAAGGGATAAAATCATTGTGAAAAGAATCTCTACAAGAAATAACTAATGACCAATGACCTGGCCCTTTCCAAAACAACCTCAGAGAACTCATTTTAGTCGTCCGAAGTACTTTAAACAACGTCATTGACTTCATCAGTGTCTTGGAACTTCATTTTCATTGGATGGCCAATTGAACCCGATAATACGGTTCCATAATGATGGTACGATAGGCAAGTAGGGACTTAAAGGTGGTTCTTGCAGGTTTAACTGTAAAGGTAACTCTCACCAATGGCAAGTCACCATGTTGCTCCACCAAACTAATTAAGAGGCGTTTCACTACACCGATTCTATCATATATGACGCTTAGTCATCATGCTTTTAGCTGAAGTAAAGTCCTGCTCTGTCATCTTGGGCTATTACTTCTTTCGTGGGCTTATTCATATGATCAGAACATGCGACATACATATCATGCATCTTGGGGCACGGCTGCTGAGGTTTTTCTAGAGCTTCTGACAAGCAAAAATACAGCACGCGGGCACCGGGAGGAAAGGGCCGGTTCGGGAAAGGAGGAGTAGGTCACAAGTAATGGGTACATCAAAGCAAACCACTGAGCTTTTGGTGGGATATTTTGTAACGTATAATTCAGTCTTAGAGCGGTAGTGAATTGGGGCTTTGAAGAAACACAAATATGAAACTTTGTTCCTCAGCAAAGTGTTCGCTTCTTTCATTTTCGCCAGGTTTCATTCAATGATTGGATCATTATAAAACCAGCAATCGAGAATTCGCATAGTGTACTAGAAACTGGTCATAAATTTTGTTTCGATAGGAGTTATGAGCCTCCTAATGCCAATTTGGAAAGTTTGCTCCGACCGCTATACCATAGCCAAACAGTTCCCCTTTTACAAGTGTTTCGAGCCTTACAAACCTTCATTCATGTGTGTTTCCTGGTAGTCCTCTGTTTAACTGGAGAGCTGAAACTTTTTGGCTTGCTTTGATGATGCTTGCTGTGCAGTTGAGAATTGAGATCAATTATATCCTTTCTTTTGATGTTGGGTTTTCCTTAACTTAAGATTTTCATCTCGTGGTCAGTGAGACCGGTTTCATGGATACACTCGGGAACCTGACTAAACCGGTAGTCCGGTTCCCGGGTGGATCCATGCAACAAACGGGTGAATCCCAGTTCCAATTTTTCAGAACCAGTCCTTAGCGGGTGGTTCCCGGTTCTAGGTCAGGAATTGCCCGCCCGGACCTACTTCTAAAAGTATTTCTTCTCCTTATTGTATTAGGTGGGATAATTTGATATAATTACAATATGAAATTAATGGATGCAAACAAAAGTAAGACATTTGTATCATTGATGCGAAGTATAATTTGGTGAAGAGATAATTTTTACCAGTAAATTAATTCATCGTTTTGCGGTTATTCATTTATCAGACTACCTTTTTTTGGCTTTAGTTTGATAAAATGAACTAATTCGATAAGAAAACATCTGTTATCTAAAAATAAAACGAAGCTTCTACAAAAATTTGAGCTGTTATCTTCGTATGTAGATAAAATAAGAAAAGAACAAATACATAAATTGTTGTTAGTAGTGTTAAGAAAAATACAAAGTGACACGTGCCATAATACGTGGCAACCCCTTCTATACCCATCGGGTAGTAGAATATAGATTCACTTGGATGGATATTACCTCGATAATAACGTGAAAATATTCTGCTTTAACTGTCTTAAATTCGATTTTTGCATAATAAAAACATTCAAGAAAATTTAAATGATCTTTTATATTGGGATCCAATTGGAAATGCATAATGAAAGAATATTAGCGTGGAAATATACAGTAGAAGAATCCTAATACTATATTCAAAAGATAAGTTGGAAAATAGAAGATAAATTTGTCTTCAATCGGATAAAAAATAAAGAGGAAAACGAGAATGAGGGAAAATATTGTAGAGCATCTTCTCTTGGTTGAAGAAAAAAACATGAAAGAAAGAAAAGAAACAAATTCTACAAAGAAACTAGAAAAGGAAGAAAACCAAAATTCAAAGAAGTGGGGCTAGAGGCGCATGATTCAGACCTGCCACTAATTTGGGTATTTAAGGAGCACGGAGTACAAAATATATTGTTCAACTTGCCATATTTTTTTTTGTTATTATCGTCATCATCTAGAATCAATCAATTTCATTTTAAAATAAATCTTTTGTGGACAAGTCGGCTATAGATTCCTTGAAAAATCACTAGTCCCGTTCAGTCAATCAAAATATCTTGATCTTCTCTGATTATGTCTTATTCTTATTATACACGTACGAGTGAAAGTATTTTCAGGTTTTCCCTTGACATGATGCATATTATTTTCGAGGAATCTATTTGTCATTTTCGATATTTCAGGCAACTTTTGACATAATTTTATAAAATATGGATCGAACCTATACCGCTCCCCCTCCCATTTGGTTACGTGACTATAGAAGCTACAATGAAAATAAGAAACAATCATCGTCGTCGTCATCGCCAAATGACTTCACGTGATGGACCGAGTCTGATTCCAATTACATTCAGTCGATTTTAGAATCATATTGCAGGTCAACTGCAATTTCCTATTATATTGCAGGTCAACTCTCCGCAGGGGTTCGTTCAACAAGCTCGATTGCCGTGGATTTATAATATACTCAAATCTCTATACCCCTCATAAGGATCGCAAACCAAGGAAGGAAATCAGTATTGAATTGATTACATGGCCCGCCCATTTAGTCGTAAATGTAATTTTTATGTATTTTTTTTTTTCCCTTTTTGTAGTGTTTGTTAACCACTGAATGTACCGAGTATCAAGTCAAAACATTTGTCGAACGGGATATACGGGATGCGGCCTAAAATTTTGAACTTATTATTTAGATAAGTGAACTACTAATAGGGAAATCTAAAAGGAAGAGTTTGATTATTATTTTCTTCTTCACATGTGGATTTTTTATTATTATTATCATTTAGTGTTATGTCTTTCGAAAGAATTTTTCAGTGTAATTGACTAATGGTTGAATAGTAGATTAATAAATTCAAACTGATGAAATTATCTTTTATCTGATTTTTTTCTAATTTTTTTTAACCTTAGATTAAGTGGATTTTGGGGGAAAAAGTTGTCATTGTCATTCTGTTTTTCTAAACAAACATGCTTCAAGTGGTATAGGCTGTATCTAAAACAAGTGAAATTTAAAGACAAATGGATTATAAATGAGGAAACAAAACTAAATAAATTGAGTAAATATTAATTCTATCACAAAGCGAAGACGACAAATCACTGAATTAATGCCAATTTATTGAAGTATTATTGATCCAATTTCAAGCTCATAGTGAGGGACAGCATTTATGTGACGTACATATATATTTTCAATTAAAAGCTCACTTTCGTTTTAGGAGACACAACATACATCATTCGAGCTTAAACCGTGTCTATTTAAAGACAAAACAAATAACAAAATGACTAAAATACACACACAAAAGAGAGGCGAAATTAATGCTTTCGTCTGATCCCGACAGTCATAAACAACGCAGCGAATCGGAGGGCCGCTCTGCAAAGCGCGAGTCAAAAATGCAGTTTTTACGTCGGACCGCAGACCTCAGCATCGAACGTACATACGAACGATGGGAGGCGGTAAAGAGGACGGTTGGGGGAGCCTTAAAGGTGGGGAGGGGATCCGGTCGTTGATGAGGGAAGTCGATCCTCCACATCAATGCCCGAGAGGATCCAGCACGCGTGGCTCGTGCGGGAAAAAGCTGGAGGGTTGCCGCCGCCAGCTAAAACCCGAACGTTAATTCTGTCTCTCGGGGGGCTTCGGAAGTCAGATGGAATCAAAAGACCCTAAATAATAATATGCACAAGGTTGTCGAGCGAGCGCACGCGCGAGGGTCTGAACTGATGATGCGCGAGACGTAACGAACGGGAATCAAAGTGGGTGTGCAGAGCGTGGGTTGGATGCGGGTCTCGCTCCGGAATATCTGAGCAAAGGATTGGTTGCGCCATCTCCCTGGGGAGGAGTGCGTACCAAACCTCGGTTTCTGTTGGATTTGAGAATGAGGTGGGGGGTGGGGTGGGGAGGGATGGTGGAGGGTGGTTTTGTTAAATGAGGGGAGTTAATGTTTGACCGGCGAGGCAGAGTGAAGGCAAATCGACTGACCGAGTGACTCCTCCCGAGGAAGGTCGGCCTCGTCGACCACTGCTCATGGGAGAATAAATGGGGAAAAGGAGGGGGGCAACGTCACCGGGAGCGGAAAAGAAGGCAAAAATGACAAAACACCTTGGCTACCCCATCCTCCCATTTGACCAGCACCGCCACCACCACCAGAGAGAGAGAGAGAGAGAGAGGGGGGATTAGAATCTGGGGTACACGTGTGAGAAACCTCCCTCGTAGATCACCGCGGTCTTTGGGTTCGATTCGGGTCGAGATGGGAAGCTCATAATTGACCCGACACGACTGTTACCCTTCTCTCTCTCTCCCCTCTCTTCCCCTGTGTGTAATGTAATGGACATGAAATGAGTAGATGTGCTGGGGAAATGTGAATTGGGAGGTGGGACGCAGGTGGATCCTATTCCATTTCCATTGCCCCCTTCCCTCTTTCCACTCCCATCGCCACGCCCGCCCACACCCCCCACCATTCCCACCATAACCCCACGAAGAAGAAGGAGAAGAAACAGAGAGGGGGAGAGAAACAGAGAGAGAGAGGGACAGAGAAACAGAGAAGAATCAGACTTGCCGGGGGAGGGGGCTCCTTTTTGTTGTTCCTGTCTCTTTTCTCTCTCTCTCTCTCTCTCTCTCTGTCTCGCTCTGTCACTTCTCTTCTCGCCGCCCCCTTCTCTCCTCTTCCTCTCTCCGTTTTGTCTGACTCTCTCTCTCTCTCTCTCTGATTCTGGTGGAGAGAAAAAAAGAAAACGCTGCCTTTTTCATTTCATTCCCCTATTTTATCGTTTTGCGGCCGTTTTTTGGGATCTTCCTGGCGTTCGCCGTCAGATCTGCTCCCTCCGCCCATCCCTTCTCCACCGTCTGATGTAGTCTCTCTCGATCCGTCCGTCCGTCCCTTCCTCCTCCCTATATCCCCCTCTCCCGCCGGGAGGCGGACCGCCATGGGCCAATGCTACGGCAAGACCGCCCCCGCCGCCCCCTCCTCCTCCGACCCCGACGCCCTCGCCGTCTCCGTCTCCGTCTCCGTCTCCCTCTCCGGCGATCACAACAACCCCTCCCAGCCTCCCCCTTACTCCTCCACTCCCTCCCACGCCCGCCATGGCAGCACCACCCCCGCCCGCCCCTCTAACCCTAGCCCCTGGGCCAGCCCCTACCCCCACGGCGTCGGCGTCTCCCCGTCCCCGGGGAGGGCTACCCCGCGTCGCAAGTTCTTCCGGCGCCCGTTCCCTCCGCCCTCCCCTGCCAAGCACATCAAGGCTTCTCTGGCCAAGCGCTTCGGCTACATGTCCCCCAAGCACGGGACGATCCCCGAGGAAGGCCGCGAGGGAGATGTCGGAGCGGGAGCTGGAGGAGGGGCGGCGGCGGCGGCGGCGGGGCGGGGGCGGTGGCGGCGGAGGCGGAGCGCAGCAGCTGGATAAGAGCTTCGGGTACAACAGGAACTTCGGGGCCAGATACGAGCTCGGGAAGGAAGTCGGGAGGGGCCATTTTGGTCATACTTGCTCTGCCCGGGGCCGGAAGGGCGACCTCAAAGATCAGCTTCTCGCCGTCAAGATCATCTCCAAAGCTAAGGTACCCACCGCTCCTGCTGTGTTTCGCATTACATTTCTATACCGGTGCGCATTTCGCGAGCACCTTTCCGTGGGTGCCCGAATTGCGGAGTTATTGGGACTGATGTTGATGCTAGAGAACGAATTAGTACCGCATCGACTTTTGCCTGATATAGAGGCTGGCATTGCATGATTCGATCCAGGCATGCACATCGCATTCCGTTGGGTTTTCAATCTATTTACTGCTTTATTCCGACTTCAGAGGTTTAAGCCGTTGCTGCATTCGAACGTTTTTAAGTGTGTGTGGACTTCAGTTCTTGTTGAAATTCAGGACATTACTGACTACCCCCTTATTATAGTTTCTCTTGAATGTAATATCTGTAGCCGATGTTGCTTCTGAGGTCACTGTCTATTGTACGTGCACTGCCATTGTTAGTCACGATAACATTGCCTGATTGCCGTAACGTGTGCGGGATCCGCTGTCAAAAATAAATATGTTCCGGCCTTGTGAACATTAAGGATATTTCTGATTATTGTACTTATATTAAAAACGCGGTCCATAAATTTCTGGATTTGGGCATGATCGATATGGTTCAGGGTAAAATACATGGCATGATAGTGTCTTGAAATCATTTGGCTGTCGTAAGTTTGCTGAAACTGGGAGATGCACTGTCGGTTTGGCAAAAGTTCTATGTGCTATTCTTTAATTTCGATTATATATCGTGCCGGGGAAGTTCTTACCACTTCACTTCATCGGTTTCGCCATGCTTGATTGTGTGGTTAAAGTATCGGTCCTCTTTTGCAGGTGCAAAGTAGGTTAATGTAATTGCATTTCTTTACTTTCTTTTAAATGTTATATAATCGCCATCTAAGTCCTATCTGAACTTTTGTGGCAGATGACGACCGCAATATCAATTGAAGATGTCCGCAGGGAGGTGAAAATTTTGAAGGCTCTATCCGGCCACAAGCACCTAGTCAAATTTTATGATGCATGTGAGGATGCCAATAACGTTTACATAGTCATGGAGTATGTCTTTTCTTTTTGTCCCCTACTAGTTACATCGTGGCTAAAGCTGCTTTTGTTTCTTATTTTCAAAAATATTTCCCCCATGATGGGGTTAGGACTTAAGGATTTTTACTTTGGCTTTTTGATCGAATTATTATGATAGTTCTATTTAGCTATCGAACTATGCCTATGGAAATCATTGAGGAATGAGGGTAATGAGCTGCAGAAGAAAGGCATGCCATAGATCTTAATATGTTTTGTATTCTTCCCAATCACATGCAATAAACTGGAAGAGTGGAAAGAATCTACACAACTACCGAGTTACCAAAATGCCTTTGACTATTGGCATCTGACAATTTTTTGATTTTGTGTCTTATCAGATTGTGTGAAGGTGGGGAACTTCTTGACAGAATTTTATCGAGGTTGGGATCATTCATGAACATGTGGTTTTGTTGTTATTTGCATAGTAAATAAGACCTTGAAAAGTTATCTCCATTGTTGCTACAGAGGAGGCAGATATGCCGAGGAAGACGCGAAAGTAATAGTTCTGCAAATTCTTAGCGTCGTCGCATTTTGTCATCTGCAAGGTGTTGTGCATCGTGACTTAAAGCCAGAGGTCTGCTATCATATTCTTAATCTTTATTATGCTATGAAAAGTCTATTCAGCCTTTTCTTTCATAATCTTACAATCCTGCCAGGGTTTTAATAGTAATCACAGGTTTGCATGACTATGTCTGAACACATGTAGGGACCCATGTTGTGTGTTTTTGTGTGTGTGTTTATCTCTCTCTCTCTCTCTCTCTCTCTCTCGTGCACGCACAGAAAAGTGTAGCAACATAACACATGCCTGGTATGTTAGACTCCACCACTTACGGTAAAATGCTGCTTGACAGAATTTCCTATTCACATCTAGAAGTGAAGATGCTGATATGAAGCTTATTGATTTTGGTCTTTCTGACTTCATCCGACCAGGTATTCAAATTTTTTTTTTTATCTCAATTGGTATTTGCTTCATTAGTAAAGTCCGTGGACCCGTATATGTCAAAGAGATAGAATCATTCTTTTAATCATGGGTTTCATCTTATTAGTGTTCCGGTTGTTCAATGAAGATAATAAAGAACTGTAATTAGCAACAAAGAAAACAAAAGAAGATGAGAAGAACGAAGCAGCTAATGGCTACTCGTCATGAAGTCTTTCGTGTCCTGTTTCAGTAACTGCACCCTGTGACAACAAAACTAGTGATTGGTGGTGGATCAATCTGAGTATCACATTTAGATTCTAGTCATGAATTAAAATTCCAATTCTTCAAGTGATGAGTTGTTTTAAATTGGACAGAGAGTACCCAGAATCAAATGTCATGCAGGCATTATGAGTGATTCATATGTTTTGACAATCTTACTATCTATGGAGCATGATTGATGGGATGATGCCTTTGGTTTAAAACAGGTCATGGGGATTTCAACCAGTTAAATACCGTGTCTCTTTTGTGGCACATATGCATACATGTGTCTGTTGGTGCTCACCCAATGTATTGCATGTGTGATGCAGACTAATGTATATATGTGCATTATAAAGCTCTTGTAACCGATGTTTTACATACGAATTTTTTTGAGTTTATGTTAGAAAAATTATTGGAGTAAGTTTCTTTCTTTTTTGCCCCCTTTCCCTTTCTTTCTTCTTCTCTTGAGAAGGGGTGGGCAATTAAATTTTAGATTTTTTAAAAAACCCTCCCTCAAGTTAGAATCGTATAAGCACCATTGAAGCTTGAAGGGTAATGGGAATTATACCTTGTACAGTCTTTTTCTCAAAATTCTACATAGTCTAATCAAAACTTAGACAGAAGTAGAAATAGAGATATACCATCCTACTTGAACTGTACTGTTAACTGGAGAGAATCTCGTCTTGTGCTTTGTAAACTTATCGGGGTGAAATCATGCATAGGCAGGTTACCTAAAGGCTAAATCAACGTCAACTATTCTGGCCAATTGTGTCCACATACTCAATGTGGGTAACTGTCGGTTAGTATCAGCTCAGGATATCTAATTGTTTTGTTCCAATATGAACAGAAGAAAGACTGAACGATATTGTTGGAAGCGCATACTATGTGGCTCCTGAAGTCCTTCATAGATCTTATAGTCTGGAAGCAGATATTTGGAGCATTGGCGTGATCACATATATTCTGTTATGTGGAAGCCGGCCATTTTGGGCAAGGACAGAATCTGGAATTTTTCGTGCTGTACTAAGGGCTGATCCTAATTTTGAGGACTTACCATGGCCTTCTGTCTCTCGGGAGGCCAAGGACTTCGTAAAAAGGCTCTTGAACAAGGACTATAGAAAAAGAATGACTGCTGTACAAGCTTTGAGTAAGTCCCTCTTGTAGCAACTCACTTAATTGCTACACAAGCTTTGAGCTTGCCATTAGCATTATTGGCATGTCATGTTGGCCAGAAAGTTGCTGAATTGTTATTTCTTAGTTCACATAACCTCAGTGTTGGAAATTTACTGACTCCCAAGAGTTCTGCTTATGTGTGTGTAATTATTTGGAATGATCTTTATGGGTGCAGAGATAGAAGTAACTGTTAAAAAATTTTTAAGTGGCATCGGGGCTGACGTTCCCAGTTCTGCCTTGCATCAAGATCCTTAAGCTCTCTCCACTTATTTGGCAGCGATCTTTTTGGGTGCAGAGATAGAAGTAATTGTCAATATACTTTAAGTGGCATTGGGGCTGACCTTCCTGATTCCGCCTTGCATTGAGATCCTTAAGCTCTCTCTGCCACCAACATGAGGGCAAACCCTTATGCTCATTAATTGTCCCTACCTTCTGTACTTAAATTTGATTCTTTTTGCATGCGCATGCATGGTTGGGTAGACATGCAACTCCACACTCCAACCCCCAACAACCACCCCCCTCCCCTCTCCCTTTTCCCCCGCCAACCTTGCTCTCTTTCTCTCTCTCCATGCACATGTGCTTGTGCCTGTGAATGTGGAGATACTATTTGGTCTCTTGCTTACCAATTTAGTGGGCTGTAGCAGTTAGTTACTTGGTAATTTTTATCACTTACGTGTGGAAAGTTAGATTAGTGCATTGACCGTGAAATTTGTGTAAATTGTTGAGTTCTTTAACATATGTTATACTATGTTCTCTTAAGTTACTGGCTTTAACATGGAAAAAATCAGATTGATGAGCATAGTGGACTGTTGCCTTTGTTTGATATCTAAAATAGTATTTGTGAAATTGCAGCTCACCCTTGGTTGCGGGATGAAAGTCGTCCCATTCCTTTGGACATATTGATCTTTAAGCTAGTTAAATTGTATCTTCATGCAACGCCTTTGAAACGAGCAGCTTTGAAGGTGAATCTCTCTCTCTCTCTCTCTCTCTCTGTGCGTGTGCATGCGTGCATGCGTGTGTGCGTGTGCACGCGCACCTTTTGGGCTTCTCTAAACAGTCAAGACTTTGCACTTGTATTTGTGCTCTCGGATGGTATGGTCCCTCCTGGTTAATTGCTAAAATGCGCATACTCTCAAAGTTCAAATAAGCAGGTCCTTTTCACTTGTCTCTTGACCGTCACTTAAGTTTCCTTTTGTTCTTGGCTACTTGCAGGCTCTCTCAAAAGCTTTGACAGAAGATGAGCTGGTATATCTTAGGGCTCAGTTCCAGTTGCTGGAACCAAATAAAGATGGGTTTGTCTTTCTTGACAATTTCAAAAGGGTAATGGTGCTGCTCCATCCATTCATGTTTTAATGTGAAAAAGAGAATTATCGGTTACTCTTCATATGGTCCTTTTCTTGTTCCATGTGGTTGAGAACTGTGGTTTTGCACCTTTCACTATATTATGTCTAGTCGATCTATTGTCATTTTTTGCATGTCCATGGAATTTGGTAGTTAGTGAAAATTCTCTCATTTTCTTATAGTGCAAAGTCGAACTAATGAGAACAATAATGTGCAGGTTCTTGAACAAAATGGTACTGATGCTATGAAGGAATCCAGGGTTCCTGAGATCCTGAAAGCAGTAAGGCACTGAGTCCTGTATAATGTGTCCGTCCACATGGTCCTACTGCTAGTGCTAGTGATTGTCCATATTTACTGGTCACAGACTGATTAAAGCAACGTTTTCTAATGATTCAAGCATCTCTCTCTCTCTCTCTCTCTCTCTCTCTCTCTCTCTCTTCTCTCTTCGCTTCTCTTCTCTTCTCTTTGCTTGATGAAAAGAATCACTCTGCTCTCTTTCTTAGCTGCAATGTGATCAACTATATGTTTAAGATTCTCTTTCATCTGTAAAAGATGGGAATTTAATGGACAGCGAATGAATTTAGGATCTTAATATACCTTTAGCAACTTTGTTTTGATAATAGTTATTTTCAGATGGAGCCTCTTGCTTACAGAAGGATGAGCTTTGAAGAGTTTTGTGCGGCTGCAATCAGTGTACATCAACTGGAGGCTCTTGAAGGGTGGGAGCAGATAGCTTCTGATGCTTTTGATCACTTCGAACGAGAGGGTAACCGAGTCATCTCAGTTGAAGAGTTGGCCCGGGTACGAACTATCGGTCTTTCCAAACGAAACATTAGCTATTCTTGTGCTTGTACACAATTTGCTTACATTTATCAGGATTCTCTTACCAATAACTGCAGGAATTGAATGTTCACCCTTCAGCAGCTCACTTGAACCTAAAAGACTGGATCAGAAACTCAGATGGAAAACTTAATTTGCTTGGATATACCAGATTTTTACACGGTGTGACGCTTCGAAGCTCAAATGCCAGACAACGTTAGAATCTTTTTCTTTTTTTTCCAGTATTTCTTCTCCTTGGGGGTTTTCTTTGGCTCAGCGTATATCTGCCAATTCTTATGGTTTCTGGGGGTTTGGAGGTTTTCTTTCCCTTTTTCTCTCTTGTGGGCAGGCAGGATTGGAAAAAAAAAAAAAAAAAAGAAAATTAAAGGGGCTCTATTAGTTTAATGCTGTGATTATTGCGTTTAATTCAGGTCGAATGATATCCTTGCGGGTGCACTAGCTTACTTTTCTTTTGAATGTTTCATTCTATTTTTTTCTTTTTCTTGTGCGGGGAGAGAGAATCACAAGTTGGGAGGAGTTGGCAACTGGACAATTTATGAACAATCTACTGAGTATTGAGCTAGGTGCTGGGACTTGAGAGAGAGAGAGAGAGAGAGAGAGAGAGAGAGATTTCTGGAGGAAGCACTTGATCCGTTATTCCACTGTCCTGCGTCCACTTTGTTGTGATGAAGATGACCAAGAACATGCACGAGTTAGATTAGTGTCTGGAGAAATTCTATCATGTAATCAAATGTACAAAGTTTGTACTTTTTAATACACTAGACGTTTTAGCCGCAGACTCTTTTTTGGGACCTCGTGTTAATGTGTTCTCAAAATCGTGCCACTTCACAGAGATATATTACCGAATTGCTGTAACTTTGTTACAGCACAGATGACCACAGCATTTTGGGTGAAATAAAAATTAGCATTGACGCTGCTGGTAATGCGAGAGTGACTGGGAAATCGCTCGTGTGATGACTTGTTAATTATTAATTATTATATTAAATCATCAATGTTTATTTGATTGTAACGAGAGTTCATGTAAAGTAACATTCTGTTGCTTAGCTTACAAACGTGTTAAAGATATAAACTCTTATGTGAATTAATGTATTCATAGATGGCTCGACTTGTTCTGTGGCATTGTGTTTTCTAGATGGCTCTAGTACTGTAGTTTTGACTTGAAGAAAATACTTTTGGAAGATCCTCGGTCGGAAGCAGTCTTGTGGCGACCGTGCAGATTGGGATTCAATTGACAAATATCGGGATTTAATTCCAAGGCAAGTAGTCTGCCGGGTCTAGTATTTCCACACCTTACTTCGAGAGGCTATCATCATTCTTTTGCTTCTTTAAGCACCAGAGCTTCGAGCGAGGTCACATTCAGACTTTTCGACTTTTTCTCGCGAGGCAGGGTAACTACATCTATCGGTCATTAATAGACACCGACGGTCTCCACATAGACAGGATTACGACTTTGGAATTTGAGAGTAATGGAAAAATTAGGTTCTCGAAATCACACAAGGCTTTGGCCTTATGGGATTTGATGACTGTGATAATAAATTGCAGGGCAATGATTTTTTTTTTTTTTTTGATGACTCGGGAACCGTCGTACAGCCGGCAGCCGGCGATATAAACCTGGGGCACTAGCGTAAGGGCCCACCCCCATGACACCCCACTTAAGTCGCGCAATAGGGGTGAGAAGTTTCGAACCTCTACCCATTCCGATGAGGGGTCAAAGTGCGAACCAACTCGTCCACCACGAGGTGGATAGGGCAATGACTTCTTATCTTGGCTAAATCAAATAAAAACATATGAAGCACCAACACTCTTTGAAAGCTTTATGTCATGTTAGATAGCTTTATGTCATGTTAGACATTTCGACACGGGTCCGACACTTAATCAACACGTGTCGATTGGTTAACTCTTTTGACATTTTTCAACACTTGAGTTCGGAATTCTGACATGTGAGTTCAAAATTCCGATATGTCAATTTTAAAAAATTTCAATAAATGGATCAAAATGTTAATATAAAAAAATATAAAAAAAAAACAATAAAGGAGGAAAAATGAAAAATTTAGTTTTCTCTTCTCTTTTGACTCTCACTTCCTATAACACACAATTCACCCCCCAATATTTTCTTTTTCTTTTCTCTTTCGACATGCTTTGACACGCGAGTCTATAATATGGAGTGTTTATTTATTTTTCCTCCAAGTTTTACGGATTATTTAAATGGAATTAAATTTGTCAAATTGAAATAATTATGATATTAACAAATAGTGGATTAATATTTTTAGTGTAAATTCATTCTAGGTTCTTTTATTATTTATTTTATTTATTTATTTGTGAATTTAAATCAAATTAATTTAATTAAAAGTCCTAAATATATACATTTAATATACAAAGTATCCCAACGTGTCGAAATTCTCTTTTTTTTCAGAAATGTCGGCATATTATATCACGTCGTGTCGCATGTCGTGTGTCGATGTCGGTACTGCATAGATAAAGACTAACCGGAATAGAGGAGTCATGGGTTAGGCGTCCGACTCATTTTCAAGTATGGACGCAGTCGCCAATTATATCATGAACTCCCCACAAGTCACCTTCGGAAATACTAGTCTGTAATCTCCTTGTGTAAACCAATCTGTGAAGTCTCTTTAGGAGCTTCCCAGGCCCCGACCAGTCAGCGAATTTTACACAATCTCTTCTTCTTTTCCGGTACCGCACCACACGAGGCCTTTTAAAACCAAAAGGAAGAATGATTTCATGGAATTCAGGAGGTTTTCTTTTGTCTTGCATAAGTCTCTGTGCTCTCACTTCTGGGCTTCTCATCTTTTTTTCTCTTTAATTCGACCACTAGGTCCATACATCCGCGATAGAAGGGGATACCAGGAGACCTGAGGCTGGTTAATTTTTACATTTGAGATGACGTTTGTTTTTAGCCAACATCCAAATGAATTGTCTAAAAGTATATGCTGGGTACGATCGGCTGGTCTTTGCGTTCTGCTTCCTCGTTCCTGGAACTGGCCAGGAATGGGTCCGTTCCCGTTCCTGTTCCTCCCCGAACAGGACCACCAGGCCAAGCATGCCCTACGACCGACAAGTTCCAAGACAGACCATTTCTTTGGATTAATACTCAAAACGACTGAAAGTGACCATATGTTAGCCTCACCTAGCCGGTAAGGGGCAGAGAGCTAGAATCTTAACAAAATGCAAGTTGGTAGGACACTTGCGGTTGACATATTCTGGTTCGAGAATCATGAGGACATTTGCAGGCTACTTGAAAGCGTTGTTTGTCATCGTTAATAAACAAAGGAGAAGTGGCAGCTCCGAGAAGGGCCCTTCCCTGGCTAGGAACCTTGGGCTATGCTGAGAAAGCGGCTGACAGAAGATAAGGTAATATCTGGTCAGCACATATTGCATTCAGGAGTCTCATGTATGCACTCGTTCCTTTAATTAATAACGTCATGACTATTTATCTAATGGTCATTAGCTTCCCTTGTATCGCAAGGGATACTTTTTCCATTGTATGAACACCCGTCTTCTTGCCCTCCTTTGTCGTTTTACTACGTGGAAACTCTCATGCATCATGAACCATCTGGCAGGGTGTGTTAAATGAAATGGGGAACAGAAGATCTTCCTAGTATCTTCATCCCTGGGCCAGTATTAAGCTAGCTTGACTGAAATTTGGGTGGAGTGCATATTTGAAGGAAAATTTTGGTGAATGCAATGCGATCCTATTCATAGAGCTAAATTATTTTTCTCTAATCCCCATAAGGGAGGTGATGTCTACAATCCATCAAGAATCAGATGACTGCGCCGGTGAGGCCAACTATTGGGTCAAGGGCCATCCATGCTGCTCTCCGACACGCCAGGAAAATGAGTTCATAGTTCTATCTAGAAAAGTATGTAGTTCTATCTACGGAAGTATCATATTTTGGTATCTGATGCACATACTATCCATTTCACGATTACGTGGCTGTGACAATTCCATACCGGACCGTCGACAAATGTATCTGAAGTCAGTATTCAAGTTTGACACGCTTTTTCTGTAGTTTACGACGATATGTGCTGGTTATGTACATTAAGGTCCGCTCTTAGATTGGGGAGTCTAATATATAACTCATCGTTCCCAGTGTTGACTTCCTTCAATGCACACTGAGGCTAAAATAATAATGAATACGAAAGAAAGAAAATGCAGAAAGCTGTTATTAAACTGGGCATGGTTCTTGAATTTATAAAGAGGCAGAGTCCGCAACGTCAGCGCGAAAGCAAGTCTCCCGAAGTGATGGAACTTTATGACCAAAAAAAAAAAGGAGGTGATGGAGCGTGCCCCACGATGTGGGGGCGTCGTCACGCGCTCGTTAATTGACAGTGCTTCTCACTTCTTTTTTATTAACTTCCATGAATTGATTTATTGCTCCGTCTCTACATATGATTACGCTTCCCCAGTCATCGACTGTATACAGATGCGTCAGGCTAACGCCCTTACAAATACCCGCATTCTATGCTTTGGCTACCATCGCCAACTTCCATCCACTCTTAGCTCAATCCAAAAGCCAAACGAACTTGTGACGTTCCCTCTCTCGCCCCCACCCTGATGAAAACCCATGTACATACCGCCCTCTGGGCTTTCAGTCTTGCCCTCGAACTAGGCGATGCTTTGATGCCGCCGAATGTTGTAATGGCATGTGCGTTTCTCCTCTTCGTGGCTTTAGCTCGGTTGTCGATTTCCATAAAAGCTTTGATGCCACCGAATGTTGTAATGGCGTGTGCGTTTCTCCTCTTCGCGGCTTTAGCTCGGTTGTCGATTTCCTTAATTTACTGGGCTCAACCTGGTGGTCCTGCCTGGGGCAAGTACTGCTTTTCCAAGATAAAGCCTTCCTCCCTCCGTAACTTCAACAAGCCTATTCCAGGTCCTAGAGGATTACCATTAGTTGGCAGCATCAAACTGATGGCCAACCAGCTCGCGCATCGCCTGATTGCAGCAGCTGCTCAATCACATGATGCGAGGCGGTTGATGGCCTTCAGCTCTGGCCACACACGTGTTATTGTCACGTGTGATGCCGATGTGGCCAAAGAAATCCTCCACAGCCCTGTGTTCTTAGATCGTCCGATGAAGGAGTCCGCTCACAGCTTGATGTTTAATCGAGCCATCGGGTTTGCTCCTTGTAATGACTACTGGAGATCGCTGAGGAGAATCGCTGCCACCCATTTCTTCTGTCCAAAGCAAATCAAGGCTACCGAGGATCACAGACGTGCAATTGCTTCTGGGATGGTTTCATACTTGGGTCTCCACAACCATCGTCAACCTTTTACAGTTCACCAAGTCCTCAAACGAGCGTCTCTCCATCACATGATGCTCCTGGTGTTTGGACGCAGATACGAACCGGATCATATGAATGAAGAAGCGGAAGAAATAAAGAGGCTGGTCGATGAAGGGTATGAATTGCTGGGCACGCTTAACTGGTCGGACCACTTTTCTTGGCTGTCTGTTTTTGATCTTCAGAACATTCGGGCTAGATGCTGGGGACTCTTACCTAAGGTCAAGGTCTTCATCGGCCGAATGATCAGGGAACATAGAGAGAAGACCGGCGACAGCGACTGTAGGGACTACGTTGACGTTTTGCTCTCTCTTCAGGCTTCTGAAAAATTGTCCGACTTGGACATTATCGCCGTTCTTTGGGTATGTAAGCAGAATTTAAGTTAGACATGCACATCATTTACAATTTCTCCCCCTATCTTGTCATACAAATCTAGTGGCAAATGATCCCAGTACCCATTTTACAAATATAGAAAGAACAAGTCTTTTGCTATCAAGGAATAAAAAGTACAGGTAGCTGTGCGTCATCATATCATTGCCGCCTCACAGATGACGATTCTACTGTATAATATCTATGCAAATTGGTGTAGGAACTGATATTCAGAGGGACAGACGCGGTGGCTGTCTCGATCGAGTGGATTCTGGCAAGGATGGTGCTGCATCCTGAGGTGCAGTCCAAGGTACAAAAGGAGCTGGACGAAGTGGCGGGATGCCAAAACAGTGTCGACGAGGGACACGTGGCACAGCTGGTTTATCTGCAGGCCGTGGTGAAGGAGGTCCTAAGACTGCACCCGCCGGGTCCGCTCCTCTCCTGGGCACGATTGGCAGCAGCGGACACACGGGTCGACGGGCACCACGTGCCTGCAGGGACTACAGCAATGGTCAACATGTGGGCCATATGCAGGGACCCGAATGTCTGGGAGGACCCTCATCGGTTCATGCCCGAAAGGTTCGTCCCGGGCGAGGAAGGAGGGGTGGAGTTCTCGTTGTTCGGTGCGGATCTAAGGCTTGCTCCATTCGGTTCGGGCAAGAGAAGCTGCCCAGGGAAGCTGTTGGCGGTGAACACCGTCACTTACTGGGTGGCCCGTCTTTTGCACCAGTATGAGTGGCTACCCTCAGCCTCGGACCGGAGTAACGGGGTCGACTTGACCGAGGTGCTCAGGCTTTCTTGCGAGATGGCGTATCCACTCACGGCCATTGTTCGCCCCCGCCATTAGAGCTCTTTTAAGTGCTCATGTCTGTATTTCCACGTAGAAATTAGTGTTGAACGTCGCTTGGGATAGTTTGGGGGACGGGTCGAAGACTTCGTACTCGAGTCTGGTTTACTTGGTCGATGGGTACCTCATCCACCATGAAATATGTCATACTGTCTAAATGGGGATGTCAGTCTTTGTTATCTTAGTTCGTATAATCTTAATAATACGGGAATATAGATACGTAAAGCGATCGGTGATTATATATGTTTGTACGTATCATCATATACATATCATATTTCTCTCTCACTGGTCTACTCAAGCCAGTATGGTTACTCCAGTCCAATATCTCATCCCAAAAAAAAAAAGAAAAAAAAGGTCTTTACGGGCCATGGGGTAAGATGTAAGAGAGACGATATTTTTGCAACAATCAAAAGACAATAATTAAAAGAGTGAGATGGCTTTGGAATCAAGTCAAAACTTGATTTAACCTCACATGACATGACATCAATTAAAAATCGAGAATTACACTGATCTTGCGTAGATGATAAAGTGGTCCATATTATTGACATATCCATTTGCTCGAGAAGGTTGCCAAATGTCCCAACCCCATTTGAATCGTTAGTTTAGCAACGTCAGGCCAGTAACACCAAAAGTCGAATGACATGACATTATCAAAATTTAGATAGAAATTGTGATGCCTTTAGGTATGTCCTAGCTTAGTTAGTTACTTTTTACACGTTAGATTTCAAGTAGAAAGTAAATGAATATCCACTTTACAGAGAGAGAGAGCACGAAAATCATTTGCCAAAGTGGATTGTCGTCCATATGATGAAGTCTTACTCCCTTAAAGAATGATCGCCTTCTTGCTAGCTCTATCGTGGTAATCAGGGGTCTCTTTTGAATTTTTAGCCCAGGAGAAGGCGACTTGAAAATGAAAGTATCTAAACCTATCCACGGATGATCTAACCCAACAATAAAGTTCACTTTCATATAAAGAATCGCTAAAGAATGGTCCACTCTAGCCAATGATTAGATGAAGAGAAAACCTAGTTTTCTTTGTTATAACTCATTTATCCATGATGCAAATGATGACTTAACATCTTATTTCATCCTTTATCTATAGGTCGAGAATATTGTATATTGCGCTCTAGAGTATCTTGCCCGATTAGGCTAAAGAACAAAATCAGTTCTCTGTATTATAAACAGGTCATATTGAAATTTGGGAGGAGAAGAGGACAAGAGCAGGTCCTTCTCATCCCCGAAATCTTTATTTAGTTTGTCCACGATCTTCACCTCATATAAAAATCATCAAAAGATGGGTAGAGTTGTGCATGAGTGATCAGCCTTCTCCAACTTGAAAAGCTTTTTGCGGATGAATGGTGAAAGATAATCTCAAAAGTGTTAATCCTATCGACTGGGGTTCCGAATCTCAATACTCGTCTACTTAGTAGATTTTCAAGGCGAAGACATGCACACCATGTGCTTGCCAGAACGTTTGTGCCCTGACTTCTGCTCCAAAACCTGAGGGGAGGGGAGGGGAGGAAAGAACGCAATCATCTAATACCTTTTTTGCTTTATGGGTATGAAAACTAATCTCACGTCATTCTCAAGGGGGTTGACCGATTGGTTATTGATTGTTTAGTCTCATCTGACCTGTCCAACCGAGACAGCTGAAAAAGAAGTAGGAATATACGTAAAATACAGCGACAAGGTCTAACTCACCCGCACCAAGTGGCTTAATTACGAGTCATTCTAGAAAAAGACGAAGACATCGTCGGGACGCATCCGTGGATAGCATCCCTGAACCGCAGAAGGCGAATCCCACTAACAAAGAAGAAGCAAAGGGAGACTTTGCCAAGTCCTGAAGAGGAAACAATGACTATGTATTGTCCTTCTACCGGACGGATCACGCCCTCCTTTTTTAATCCGGTTGTCACTTTCAGCGCGGATCACACCCTTCTTATTTAATCCCTCTCCGGCACGTAAGAGATTGCCCACTTGCCTGGATGGTTACATGACGCCACGTCGAGCTTAGCTTCGACCAGCTCCTCCTCTTTAGTTTTATTTGCTATGCAGTGTCACCTTTCTGTGTGCCGCGACGGCCTCATCTTCTTTCCTTATATTTCTTGACGAGATGCTTAGCTTAATCAAACTATATTTGGTGTCACATAATGTCGATAGTGCCACTAATAAATCCAGTCGTCCAAATTACCAAGTCTCCAGCCATTTTATATGGAAAATGCATCTAAAACCTCCGTGTAAGATTCTTTTGGATTGTCATATGCAATGTCACCTTTCTGTGTGCTGCGACGGCCTCATCTTCTTTCCTTATATTTCTTGACGAGATGCTTAGTTTAATCAAACTATATTTGGTGTGACATAATGTCGACAGTGCCACTAATAAATCCAGTTGTCCAAATTACCAAGTCTCCTGGCCATTTTATATGGAATATGCATCTAAAACCTCTGCGTAAGATTCTTTTGGATTGTCATGGCTGGGGTGAACAGAAGTGCTTCTGTCTTGCATTCTCAGCCCTCCATGATTCCGAAATTTGTACCTGGGAAATTTTTGCCTTCTCATTATGAGGACATTACTCTGCATATACTTCTGCTGCTGCCATATTCATGCAGGTTACTTATGTTATCCTAAGGAGAGGTGATTTTGCATTCATTCACAAGGGAAAATTGCCCTTGAATTCTTGGTCTAGAATGTCGGTTATCTAGAGAAACCAGCCGTGGTTTAACTTGATAATTACCTATATTCGTAAACATTGACGGGTGATCCAGCTAAAATACCCGTGTAAAGTTTCATTCCATTGCCGTTAAAGGACCAGTTCCAATTCCCCTGAGTTCTAATTGTGATTAGACATTCATATTTCAATATGAACTGACAGGACGCCCCTTTGGGATAAATCCATTGGAAAGAGGATCAACTCACATCCTAAAGCTGATCAGCAAAACAAAGCTTTTAACTACCATCGAAACTGGTTGCACAGCCAATTTTGATTCAGTTCATGAAGCCTACTCAGCTATTCTCTCATCTATCTATAACAGTCATTTAGATTGCTTATTACCTACACATTTCCAATCTACCTCAACAAGACTATCTTCAAGCACAACTTCATCAGATCCACACACTCATAGCCCCATAACACTAGAGAAAATTTTCATGTAGAACAAATGATGCCACAGAAGGTGCATGTGCAGCCACGTCCGAAAATTAAGGCAGCACATGCTCAAATCCAATCACCAATTCTTGTTTTCACTTTCCTGGAACATAAAGCCTTGGGGATGGTTTCTGCAAGAATTCTCAATTTCAGGGCCAAAGAGAACTCGTGCACACCCCTATCAATTTAGCGGATAAGGGGAGGTTACATCTCTCTAAGTGAAAAATATCAACGAAAAGGAACTGAGATGGGAAGTAGCCTAAACTGAGGCAAGATACAATTATACTCTCCAGACATAAAGTTACTTAGAGAGTACAATACCAATAGAGAAACAACACGTCAAGCTAAGCAGCATTGGCATCATGATTTTCAGTTGCTAGCCCCATATACATAGCCAGATGATGCATAGTGCAATCTTTTGATGAAATAATGGAACTACTTGATCACTGGCATTTCATACAATGACTTTATCTGAACACTCTAAAGGTGTGTTTGGTAACCTATTTTATTCCTGTAAATAATTTTTACTCAGAAATTATTCTTTTTTATTTTGTTCCTAAAAACAATTTATGAGTATTTGAAAGCATTTTAGTAACTGCTCAAAATTTTTATTTTCAAAATAGAAATGCATGTGGTAAAACCCTTAATTTTTTTTTGTTTCTTTTAATTTTTTAATACTTTTGTTCTTTTGTTCTTTTTCCTTTTCCTTCTTCTTCCTCCTTTTTTGTGGCCAGTCGCCAACCATCGCCATGGCCGGCGATCGGCTGGGCAAGGTCCGGCGAGCTCGCCAAAGGCTCGCTTGGCTATTGGCAAGGCTCGGTCTCACCAGCCTCGCTAGCCTGCGAGAGGCAAAACCTCGCGAGGCTAGGGCAAGGTAGAACTCACACCACCTGGCCAAGGTCGAGCTTTGCCGGTTCTTTTTTTGTTCCTAGGAATAAAAGAATATAATCAATCACTATTTAGCAAGTCAATAAACAGACCCTAATTCATCAGACATCTAATTAGTCTTTTTTGCCAAAGTTCCTTAGCGGAAATGCGAGGCCTAAGACCAGCAGCAGAACAAGAAACTGTAAAATTTTTGTCGCAGTCCCAGAGGATTGGACTGGGCCAGAAGGCACTTGGGTTGGAGGAGTGTACTCACTCTTTGCTGGAAGAGTGGAGCGGTCGACTTTGCCAATATAATACTTCTCCATCATCTCTTTTGCAGAATCGCTATGACCAACATCTTAAAAATCATGAGTAGCATCTTTCCCTGCACAACCAAGACAGTGCAATTGATAAATAACAATTTCTGTGGGCACATCAGTGTGAATTTTAAGGGACTAATATTCGTTTCACCCGTGTTGTTTAGCAGGACTTCATCCCTCTAAAATGATCTTCCAGAAAAGGAGTTACATCATAGACCTGAGACAATGCCACTTGCTATTTATATAATCCCAAAAGAAAACAGTTAAATTTCCACATGCTATGTGCCAGAATATGCATCATAATGTTTAATGCATTTTTAATGGTGATCAACTAACTCATCATCAAATAAAAAAACATCGGAAGAAGAAAAAATTGGATACAAGGAGTTGTAATTGTATATGGTCCATAATGAATCCGTAAAATAATTCATGTATATAGAAAGCCATCAAGGAGTTTTCATTCCATGTCATTCTTTGACTAAAGTCCCTTTTGCAAAGGAAAAGATCTCAAGAATCATGACAGAAAGGAGAACTTGTTTTGTCCAGACGGACAAAACAGAAAGGCAAAAAGAATAAAGAAAGAGATATATCTTTCATTTCTATCTCATGTTTTACAACACTGTCGACTTGTTAAGGAAGCATCCCTCCATTTTCTAAGATTATTTAGAAAAGTTCCTCTTGGAACAATAGGCAACTATAATGGGCACGCATGCTCAAACATCGAATTAGTGAACCTGGAGAACTGAATGTACTAAAAGGGCTGAGAATTCTCCGTGATATTTACCGCAGTGATTAAAAACATTCAGGTTTGCAAAGACCAGTAACGCTTAATGCAATATGCTGAAAGGGAAATCTTATTTTTGCATTAATAAGTGAACAGGTTACTCGACCAGAGCAACCAAAAGGAACTCGTCAGGGACATAAATTCTTTTCACCCTCCCAAATAAAAGCTCCTCCTGGAGTTTCAAAAGCTCATGCCATTAGCAATAGCAGCTTTAATCATGAGGAGAATACGGAAAATAACATATAAGTATGAAGAGGCTTGCCCGAAGTCCTTTGACATCCTCTAGCTGATATATGTAGTTTAGTCATTACAAGATACAACTAATTCGAAAAGGAAAAGTCAAGAACAGAAGCCCAAGATAGAAAGTGACAATGGCAAAACAATTCCAAGTAGCTTAACTGATGCTCAATGGGCCTCACGCCTCAAGGCACGAAGGTTACCAAACAAATTCGAAGGAAGAAGCTACACATGGAGATATAGCAACCCACCAAGTTCCTTTTCTACTGACAAGTTGAGAGCATTCTCATCCAAACGGTAAAGGGCAAAGAAACAGAACCTCAATCATCAGGAAAGAAAAAAGGACAATGCATCTTCAGAACCATAGCCTCTGTAAACACGCATCGAGGAGTTTCTCAACCCAATGCAAGGTCCATTAAAGCTACATGGACAGCTCCTGAAAGATCAACACCCATCAAGTCAAGAATATAGCAAGCAATCCGCAAGCGTGCAAGCTAACTGTAATTGAGCAAGCACAAACAAGCAACGGCCCAACCGAGACTCCAAAAATGATTTGCTCACGATCTTCCCAATTAGACAATACGGAATAATGAGAAATGAGGAAAAGAGAAGGGAAGCAAGGAGGTGGAACACAAACCTTACCAGAGATAATAAGCCAGTAATCGGTGCGGCTGTTGTGCTTGGCGACATCATCAAAGGAATGGACTTTAGGATTGGAGCCCATTTTCCTTCAGTTCACTCACTGCTGCTTCCACAGTATCACCTTCTCGACACAACCAGACTCAAATTGTCCCAAAAATAACAGAGAGAGACTTCCATCCCAAGGACAAAGGTCGATCGACCAGAAAATTCTTACCCGGTAGAGAGACGAAGCGGTCCCTGTGATGAGTTCTTCTTCTTCTTCTTCCTTCTGCTGACCAGTGGTGACAAAAACAGAAGCAGGCAGACTCCATTGTTTTCAGGCAAAAACAGAAGTTGTAAATTTACCAACCGTCAGACGAAATTACCGATCTCCATTTGAGTTATTTATCAATTTTTGTAAGATTAAATTTGTAACACCCTAAATTTTCATTGTATTTATTATGTAAATTATGTTATATAGAAATAAGATTCATATTTTTCCACATGGGCATTAATAATTGTCACAAGATTTTCTTTCTCTTTAATAACCCTAATTTATCAGCCACTTTTCACTAATTTGATTGCCACGTTCCTTAGTTTTTCACCTAATTTCTTACTTGCAAATTACATCATTCATTACATCACTTCTTTTAACATTAGTGGGCATAGATAATTGTCACAAGATTCTCTTTGTTTTTTTATAACCATAGTTTATTAGCCACTTTTCACTAATTTGATTGCCAAATTCCTTAATTTATCACCTAATTTCTTACCTGCAAATTACATCATTCCTTACATCACTTTTTTTAACTTTAGTCCATAGATGCCTTTTAAGTTTGTAGGCCAAGAGTCCTCGTTCATTCTCCACACCTCCCTCATTTTCAATTATAAGTTTAACCTATAGATTTGCATCATGCATGACCTCACCCTTTTACTTCAATAATACAAATAAAATAATGATATAAAGCTACTCAAATTATGCCACTTGTAACCTTTTAATTTGCATAGATCTCTCTATATTTTCCACTAAGTGTTTTACCTCAATGTCATCATGGCATTTAACCTTAGTTAATTAAAATGTATTGTTTTAAACTAATGAAAAAGACAAGTCAAGGTCTTCTCCATCTCTCATTAATGCTTAAAAAATTACAACTCAAATAATGCATTCTCATTCATGCATCGTGCTTGGCCAATTACTCTCTCTCTCTCTCTCTCCATTTTTTCATCTTCAATATTGCCACTTGTCATCTAAATAATTATTCTAATTTTCTTGTTTGTATCATTGAACTCAACATTAAAATGACATCACTCATGACAATTTAACTCAACCAAAGTTTGGAGCAATCATTACAAGTGAAGTTATTCTTTAAAATAAATAAATGGCTTTTAATGTTTAATTTAATTAATATGACTTGATTAAGTGAAAATGTGAAGATGCCGAAAAAGATTTGATAATTATATTTTTATAATTCGACTGAGTTACCAAAGTACTAGCTAAGTATTGTCGATTAATCATGTAATTGATTCTTTGAGTTGTCGTTACTCATGTAGTCGATTCTTTGAGTTGTTGATGTTCATGTGGTTGATTTATGAGTACTTGTTTCTAAATTATTAATTAGTTAACTATGGCTTCCGATTAAAGGATGATGGCTTGGCATGAAAAGAATGAGGATATATGTATTGAAGTGCATGTAATTAATTGTCTATCATTAATTGCATGAGAAATGACAAATTATTGAGATGTACATGGCAATTGTTATGTTGTTATGAAATGTATATGAATAATGCCATGTGATTAAGACTCTTACCACAACCTATTTGCCATAGAGCGAATTTTCTTGTATGAGCATGTGAATGAAACTTTTGAGTCAACTAAATGTCTACTGTATGAGATGATTCTACAAGATTGATATGACATGAAATCCTATGATGACATGACTCCTATAGCCATGGTATGACATAGCTCATATAACCATTGTATGATGTTAAGAAACGACCATCCTCTTACAGATGTACAATGGAGTATTTATCCTCGCTAATACAGAGGACACTTGTAATGAATGGACCGAGGCATGACAAAGGGTATATATGATTATGTCCCTCATGAGTTCATGGTGACAATGCCTTGTTAGTCAAGATGCATCGTGCATCGAGATAGTCCTATTCAGTGATGAATACGAACTCACAAACTACCTTGTGGTATTCATGCATCATGAAATAATCTACCATCTGCTTACATTTGAATTAATATCTTTTGAGATGTTGTTAATGATTTTCATCTATATATCATGATAGAAAAGGGAGTGCATTTGCTTCCTCACTTGTCGAACATAATTATCTTGTAACTGTGTTGAACTCACGTTATTTTATTGATATCCTTGTTTCTAAAGTGGAAAAATGACGAACAATTGAAATATGTGGTTGAAAATATAGATTTTGATGTATACTATGGTGTATGCTCATAGAGGATGAAATGTTTGACATGTATATTTGGTTTGGACAACAAGTGTTTGAATCATATGATGTGTCTAGTTCTTCTCGAGTATTATTCAGTTATGGATACAATATTAATTAAGAAATTAGTTATACTTATATAAACGATGAAAGTCGTTTCTTAAATTTTGTGATTCCTATAAGTATTTCATGATGAAATATTTGTTGTTATTATGCTATGGTGCTCCCCGGTCGAGTGGTAGGATGATCTTCTACCTTAGATTTAAAGAGTTTATTTACTATGCTTAGGCTCACCCCAATATATTTTATAGATTTGTCAAGTTATGAGTTAAGGGACATTATATTAATGATTCCAAAGATCACTAGTAAGGACTGGATCAAAGTGCGCAGGAAAAGTGGAGATGGGTTTCTGTACATAAGTTTTTGATGCATATTAGCTAATGTTAAATTATTTGTACAATATAGGATAAGTTAGTTATCTATCGGATAATTGAAGTGAAGTTAATTTATTTACTCATTCGAGGTTCAAATTTTGTGGAAATTCAAGTTGTTACAAAATTATTAATTAATTTTGGGATACCAACTTATATTTTATCAATTACCAACATCTATTAAATTACCAATTTATACATGAGATTATCAATGTCTTATATGCCTTCTTTTGGGAAATTATCAACTTTTGTTTACATAAATTACCAATAGTTTAAACTTACAAATTTTTATAGCATATTACCAATGTTAAGATGAATTATTGACAACATTTCGCCTTTAAGTTGCTAACTAATTCTAAGTAACCAACTTATACCCGATTCACTTTCTACCTCCGTTTATTTACTTGAAAATTATCAATTTCTTCAAAAAATTACTAATATATATTTGCATAATTCACCAATACTTGCCAACTTTTATCTATATCTTCGAGTCATTTATCAATTCATAAACTCTTCCTTTTCTTTTACCCATAAGCAAGTTCTTTTAATGCTAAAATGACCAAGAGGTTATGGGTGGACTAATCCCATGTACAAGCCCCAAACACCTCTCTTTTTCATTGTTAAAAGAAAATAAAAAATGAACACTCTAATTATACAAAACTAGGATTTTGTAGATTCATTACCTATAAATTGTTTTGTAATTTGACATGATCACCAAGCAGAAAAGGAAAGTACTAGAATTGGAGTTAATGTTGATTCTTGTGTGAAAGTGTACATTTTTTATATTCTTGTATATTAAATACTATCACCCAATCATTTCTTATGTATGTATATAAGTATATATTTTAAATTTCAAAAGTCACTTTGGAGTTTGAACATTTGCTATCAAACTTTTTGGTGATGACTTGAGATAAGATAGGGAAATTGTTGAAATATGAGGAGGGTATTTGTAATATGTAAAAGATTTAATTTTTATGTACAATAGTCTAAGCATATGATGATTACTTGCAAGGATAAACCTTGATTAGAGTTTAACAATGATTCGATTGAATAATGTTGCTCGTACGGATAGCTACACTTTGACGAAATGCATCGGAAGTTGTTTTACTAGGTGTCCTGCTTATTATTAAGAGACCGCAAGATTGATACAAAATGTAAAATTAAAGGATGTGATTTAAAGTTATTAAACCTTATGCATCATTAACTACTGAGGGATAATGGGTGAGTGAAAGTGTGTCTTATCAGGGAAAATTACCCCATGAGTTATAAACTCATTATATGGATGCTAATGTGGTTATATGTTTTTAAAATTTTATTAATTTAATTATAAAATTTTGCATGAAATTTCAATGTAATTCTTTTAATCAACTTTTGCCGAAAATCATTGAGATAGCGGTCCTTTCATCATCAGCCGCACTACATGGTATATTGTCGCATTAGCGATTTCTAGCGAAAATTAGCCAAAATGACTACATTAAAATTCCACACAAAGGTTTAGGATTAAATGGGGGGCAAAATTGAAAAACTTATAATTGAATTAGTATAATAGGTTTAGAACTGATTGGATGATAGTTCGCTTCTATAACATCCTCAGTTTCAGGCCATGAGAACAAGGTAGTTGGTCATGATTAGACGCGAAAAAAATCTCACCCATTGAAAAGAATATATGTTTCACATGTTATCTTAGAATCAAACCCAAGTCAACCAAGTCAAGGTAATCATGATTCTTGGAACCTAGTAATTAATGAAGAGGGGTGAGTCATATGGCTTAGGTGTCATAAGATACTAATGATGTTCTAGAAAGATAGAAGCCTCCAAAGAACATATCCTTCATGTGTTGTCTTGGAAAGTAAGACAATGTTGACTAAGACTTAGGCCCTGTTTGGTTCAGCTTTGGGACTCTAAAGTCCCTTGTCCAAATGCAAACGCATTTGGTTTGATTTTTTGGGCGACTTTGGCAAGATACAATTGCATCTCCAAATGACTCTAAGGGCCCTTAGTCCAAAGTAGGTCTGGAGGTCCTTTGGGAACTTACATTTTCAAAAGGCAAGTTCCGGTTACTGTTTACTTTGCGATCACTGTTCATCTGTGAGAAAAACCACCGCATGGAGGTCGACAACCGCCGGCCAAGGGGTTGTGTGTGCCAGCGACGCGTCGGCGACCGCCGCCTGAGGGTCGCCCAACCCCGGCGACTGTCGCTGGACCTCAGGCGACACCTAGGTCGCATGACCCAAGCGACTAATGGCTTGAATCGCGCGACCCAAGCTGCCACCGGGTCGGGCGACCCGGGCTGCTTGTCACACTGGGTCGCCCGACCCCAGCGACCGTCCGGGGGTCAGATCTGGCCATCCGACCGCCAGATCCGGCGGTCCGATGGTTGGACTTCAAAAAAAAAAATACAAATATTTTTTATTTTTTTAATTTAATAAAAGTCATTTACAAATGTAAATTTTACCAAACGATATTTGCATTTCGGAAAACCCCTTTCACCCAAAGGTATTTGCATTTTTGCAAATGCATTCCCCAAAACCAAACCAAACGGGCCCTTAGTCTTGCTCGTTGGAATGAGTTGTATCAGACCTCGTCTGCTCATGAACTAGTCACAACCCTCAGTCAAAATAGGACCGTCGATCGTGGACAAATATGAGAAAGTTCCATTTGATAAGATGGCGCTCTAGTTTAATTCTTTCTCATAAAGGCCTTGTATTTTGGAAGTTAGCTAATTGAAGAGTAAATCAACTTCAAGTCTTCTTAGGACAAGCAAGTCAACCATAAGTCTTCTTAGGATAAGATTTCTAGAAGAATCAAGTCCACCCAAGTCATGGCTTCTTAAAGGATAAGCCTTCTAGAAAAGAACAAGTCCACCAAGTCAAGATAAAGCTACATGCCTAAATCTTCTAGAAGATAAGTCTACTCTAAGCCAATGAACTAGAATTCAAAGAATATTAATGCAAAAAGGTGATTCACACCTAGGGGGCTTCTTGGAAGACTAGTTGTCTTAAAATTCTCTTGGAGTCTAGCCATTTAGGATTATCATTAGACTAGTTGAGTCTTGAAAGTGGATAAGCCTCAGTACAAGAAGAAGAAGAACATGTTAGGGAAATCCCTTATGATGTTTTGAAGATGACAAAATAAATCAAAGGCTACTAACATGTTTAATGGTTGAATAATATACTATGCAGATGATAGAACATGTAAAGGATATTGTCAAAATCTATTTTGAAGATTTCCAGAATTTTGCGTCAAAGTTTGAAGACCGCCAGACTTTAGGTTCAAAGTCTGCTCACATTGATAGTTTCCAGACTGAAGAATGAATACTTATCAATATGCGAGATTATCTTTATTTCTTCAAGGATTCAATTCGTATGGATTATATATAGACTTCTGGTTGGAAATATCACCTACGAGATTGGATATCTTTATTAGAATCAATTTGGATTCTACATCAAGATTGATTTGATTGACTCAATCTAATTGATTGAATGGATCTTGAAGACAAGAACTTTTTTCGAAGAAGCTCTACTTATGGAAACCAAGATTCTGTTTGTATGGGCGATCAGAATCAATTTGGGATTCTACTTCTATCATTCAACGGCTACCAAATCTTCTAGATACAGATCTGTCCAATGGGTAGATTGGAAGACGATTCTCTAGATACTGTCCAATGGCTAGTTTGGAAGTGGAGGAGTATTTAAGGAAATCAAGGACCGATGAGCAAGTAAAAGACGGAGCGTAGAATTTATAATTCCAAAGTTTGAGCGACCTTTGATCATACACTTGTCTCTCGTAAGCTTAAACGTTTGTGATCGTGAAAGAAATACCAAAAGAATGACTTAGTGAGATAGTGTGATCTACCACTAAGTGTTTGCACTCAAAGTTGTAATCTCTTGTTGATTGCATAGTGGAATCCAGCAGAAGGTTGTTAGCGTGGGAGAGGAGACGTAAGCTTGATCTAAGCCGAACCACTATAAACATTGTGTTCTTATTCTCATCCCTGAGCTCTTTTTCTTTTGTTTTATCAAAGCTCGTCATTCTCTAAAAGCAAATTACTTCTACTAAACTTTGCAAAATTATTTTTATACCTATTCACCCCCCCTCTAGGTGTTCATACTAGCACTTTTAGAACATGTCTAAAGGAAAGAACCGATGGATTTCGATTGATTAATAAATGAATCCCATGTTTTGACCTTATAATATTCATGTACATGTGTTATTTGCTCTTACCTTGACCCTGAAAGTCATGTGCATATTTTATAAGCTATTATTCCGGTCTTAAAAGTCACGTGCATATTTTGTATGCTATTATTTGGGTCTTGAAAGTCATATGCATATTTTATATGGTATTATTTGGCACGTGCATATTTTATAAGCTATTATTTGGTCTTGAGAGTCACGTGTATATTTTATATGCCATTATTTGATCTTGGTCATATTTGTTTTATAAGTAGTCTTGGAAGTTTGGAAGTTTGTGAAGTCATCTTAGAAGCTTGTAAGTGAAGTGGGCATGGAAGCTTGTAAGTGCAGTAGGTTTAATAGAAAGTTCTAGAGAGCTAAACTTAAAGAGCAAAGAACTTGTAATTGAAGGAGGCTCGGTGGAAGGTTCTAGAGAACCAAAACTTGGAGAGCAAGTCATGAAAGCTAGAAGAGATGGCCTATAAATGGAGACGCCCTCCCCTCATTTCCTCGCCCTACCTCCTCCTCCTCCTCCTCCTCCTCCTCCTCTCTCTCTCCTCTCTCTCTCTCTCTCTCTCTCTCTCTCTCTCTCTCTCTCTCTCACTAGCGCGCGCGCTACTCCCTCCTCTCCCTTGCAGTCTCTTTCTTCCTCTTGGCCTCACTCTCTCCGCCTCTCTCTCGCTCATCCTCACCAAGCCACTCACCCTACCACCGACGATGACTTTTTGGCCTGTTATAAGTGAACTTTGTAACCCTTAGTTAGGGCAGTGTGTTACGTTAGTTGAGCGGGTTGTGTTCCAAACCATGCTTAAATGCATGTTTATATTAATGAATGCTTTCCTTATAATCTGTTCATGTGCAATTTTGTATAGTTTGCTAATATTCCTTAACAATAAATAGACTTTTTAACCCTTGCCTAGGGTGTTGTGTTACGTTGGTAGAGCAAATCATGTTCTTGATAGTGCTTGCTTATATGTATGTCTATGTTGAAGAGTAATTTTTTATGATTTGCTCATGAATTACTCATGAACCATGCCTTGTATGTATGTCGATGGATACTTTTCTATGGCTTGCTCGTGTGTGTGTAATTTTGTATGGTTTGTGTGTGTGGAAGACGCCCTCGAGCCTTTTATGTGTGGGTTAAGATGGAAGATAATAAACTAGCTTGTGCGACACATGATATGTGATCACTAAATGAAAGAAAAAGATGGTCATCACACACTATTGGTGGCAATGCCTCGTTCGTGAAAACGGAATGCTCTGATTGAGCCCGAATGCCTTGAGTGAGTTAGTACAAGGATGTCTCGATTGAGGTGAGATACCCTAGTTAAGCCAAGATGTCTAGATTGAAACTAAATACCCCGGTAAGGCATGTTACGCACTTTACATGATTCACGCCCTCAAGCCTTACTTGTATTGGCTAATAAAATGAAGATAAGAAGCCCGATTGTAATATTTGTTTGCATGGTCACATGAGGGAATAAACTTAGCCATCACCCTTAGATTAGGGGACATTACCCGATTAAGTTTGGATACCCGACGGATTTGTTGTTGAAGGATTGCCAACACTCTTGGATTAGGGGATGTTGCCCAATTATGTACAGATGTCCAATGGATTTCGAATGATAATCATTATCCTTGGATTAGGGAACGTTGCTTGGTGGATTCCAAAAGAACTGTATGAATGATTATAATAATAAATGAACCCTTTTGTGCATGCTCTTTGTTTTAGAATGATGGCTTTAAATTGTGCGAGCCTTCCGTTGTGCATGCTCTTATTCTAGTGTGATGGTTTTAAATTGTGTGAGCTTCAAACGTAAGATGAGCTCTTCTCATGCACATAGTTGAGTTATTGAAATATTTTTCCTATTGACCTATCATCGACATTTGACGCGGTTATGTTCATGTGCTTGTTCGATGGCAAAACATCCTCCTATCGGAAGAATAGTAAGTTTACTTACCAAGTTCATGATTCACTCCATTGTTTTTCAGAATTACAGGCATGAAAGTCCCACACCATTTTTGGAAGCAAGCCCGCTAGAGGATTTAAGGTTTATCCCGTCTTTTTGAAGCACAGAATATGGTGGTTGTAAATAGAATGGTCCATGTAAGAAGGGCTTGTGCTAACTTTTCATAATGTATGAAAGTAGTGGTGTGTCATAAATAATGTTTGTTCATCCCCATTGCTTATATATGGGTGTATTTTCCTGACTTGCTCATTGTTGTATGAGCCTGAGATATCGCATGCTCTTAAAAAAGATAAAAAAAAAATGAGACGGTGACGCGCCTGAGATATCACGAAAATAACCCTTACCGTTGGAGACTCTGTACATGGAGTCAGGGTCATCACAGCTTCTTTGTAAAACATAAGACCAATGAAATAAAGGTTAGGCAGATAGTTATGCCGGAAGTGACTAAACCTAGTACGATAGGACGCCATAGACATAGAGTAGTCCTTCAAGTTGGTGGTTACTGTGGTCAAGGACATAGACAAGAAGTCGATTGTCGTGAGCAAGAAGAGCTTTGAATCACAAGCTAAACAAATGAATGATCGAGCAGGTTCCCTTGTGTCCTAATCCAGAGGACATAGTTACCCCCATCATCACGTTCATCAGCTGGTTGGTATTAAACAAAAGAACACAAACACAATGGCTGTTTAGGTCTGAAACAAAGCGCAACATGGACGACTCGATAATTTTCACATGAAATAAAACCCTAGCAAAGGCTGCAACACAAGATAATTCCATTCAGAAGGAAAGCCAATCGCACCAAATAGCAACAAGAATGGTCGGTATAGAAGACCCCCGAGTTCTGATCACACCATGGCATCTGCAAAAACAGCCGGCAGACCTGGAAAATTAAGAAAATAAATGTCAATAACCCAAGAACAATGAAGAAAGATAATGATGAATATTGTACCTACGCATGCGATGACCGATCGACATTGTGATTTCAATGATAACAATGTGATAAAAATTTCTTTGGACGTGTAGACAATCCGACCGTCTTGCATGTCTATCTCACCAATCATAATAAATACTTTCATTAAAATCAAAGACCTAACTTCACATGTACATGTATATATGTATCTAGCTAGCGTATCTAAACTTTAAGTGGAAAGTAAGACAAAAAAGATAACAACAGGATTAACTGCGTAATGCCCATCTAATCTCATTTCAACCTTGGTGTGTTTTTTGGTGAAAAAAATAGGGTAAAGAACATACTTTACCTAAAAAAGAATGACGAAAAGATGTCGATGCCTATAGAGTGGCGGACACGTGGTGGCCCACTGGACCCACCGTCAAAATTGATCACCAATCAAAGCCACTAGACTAACTTTTTCTTACTTGGATTCATTGTTTGGAAGTTTTCTCCGAGGGACCCTTTTATCACAAGACCGGCTATTTCGCCTAGGAAAATGATTACACAAAATCAAACTCTTATAAGACTGCTATAAAGTGACGCTTACATATCATTGTAAAACTTTCTATCCAATGTAATAGCTAAAAGGCATGTTTTTGTTTTCCCCAATTTCAAATTTTCTTGACATGTGTATTTTCTTACTATTCTTTATTACTCTTTTTAGGATAAGTCTATCTTAGATAAATAAACTCTGAACCCATGAATCCAATTAACATCATGGATCAAATGATATTGTGTGCAAACTCTGCACCCACCTATGTATTCCTTGACATAATACTTATTTTGGGGATGACGTACAATGATAGACATTATTAATCAAAGTACACAAATTTGTGGGACAAAATTCTCGCGATTTGATTCTTGGGTTGGTCGAGGGTAAAAGGTCTTGGGAAACAATAAAAAGTTATTGACCCACATTCTACAATTGATGTGGTAAATATAGTCAATCAACACTATGTGAAGTTTAGCTAATTTTATGGATTTTCAATGGTCACCCCGTGGAACCATTCTAATGATATAACATATCTTGTAAGTCTTGTCTTCAAACACTATCTTATCATTGCGTCCTCGTGTCGTTATGCTGGCAGTACCTAGCCATACAGTATACCCCCCAATCTTACTATACTGCCACGTGAAATACCTAATGCTCTCAACTCATTTTATGATAGCATGATAAATAAGAACAACCACATTGCGATGTGCACAACGACGTGAGGACTAGTGTTTTTTGTAGCTTCAACTTCAAATATAGTGTCACTAGCTTTGTCTTGATCTAATATTTGATGAAGCAATAATAACCAATAAGTTTCGTGAGTAAGCACTATTGCTGCTAACCAGAAACGAGACTTTGTAGACCGGTCTTGTCTAACCATCATTGTTCTTATATAGATGCCGTCTACGAATGGTTTCATGTTTTGTGTAAGAGTTGCCTTAGAGACAACGTTTTCGTGCAATGGATGACGGAGAGAAAGGGAAGAAGATAAGGAAGATTTAGAGCTCAGATTTATGGATGGGGAATCAAGTCAAGACCATCAAGTGGATTATATTTGCTGAAGGGAAGATGAGTGCGCAATGCCAATGTGCTTTTGTCACAGACAGAACAATCTGACCACTCATTTGTAAGGTTGGGCATCTTGTACATCAGATCATCATATCATATCTATCTATCTATCTATCCACAGTACAAAACAGTTCAGTCCTTGTTTTGCACTTTTCTATCTGTTTTACTTTAATGACAAGAGTTGAAAGCTAAGGACTGCTCCTACTCTCAACATATATTGTTTGGAATTTAACAGTGTTGATGGTTATGGTATTGTACTGATGAAGATATTCGCCTTGATGAAAAAGAAAGAAGGAAGAAATCGAACTTGCCTTGAGGAGATTGAAGGAGAGACAGGTACTCGTCCTTCTGCTGATTGTTGGTGACAAGGAGTTGGTGTATGCAACCAGGCTTCATCATTTGATTCTCTTTGTCATTTATCTTGCTCCCCAGCTCCGGATGGATCTTCTTCTTCAACATCTTCCTCATCAACTGCATGCATTGGGTTGGCATTCACTACATCTATTAATCTTTATCCTTATTTTGTCATTAGCGTTGTTTGTGTCTCCTAAACAAAAGTACATACTATTTGATTTTTGACTTTTCATGATTGGGTTTGCCAGCTGCCGGTGTTAACGACCTGAGGAAGTGCTTACGCATGCTAAAAGTGAAAATAGAAAGGAGCTCAAGGATACCGCATATTTGATCCTCAATACCCCCACACTACTTAGGTGTACGTTCATCTGAATAACTTCATCAGAGCCAAAGTGGAACAAGATTGACCTCTGAAAGGGATATAAAGGCTCTCACTTTGTGAAGATACCTTAGTTTGTTGGGAAAAAGGACACTCACCCGGTTTAGTTTTCTAGTGGGGCGTGAATCTTCAGACACCATGTGATGAATGAGCTTCTTGGCAAAAGATTGGCCATCTTTCTTGGTTGAAGCGGGTTCTTTTTTCCCCAACGGCTTGGTGGGTTGACCAACTTCACTTGGATATGGTTTTTCTTTGACATCAGAATCTGCTGAGAAGAGGTCGGCCAAGGTCACTCTCTGCCCTTTCTTCTTCTTTTCTTCTTCAAAGACCACTCCCTTGGTCAGCTCAACATTGTCAACCACCATTGACCTGTCAGGTTTAGCAACATCATCTTCGAATGGATTCAGTAGTCGCATCTCATCATTGAGGACGAGGTCGTTGTTGCAGAATGTCGTCAACATCAAAGGGTTCTGTTCCTCGTCCTCCACAATCGGTTCCTCCGGATCACCAGGATAGAGATCATGATCATGCTGATCATCCTCTTCCTGACCCTCATGATGACTTTCCAAGAAGAGCTCATCCTTTTCTTGGTCCAAGGGTTTCAGCGGATCATAACCAAAAGTTCCAATTGTTAATATCCCATCTTTCCAACCATCCAGCACGCCTGCGAATGTGAGCCCTTCAAGTAATGCTAGCGCATCCGCAGTGATGGATTCAGCCTCTTTCACACTTCCGCCTAGCTCATGATCTGCACAAACACACAACTTTCAAATAGTGATCGCCACAACTTCTGTGAAGTTAGTGACTGCTCTAGTACACTGTTCCAACGACATTGATGCGCCAAAGCACTCGACAAATGCATGGGATCTGGCAGAAAAGGAACATCGTGTCGTCATTTTGGATAGGGGAAATTTGCAAAATCAAACCTTGGAGGATGTTAGCATTCGACCTCTTCCTCTTTTGCACCCAGTTAAAGATCTGAGGAGAAGATGATAGAAAGTGATGAGCAACTTGGACAGTATTAACAAACAAGCTGAGGCATGCAAAAACAAAGCCGTGATCATAACGATAACGACGATGGGGGATGAATGCAAGAACCTTCATTTTCCCTCTGCAAGTTGGCTGATGATGAAATGAAACAAAGTGTCAGAGTGAATGAACGAGGCAAATCAATTATGGTGGTGAAGGGGGAAGTGGAGAAGAGAGGGGGCCGTGGCCAACCCGGTGGAAGAATGCGGTGAGGACACGTGGCGGGGGGAGTGGGGCCTCATTTCTTTGGGGTTACATGGCATGTTGGATCAGCAGCAACCCATATCCATGTTGGGTCTTGCTGGCACGATCGATAGCTCGATATTCTTGACGTGATGTTGGGTTTCCCTTTTCTCGATTCAGAGAGCCAAGGGAGAGGCTCCATTAATCCCTCACGTTCCCATTCTAATTTCACTGGTCGTTGCATAACATGAGAGCAAGAAGTTTCATTAAAGAAAAAAAGAAGGGTCTCCTTTGGACTTTTTTGTTGGAACCAAGCTCAACACTGCAAAATCCTTCGAGAATTAGAGTTTATCTGAAAGTCTTTTTTCTTCTAATTGATTAATCATAGAACTAGTACAACGTATATACAACAATCATGAGAACCATGTGCTTTTAACTTCTTCCAGTTTATATGTGTGATGAGGGACTTGATAATTTGGGAGACTGTGATTTGATTTATTTTTCCTGCTTTTTGGAACTTTAGAATCTTAGATAGTTATCTTAGAAGTTTGAGTAATTTGTTTTTGAGTCATCCAATTAGATCTTGGATAATATCCTTAGGGATTTTCCTTGCTCTTTCTTTTAATGATTTTCTACCTATCTTTTATAAGGTTTTTCTCTAGGATTTTAGGCTATTTATATTAGTACTATTATTATTTTGTAAGAAGCTTTTGACGTTGAATCAATAATGATATTGATAGTTTATCTCTTTGCGCTTCGAGCTTGTCACACCTTTACGCGTGTTTGCTAGTTTTACTTGTACTCTGAATTGCTATTTGTGTCATCCTCGTTTCCATTGTGTGAGGTGACACCGGGATAGGTTAGTCGTAGGAACTCAGCACTAGCTGCTTTGGGGACTATCATTTAAGATTGGGAGGTGTAGGCTGTTTGACAGTAGCCTTAGAGTATCTTGACAAGTTATAGAACGGTGATCGAATGAGACGAATATTTAGTTGGAAGGTCGGGCGATAACAATGTGCATTAGGATTAGGATTACGATTAGGATAACAATGTTGGGCCATTGGGAATCACACCTATGTCCAATCGTTTCGTAAGCTTGCTCTGACCTTGCGAAGTAATTGATTTGTCTGAAATATCGCAAATCACGTTGGGATATAATGGATTACAGTTGATAAATTGTGCACTTTGAATGTGCCGCGCTTCGATCATGTTTATGAGTGCTAATTTATTATGAATTACCGTTCGCGTCATCTTTTAATTTTTCTTTTTTTCCATGTCAATATGTTCAATAAATTAAAGACAAATCATTGTCAGGTCACATCTATATTAAAGATGGATATGATGGGACTATATTTGTTGGCAAACTAAAGCGACGGTCAACAAACGGAGTCAATCACAACTAGTGGATAAAAAAGATGTACAACCATGGGCGGAGCTGGGACGACCCTCGTCGAAGTCCTACGAGGCCGCAACCGGAGGGCGATGGGCTGAGGGTGGAGATGGAAAAGATTTTCATTAGGTTTTAGCTACTCTTCCATAAGTGCGAATAGATGGACGCATAGCCACTTTTTGGATAAGGTGCTTCGACCCAAGTCTACTCAATTTCTTGCTCAATTTCAATTTTCTATCATCTAGATTTGAATAAAGTGCTTTGTCAGTAGTGTCATTTCTGTTTTTGCACATGATGGAGGTGCAAAATATCTAATATTGTCACAATATGACAATTCTATATTAACGAATCTCTTTTCATTTGCTTAACGTATCCAACGTGCATGCACTTTCCACTTAGGCATGTTAATGGCATATTCAAAGAACTTAGGCTGGTAAAACCAAGCAAAGAAGAAAAACCTCCAAACCGAATTGAGATTTTAAATTGTTTAATTTGACTTGTTTGTGCCCGCATGAACATCTTCTTGCCCCTGTAAATACATGTACTTTGAACTGTATTTGATGCCATGATATTACATGACTTACGAGCAAACTCGCAAAATGATATTCATGTATCCATTCAATATAGAAACTAGGGGTCAAGCGCACTCTATGCGCGTGCATATCTAGTCCTTTCTCATATGCCTACATTCGACTATGTAATAAAATTTCGGGAACAATTGGAACGAGATATCCATATCCTTGATTGCTATTACTGTTGATCATAAGGAGTGTCCACAGAAAGCTAAGAAGATGTCATAACATGTCGAAGCAGTTGAAGTTGATGCAAGATATTTTCTTCTGCAGATGGGAATTATTGCAGCATTCGTGCTTTCCATCCTAAAATGAAAACAGAGGAATTAGGTATTTTTAGCTACTAGCTAGCGCGTCCAGAAATCCAACGATGGGCAATGCATTGCATTGATCAGCGATCCGGTCACCCTCAGAAAAGCGACCAAGTCCACACACATATCGGGATAAGGAAAGTTCCACATTGAGGACGGAAGAAGAGATGAGTAGGTGTCGAGGAAGAAGATGGCAAATGTCGGAGCGGGGGTCATTTCGACCAGTAGCCATTTGTCGCTCTGCTTGGGCCTTCAAGCATCGGGTGGTGCACCTTAACAGGGAGCTTCGGATGCTTTCGGACGCTCATCTTGTTCTTCAATGATGGAGAGGGTTTGGTCGTGGCGGGTCATCTCCGGTCCCTCTCCGTGTCCGCAAAGCCCGCATATCTTTCTCCCCTCTTGTTTGGTTATGCACCAAGCTTTGATGCCATCTACATTGCCCACGCACTCACCTTCTCTATGTTATCTTCACATGGTTTGTCCAACTATTTCATCCAAACTCCATTGCGACATAAGAACATACTTTTATTTGATTATTCTTTATATATATATGGTCGGAAAACCGCAAAATATATATGAAAGGAGTAAATAAAACCAGTAAACTTACATAAGAAACGCAGTATTTTCCCAGGATGTTTAAGTGACTTATTACCGAATGCATTTAAAGAAACGCACAAAACAAATTGGCAAAGTTAAGATGAATTTGAAAACTGTTAATGCTATAGTTAATGGTAAAACAGTTATATTTCTAACATACTATTATGAAAAGTTCCCTAATTACTTTTGACAGAGTAGATTCTAACAAAACGTTAGGTGGATATATTAAAATATCATTAAAGTGAATATATAGCAAATATAGTATCTTCCCACGATGTTTGAGTGATTTATTAAGATAAGTACGAAAAAATATCGTAGATTCACAAGACACGAAACCCTTTGCAAGGAACCTCCTCTTTCCTATATCGATCCTTTTTAATGAACTCAACATGAAATATAAATGATAAACAGATTAATGACAAAAACTTTCAAGTTTCTTCACGAATGGATTTGTAAAGATGTACAAGAACATTATTTGACTTTGTTTAAGATTTCACAAAATAAAATTTATGGTAATGGCAAGACGTCAAGGATATGTTGCAGGAGCTTATAAGGACTAGGGGTCTGCAAAATAGATGGCCTAAACCGAAAACCGCTCGGACCAAACCGGACTGGCCAATTTGATCCATTTCCCGGTTCCAAGAGGGAACCAGACCGAACCAACCTACATATACATTTATTTTGTAATTTCTTCAAAAAAATTAGTAAAATTGAACTAAATATTATCTCATCCAATGGTACCACAAATTACTGTATAATAACTCGTCACTCATCATCACTTTGATCAATATCTTAAAATTTGTCACTCTCTCCTGTTGTGCACGACCATTTTTTAGTTGGGAAAAAAAAAAGTGACCGATTATATTGGACTGGACCATACTAGAAATCGATCACCCCTATTAAGGATGATGGATCTATATTAGGCAACGGTTTCAACAATTTGGATATCGGGTCTTCACAATACACGAATCAAACTAAAATCGAAAGGTTTTCTACTTCCTTCTTCCTTCGGCTAGCGACTAGCTAGAGGCTGGGGCCGGTGAGGGACCTTTTTGGCCACTTGTGAGGCCGGCCTCGTCAAATCTAGCGAGGGCTCGCCTCACCTAGCCATGGCGAGGTTGGGGTGAGGCAAGCCCTCGCCATGACTGGTTGAAGTCAACCTTGCTGAGACTGGTCAAGGCAAGCCCTTGCTAGCCTGGCCAACCTCATTAGCCCTAGCCTCTGGCCAATCACCTAGCTAAGGAAGAAGGAAGGGATGAAGAAAATAAAAATATATATATATATAACAAATATGTAATTCTAAACCGTTTACATGCACAAGCACATAAACACGTCAATGTGCAAACATTAAAAATTAAACCTCGAAATATGAAAACATCAGTTTGTTTTTTTTTTCTTTTTTTGGGTAAAAGGTAAGTATTATAGATAGACTTGTGAACCAGGAAGCTATACAGAGTACAGCAAAAAAGAGCCGGCACCAAAAAACTTGCACTCAGACGGTTAGAGAAGAAAACATCAGTTTGTTCACCTTGAAACAATTCAAGAACTAGTAAATGCAATGCACCCCATTTCCCTGGGCAGGAAAATGGAAAGTTTGTAGACATCCATGAGGCCTCATTCATTTACAAAGAAGTTCTATGTGAAACACAACATATATCTTTTACACAATTTTTTAAACTAGAAGTGTGATTCATAGTGGACTTGGCCAAAATATCAGACGTGCACTATGCTATCTTTCGATAACTACATCCAAAGAAGTGGTCTATGGTCTCATAATTTAAGCACATAGGAGCCAGAAGAAGAAATGAGATGGGGAGGAGCGATGGATGCCGGCCAGAACTTTTGTAGGAAATAGGCCCCTCGTCAGATTCGGTGTATCCCTACACTTCAATCACGCCTATCCATCCAAAGACCAAATCCAGTGATGGACCTACAACTCAGTGGTGGATACAACTGACAAGTCCTCTTCCAAGAAAACTATTCATTTCCTTGTTTCCAATTATACAGTGAGTCGAGTGTCGACGCGTGACAACTTCCCTACTTGCCTGGGATGCTTATGGAAATACTTTGAAATATTTAGCCCTGTTTTGCTCCCGATTAATGGCTTTCATTTGATAAATCAAGATATGCATCCAAGCTCTGCAAACCAAACCACAAAAGAAACATATCAGAGATCTATCTCCATGTCTATAAAGAGAGTGCAACTGACTAGGGGGCGCACGAATGTTCACCGCAACCCCATGGTGCTTTTGGGCCTTGGGCCTTAATAATCGGCCCTACGAAGTGGCCTCAACAACTGATCCCAAATTCAAGGACTGTCACTGCAGAGGCCGAGTCTCACATCCCTTTATTGATCTCGTAAGGAGCAGATAATACATCTGGTCATGCGAATTGCCTAGGCCCGATGCTAGTCCCCCGTAATGAGGTATCCGACATCTATTACGTATCCCAAAAGGTCCGCCGCTTTGAAGGCCATTGCGCGGTAGCCTAGCTAGCTAACAGCAGCTGGCTGTTATTTTAGTTGGAGCGCGCCTTCCCTTCTTCTCTCACGTCGGAAAGATTTAGCAGTACTTTTCAAAAGATGACCTGATCGGTGGAGTACGATACACTGGTGTACATGATTAGTGAGGTTGATGATGGTAAGGCCTGACATTTGAGGTCGGATTTGAATGAGCAGCTCCAAAACTCCCTTTTAAGAGGTGAAAGCGGAGTTTTTTTAGATGCATTCAAAATAAAGTGAAGTCCACATACTACCCATCGCTTCTTCTTTCCCGGATCAAGTGCACGTAGCGAGAAACGAGATCAGCCGTCGAATTGAAAGGATCTCATATGGAATACATATTTTAAATTTATGCTGACTCAATTTAAAAAAGGAACTTGTTCTAAATAGTTAAAGGATGTCAAAAACAAGGACCCACAAGTCCGTAACTCTTTGCGATGAAGAGAGTGTGGTAAGGATACTATATTCTGTTTGATTTCTTGCATCCACTAACCACCTAACTGCCATCATTACAATGATCATGATTCGATATTTTTTAATAGAGGAAGGTGATGAATCTTTCTTTAAAAACTCAAGTTATACGTGGAAAGCCTATGACTCTTGCTTTCGTTCCAAAACTGGCTAAACTAATCCCTTATACAAGCCATACAAGGATTATAATATCTGCCTCTTCGCTGATGATTTTGCTTGCTTTTCGATGGACTTTTATTGTTGGATTGCCACAACAGCGCTCAAAGGAACGACTGCAGATGGGAAGACAGGTGCACAGATGCACATGGACGCAATATGTACATTTAAATATGATTCCCAGGTTGGGGATTTATTTTTTTATACAAGACACGATCATCATCGCATCTCTAAATCTCAGTAGAAGGGAAAGCATCTTCGCCAACTAATTTAGTACCCCACTTCATTAAAGGAAAGCGTAGAATAATATGGATAAAAATCAAACATGAAGGGAGACGAAAGGGTTTCTTTAGCTGGCCTCTCTTTTTTGACCCTTGGAGGTGTTCTTTTCCTCCTTTGACCTTTCCTTTAGGGGTTTCAGGTTCCGGCCTGAACTTGAAGAACTCCAGTCGAGGATCGAGACTCGTCATACAAAGATACCCAAATCAGCAGGAACAGGCGGATGGTTTCTTCAAGTCACTGACATCTTCCAAATCACATCCTGAACCTGAAGGCATAATATGGATCTTCTTGGACGACCCTGAATACAAGGCAGCATTACTCACACCATTAAGATTGTTCCCAATTAGATCCCCACCGCCACATTCCAGGGCTTTCCTCCTAGCAATGACGCCGTAGATCTCCTCCAGTAGCCTCAGGAATGCCGCGTCCACGTTGTCGCCACTGAGCGCGGAGGTCTCCGAGAAGAAGAGGCCTTGGTTTTGCGCGAAGTCCACCGCATTCTCCATAGGGACTGCCCTCATGTCCCCGGCGAGGTCGGCCTTGTTTCCGATGAGCATGATCACTATGGAGTGGTTCGCGTGGGCCCGGAGCTCCTCGACCCACTTGGCCAGATGGTCGAAGCTCTGCCTCTTGGTGATGTCGTATACCAGCATGGCCCCTAGTGCTCCTCGGTAGTATGCGCTCGTCACTGCCCTGTATCTGTTTAATTCATCGCAGCAACTGATTATTGAACCACCGACCATTGCATTTACGTATGCATTAACCACACAATGCCTGTACGTGTCTTGCGATGAATGTTAGTGGACAATTATTGTCTACGCCTGGAAATAAATACACCGAGCGATCTGAGCCATTAATCTGATGGATCTTACATTACATCGAGTCTAGTCCACGTATTTTAACGGCTCAAATCGCTCTGTCCATAATAGACTAGACGAGTGTAGGTAAGAAGTTATAGAGAGAGAGGGAAGACCTTTCTTGGCCGGCAGTGTCCCAGATCTGGGCCTTGATGACTTTTCCGGCAATGGAAACGGTTCTGGTCTGGAACTCGACGCCGATGGTGGACTTGGAGTCGAAGCGGAACTCGTTCTTGGCGAACCTGGAGAGCAGCTGGGTCTTCCCCACAGCAGAGTCGCCGATCACCACCACCTTGAACACGTAGTCGATCCTATCGTGGCCGTTCTCTCCGTAGCTCTCCGTGTCGATCCCATTCATTTCTTCCCCCATCTTCTTTGCTTACACAGAATGGTACCAGCAAGGACTGAAGGACCAACAAGGATGTTGACTCTCCAGCCTCACTACTACTTATCTAATCTTAATTATACAGAGAGAGCTAACTAGTGCTATAATGCTGGGTTTGGTTTGGCTATTTGTTGCCTTTGGTCCCGGGTTAAGTGGGGGCAAGTAGAGAGAGAGACAGACAGACAGAGAGAGACACAGATTACAGAGGTTAATGGGTCAAAGGTGAGAAAAAGAAGAGAGAGCAAAGCTACAGGGACGCCAGTTAAGTGACAAAATTGGCGTTGCTTTAACTGGCGCCTTCCTTTATCCTTCCTTTTCAGTGCTTTCGGCACGGAGGACGTACCCTGGCATTATTGCATATATACAGTGACTTGCGTTGGAGTCGCGACGAATCAACAGAGTCTCTACTCCTTCAACGGCCCAAGTCTTCTCTCCAAAATTAAAAAATTGTCATGCTGACCAAAGTTTGCTGATATTTACTTAAGCAAGTGAGCAGATCAGGGTCATTGCCTGCGGTAGATTGAAATAATGTGTTTTAGGTTAAAACTCATGGTGATAGATTGCAAGAGGGAGACAACAATTATTAATATGCCCTTTTGCCTGGCGGGTTGACCTAACTTCCGAGTTGGTATTGATTATTCTACAATAGACATATCATGCTCCCGCGAATAATTGCCATGCATGTGTCATGAACAAACGCTTGAGATTGAGACCATGCGACAACTTAGATTTCCTTTGATTTGTTGGGTCACCTAAGCAAAGCTTTTTTCCCAATGATCAATCACTCGCTCACTAAGTTATCGGGATCATAGAGAGTAAGTGTTTGGAGAGAAGCTTTGGAAGAGAATGTACTTTTATTACTTAAATGTTAAATGATACAAATGAGGGAAATAGCACCCATATTTATACATGTGGAGATCTACTCTTCTCAACTACCTTCTATCACTACCGTCTAGTCTATTAAATATAAGCTAGCATCTCATTAAATATCTTAAATACAAATACACATTTTCAAGAGCTAGTTCAAGGCTTATTTTGTTTCCCAGGATCATTTCTTAGTATATCAAGTCTTGAGAATCTCGGACCATGACACATGTATGAAGGATTCTTTAACGTTGGAAGGCTTCTTTGATCTATTACATTAGTTTGGCGCGGACCTTGGTCAATTATGTCATGTACGGCGAGAAAAGGTTTCTGTGGCTGTGGATGAACTGAGCAATGTAGGACCAGCGTGTATGATTTGCAGGGGCTACTCGGAATACAAGGGAAGCTTCAAAAATGGCAACAATTATCTTTTTATATGTTGGCACCGACAGTCGCTCACGGTACCATCGTGTTCCTCACTTGCATGGAAAGTGTCATTCCGAAGGGAGGGAGACCCGCCAAATTTGGACAGAAATTGTTGCAACCACACTATGGACCCGTTCATCAGCACAGCCCAGGCTCCAGAAACAGGGTCATGTCTTGCATTTGTAAATCAAACGCAGGCCGTGTTTCGCATAAGTGAATTGTATGTCCTCCCTAACACCATTATACCATGCGGTATCCGCATTGATCCTCATACAGTTTTGTGCATATCCCAATATGTCACCCTGAAACCATAAAAAATAGAGATGACAAACACAGCCTCAGACCAAACTCAATCCACCTCCTAAAAGTCCTCATAGTAGCATTCTCACTCTACTAGCCACTAACCTAAATCCTTGAAAAGATTACGAAGGAGAGGGGCGAGCAATCACAACTTAGTAAGTTGTGTGTATTTTCTTCTAAGCAAATTGAGCATTTACCAAGCACTTTACAAAACAACGTGAAAACTCATTTATCTAAATTTAAGTATATAATACTTTGTATATTAGAAAAAATTCATTAAATCAATAATATCATAACAAATATCCATGTTGGGTCCATTAATCAATCTCAACAATTTACATATCAATGGTCTATTCTAGTAGTTAATTTAATCAAATCACACGTCAATAGTCCATTCATTGACCAATATTTTGTTCAATATCAAACTATGATCACAACACAACATCTAGTGATAAAACAATCAAGATTCTCTCTTGATAAGGTCTCCACCTACTATCAAATTGTGACTTGGCCCAGATAGATATCCTAAACTAGTATGCACTTACCCATAAGCCAATCAATGGACTAACAGCAATATTGAGCATCATCACAAACTCACAACGGTATTCTTCACGATTCACAAAGCCATTCAAAATCAATATCACAAAACGGTTTCATAAACCAAAATATATAATCTTTCTCACCCCGTTCATCAAACAGAATACATCTTACAACACGTTTCTCAAACCATTTTGGAATCCATTTCATAAATTAGGTTTACAATTCATTATATATCATTTCACAACACATTTTTTATAACATTTTCCAAACCACTCTCAAATACTAAAACGTAGTACATGCCCGATCCGGATTTTTATAAAATAAGCAGGCTCTTTCATAACTTATAGCATATTAAATATGTATTGCTTTTAAGACATGAGTTTAGAAATTCATAAAAGAGATAACACCAATCACGTAGAAATACCCAAACCAACCAACGCGTAGCTAAACGAAGCGACGATATCATAATTCTATCAATTAAATGAGAATTGATGTTAATCAAGTAAAATACTACAACAATTACAAATTGACTAAATGAACATTTAAACAATAACAAAACAACCCAAGCGCATTAATAAATCGCACACTCAAAGCGACTATTCAAGCTATTCATAAGGCGAAATTCATATACGAAATCCTAAAATTTCGCTCCGACTAAACCGTTACTTCAAATTGACTCCCATGAAGACCTATAGCTCACTATAATCCACCATTTCCATGATGTCCCAAAGCTCAAGAGCTCAATAATTGGATTGCACGGCTCAAATTTCACAAAATTTCGAATTTGAGCCATATTCCTAAAAACTACTCTAACTAGACGAACGAAGTATGCGACTAGGGGTGAGCATCGGTCCAGGATCAACCTTGAATCGATCCTGAATCGGTCCAATCCTACTGGTCCTAATTTGGTTCCCAAGGGAACTGCATTGGTCCTTGATCCTAAAATCCCTAGGCAAGCATTATGCGGATTGATCCTCAACCCTGAGAGTTTAGGGTTGATCCAACCTGAACCAGAAGTGATTATATATATTTATATATAATATGTTTTAGATATATTATATATTATTAATCTAATATATTATATATAATATTCGTATATCTATTTTAAAGAGCAAAGCCTAACTTAAATGGCGTTAAACGGCATCAAACGACATCCTCCTCCTCCAATACTCTTGTGCTCCTTTCTTTTTCATACTCTTTTTTCTTCTTTATCCTTTTCAATTTTTAGTTGAAAAAAACAACTTTTCGCTAGTGAGCAATCTCACTTAGTGCTCCACGTTTGCCTCGCTCGTTGCTTGACGCCCGTGCCGCTCGACACTCGCCTCGCTCACTGCTCACCAATCGCCGCTCAACGTTCACGCCACTCGCCTTTCTTTGCTAGCCTCACTCATTACAGAGCCCTAATTAGAAACTCTCTTTGCTGGTGAGCAACACTCATCGTGCTCACCTCACGGCTTGTGTCTATTCACTCATCTCACAGCTCGCCCCTATTAATGGGTATATAATTTGAAATAATAGTTTTGTCTTTTCAAGGAATACAAAAAATAAAACAAAAAAATTGTCGGTTGGTCCCGGATTGACCCTGGAATCAGACCGAACCCATAATGTGACAGCATGAATTTTCAGATTTTGTTTTCAATTAAATAAATCGGGCCTTTCGTCGACACGCCGATAGTGTTATTCTCTGAGCTGATCACTCACGAGATAACTGGTCTATTTGGGGAAGCAATTAAGGAATCTAAATGCAATGAACTTGAGAATTCGACCAGGAATTAACTGCTCGACCGTGTTGATCTGCAAGGGTCATTACGGCACTGTCGAAATTAATCAGAGACCGGAGATAGGTCAATTTGATTGAGATATGTGGTCAGAGTGTGGGTGATTCCACCTGATTGCAAAATACTCGTTGATCGGCACTAGACCGATTTTTCTATCGTTTTGGTACCTAGTGCTCATATTTGAAACCTTGAGATTTTCACGACAACCGAGAGTTGCCAATGTGTCGAAGATACACTATGTGACTCGAGATAAATCGATCATGGGTCAATTGCACCTAAAATTCCTAAAAACTACGTAGTAGACTAGGTCACGCTAAAATCGCATCGGATTGAAATTAACTGCTAATTTAAACCCGATTAAGTTTTGTGGTGTCACGATCTATTTTAGGAATATTGACTCATCCTTCGAAAAATTTTCGAAGATTCCGAGATTTTTACGGAAAATCGTTTTGGACGTCACGGAAAATTAACAGAAATTCTGATAGGCTAAGTCGATGGAAATTTGGACTTCCAAGCCGAGCCTTTGGGTGTCGGGGACTTGTAGAAAATTGTTCGGGATTCTTCTACATCAAATTTGGACATCAAATTGGGAATTTGTTGAAGAAATTAAAGACTAAAGAGTGAAATTCGGAGTCTAAGGTGAGGGGGTGCAGCACTTACATCAAAATGTGTTTAATTAGTAGTAATTGATGTTGGAAAGTAATAGGAGACAAGGCTATCAATGGAGTAGATAAAATTTCTGACTTTGGGGCCCCCTCCTTAGCTTCACGAGCACGCTCAGCTGCTCTCTTCTTCCTTCACGCAAACTTCTGCTTCTGCTTTCATTATTTTTGTTTCATCCGAAGCTCAGCTCCCAACCCCACGTTTCTCTCCATCTTCTCTTCAATCCCTCTTTGCCTTTTTCCCTGCAACGTCGCCTTCATTCACTTTCTCTTTGAAAGCCCAACTCAATCACACGCCAGCTTCCTTCTCTTTGCCGCCTGCCCATCCACACAACACCTCATGCCAGCTGCCAACCGCCCTTGAACGAAGCCAGTCACCGAGTCAACACCACAACAAACGAAGCCTTTCCCCCTCTTGACCGAAGCCCCGCATTGACGCCAGCTACTTCGATCCCTTCGCTGGTTTGTTGACCCAGCTTGCTGCCACTCGTGCCTTCTCTCCAGCTGCCAACCGGTCACCCAGCAGCTTCTTCAACGCCGCTGCTTGAAGCTCCACTGAAACCCCACCGTCGTTCCTCTCTTGCTGCTCTCTTCGTCCGCGGCTCAGCATCATCGACCGAAGCCCAGCAGTTGGGCCATTTGAAGCCCACGAAATTCTACAGCAGTCCAGCCCATGTGGAGCTCGGCCCATCTTCAGCAACCACAGCCCAGTTCGTGTAACATCAGCCCAATTGAAGCCCATCAATTGAGTTCTTGGGCTCGCGAAGCAAGCCCAGTCTACAGCCAAGCCCAAGTCTAAGCCCAGAAATTTCTGTGGGCTTGCAAGGCTTTGGGCCCGGTCCGAGTGTCCATCCACGTCGCCAAAAATTTGGATTTCGGCTACCGTCACGACGACGGCGCGGTGAATCATAAACTAGTGAGTTTATGCACTAAACTCTTCTTAGTAGGCTAATGACGTCTAAGGGGTATTTAGATTTATTTAATTAGGAATTAGGTGGTTAGTTAGATTAAATTAGGAATTTAATTATTTAATTATGCATGTTAGGTGGTTAGATTAGAATAAGTGAGGTCTAGATAAATTGCATTACTTATCTAGAAGGGTTCCGGAATTTTCCAGATCCGTATTGGTATTTAATTTAGCAATATTGGCCTAGGTTGGTAGTTTTAGAATTTAAATTGAATTATTTAATTAATTTTCGAAATTAATTAATTATTAATTATTTTTCCGAAAAGTAGGTCGGGATAGCCAATGACCGGAATTTCGTGCTAATTGCAATGGTGTGGTTAATTTCTGTAATTGAGTGTTAAATTATACAAATTGAGTAATGATTGGATTTTTGGTATTTAATTCCAAAAATTATGGATTTCCAATATTTATTCAAAAAAAAATCTCAGGTGTCAGATTTTAACACCGAAAATGGTTTTATATACTATATAAAATAGTGGGATTTTAAATTAGAAGATATCTATTTTTCTGGGTCAAGTTGACCGTGTACCCACACACGACTATTTTACTGGACATTTCTAATATGAAGAAAGCAGGTCAGGATCGCTATTTTAATAGAGGTATTTGAGTGCAAGACACAGTGTCCTAGGCCAAGATTGAGTGATCATGTGTTGGTTAAGAAAAATCGTCTCGGGCTATGGAGCTGGACGTGCCCCTATATGGGATGCCCCTAGACAATGGGAAGCCGGTCGCAGTAAATTCTAGACCCTATGGTCCTTCGGGAAAACCGTCGACGTAGTGACATGTCGTGCTCAATAGGGTGAAACGATGCCTGGCAATGCCAGAAGACCACCGAACAGAGAGTAAAATGTGCTATATGCTGAGATCAAAACTAGAAACGTATGATGAATTGAGTTGAATGTGTCGGATTATGTGACAAAATTGTGTAGCACGGTATGGGACGTGTCATAACGATTTGGCCCTATAATCAGGTTCCCTATACTGATTTGAGAATTGAGTGTTGCGTTCCCAATTAATTGAGCTTGAGTATTGCTCTGGTTTGTGATATGACTTGTACTGACTTGCAGGGTGAAATTGAGGCGAGGTAAGTCCTCTGTGCTAATTGTGTGATTGTGTGGTTAGGACGCTTCTGGGCATATTACCCTCCTAATCGGGGTTTAGAGTATGGACTTGCTGAGATATTGTCTCACTAATTATTGAATAATCATTTGCATGTCCTTAGAAGGTGGTCGTGGAGGACTAAGGCCCCGAAGTCTGAGGAGGTGGAGTATGGAGGATCGACGGATGTGTCCTATTAGTATGTCGTAGGACAACCTCTTTTAAGATTCGACCTTTTTGTAGGCTTTCAACTGAACTCGTTTTGAACCTGAATCTTATTGTTTATAAAAGTGTGCTTTTGTGAATTGATGTCCTACTTTTCTATCCATGGTTACTGTCAAGGGATTTATTTTCACTTCCGCATGTGCAATAAAATGAAAGGGTCGGCGACTCGTCCTGGGAAGTTGCAAAATTTTATCGACCAAAAAGGGATGGGCACGCGCTCAGGATTCAGGGCGTGACACATAAGGTTGGTTAGGTCATCGATCTCAGGCTTAATTGAGTCGGTCCTTGATCCCAAAAATTAAGAACCAATACTATGCAAGTTGGTCAATGGGTTAAGTGCTAGAGCGGTCCAATCCGAACCATGATCACTCCTATGTGCAACGCCTTGCAATACGTAACCGATTCGACTTGGCAAACTCGAAATCTCTTTTTCCCTCCTCTTCTTTATTTCCTTTTTCTCTTCTTCTTTCTTTCTTTTCTCCTCTCTTCCGGCCACTCTCGGCGTGCGCTCTCCTGCCCCCTTTTTATGGGCTGAACGGGCACTTTTCTCTGTGACTTTTCAACGCCCTCTTGTTTTAAACCCCACACCTTTTGACAAGTCAAAACGAGCGTATTACACAATCTATGTTCCTCTCACGTTTTCAGAGATTTATAAGCACCACAAATTGTTCTGCAACATGTAGCTTATACCGTAATTTGCCTAGTCCATGGTGCTTTTATTATTTCAATGACATGATATGATCAGTAAACGTATTGAAAGGGTCCATTGTCACGATTTTATCTCTTTTAGACTCGGATTTGGCATTAAATTTTGGACACGGAGGCATCTAGTGAACTCCATATTATGATCCTATCTTGCGGTTGACTTAAAGCAGTTTTTTGGTGGTTCAAACGAAAGAATCCAATTCACGGTACAAGATGACAAAACCCAACGTACAACCTGCACTTAGAAACCACAAGATGCACCCGGAGACTTTTTATCCCCTCATTTTGCATCCATTCTGCTCTCTCTCAGTTCTCCCTTCCGAGTTCCCAAATGGAGACCTTATCGAGCTGCGTCCCCTCCACCCTCCACCTCAACAAGCTCCCCTCCTCCTCCCTGCATCCCTCCTCCTCCTCCTCCTCTCATCACCTCCACTTCATCTCCCACCGACCCCCAACTGCCGCCACCGCCACGACTGCCCCTAATTTCCTCTCTTCTTCATCCCTTCACTCTTCCTCGCCCTCTAATTCTCTTTACGGCATCAGCGGCAACGCCGACAATCGCCCATTATCTCCTGTCAAGGTCCACAGAAAAGCTGCGACTGGCTATGCCGCAGCTCTCATAGACGCAGCTCAATGCAACCAATCCCTCCGACAAGTCGAGTCCGACGTCCGCAGGCTGTCCCTGTTGCTCCGCTCCGTGCAGCTCGGAGAAATCTTTAGCAACCCTTTTGCGAGCCACGCCGACAAAGAAAGGATTCTCAAGGAAATATCCAAGCAAGGGAGGTTCCACAGGCACCTGGCTGCCCTGTTGAAGATGTTCATACGCAAAAACCAGCTCGAAATGGTCGGCGAGGTGTTGGAGGAGTTCAAGAGGATCTACCGCGACATGATGAGCGGATCGGGAGCAGCAGCCTTGTCATCGCCGGCGATGAAAAGGGTCGACGCCGCCGATGTAAGGAGATCATTCACGGTTGATGAGGCCTCAGGATCTTTTGCCATGTGACGTCATATGTCGTCTGTTGTGCTGGTTGGGCAGTTTTCGTCACACCCCTGTATTCTGGTATTTCAATCGACTGTGTCGATTTAGAACATCACCGATGCACGTTTGCAGACAATTTAGCTCATCAACTATCCGAGGATCAATCGAAATGCATGCTTAATTACATTCTAAAGCCTAGATTTTATCGTGAACTTGTCAAAAGCTGATGTGATTAATTCGAACGCGTGCGCTGAGCGACCCTGATATTTTCTCGTCTGTCCAAGTAGTCGTTGCCCGAACAGAGGATACTCACTCTCCCATTCGCAACGCCCCCTCGCGGCGCTCGATTGAGATGTGGAGATGCACCCGCCGCGGCCATCTCAACGGCGGTCGCGCCGCCGTCGCCCGCTCCGCCCTCGCCGTCCATTCGTTGCCTGACGCCGAGCTCGGCAGCGCCTGCGCCGTCGATCTCAACTCCTACACGGTGACGCCGCCCATCACACCCTGGCCCAAGCGCCTCTATCCGAAGCGCCTGGTCTCCATGGTGACCCGCCAGCAGAACCTCGACCTCGCCCTCCAAATCTTCGACTACGCTGGCAAATACCACCGGGGCTTCTCCCACAACTACGACACCTATCTCTCCATCATCCAACGCCTCTCCCGCGCCCGCGCCTTCGAGCCCATGGAATCTCTCCTCTCGCAGCTCCGGGCCTCCCGCATCCCCTGCGGCGAGAACGTCTTCATCTTCGTCATCCGCAATTACGGCCTCGCGGGCAAGCCCAGGTTGGCCCTCCGGACGTTCTTGGGCATTGACGGCTTTGGCGTCCAGCGTTCCGTCCGATCTTTGAACACTCTGCTCAACGCTCTGGTCCAAAACAAGCGCTTCGATTTGGTCCACACGATTTTCAAGAACTCCAAGACTAAATTCGGGGTTGTCCCCAACGTGTTCACCTGCAACATTCTGATCAAAGCGCTCTGCAAGAAGAACGATGTGGAGGGCGCGCTCAAGGTGTTAGACGAAATGCCCTCCATGGGCATGATTCCTAATGTGGTCACTTACACCACCGTTCTGGGTGGGTATGTGTCTCGCGGGGATATGGAAGGTGGTAAGAGGGTGTTTTCCGAGATTCTAGATCGCGGGTGGCTGCCGGATGCCACTACCTACACCATTTTGATGGATGGGTATTGTAAGTTGGGGAGGTTGGTCGATGCCATTAAGGTCATGGATGATATGGAGGAAATGGGAGTTGAGCCCAATGATGTGACTTATGGGGTTATGATTGAAGCCTACTGCAAGGAGAAGAAGTCCGGTGAAGCACGCAACTTGCTCGACGATATGCTCGAGAAGAAGTATGTGCCAAGCTCAGTGCTTTGCTGTAGAGTAATTGATGTTTTGTGTGAGCAAGGGAAGGTCGACGATGCCTGTGAACTATGGAAGAGGCTTTTGCACAAGAACTGTATGCCAGATAATGTCATATCGAGCACGCTTATATATTGGCTCTGCAAGGAAGGGAAGATTTGGGAGGCCAAGAAGCTCTTTGATGAATTTGAGAAAGGATGTATTCCCAGTGTGTTGACGTATAACACACTTATTGCCGGAATGTGTGAGAGGGGCGAGTTGTGCGAGGCAGGGAAGCTATGGGATGACATGGTGGAGAAAGGGCATGTTCCCAATGCTTTTACGTATAACATGTTAATCAAAGGGTTCTGTGAATTGGGTAATGTGGATGAAGGCATAAGAATTTTCGAGGAGATGGTGGAGAAAAGTTGCATGCCGAATCAATCCACTTACTATATATTGATTGAGAGTCTCTATAATTTCGGAAGAGTAGAAGAAATCTCCAGGATTCTGTCGACCGCCATTTCTTGTCAATCACTTGATAGTGATTCTTGGGAGTTTTTGGTAGCGAAGTGTATCCGTAATTTGGACGAGGGGGATGGGCATGTTGAGAGAGTGATGTCAGAGATTTCTACTTTCTGATATCAGTCAATACGGATTACCATCAGGAATATGAGTACCAGGATTCACGTCTCAACTGTCCGACCTCATTGCTTCCTTAAGCAATGTACGCTATAGAAAGTTTCTAGTGCATATAACTCTAGAGAATTTGAACTGATAATTGCAGTTTGTCTTGGTGCGGGAGAAAACCACGATGCTAACGAGAAGAAAATGTAGGTTTGATTGCTCAAGCTGTGCTGGCTTCCAGTTACTGCGTTGCAACCGTGACGCATGGACAGGACCTGGATTAAGCTTTGTAGGACTTTATAAACTACCGGCTTGCAGGGTGATTTCATTATAATTCAGAAAAAAGGTTCCCACTTGGGGTTCTTGGGCTGCATATTTGGAGTGATTGCCCAGACTTGCCCCGATGCCTTCCTCTTTGACTGATCAAGACATTGAAGTGTTATCCTCGAATTTATGGTGGCCGGAATCATATGCTCGCTTGCTCATGAAGAGCTTTAAATTAGTCTTTTCACCTTTGATGGGTGTAAATGTTTGTAAAACAACGCACCTGATTTATTTAGATCAAGTTTTTTCTTTCAGCAAGTTCCATGTCTGCATGGTGACGATAGCAGTTTTGTTTTTATGACTATAGCAATTTCTTTGTACAAAATTGTCGAAGTAAACAACGTGTTATTGATCTTGTCCAAAGTAAAACCATAGGTGCGCACATTCCTTGTAAACGCTGAACAAACAAGATATAGGGTGTGACATGTGTTGTTTGAATAAAAGAATCTTTCCCTCTAGACTTTCACGCGATTTTTTGCTGAAAATGATTCATCAATGGAAAATCATATGCGATCAACAAAAAATATGCAATGCTTCAAAGGTTAGGAAAACAAATTTCCTAAACCGAAAAAGTGGCTCCAGCGACTGTGCTACGCGGGGGTTGTGGCTGGTAATATAGCTGCTCCACAGGTTCCCATGGTTTCTCTTGGGTGATTGTGTTTTCAGGCGATACTTCACAACATCCTATGAACCGATTGAGACAAATTCATGCCTACACGCTCAGGAACGGCATAGACAACACCAAACATCTCATCGTCGAGCTCCTTCAGATCCCGGACATCTCCTACGCCCACCGGCTCTTGGACCACACTCCCAACCCAACTCTCTTCCCCTTCAACAAGCTTATCCAGGCCTACTCCTCTCGACGCCAACCCCTCCAATGCCTCCACCTCTACTCCCGAATGCGCCTCCGTGGCTGTCCTCCCAACCAACACTCCTTCACTTTCCTCTTCGCCGCCTCCGCCTCCCTTTCCTCGCCTCTGCCGGGCATGATGCTCCATACCCATTTCGTCAAGTCCGGTTTCGACTTCGATGTCTTCGCGTTGACGGCTCTGATCGATATGTATGCTAAGCTTGGCGAACTCGGATCAGCTCGTCAGGTGTTCGACGAAACGCCCATGAGAGATACACCCGTCTGGAACTCCATTGTTTCTGGCTACGCGAAACGCGGGTACATGGTGGAAGCTTTGCAGTTGTTCAGGACAATGCCTTGTAAGAACGTGATCTCATGGACGTCCATCATATCGGGTTACTCGCAAAACGGGCACAGTGAGGATGCCCTGAAGATGTTTCTAGAGATGGAAGAGGGGGGCTTTAGACCGAATGAAGTTACCGTAGCTAGTGTTCTCCCAGCTTGCGCGAATCTTGGTGCTCTGGAGATTGGGGAAAGGATTGAAACATATGCAAGAGTAAATGGTTTTTTCAAGAACATTTATGTGTGTAATGCTTTATTGGAAATGTACGCCAAATGTGGTAAAATTGATGCTGCGAGGAGGGTGTTTGATGAGATTGGAAGCAGAAGGGGATTGTGCTCCTGGAATACGATGATCACTGGCTTGGCTGCCCACGGAAAGTGCAATGAGGTTCTTGAGCTCTATGACCAGATGCTGGTAAGTTGTCATCCTCACTAGTTTCTTCTCATGTATTGAGGTCCAGATTTCCTGTTAACATGTTTACTGTCTCCAAATTTGTTGTGCACTAGAGTGAAGGAACCATACCAGATGACATCACATTTGTGGGACTTCTCTTGGCATGCACCCATGGAGGCTTGGTCGAAGAAGGCAAACGGCTGTTTAAATCAATGGGAACCGATTATGGGATCTCTCCAAAACTAGAGCACTATGGTTGCATGGTTGATCTTCTAGGTCGTGCTGGCAAGTTGCAAGAAGCTCGTGATCTTATCCGAAGTATGCCTATGAAGCCAGATTCTGTGATATGGGGTGCTCTTTTAGGAGCCTGCAGTTTCCATGGCAACGTTGAATTTGCTGAGGAGGCAGCAGAGTCCCTCATTGAGCTTGAGCCATGGAACCCGGGAAATTATGTCATCCTATCTAACATATATGCATCAGCAGGCCGATGGCATGGAGTCGCAAAGCTAAGGAAGATGATGAAGGGAGAAAATATAACAAAGGCAGCCGGATATAGTATCATTCAAGAGGGAGGAGAAATCCACAAGTTTATAGTCGAAGATAAGTCGCATGTAAAGTCGAGTGAAATTTACGCCATGTTGCGGGGTATTTCAGCTGCAATGAAGATTCAAAGACAGCCAACGGATTTTGAATGTGAACTTGTAGAGTTCTGATTGATGTTATTCTTTGGGTATTTTGTCTTTTGCAAGAGACCACTCCTGGAAAGTAATTATTCCGTGTAATGCTGCCCAAAGTACAATTATTAGTTCTTTCGGTTTTTCTTTTTTAATTGGGTAAGCGTCCCAAGGTACACAGTTGACACATTTTGTCCACTTCAACGTAGTGCAATATTCGACCTCCAAGATAGTACTCAAAGCATTCGACATAAAATTCTCAAACCCACTGACAGCAGTGGGACGCAGCAAGTTATTGCTCATGCAAAGCTAGGCAACGAGGGATACCGAGCTGCTAATACAAAATAGTGGAAACAAACATTTCCAGATATTTCATCTTATTCAATAACGGACAGATTGATCTCTTTTGACTTTTGCTGTTGTAAGAAATTTATGAACTTTAATTCACACAAGAACTGTTTAAAAAAGCTCCCAAGTAAGTTAGTACAGTTGTCGTTTCCTTCGTCACACTGTCAAGTAAGCTGTAGATTATGCACTCTTCTCTTTTGTTCTACTTCTTCGACTCCTTCCCAGCAACTTAAGAACCTCATCAATAAGGACTACCGGTGCAGAAATCAATATGACCAGCAACCACTCGCTCAAACTCAAAGGAACAATTCCAAACACATCAGCGAGGAGTGGAACATAGAGAATAAGACAGTGAAGCCCAAAGGAGATCGACATGGCCAGCAAAAGCCAAGGGTTTTTCCAAGGAGGCATTGTGAGCAAGCTGTTGTCTTCCGACAAGGCATTTAAGGAATTGAACATCTCAATTGCCACCAAGACAGAGAGTGATAGAGTCATGGCTTTCACTTTACCGACCGTGAAGTAGTCACAAGGATTGACAAAGGCGATCGTCTGTCCCCCACTCACAGTGAAAGGAGTCACGGTAAAATTTGACCATGAGGAGCACTCTCCCCAGTTGCGAAGCTGAGAAAGTTCAACTAGTGTATGGCCATCACTGACAAGATTGATACCCAGAAAAGATGGCTGCGTGTACCACAGGATGAAGATGCCGACAGTTGCCATGCCCACATACATGCCAATCACCTGTAAAGATTTTCAGCATAGAGTGTAAACTACCTCAAAAGTAACAGTACTTTTCAACATCGACACATGGTGGTAAATCATTTCTGATTCCCAACATTGCAAAGTGCAGTAACAGTTAAATGTACTAAGATGCTAACAGCAATTAAAAAGAGGATTGGGCGGTTTTGTCGTTCAGCGACAATTGCAGTAACAGTTAAAATATGCGAGTCGACTCGTGAAAACTGAAGTAACGTTACATGTACTAAGATGCTAATTGGATGAATATAGATGCAATGGTAGGTCAGATAGTATCGAACAGTACTGACCAAGTAGCGTAAGAGAACCCAAGATGTGATCAATGCATCATCACTTTTGCGGGGTGGCTTCCGCATGATATCAACATCAGCAGGGTTAAAACCAAGAGCAGTAGCAGGCGGCCCATCGGTAACCAAATTTACCCACAGAAGCTGCACAGGTATCATACATTCTGGTATACCCAATGCAGCAGTCAAGAAAATGGAAATGACCTCGCCGACATTTGACGAAATCATATAACTGCACATTGAAGAACAAGACCTTCATTGTCTAACCACATAGCGGAAGAAATGTGGATTACACGTCTAATAGCAAGATACTCACCGAATGAAAGCCTTCATGTTATTGTAGATAGAGCGACCTTCTGCCACTGCTGATACTATGGTACTGAAATTATCATCTGCCAAAACCATATCTGAAGCTTCTTTTGCCACCTGTATGTACACATGCGGGATTAATAATGTCATCTTCTACTTGCTTTGAAAATAAACATTTCATTAGCCTGGGTTATTGGAGGAATACAAGGAAAACACAAGGATAATGACATTTCGGAGAACTAAGCAACTGCTGTTCCTAGAGCATCCTTCAAAAAGCAATGTGTAGTAATTTAATCTTAAAAAAAGGGCACAGGCAAATAATTAGACAAATTTAAAATCTTCTGAGCTGACCTCTGTTCCTGTTATGCCCATGGCAATACCAATGTCAGCAAGTTTAAGTGCAGGTGCATCATTCACTCCATCACCAGTCATTGCAACAATCTGTCCCATCTCCTTCAGCATTCTCACAATTTCTTGCTTGTGCCTAGGTTCCGCTCGAGAAAAAACAATTCCTCCAGGTCTTTTCAGAATTTCAGTTTGCTTTGAAGGAGAAAGATCCATGAACTCTTTACCCGTGAAACTTCTGCCCCTAAGATCATCATTTTCAGTGAGCAATCTAATTTCCCGGCAAATGGCCTCAGCTGTGGACTTGTTATCGCCAGTTATCACCATGACCTTAATGCCTGCTCTTCGACAATCCTCAATAGCCTTGTCTATTTCAGCACGTGGAGGATCCTGTTGAAAGAGATTGCGAGTCAACAATCAGAAAATGATCACAACTGTAACATCTGGAGGTAACACTGACCAAGTAGATGTGATGCTTACTCGTAATCCGACAACTCCTACAAAAACTAAGTCACTTTCAACTGAGGAGTAGAAGGCAGGGTCCAGCAACTTCCCATGGGCTGGATGGCTGTCATTGTTGTAGTCCGAAAATTCTCCGAGGTCATCCTTATATGCCAATCCCAAGCATCGCAGCCCCTTTGAAGACATCTCCATAAGTTTTGAAAGCAGTAGTTCCTTACAAGGTTCATCAATGGGAACAAGAGATCCATCTGCCAGTTGAACATGCGAACTACGATCCAGTAAGCTCTCCACAGCTCCCTGCATATGACACAACAAACAATTCATGAGCAACACTAGACGAATCCAGGCAAGTACTTGAAAAGCTAACCCGAGATGAATTTCCTTTCAGAGAAATACATGGCAGTGCATCAAAAAAGGGATACTGCGAACCAATTCATCACAACCTAGAGATTGGATATAAGAGTCCTCATGATATTGCTTCAACAGAGTGAAATAAAAACCATGGGTTCCACTTTATCGATATTTTGGCTCCTTGCCTAAATCAAGGACTAAAAAATTAATTCCATGTGGTTGACAGCTTCATATAAAAATACTACTGAAAGCATGGTTTACAGACACTCGATACAAGTTAATTCTAGAACTTTGTACTTAAAAATAAGATAAGAAAGAAGCATGACTTTACCTTTCGATGTACCAAATTGTGTTAACTTGGACAGAGCAATATCAGAAATATGAGATCATGAAATGCATCTATAATAGCCAATCTTCTACAGTAGCATATTAAGGATTGATCAAACCTAGAACCAATGGAGAATCAAGGCAGATTTTTTAACTATGCTGGTGGACTTCCAATAAGGCATCCGAGGAAGTCAATCTACTGGGAACACAAAAACCACCAAGTATTTCTACATGTTTGAATTTAACACCTGGTTGACTTTTAACTTGCAAACATGAATAAAGACGCATCCTGCATATTAGAAACTACTACGTAACACTGTTCTGTTATTCACCTTTACAAGAAGGCGATTACGCCCTGCTGGCTCCCGGGCAATGACACTCATTGATTTCCGGATGCGATCAAACTCCAAAGTGGCAATTCGTCTTGACCTTTTGTTCCACCAATCACAACAGCCTATATTGAACCAGACTCGTGAGATATACAGTAGAGTTGTATGACTTCAAATTGTATACCAAGCAAGAAACAGATCAATCCTCACCTAAATTCACTGATCTGCTATCAATCAAGTAGTTTGCAGCCAGCCTTGCATCACGGATTTTGTTCCTGATCGTAGCATCTGGAACTCCCATTTTTTCAACTAAAACCTTGAGAGCAGCCTCAGTTGGCAATCCTGTGGCTCGGAAAAGATGACCTTCACTATATATCCCAGAGTCATTGCAAACTGCACAGATTTCTGCGACAGCTTGTAAGTTGGCATCCATGTTGTAGCAGTTCCAATCAACAATACCGCCATCTTTCGGATCATAGGTCGTGCCTTCTACATAGAAAATCCGTGATGTGGTGGTCTTCCCCCCCAAAGTGAAAAATTCACTAACAGACATCTGATTTGTGGTTAATGTTCCTGTTTTATCAGAGCAAATCACAGTCGTGCATCCTAAAGTTTCTACACTAGGAAGCTTCCGCACTATTGCGTTCTTTTGTGCCATCTTCCTGGTTCCTAAAGCTAAACTAGTCGTAATAACTGCAGGGAGACCTTCTGGAATTGCAGCAACAGCAAGGGCAACTGCAATTTCAAAATAGTAGGTGCACTTCTGGAATGAGAACTGCACATTTGCAGGCCACCCATCCACAACCTCCCATGAGAGGAAGTTTCTGTAGTTTGTAATCCATACGATGAGACAAACAAGCCCAATCGCAGTGGTAAGCCTGCCCCCAAATTCATCCAGCTTCTTTTTCAAGGGAGTGTCGGTCTCTTCTAGAGAAGCCTCGTGTATTTGCTTTTGAATTTTCCCAAGCTCAGTGTTCATTCTGGTGCTTACAACAACACATGTGCAGCTCCCATTGACAACTACAGTACCGGAAAAAACCATATTTTCCTTGGCTTGCAACTCACAGTCGACCATAGCGATAGGACTAGTTCCTTTCAGAACAGGTATTGCCTCACCAGTCAATGAGCTCTGCTCCACTCTGAATGTCAATGTCTTCAGCGAAACGACTCTCATATCAGCTGGGACCTTGTCCCCAACCCTTAATTCTACTATATCCCCTGGAACAAGCTCCCTCGCAGGCAAATCAGGGACCAAGTACCCATCCCTCAGAACTCTTGCAGATTCACACTGCATCTCCTTGAGGGCATGAAGTGCCTTTTCTGCAGTACTTTCTTGCCACACGCCGACAATGGCGTTAAGCACCAAAATCAACATAATCACAAAGGGTTCAACATACGCCTCAAAACCAGAATCAACCGACTCACTTCCATGCATGTAGGCTAAGATGAACGAAATAAACGCCGCACCCAAAAGTATCTTTACAAGGATATCATCAAATTGATCTAGGACGAGCCGCCATAAAGGCTTTCCCTTCTCTTTGGAAAGTTCATTCCAGCCATATCTCTCACGCAGCTTCTCAACCTCATAAGAGCTAAGACCCTTGTCTAGTTTCACTTTGTATTCCTTTAGACACTGCTCTACCGAGCATGACCATGCTGGAAATGGCCTTTCCTCCATTGACCGAAGTCAGGAGTTTCACGGACAGTATGGAGCTCAGACCGAAGTTACCAAGAACTCATCCAAGCGCACCTATGACCACAAAATGAACTTATGGTGTTAACACGAACGATCTAAAAGCAAGAGGGCTCTCTACTTAATGGAGAGAAGGTATTATTGTCCAACAATGTGAAGCCGGCCCGAAGAAACTGGCCGTTTCTTCTCAAATTGCAACTGCCATAAAGTTCTCTACGCGGTCTACCAAAAACCAGTGACAAAAATTGATTTACACCGGATCTACTGAGACGTGCAGAAACCAAAGAAATTTTGTATAAGAGACTAACCTGACTGTATGACTCCCCACCAAAACAAGGAGCGAGACCGCCAGGCACGAACGCTAAAACTGCAAACAACAGACAAGAGAACTTCAAAACTGAAATACACTCGAGCAGAGCCAGAGCCAGAGCCAGAGCCAGACGTTTAGCATTCTAGCTAAAGAACTTACCAAGCCAAAGAACCCAGCAGGAACTTGGCGTCCCAAGAGAAGAGGGAGAGCTTTAAAAGCACGAAAAAGGCGAGGCAGTAAGCACCGCGGAAGGTGGGATGAGGAGCTTTACAGGCAAGTCGAACGAGAAAAGAAGCAGGCTTATAGACAACGCTAAACCACAAAAGGAGAAATTCTTGGGTTCCCTCTGTTTACCATCTTCAAGAAACCAGCCGACTGCGATGCGTCGCAAAATTTGAACTTGCGACTGGGTTCCGTCTTGCTTTTTCTCAGAGAATCAGAAGCCCCCGAACGAATCTCCTCTCTCACGAGAATAATTCCCACGACGCAGAACAGTTAAAAAGAAAGGATTTTGAACGAGGCACGTCGTTTCGAGAACGCCCCCCGCTCTCGGGTCATTTACGATAAACTGATTTTAGTCCCGGGAAGTTGACTTTACGTATGGCTAAAATGAAAGTACTAATGCCGCGCAATGACGGAACTAATCAGTTTGACGCGCGACCGGTCGCGCGTCCCCATACTCTCGAACACACGCACCCCGGAATCCTAAGGAACAGAAACTTGCTGGAGACGTCATGATGAGAGAACGCCAAAATTTGAACGTTTCACTGAAGAAAGATACAAATTAGTACTCCTGGAGTCCTCCTCCTTTAGCAAAGTATCTCTAGAACCATCCCAAACATTGAACTAATCTACCCTTTTTCATGTCCTTGTTGAGTCATACTCGGGTTGCGAAACATATTCAACTGATTTGGTCCTTGTCCCGATCGACATTGTTGGGGTAACTTTTAACCTTTTTTTTATGTTTTGGTTAGACTGATGAGTAGCTATACTAATAGTTTACGCGATATGCCAATTAGTCCTGTCTCCCAAAGACTAGTAGAATCCTACTCGTTGGTCACTTGATAAACTAAAGATCATTACTTTGCTTGTCGTTTGTACATATGCTGAGTTCCAAACTTGTAGAGGAAGTTGATTCGGGCATATGGAAAAGTGGGGGTCGTTGGGGTGCCTGGATCCAGCTCCAATAATCATTGCATCTAAAGCAGAAAAAAGGGGGATTGATAAAATACGACCATGGAACCAAAAGTTAAGAAATAAGAAAATGGGTGGTGACAGGGAAGGGGGCCAAGACATGGACCATTCGTGCCTCCTTTCTCGTTAAGTTAATTTTGCTTCGTCTGTTGGGCCGGCGGCGTGCGTGTTACCATACAATAAACAAAAGAATTTCTCTTTCTGGGATTCTTATATCTTCTGTCTACTTTTGAGGACTGAAATTCCACGAAGCTTCTGAGAACCCACCCCCGCAGTTCCCCAACACATCATGTGACGTCGTCAGTTCCGTCATCTGACGGCGAATATCGCTTTTCTGAATATCATTTATAAAGGAAAAAAAAATTTGTGGCCCTCCTTCTCCCTTCTGACATTTCAGCTTCACCACATTTATTTTGAGAAAATTATCCAAAATACTAAAATTATTTTGCGACCAATAATTCACTTCCAAACATATCACGCATACGCATACAGATTCACTCCCAAACAATTTAAAAACTTATCGAATTATATTTAAACTTTTTGATTGTGTCAATTTAATCTTAAATCTTTTTAATGATTTGTCAAATTCAGTTATTCCTAATTAACGCCGAATCTTCTATATAATATATAGTTGGCACTAGTGTACTCAATTTGTTATAATTTTTTTAATCTCAATGAACTTTATTCTTTCTTTCTTTCTTTTCTTCTTTTTTCCATTTTCCCTCCGTCGAGCCTCGTTGGTGGCCACTCCTTCGACCTCAGGTGAGGGACGCTCACACCTGGGTTGCCCTTGTCAAGGGCCAACGAGGGCAACCATTGTCTGATGTCAGCAAAGGGTAAAAGAAAAAATAAAAAAAAAAAAGGAAAAGGAAAATCAAAAATTTAAAAATTTCTCCACATCAATGTCAATCGCGTCACATAAAACGATTGACGTTGAGTACACCATCATGTCGGCAATTTCCAATCAAAATCAATTGGAATGATTAAATTAGCAAATTGTTAAAATATTTAAAACTAAATTGAAAAACATATGACTAAATTGACAAGTTGTCAAAAAGTCAATAATTAAACCGGTAAAATTAAAATGTTTAAATTTAAATTGACCTGTCACATAATAGATTAAGTACTATTTAGACAATTTTCACCCATTCCATCACTCAATTTGTAAATAGAAAACTAAGTTGAGAACGAGGGATGGTGGGCATGTTGTGTTAGTGGATGGCCATATTGGAGGTCGGTTGGTGAATGAAGTTGGCCTGCCGCGACTGGGAGTCTCCTGCCAATGGACTAGTTGCCACGCCTTTGCCTCCTAAGGGGAACTCGATAGTTTGCTTTCGGAGTCATTATTCAACTCCCTACTTTCCTATTGCCAAGGCATATGGGTAGGCCTGCAATGGCTCAAGTCTGGCCCTCTCTTCATTTTTCTAGTCAAAGGTTTAGGTGGGTAGGAGCCACAGCAGGTACGGGGTTCAAAAGCAATCCCAGGAAACCATCGAAAGGAAAGGGGAAAGGATGATTCGACTTCCGACTGAAAGCGACGAGGGGGACCTCGCTAGTCTAGGAACTTGACTTTTTGTCGTGCCTCCAGGTTTCTCGCGCTCTTGGAGAACCGTTCCTTGACTTGACTTGATTCGGGCAAATGCTTGCAGGACAAGCTTATTCATTTTTCTCTTGAGCTGATAATGGAGGTCCTGATAATGGAAAATGGTCCAGAGTTATGGAAGATTCGGATAGCAATCAATCAATATCTGATTTTATTATTGATTTATTTAGAAGAAGAATTATATACATAATCAATTAAGATTAGAAAATGGATTCATAGAATCATTTATTTCCTTTGGTATTAAACCTTTTCAAGCTATTCCTTCTTCATGGACCTTATTACTATCGTTAATCCAAGCTCCGCCATCGACGAAGAAAAATCATGCCGTGTGATACTCTGTTTTGAAAAGAAAAAAAATATTTTTTCGGACGTAGTATCACACTCATAAAATTTTAACTTACCATTCTGCAAGATAAAGCATCTGCCTTTTGCAAACCTTAATTGTGTTCTGACGGGCCAACCTTTCCAATGGATTCCATATCCAGCCTATGTTGGGCCGAGCCCAAAATTGTGTGGGCCACCAAAGGCGGAAGGCAAACCCGTCGAGAATGGAGCGGATGCATTTTAATGATTTCCAAATGCGGGCCAAACTAATGAGTTTGAGTATCGACAACCGACGGAATGAAGAAAACATTAGCGACAAAAGACAAGGATGGACGATGGAACCATCCCGAAAATCGACTCTGGAGGAAGAGCAACCGCCTGATCCGAACTTGGATCGGCAATTGTCTCTCCACAGAGGTCGCGGCCGAACTCCCACCGACAGAAGATGCCAAAAGCATGTGGGACAATATCAAGGAGATGTACGGGAGGTTGGATCAAGCAAAAATATTCACCCTTATGCAGGATCTTAGTGATTTAAAACAGGGGAACTCGACGGTCACGGTTTGCTTCAACAAGCTATCGTCATTATGGAACAACCTCGAAGCAGTTGAAGAAAAGCTCGAGGGCCCCGAATCCACACTCCGACAGTACAAATCGATCAAGGACAGGGAGAAAGCAACACGTTTTTTGCTTATTTTGAACGAAAATTTCATTACCTTTCGCTCGCAGATCTTGGCTATGGATCCAATGCCATCAATCGGACGGATCTATCAACTGGCAGTGCAAGAGGAAAGCCAACGATTCGCATCACCGGAGAACACGAAGAGCAGCGAAAGCATCGCTCTCGCCGTTCGCGGGGAGCGAAGAGTCGGACCCAGCAAAACCCTAGCAGAGAAGAGAGAGAGACGACCGCTAGGGTTCCGCGGAGAGGGACCGCTCGGTTCACGCGGAGAAACAAACTCCTATAAAACCGAAGGAATGAACGGCTTAGATCGAGCTCGTACATCCGACGGCTCACAGGAGATCGATTTTTCAAAGGAATCGGACGGCCCAGATGAGATCGCGACAAAAGGATCCGACGGACAGATTTTTGCCACGTCATCAAGAAATTTTGGGCAAAATTTTAAAGGAAAGGGTAAATTATTTTGTGAATATTGCAAACGTTCTAATCACTCCATTGATAGTTGTTGGAAGCCGAAACCGGGAAACCAGAAAAAGGAAAAAGAATTTCGGCATATCAATTACATGGATCCACCGGCCAAAATTTGAATCATCCTATTACGCATGGACAATACCAACAACTAATGCAAGCCCTACAAAAATTGGATTTTTCTGACAAGGGAGGCAGTTTTTCAGGTATTACACATAGCTTGATTAATTCTATATCAAGGAAAGCATGGATTATCGATTCCGGGGCGAGTGACCATATTATATGTGACAAGGGTCTTTTCTCAAGAATAAATGAGGAGCTGAATTTTCCTATTTCCGTACAATTGCCTAATGGAAATATTAGCCATATTAATGTGACAGGAACAGTCAATCTCAGCCCTCAAATTATTCTTAAAAATGTCCTATATGTTCCAGAATTCCAATTCAATCTCATTTCCGTGTCGAAAGTTTGCCAAGAAAATTCGTGTCAAGTAAAATTCAATGCGATGCCGTTTATTTCGGGGACCTTTTGACCGGCGACCGATGGGGCTGAGGGTAGTATTGTAAGGACTTTTTTCTGGTCAAGCTTTCCAAGTAATTTTGATTCATCCAGTTTTTCCTTGAATAAATCCTCATTGTGTAATTTGAGCTTGAATGATAGAAATTCTCTCATGCATATGAGATTAGGCCACAGTGCCACCTTTCCTTGTTCAAAGTGTCCCATTTGTCCTCTAGCTAAGCAGTCTCGACCCCCTTTTCCATCTAGTGACTCTCGTGCTAGGCAAATTTTTTCCTTGATACATGTTGATATATGGGGACCTTATCATAAGGTTAATCACGATGGATCTCGTTATTTCCTCACAATAGTAGACGATTATTCTCGTGCAACGTGGATTTTCTTGATGCAATCAAAGGATCAGGCTTACTCCTATTTGAAGACATTTATCGCCTTATCCAAAAATCAGTTTGGAAAATCAATCCAGCGAATCCGAACCGATAATGGAGCAGAATTTTTCAGTCACAATTGTTCCATACTTTTCTCTTCTCATGGCATTCAACATGAGAGTTCATGCACTTACACACCACAACAGAATGGAGTGGTTGAGCGCAAGCATCGGCATCTTTTGGAAGTCGCACGTGCCTTGAAGTTTCAAGCTTCAGTTCCAGATGATTATTGGGGAAATTGTGTCATCACAGCAGCATATTTAATCAACCGTATGTCCACCAAAGTACTTAATGGACGAACTCCATTTGAGCTACTCTATGGCAGGAAACCAGATCTGCAACATCTAAAAATCTTTGGCTGTCTTTGCTATGCTACTACATTGGGATCCCGTGACAAATTGAGCCCACGTGCTTGCAAATGTATCTTCATGGGATATCCTAATTTGCAGAAAGGCTATCGACTACTTGATGTATCAACACGGGAATTTCTTATCAGCCGTGATGTGGTTTTCCATGAAGACATATTCCCTTTCTCCAACATGGTGTCATCCAATTCCGACATCAACTCTAATTCTCATCGCTTCTCATATGATGACACTTTCTCTGCAGATCATAGTTACATACCACTGGGTCAATCAAGGAATCCAATTCCCACTTATATTCCAGGGAGGACTCCTTCCTCAGTGGAAGTTCCACAATCATCTGCAAATCTGACAGAAGAAGAAGCTGCAGATGCCGGTAACACTGCAGAAGACACCAGTCCTAACGTCTTGCCACCCACTGAGGGAATTTCTATTTCTGCTGAAGATCATCCTAGACGTTCTCAGCGGGCCATTCGACCGCCGACATGGACCAAAGATTATATCTGTGCCACTCACAACTCTCCAGGTATTCAATATCCCGTATCCTCCTATGTTTCCTTTCATAGATTATCAGAGGGACATAGATGTTGCATCAGTCGCTTATCAGAAGAACAAGAACCATCTAGTTATGATAAAGCAGCTACTGACCCTAAATGGCAGCAAGCCATGGTAGCAGAATTACAGGCACTGAATGACAACCACACATGGGACCTTGTCTCATTGCCACCTAATCGAAAACCAATTGGGTGCAAATGGGTCTACAAGATTAAATATCGTGCAGATGGATCCATTGAACGATACAAGGCACGCTTGGTAGCCAAGGGATTTACTCAGCGGGAAGGTTTTGACTATCACGAGACATTCTCTCCAGTTGCCAAGGATGTCACAGTCCGCTCTTTTTTGACTGTCGCTGCTATCAATGATTGGCATCTACACCAGATGGACGTGCATAATGCCTTTCTCCATGGTGATTTAGACGAAGAAATATACATGGATGTCCCTCAAGGTCTACGGAGACAGGGGGAGAATAAAGTATGTCGTCTCCGCAAATCCCTTTATGGGTTGAAGCAAGCATCCAGACAATGGTATGCAAAATTTGCAAATGCTCTTACAACAGCAGGATTTCAGCAATCAAAGCATGATTATGCACTGTTCACAAGAAACAAAGGTATGTCATCTATCTACTTGATGATATATGTCGATGATATTCTTCTTATGGGTAATGATAAGGCTGCCATAGAAAGATTCAAGGAATATTTGCATGCCACCTTTCATATTAAGGATTTAGGAGCACCTAAATACTTCCTTGGAATCGAAATCTCTCGATCTCGATTTAGGAATTTCTCTCGCCAACGAAAGTTTGTATTGGAGATTATATCGAGGCGGGGTTATCGGGATGCAAACCATAGTAATTCCCATTGAGCAGAATAATAAATTGACTTCTCGGCTTATGATGAGGGCATATCCAAAGATGATGACCTCATACTCAGCGATCCATCTGGGTATCAAAGACTTGTTGGGAAACTTATATATCTGACAATGACTAGGCCGGATATTTCCTATGCAGTACAGACTCTGAGCCAGTTCATGCATAGTCCCAAACAATCTCATTATGATGCAGCCTTGAAAATTGTGAAATACTTAAAGAAATGCCCAAGACTCGGGATACTTCTGTCAAAGAAATGTGACATGAAGATGACAGCATACTGTGATGCGGATTATGCAACATGTCCCATAAGTCGAAGATCAGTCACAGGTTACTGCATTAAAATTGGGGAATCACTTCTTTCATGGAAGACCAAGAAGCAACCCACTGTGTCTTTATCTTCAGCTGAAGCTGAGTATCGAGCTATGGCCAAGACCATATGTCAAATAGTATGGATGCGAGGTTTACTTAAAGATCTCGGGATAGAAGTACAAGGACCAACCAGGCTATATTGTGATAACGATGCAGCTCTAAAACTTGCAGCGAATCCAATAGTACATGAAAGAACCAAGCACATTGAAGTCAATTGTCACTTCACTCGAGAAAAGATACAAGAAGGCGTGATTGAGACAAGAGGGATTGGGACTACGGAACAACCAGCAGATATTTTTACCAAGCCCCTATGTCAAAGACAACACGCATATCTATTGAGCAAGCTGGGTGTCTTAGACATATACAGACCATCAGCTTGAGGGGGAGTGTTGGAAGATATGCGGATCACGCAATCAATCAATCAAAGATCTGATTTTATTATTGATTTATTTAGAAGATTAGAATTATATACATAATCAATTAAGATTAGATCTAGACATAGATTGATTCATAGAATCATTTATTTCCTTTGTTTATACATAATCTGTATTATATTTACAAGCAGAATTGTACAGATTGATTATTGAAGTGAATAGAATACAAGCTGTTCCTTCTTCATGCTTCGACATCTGCAGATCTCCATCTCCTTTCAGCTCGATCGACAAAAATCATAAACTCTTGGTTTGTAATCTGCCTTTTGCTTAATTGTGTTCTAAATTGTGTGGCGGAAGGCCTCAGATCTATTTTAATGATAGCCAACTAATGAGTTTGAGTATAATGAAGAAAAACATTAACGGAAAATGTTCCGCCGGAAAATAATTTTCTAATTTTTCCGGCATTAAAATATAAGCCAACAGAAAATCTTTTTCATTTTCAATGGTAAACTAATAATTAAATTCAGTAGAGTTGATTTTCTTTTTTAAGGATTAAAAATCATTTTCTAAGGTATGACTAAATATCGGCACTTGGACCAAAGACCGTGATGCGTGGACATGAAAACCTCGATGCCGAGCCTATGCTTTGGGTCCTCGATCCCGAGCAGAGACTGGATCCACAAAAGCCACGCAAATGCCTATAGATAAGGGTGCCCAAGTCTAAGTCCTCATTGGTCATGCCTGAGTACTTGGCTTCCATGCCCAAGTCATCAACACCTAAGCTTAGGTCCATTGAGGTCGAACCTAGGTCCATAGAAATCGGGCCTATGACCCCAATGCCAATGCTTGAGTCTTTAGCAGCCATGCTCAATTAGCCCACTCTCATGTCCAAGTCACTAACACCAACCCTACGTCCATAAAGGCCAAGCGTGGGTCTTTGGTAACCATGCTTGAGTACCTGGCTCCACACCCAAGTCATCGATAACGAGGCTCAAATCCTCAATGGCCAAGCCCAAGTCACTTGAAGCCGAGCCCAAAACCCTAGCAATCGTGCCCAAGTACTCAGAGGCCGTGCTTAAGCACTCAGCTCTCATGCTCAAAGTCATTGAGCCCAAAACCCTAGCAATTGTGCCCAAGTACTAAGAGGCCGTGCTTAAGCACTCGGCTCTCATGCTCAAAGTCATTGGCACCCAACCCCTAGACAACAATGCGCCTTGTCCAAGTACCCGGGGTCAAGTGCCCAAGTACTAGGCTCCCATGCCAAAGTCACGATTGCCCCTGCCTAGGTCCACATAAGCTAGGTACTCGATTCCCGGTTCCAACTCACAAGCACCCCGGTTTCTCGAGGTCAAGCTGCAAACCCCAGTGCCCATGTCTAAGTCCACAACAGTCATGCCTATGTACTCGATTCTAATGTCCAAGTTAGGGCCTAGGTCTCTCAAGACCTTGGTGCCCACACTTGGGTAATTGGCAGCCATGCTTGAATACCCAGCTCATGCGCCCAAGTCATTGGCTTGGGCTCCCGTTCCTTAGTGGTCAGGCTCGGTCCCTTGAGGCAATGTGTGAGACCTTGATTGATAGTTCCCTGGTCATCGTTGCCTAAGCCTCGTTCCATCGAGGCCGAGCATGGGTCCCTAGTGCTGGTGCTCGGGTTCCGAGTAGTGACCAAAAGTCATCGAAAGATCCTCTTCCTCGATGAAACAAATCGGAGGCCGCGTGGTGGGCGAAAGAAAGAAAGGTCGGGCTTTCCTCCAAAACACGGTGGGCCGGGCTTAGCTCACGGGCCCATTTTCAAACGAAGAAATGAAAATCAACGGACGAAATCCCGCCACGCTAGAGCTGCTCCAAAAGAACTTTGCGCCTCCTCCATTCAGTTCTCCTATAAACTCCACTCCTCCTCCGCTTCCTCCTCCTTTCCGATCCTCCTCCTCTTCGAGAACTTTCTGCGCGTGCCAGGATCGACCCAAAAATCCAGGCCCTGCTCCCAAGGTACTCGTCGTTCTTCGTCTGTAGATCATCCTCAGGTTCTCCATCGAGCTCTGACGATGCTGGTGGCGAACTCGGTTTTACTCGTGGTAGCAATCCGGATTTTCATCCTCGCGATTTCACGCTGCGTCATCGTCTGATGTTGCCCTGTTTCATTTCGTGACGTTTCTTCTTTGTCGGATATGACGGTAGTATCATTCGCTTTCGTATTTCTGACTTGAATACGAAAACGCCTGTGGCTATAATCTCCGGAGCGGGTGCAAGTTTTTTTTCAGAGCATCTCGCGTTCTCTCTTTAACCGTCGGACTCGGTTTCCTCCTCTTTGTTCTCGATTTCGTGTTCCAGGGCGGTTTGAATGAGCGAGGATGAGGCCGGTTTTCGTGGGCAACTTCGAGTACGATACTCGCCAGTACGAGCTGGAGCGCCTCTTCTCCAAGTACGGGAGGGTTGAGCGTGTCGACATGAAATCTGGTAAATCGATCGATCGATTCTGTGCTGCACGTCACCTTATCGCATATGTGTGTGTATGTATATTTGCAGCATTTGCTTTTCACGTGTTGTAATCCTCTTAAGATGGTAAAGTCTGAATCTTTTTGGGGACCTCGTGATTATGAGCCGATGTGGAACGAATCCGGTTCGCCCATTTATTACCCCTCCGCGATTTTGCACCCGACGCCGTCTTTACTGCCTTTCCTTAGTCGCAAATTTCCTCGAGGAATTAAGTTGATACCGTTTATGGTTCCTTTCTATGACTCAATTTGATAGGTTTCACGAGTTTGGCTGTGCCTGGAACTCTAGGAATTCTATGCTTCCCTTGTCCTCCCCCTTTCCGATTCCATGTTCTTCTTAGTCATGATATTTAGTTTTCATTAAAGCCTTGTGACATGCAATTTTCTGTATATTTTATGCACGTGTGGTGGTGAATATTTCCCTCGTCCCTGCTTAAACTAGTTGTGGAAGTCACTTAACGTTAACCAACTTGATAATTATTATCAATTTATATTATATGCTAACCAGCTTGCTGGATGTACAACTTATCACGTCAATATTAGCTCGTGCTACTTTAATTTGGATCTTAGGTTCAAAAAATGATTGTTGTTGTCTGGGAGATAAAAAAGAATCGAGTTTCCATGTCCCAAACTGTTAGAAAGTAGAATCTGGTCCTTGGCCCTTTGTTTTATAGCCTGTCTATTTAAGTGGGCTGCATGTCTGGTTGGTGCTCCGATTTAAGTCAAAAAGGAAAGATGGCCTCTGTTTCTGATAATTGAACACAATCGCTGGGAATTGAACCCCATTATAGTGCAATTAACATGCGCATTGCAATGTCACATTTTTCAAGCACTCGGACAGCTTGGGAACCAAAATAATAACATACAAACCTGCGGGAGAAGAATTTGGTAGCAGCCACGAATCTGCATATTTATTCAGATAAGACCTCAATGTTTGAGTGTTTATTTTGACCCAGGAAATCTCTGCTAATGGAAAATGAGCTGAGCTGTCTGACTCAACCTATCATGCGTCCTTTATCTTCTGCCACGTATGGGTTCAACATTCTGACTTTTAGTAGTGTCCTTCTCTCTCCTACCTTGCTGCCAAGAGCTGCCAATAGAAGGAGTGGTCATGGTGGGATCAGTAATGTATGCCACATGTACAGATACTAGGAGGATGAATGTGAATGAATCTTGCCAATCATGCCATGCCTTCCATTTCCCCAAGTTGGGCTCTCTGACTGCTGAAGTATGCTTGCCAATGACATCTCAGACCCGAGAATCTGGACTGAAATCTTTAGTATGCCTCAGTTATCTGGATTTAGTTCATCTTGCAAGACTTCTACATCCTACTGTGTCTCCAGCCATCGGTTATGCACAGGCGTCATGTATTTTAGTTTAAACTGGGTAAAGAAACAAAAAGAATTGGCTGATCTTCTGGTGACTAGGTGGGATGATGACAATGATTGCAATTCTACCACTCCCATTGATTCTGCCATAACTTTGCAGGCTTTGCATTTGTCTATTTTGAGGATGAGCGTGATGCTGAAGATGCTATCCATGGCCTTGATAGTGTCCCATTTGGTTATGATAGACGCAGATTGTCCGTTGAGTGGGCCAAGGTAGGCACTTTCCTAGTCTTTTCATATCTGTTTCTTCATTCTAGTGTCTTGTTTTCTCCCCGGGTGGTGCAAGTGTCCTCATGTGCCTGCTTTGAATTGGCTTGGCTACTATTGGGTTTCAATACAATGGGATATATTCTTGGTTCTAGGGTGAACGTGGACGGTATGGAGATGGTTCGAGGTCGGTGCCGAACCAGAGGCCCACTAAAACACTGTTTGTTATAAACTTTGATCCCCTTCGCACAAAGGCTCGTGATATAGAAAGACACTTTGAGCCTTATGGGAGAATACTTAATGTTAGAATCCGGCGTAACTTTGCATTCGTGCAGTTTGAGACACAAGATGAAGCAACAAGAGCTCTTGAATGCACTCACATGAGGTAGAATGCTGTTACATCAAGACAGTTTTAGCCTCTGTTATTTTCTTTTTTGTTACAATGGTACCTGGCCTGACATATTTGGATGCACTTCTGGTGTTCAGCAAGATGTTAGATAGGGTGGTGTCTGTTGAATATGCTTTGAGGGATGATGATGAGAGGGATGACTTCAGAGGAAGTTATGGTCGGCGTGGGAGTAGTCCTTATGGGCGGTCAGTGAGCCCTGCATATCGCAGTCGGCTTAGCCCGGATTATGGTCATGCTCGCAGCCCTGATTATGGTCGTGCTCGTAGCCCTCGTTATGACCGATACAGTGGCCCAGCTTACAGAAGTCCTGTTTATGATAGAAACAGGAGTTCAGAGTATGGAAGATATCGCAGGTGGAAATGATGTTTAGAGATCAGCACTTGATGTTATTTAATGTGGCTTTCTCCGTGCAATCTCTCCATTAAGACCATTTTCTTTCTTGTTCTTGTTCAAACAGCCGCACACCCATTCGGAGATAAAGAAGTTGGAGGCTTTTCTACGAGGATCGGCATCTAGCTTTTCAACCAGACTTTGGCCGTATCGCCTTGTGCAAGAGATGCTCTATCTCTCTCCCTCTCTCTCTGTCCATGTGTATTCTGAAAGTGTACCTGGCTATGCATAGATTTAGTTATCTTTTCTCGTTTCCTGGTTACCCTTGATATAGTTGTCAATTAGCATAGTTATCCTGTTTCTCTTTGCCCGACTGATGGATATTGGTGACTTGCTTCAACTAGGAGGTTTTGGCACATTATTTCATATTGGCATGGATATAGTTGTCGCTTACGGCATAAGTATCCTATCTCTATTTGCCCAACTGATAGATTTTGTCGATTTGCTTCAACTGATAGGGGTTCTGGCGCACTATATCACAGTGTGTTGGAGAGACATTGCTATTGGCCTGTGCGGGGTGGTTTATGCCCTTATCCTCTCCGTGTCGGTTAAAACATCCAGACTGCCATCTCAGAAGCTATAGAAATACTCAGTGAAATCGACAAACCAGTCCAAATCAATTTCAGCAAGTACCTTTAAACTCGCATTTCATGAAACAAAACGAAAAACTGAGTAACTGCAAGAGCACTGTACCACTCTTCGGAGCAGCATGAGCTAAGGTCACAACCTCTCTGGTGAGAGACCTTGGGAGGTTTCATCGTTTCATGGCCGGACTTTAGCAACTCAGCGACAGCCTTAGAGTTGCGGTTAAACTTCGTTCTTTGCAAAACCTGTTGATTATTTTTAGTAAGAGATATGAAAGTCATTGAGTGCTGCAATTTCTGAAGCACCAATCTGTCTAATAACTTGACAGGCCAACTGATCATCCATCTCTTATGTGGATAACCAATACGTGAAATCTACATTTGTGACGATTCTGTACAGAGGAGGATGAAATCGAGAACCGTTCAATCGAGTCGTGGGGGACTAGGGAAGGGGTCTCTGTGTCTGGTGCTACCAGTTATGCTTGACGATCTTGAATTTTTGGAGCACGACTTTCCCCTCCTTATACTTCTCGGATTCCTCGTACGCTCGGTCATACTTCCATCCCAAATTCTCCTGGCAATCGACGCAGTAGACATCTGAAACCACGTGGAGACCGGTCATGAGATTCCTGTTCTCCTTGGGACCTTCTACTATGTTCATGGCGTGGGAGAAGAGAAACGCCCTCCCATGGCTTGCCTATGAAAGAAGCACATTCCCATGATCAGCGATCTTCATCAATCCGGACAGCACGGGTAAGGTGACCGAGGGACTATTCCTTAAATCGAGAGAGAATCAGCAAGGACATGGATCTCACCTGGAAATTCTTGGAGATAATGTCATCGTGGCAACAAACTAGATTCCCACACTTGAAGCAGCTGTACAGACGTCGGCCAGTCGAATCCGCCATTGCGAGATAAGCTTCCGAGTCAATAGCCGAATAATTGCGTAGGTGGAGGAGGGGCAGAATTCGTCACCATATAATAGCGGCACTTGTTTGCCTATACGATTCGACCAAAGATCGTCATCAACCTAAAGGAAGAGAAGAATCATTAGTTCTATGCTATAATAAGGAATTGATTGAGTGTAGATTCCAAATAGGTTGAAAGAGACGCCCTGATCAATGAATTAAACTAATATAAACAGGTGGGGTTGGCAAAGACCGGATTAGAGAGCGTCTTGAGTACATTAAAATATCCACCATTACGTAGGAACCACTCTATGTGAGAACTAAAGTTGAAGAGAAGACAATTATATACAGTAACTCACAAAAGAAAAGCAGCGTTTTCCTCCCTCTTGCCACTCGGCCTTAAGTAGTGAGCAAAGGCCCCGGTGCTAGCCTAGCCTTTAACCAGAGCTCCAATATGACAATGGGGTTTACCATGGTTTCTTGTTCTTATCCTCATTGGGGTTTTCTGTTGCGTCATTTGAATTTGATTCAGTTAACCAAATTCAGATGACGTGATCGTTAATGTAATCTGCACGATCTTCAATTCGAATTCATTCTGCTATCTGCTATTGCTTAGAGATGTTTCCTTAAAATGCGGTACTTGTTACATCTTGATGAGTTAAGCCAGAGAGAGGATGGGAAAAATTGACCTCTTAGAATATCAGTAGCTTCGATGAGGTAGTTTGCTCAATCATTAGTTAATCTCAATCCAACCAAGCGAAAACTACGTTGACTTGGGGAACCTACTTTTCGTCCTTCAATCATTGGATGCTTGCGTGAACTTACCCAGTTTTGCGTGGTGCGAAAGGATTGTATCGAATGTTGCAAAACCGAAACAACAAATATTATGAGAATGTTATGACCGGCTTCAAGTCCAAAGACATGGATCATGTGAATCTCTCATTTGCAAAACCTGTAAAATTTCATGAAAATTTTGAATTGGCTGCAAAATATCATCAATCAAAGTTGTGTTTGTTTCGTAGAAAATTCAATGATAAAAAAAATACTTTTAGATAATACATTTTTCAAAAATACAGTTAGTTTTTTTTTTTTTGATGATATATGTTTGAAAATATTTACTATTGTTTAGATATTATTGGAAAATGATTAATTTGCAAAAAACAGTTCGAATTTTTAATTATTATATTTCTTTTTTTTTATTTTTATTTTCTTTTTAAAAATGGAAATTTTAACTTATTCTTAAATTTTCTTTTTTATTTCCTTTTCTTTTTTTCTCCCTTCCTCCGCCACTACCAGCCAGCAACAACCACAACTCCGCCTCGTTGGGACCAGGCGAGCGGTGAGCTCGTTGGCCTTGATGGAGCTTGGGCTAGCGAGCTCGAGCTTGCTTGGATCGGCCGAGCTTTAAGCTTGCCGGCTCATCTCTTGGCTGATGTGGTGGTGGAGGAGGAATGGGGAAGAAGGAGGGAGAAAAAAAGGAAAAAAGAGAAAAGAAAATGAAAATGAAAAAGAAAGGAAAAAAATAAATAAAAAATAATTAAAATTTTTTTTTTTAAAATTATTCTATAAGAATAAAATTTTCGTTGACCAAGAATCCTATGACTAGGAAAAATTTTGAAAAATTTTTCGGTTCTTTTAAAGGAGAAATCATTGTCCTGAATTTAGGTGTTGGTGGGAAAATATTTTTCATTGAATAAGAAAATATTTTTCATTGACTCATTTTTCTAAACGAATCAAACGTAAAAAAATGAGGAAAATTTTTTTTCACGAAACAAACGCATCGCAAGTTTATGACGGGAATGCAGAGAGATTGCTTTCCTTCATAGTACAAACCCCTCTTTATTTTAGATTTCTCCACACTCCATCGGTCACCTTTGAACGAAGGGATCGCAACCACTGGGGCTGGTAAGCTAAGCTCTTTCTCCTTCTCACTCAAGACCTAAATTGGAATTATATGTTTGTCCACTCTCTTAGAAACACAAACATGTGTCTTCGCCGATTATTCGATGGGTACTACCTGAGGGATTGCTACACTTAATGGGGATTCATAAAGTATTCAAAGAGTCTTGAATACCTCATTGATATAATAAGAAAATATTTTATTTATGATTATCTAATCTACACCAATTATAAGATTGAGTTTTAGGTTTTTAACTTATGTACTTAAACCTTCTAATTTACATCATTTGTGCGATCGAGTTCTTTTGTACGTTCTGTGAAAATTCAAGAGAGATAGGTTTCGGCATAATATTGTCTCGAGGAAAGTCCTTCTTTTTTTTTTTTTTATTTTATTGTCTTGAGCTTTATTATTATTATTATTATTATTATAAATCTTTGTATGAAGGAACCAATATATAATACAAAGAATGATTAATCGCTACTCCACCAACAACCTCGTCTCTACTAGGACTACGACCGGGAAAAAGATAGACCTTTCCCCAAGTCTAGTATATTTTCCTAATCTAGGTGTGAGACAAACCAATTATAATCCTAGATTGAAATTTTCAAAGTTTTATTATATTCTATATAAATCTTTGTATAAAGGAAGATATATAATACAAAGAATGATTAATAAAAAAAGATAGAGTATATTTTTTTAGGTGTACCAATTATAATCCTAGATTGATTTTAATCACTATGAAGATTTGGAGAGGAAATTGCGGTGATTCTTGGGTGATTCTAGATTATTCCTCTTAGTTGGCAGTGTTTTCTTTGACACCCCTTATACGCTGATGTGGGTGAGCACACAATAAGCTTGGCTCATAGGAGGCGAAACTAAGAGGTGGAGAGCCCTTTGGTGAAAATGTCAGTAGGTTGATCAAGAGTGGAAATATATTGAACATGCAACTTGTGCCGACTAACTCGTTCGTGAACAAAATGGTAATCAATTTCCACATGCTTCGTGCGAGCATTAAACGCTAGATTGCTAGTCAAATAGATTGCCGATTTGTTGTCACACCATAAAATCGGAGGCCGTTGAGATGGCACTTGGAGATCTTGTAATAGAGCCTCAAGCCAAATGAGTTTGGCACTTGTGTTTGTAAGGCACTTGAACTCGGCTTCAGTGTTGGAGCGAGCCGCAGTGTGCTGCTTGCGAGAGCTCCAAAAGGTAAGATTGTTGCCAAGAAAAATGCCATAACCCCCAACTGAGCAGCGAGTGGTATGGTCTCCCGCCCATCCGGCATCGGAGAAAACATGAAGATGAAGATTGTTGCTTCGAGTGAATAGAATGCCATGACAAATGGTACCCCTAATGAATCGCAAAATCCGCTTGACGAGTTACCGATGTTTAGTTGTAGGAGCATGCATGAATTGGCAAGCTGTATTAACTGCATAAGTGATGTCAGGCCTGGTGATAGTGAGGTATTACAAAGCCCCTACAATACTACGATATAGTGTGGGATCAGGGAATGCATCGCCATCGCTAACAGAATGAGAGTCAGTACTGACGGAGCAGGGTGCGGTAATTGGCCAGGCATCAAACATCTTGGCTTGACGAAGAAGGTGAGCGGCATACTTGCCTTGATGGAGGAGAAGCCCCTGTGCCGAATACTGCAATTCCATGCCCAAGATATAGTAAAGTGCCCCAAGATCCCTAATAGCAAACTCATGCTGCAAATCAGCAAGAAGAGCAGACAAAGGAGCAGTAGGTGATCCTGTAAGAATGATATCATCGACATATACCAAAAGATAAACAGTGTATCCATCTCGATTCAATATAAAATGAGAGGAGTCAGCTCGACTAGTAAATCCAAGAGATAGTAAAAAGGAACTTAGCCATTGATGCCAAGTATGTGGTGCTTGTTTTAGACCATAGAGGGACTTGTGAAGTCAGCAGACATAATTTGGTTTCTTAGGATCAATAGATTTAAGTGATTGCTCCATGTAAATTTCCTCGGTGAGATGACCATGTAAGAGCGCATTTTTCACATCCAACTGCCGAATTTAGCAACCTCGATTATATACAATGATATGCTTGACAACTAGATTGAAGGTTTCATGAAAATCCACGCCCTTTTGTTGATAAAATCCCTTTGCCATCAAACAATCTTTATAATGCTCAAAAGTTCCATCAGCCCGCATCTTAATATGGTATACCCACTTACACCGAATCGGTTTGCATTGTGGCGGGGGTGGAATAAGAGATTATATGTGATTTTGCAAGAGAGTTGTATATTCTTCAAACATGGCCTGGTGCCACTATGGTGCTTTATTGACTTGACTGAAGCAGGTAGGCGTAGAGGTATCCATAATAGACGTGTTCAAGGCATATGTGCGATCGGAATTGAGGTGGCGGCTATGCAAGGTCCTGTCTCTCAGGCGGGCCGTCATAGGGTGAGCTGGAGGCGGAATTGGAGTCGGTTCTGTTGGTAGTAGGCATCGCGGCAGGCGAAGACGACAAGGAAGGACTCATCTCGGCAAGGGATGGTGCTAGATTGCTTTGAACCTGCACAGGATAATATAAAGGATTAGCAATAATTGATGGTGAAGAGCTGCTCGGAGCTGAGATAGTAGTAGGTGGCGAAAAGAAAATAGACGATGTTGCAACATCCAAATCATGAGAAACATTGCCAGATGGAGAGGAGTTGGAAAGGGGAAACTTATCTTAATGAAAGACGGCATCATCAGTAATGTAAACTCATTGCTGGTCAATGGAATAACATCGATACCCTTTAACTCCGGAGGAATAACCCGAGGAGACACAAAGGCAAGAACGTGGCTGCAGGTTCAGGTAGACAGCACACCCAAAAGTGCGCAAGTGATGAATAGTAGGAGCCGAGTGATTCAATTTTTCTCATGGTGTATGAAATTGCAAAGTAGGTGTAGGCAACTGGTTGACGATATGAACAGCAGTCTCAATAGCAAAATCCCAGTATCAATCCGGAATTGATGCATGATACATCATAGAGAGGGCCATTTCAACAATACCCTTGTGCTTGCGTTCTGCAGTTCCATTCTGAGCATGAATGTGATGACAGGAAGTCCTATGATTGATACCATGTTCATCAAGCAGCTTGCGAAAAGGGTAGACTGAAATGCCCCGCATAATGACACTGAATAGCCTTGAATCGAGTGTTAAACTGATTTTCAGCAAAGTTGAGGAATTTAGTGAAGATAGGTAAGAACTAATCATGAGACTAAAAAAAATAAAGCCAAGAGAATTTTGAAAAATCATCAATAAAACAAATGTAATAACAATTCTTTTGACTTGACATTACAATAGCGGGTCCCCAAACATCAAAGTGAACTCATTGTAATGGGGTCGTAGATTCCTTCCCAGTAGGGATCAACTCTGACAATGACTTTTACTAGATACACACGCAAAACATGGTGGAACGGACTCAACTGATTTATTGAAAATGCGACATACTGATGAAAAAGATGCATGACCCAAACACTTGTGCCACCAAGTGATGGACGATGCTTGAGAGACTTGATAAACAGAAGGTGATGACAAGGTGGATGAGACTGGAAGGGAATAGAGACCCTGATCAAGTACCCCTTGGAGTAGAGTCTTCCCCGTACAACGACACTTCACAGAAAAGAAGGTGGGTAAGAAGATAAAAATCACAATTGTTTTCTTCAATAAATTGACGAACTAATAGTAAATTTTTCTTAATGGAATATGAACAACAAGAACTTGAGACAATCGAAAATTTGCACAAGAAAAACTTCTTGTATATGAAATAGGAAGACTGGACCCATTACCTATGGTGACATGATTAGGACCGACATATGGCTGAACTATGGATAGAAGTGCATGATTATTTGTCATGTGGTGAGTGGCACCCGAGTCAGGGTGCTAGGATTTAGTAGAAAACACTGATGGTGGTGGAGAAATCTTGGATAGGTTGAGCTATGTTTGCTGTTGAGCTGATGGTGCAAAGGACTGTCGATGATAACGATCACAGCAAACACTGGCTTTGTGACCCCGATTGGAAATTTGACAGCAAATAGTGCCACGTCGTGGGCCACCATAATTTGGATTAGTTATTTGCCCCGCCTGTCTATCGCCAAACTGAGATTTAGAGCCACATGGGTTTCGGTCAATTGGAGGAGTGCGAAACCGCTGCTGCTGAGGGGAAGTGAGAGAGTGCTATCGTTGGCTTGAGTAACAAAGGCTATTGTTGGTGTTGTGGCCGACTCCATCAGCTCCAACTGTGCTTCATGGGAGAGCAAAACCCATGCAAAGATTCATGAGTCATCACTTGATACCGACTCTAAATTGAAATTGCAATCGCAAGACTCTAAAATTGAGCTCCTAAACCTCGAAAAAGATGAGTTTGATACTCCTGAGGAGAGATGGTTTCACCGATGGATGCAAGCTGATCAACAATTGCGGTAGCATGCTGGAGAAATTCTGTAACAGTCTGACTTCCTTTGCGTACTGTTTGCGATTGTATGCGCAAATGTGTGGCCCTCGTGCTGTTCCGCGCAGCATAGGAGGCGGCTAGAAATCTACATGCATCTGCTGAGATTACAAAATTGCTGAGTTGACCAACGATGGCATCTGAAGTGGTGCTGAGGATCCATCCGAAAGCAATTTGATCCCTTGTGCATCGGGTATCGAGCCCTTCTTGGGTGATTTGACTAGGTGGAAAGGGTGCAATTCCCTCAACAATTTAAAGCAGTTTATTTGCTCGAAGAAACAGTAGCAAACGGGGCCTTCCAGAATCCAAACAACATAGTTATCACCTATAAATTTAACACCAATTGTGGGACAAGTAATAGTTTTAGTTGTATTCCCTAAAATAGGAAGAACAGTGAGTGTTTTAGGTGTTGATGAACCAAGTGTTGAATTGCCAGAAGAAGCAAAAGAGGACAAGATTGATTTTCTTATTGGATTAAAAAAAAAAAAAATATTTATGCTTGCGCAATCAAGGCTCTAATACAATGTGAAAATTTAAGAGGGATAGGTTTCGGCAAAATATTGCCTTGAGAAAAGTTTTATTATATCGAGAGCTATATGAATCTTTATACAAAGGAACCAATATATAATACATAGAATGATTAATAAAAAGAAAGAGTATATTTTCCTAATCTAGGTATATCAATTCTAATTCTAGATTGATTCAATTAATCACTATTAAGATTCAAGAGAAATATCTTTTGGGTGATCTTCCTTGGAGAGGAAATTGCAGTGATTTTGAGATATCTTTCAAGTGATCTTCCTTGAGAGAAAATTGCGGTGATTCTTAGTGTTCGGTGATCTTCCTCTTAGCTTTATTTGTTTCTTCGACATGTTCTATCAAGCAAAAGTGCATGAAGGCATTGCAATTTTTTTTTTCATTTAAATAAGGGAGGAAATTAGTAAAAGTTTCGAAATCAAAACAAAATCGGAAAGAGACGAAATCTTAAAAGAAATAAAAGAGAGAGGGAGAAGCGATGGTAGTGGGCCTAGTGGCCGCTACCGATGAGCTTCCTGTATTGGGCTTTGCCACCATGGTGGTGTCGGTGGCGACAAGAATTTGACACCTCCCGCAACATTTGCATCGTTATCTTTTCCTTTTTTCAATCGCTTTCTCAGTTTTTTCATCAAATTGAAACTAAAATATTTCTTTTTTCGGCAAAAGGCCATATTATTAGCGCCAATAAGATGTGTTGAAGTTAAAGGTCTCGATTATGCACATCGGGCAACTAAAAAAATGATTAGAATGCATAAATCGAGAGCTTGAAAACTGAATTACACAATCGACAACGTTGGAAGAAAACAAATGAAATTACCTAAAACCCACTCGTCAAGCCACACTTAAGGGACAATGTTTTGACGTACAAAACATGAACTTAGAAATAACACGAGAAAAATAATGGAGGGGGTGGAAACAGGGAAAGGGGAGAGGTGAACAGGAGATTCCATTAGTGTAAGCGAAGGGAAGGAGGAGGAGCAACGGTTGCCCCGCCCTCTCTCGGTGGTTAAGCTGAGCGGACGACAGGAATCTCTGGCGAGCATGGGCGGTCATGGCATATTCCTCCCGAGGAGGGGATCGTCCAACGAGTAACTTGGGACTCCAGCAAAGAATCCGAAGCCCACGGCGATTGGGCGTGGATTGCGGGGGCGTGGGGGCCAACCCCTCCCGACAATCATAAAAGAGGGAACGACGAGGAGGTCGAAAGCGAGGTGAGGACGGGAGGACCCACACGGCCACACCCCGCCCCCACAGCCCATAACCCGAATCAATCATTATTTTGCCCACTTTGTTTTTGCGCAATTGGCATCATCTGATCGCGACTCGGTCTCTGCTTTTCCTCTTTCTTTCCTTTTTTTAACGACAATCCCCCAAGCCCCAACCACCGGAACGCAAGAAGTCGCTGGGTTTTGAGGAGGGTGGTCAACCCCGCAAGAACGGGGCGAATAAAGTCTAGTTGAGCAGATTCGGTGGCCGTGACCCAATCCCGAGAGGCCACGTCCCCCATCTTCCGCTCCCCCCTTTTTTTCTGATGTAAATCTCTGGTGGGGGAGGGGAGACCACCACCACCATCATCATCAGCAGCAGCAGCAGCAGCAGCATCCTTCTCTTCCATGGAGTGTAGTAGAGTGCAGTAGAGGAGTGTGAATTGCGAGGCCTCACCCGCGGTCGCCGACTCCGGTGTGGGTTTTTTGTCGGGGTGGAGGGATGGGGCTGCTGAGCAACCGAGTGGAGCGGAGCGAGATCAGCCCCGGCGATCACATCTACACGTACCGCGCCGTCTTCACCTACTCCCACCACGGTCCGTCCCCTCTCCCTCTCTCCCCCTCCTCCGTGTGGTCATTCAACCTTTCCGTGGTTCGATTCGGGGAGTTGGGTTCGGTTGCTTGTCGTTCCTTTCGTGAGAACCGCGCTTCCCACGTGTCCCCCGGTCTTCGTCGCCCCCTCGATTGCCTCTGAATTGGCGGATTCTGATCGCCCTCTTGTCTTCGTCCCCACGTCTCGGTTTCCGCTTAACGTGGGTCACGACACGATGCTCCGAAACCATGCTTTTCCCGATTCCGTCTTTGATTTGCTCGGGAATTACATTATGCTGTTCCGTCGTTTGCTTGAAAGTGGTCGGATCTGATACCAGTATGCAGCTTTACTTGATGAACGTAGGAAGTCATCTAGTACAGACGAATTTAGATGAATTCTTGAAATTTGCCAGTTGAATTGTTGGTCTAGGCCTTTGCGGGATGATTTTTTTTTTTTTGGGGGTCATTTTGCCCCTTCAGAGTTAAAGACGACATCAATTTTTCTCATTTGAGTGGTTCTGTAAACTTGTTTAGCTGGCAGTCTGGATTACTTCAGCCGTCGGCCCTTCTAACAATCGTGAATTAACCGTGCCTGCACTGAATATAAATAGAATTTGGAACTTCATGGGCTGCATCATAGCAACTCTCATAATGATGATTAGATAAGCTATATTTGGCGGATGTGCTGCGGTGGATGTTATAGCAATTGCAGCAGGTTAGAGCATGTGTTAGACAGTAGAGAGATATCATATGTGGACTGACAAGAAGTGGTGAGTATTCAGGAACTCAAATTGGACGATTCTTTCGATTGCAGAGCTTAACGCTACCATTGAGGTATGCAATATACATTCTTTTTATAGATTAAGGGATATAGCAGGTAGAGCTTAAGAAGATGGCATATGATAGCCATTTGGGACTGCTGATTGAATCGACCATGCTGCTGCATCAATAGTGTGTCATAGCTACAGCAATGATTAGGATGGATCTTATAGCTATATGCCATAGGAAGATGTAGCTTACTTATGATTGCCTCTTAGTTCTTACTCAGTTGAGGTCATTTATGCTGGTGTCATGCTACAGTATGTAGAACTTTTTCCAGCTCGTACCCTTTAGGTTCTGAAAAACGTAAGCTGGAAGCATATAAATTTACCTTATATTAGGTGTGTCTTCAGATGCTTTTATAGACCCTACAGCAGACCGACTGGATTGCCAAGTGGTTGAAGTCCGAAACATGGTTGTACTGGAACTTTAGATGAATTGGCATCCTCTAACCCCATCCAAGACAATGGACAAATATATTTGCGCATTCATCATCTGATGGCATAAGTAACAGAAGAAGGGAGATACTTGCTTCGGGGATGAAGTAACCTATGTCCTTTTTTCTGTTGCTAAACTATCTATGGTGGAGCATTTAGGTATATGCGGCATGTTAAATTGAGAATGATTCTGATTGTTCTTTGCACCCAGCTGTAGGCTTTTACTTTGATGACTCTGTGAAGTATCGTAGGTTTTCGTTGAGTTTCCATGATGAAATCTTGACTCCATTTGATGTCTGTCATGTAGGAATCTATGTCGGGGGAAGCAAGGTTGTTCATTTTAGACCTGAGCGTAATGCTGATTCAAGCATTGAAGAAGCCGACTCCTATGATGCAGTGTCTTCATCCTGTCCAACCTTCCCTGATTGTGGATTCAAGCTACCCAGCAGTGGTGTGACACTCACATGCCTGGATTGCTTCCTCGGGAAGGGATCTCTGTACTGCTTTGAGTATGGGGTTGCCCCCTCAGTGTTCCTGGTCAAAGTGCGCGGAGGCACTTGCACCACTGCCCCCTCTGACCCGCCAGAAGCTGTCATTCACAGGGCAATGTATCTCCTCCAAAATGGATTTGGCAATTATGATATCTTTCAGAACAACTGCGAGGACTTTGCGCTGTATTGTAAAACAGGCCTTTTGATAATGGACAAGCTTGGGGTCGGAAGAAGTGGCCAAGCTTCTTCTGCCGTTGGTGCTCCCCTGGCTGCCATTCTGTCGTCTCCTCTGAAGTTGCTAATGCCAAGTCCTGTTGGAGTGGCTACAGTAACAGCTGGAATGTATTGTATGAGCCGGTATGCTACCGACATAGGGGTGCGATCAGATGTGATCAAAGTAGCCGTGGAGGACTTGCCTGTAAACCAAGGCTGGGCAGAAGACCATCATGAGGAAGAAGAGGAGAGGGCACCTTCTGACAGATTGATTACAGGGTGATGTAAATGAATGTCCTTCGTGTGCATATACAACGGCGTATACTCATCAATAGAGACTTCTCCTGGCCATGCATTCCTATCCATTGCCAAAACTACTCTTTCTTCTTTTCATTCCCGGCCCTCTGGTATTCAAACTCTGTCACTAAATAACCAGTTACAATTGACTGCAGTTTGGATGTAATTCTTCGATGGTTTTTAGCAATTGGTTGTATTTAGTCTATGTCGCATCATCATACATTGAAGCTTCTCTCGTTTCTTTTCCTTGTTAGTCTGATGAAGAGCGAGGCTTACTTGAACTATGACCTCATTATTTGTGCTTTTACTTGCTATTCTAACGCCTAGGTTGATTCAATTATGCCTAATGAGAAAGTTCATGTAAGACCGCTAGTAGGCTATTGTTATACAATTAAGTCTAGTTCCAAATTAGGGCAATAAATATCGAAGGATACTTAGGGTGTGTTTGTTTATGTTCTTTGTTTCTGTTTTTGAACAAAAATTCTGTTTTTTCGTTCCCGGGAAAAAAAAAAAAAAACAAAAAACGCGTTTGTTTGCGTTTTTGTTTTCAAATCTGCTTTTTGTTAAAACAAAAAAAAGAACAGTAAATAAAAAATAAGAAAAAGTTTTTTTTTTTGAAACACTCTCGAAAACAAAATTTCTCTCTCTTCTATTTTTCTTCTCTTTCTTTCTTCTTCTTTTCTTCTTATTTTTTCTTTGGCCGATCGCCGGCCTCGACCATGGCCGACGACCGGCCGTCGAGGGCCTGCAACCTTACCGAAGCCCCGCCGGCCCCTAGTGAGGCTCGGCCTCGCCTTGGCTGGGAGCTCGGGCTGGGGCGAGCCGAGCCCAGCCTCGGCCAGCCTCGGCCGAGCCTTGCCGGCCGGCAAGCTCGGGCTCGCCCAACCAAGGCGAGGCCATCGGCCCTCGTCGCCGGTCGTTGGCCATGGCGAGGCCGGCGACCAATCAAAAGAAGAAAAAAAGGAAAAAAAGAAAATAAAAATATTAAAAAATTAAAAAAAAAAAAAGAACACAAATTTATCAAACGTGTTTTTTTTTTTTATTCTCGGGAACAAGTTTTACCAAACGTGTTTTTCGGTAAAAAATTGTTCTCCGTGCAGAAAATAGTTTTTTCTATTTACGTTTCCGAACAAAAAAAAAAAAACACAAACAAACGCATCCTTATTCTCTCTTTATTTTATTTTTTTGGTCTGTAAAGTGTACTTAATTCTATTTAGTAAGAATTTTGTTAAAAGATGCACGAAACTCGTTCAGATGCATGATAGGCTTTTTTTTGAATGAAAAATGGCGATTTGTTGTATTTTTTTTTTCTTTTTTTGCGATGCATGTTTTTCAATTGCTTTTCATTTTCAATTTCTTGATAGTAAGAAGATACGAGACTAATTCACCCTCGAGAGTTGTCCTCAGGGACCTGCTGAAATGGAGCAATAGGAATGTATTGAACATCTGGAGCTATAGCAATCATAGAACATCTGGAGCAAAAGGGATGTATGTGATATTTTCTCTGGTTGCAAGAACAAAAGATTTTCTGTTCCTTTTAATGAATGATGTGGAATCCATAAAGTCAAGGTGGTGCATTGCATGGGGTCATGCAATTTGCCTAAAGCAAGCAATGGATGTTCTCAAAGCACCCACAGCCTCACGCTGGGGGACCCTGGTCCTCATAATTCCCTGCCATCACATATCACCAGGCAAATATCCCAAAAGTGAAAGTCAACTTTACCAAGAATTTGGTGAGGAAGTGTTAGTAGACTCAGATTTAAATATTTGATTCATGGACATTTGTTCCCCTATAAACCAGTATTATCACGAGAGAAACTCTGCCACCCTTTCTTTTCAACCGAAATTAATTTACGCTAGACGAGATATCTCTCTTAAGTGACTTGTGCTTATGAACTCAGGCCTCTGAAAGGGCCTCCACGGTTCTATTTTAATGCTCTGGTTATCTGAACTTTGGTTGTTGCTAATGCTAGCAGACTGAGTTTGTGCCATTTTGTCCTCGTTGGAAGCCTTGAACTCTGCCAACTCTGCCAACTTTGCCAACTCGACCACTCCGTCAACAATATCTTCAATTCTCGCCGCAATTTCTGTCAACAAAGACACTAATGTGGCCAGTGGAAATATTGATTATCAATTTTATAGAAAAATCTAGTATTTTCAATTAGTAAATTCTCATCTAGATTACTTAGTTAAGGTCTTGAGGGCACTTGTTTACAGATATCAGAAATAGTAAGAATGAAGTCGGCGAATTTTTTCTAACAATTGTACATTCAACAAATGTCTCAAAAGCACTCATTAACGTATCTTCCAAATCACGGAGCAGAGTTGATCAATGGACGAGTGACCCGCTCAAGCCTATCATGCCAGAAGAAAAGGTAAATGAGCCGCTTTAAGTAATGTCCTTACCTTTGTGATTATTGCAAGGTTTTCCATGAGCTTCCAAGTAGTCGGGCCTTTACATCCGCACCTCTAGATTATATAAAGATAATACTGGATGATACGGGAAATTATAATGAATGTCTTAATTATATATTTTCTTCTTACTCAGATGAGGTTATATCTGCTGGTGTCCTGCGACAGTGTGCAGAACTTCTTCTGGTTTGTACCCTTTTGATCCTGAAAAACATAAGCTGGAAGCATATAAATTTACCTTACATTAGTTGTGTCTCCAGATGCCTTTCTGACCCTAATGCAGACCGACTGGATTGCCCAGTGGTTGAAGTTAAGGAACATGGTGTCACTGGAACTATAGATGAATTAGTGTCGTCTACCCCATCCAAGCCAATGGATAAACATATGTGCGTATTCATCATCTGGTGGCACAACTAACGGAAGAAGGGAGTCACTTGCCACAATCTGTCATTCATAGGGCAATGTATCTCCTTCAAAATTAATTTGGCAATTAATGATGTATTTCAGAACAACTACAAGGACTTTGCGCTTTACTGTAAAACGGGTCTTTTAATAATGGATGTGCTTGGGGTTGGAAGAAGTGGCCAAGCTTCTTCTGCCGTGGGTGCTCCCCTGGCTGCCATTCTCTCATCTCCTCTGAAGTTGCTAATGCCAAGTCCTGTTTGGGTGGCTACAGTGACAGCTGGAATGTATTGTATGAGCCGGTATGCTACTGACATAGGGGTGCGATCAGTTGTAATCAAAGTAGCCATGGAGAACTTGGCTGTGGACCTAGGCCAAAGCCACAGAGAGGGCACCTTCTGACAGATTGATTACAGGCTGAAGTAAACGAATGTCCTTCATGTGCATGTACAACAGGATATACTCGTCAAGAGGGACTTTTCCTATCCATGCCCTCATATCCATTACCAAAACTACCGTTTCTTCTATTCTAAGCTCCACCCTCTGGTATTCAAACTTTGTCACCAAATAACCAGTTATAATTTACTGCTGTTTGGATGTAATTCTTTGACGGTTTTTAGCAATTAGTCATATTTAGCATATGGCATGTTGTCATAAATTGAAACTTCTATCTTTTCTTTTCTTGTTAATCTGATGAAGAGCAAGGCTTACTTGGACTATGACCTTATTATTTGTGCCTTTTCTTGCTATTCTAGCGCTCAGGTTGTTTCAGTTATGCCAAAGGAGAAAGTTCATGCAAGACTCGCTAGTATGCTATTTTTATACCACTAATTCTAGTTCCAGATTAGTGCTATAAACATCGATGGACACTTATCCTATTTAATTAGAATTTTGTTAAGAGATGCACAGAACTTTTTCAGATGCAATAATAGGCTTTTCTGAATGAAAAAAGGTGATTTGCTTGTATTTTTTTTTCTTGTGATGCGTGGTGTTCAATTGGCTTTTCCATTTCCGATGTCTTGATAGTAAGAATATAAGAGACTTATTTACCTTTCGAAATTGTCCTCAGGGACCTGTTTTCAGTAAGTCATCTTATGATTTCATCTATGAAATGGGGCAAAAAGAGTGCAGATAAACATCTGGAGCTATAGCAGTCATAGCAAATATTTGCTGATGCATTATTTGCAGACAACTGAAGAAAGAATTTTCTGTTCTTTTTCATGAATGATGTGGAATCCATAAAGTCCAGCCAAGGTGGTGCATTGCATGGTGTCTTGCAATAAGCCTAAAGCAAGCAATGGATGTTATCAAGGCACCCGCAGCCACACAAGCTCTTGCTTCTTATAAATTCCCTTCTCTCATACATCACCAGGCATGATATCCAAAAAGTGAAAGTCAACTTCACCAATAATTTGGCGAGAAAGTGTCTATAGACTGAGATTTGAATATTTAAGCGTCTGCTGTACATGGATATTCATTCCCTTATAAACGGATCATGATCAGAAAAACTATGCCACCTTTCTGTTCAACTGAAATTAATTTACAAAAGACAAGAAATATATCTCTCTACGTGACTTGTGCTTATGAACTCAGGCCTCTGAAAGGGCCTTCATGGTTCTGTTTCAGAACTCGGGTTATCTGACCTTCGGTTGTTGCTAGTGGACTGATTTTGTGCTATTTTCTCCTCATTGAAAGCCTTGAACTCTGCCAACTCTGCCAACTTTATCACTCCATCAACAATTTCTTCAATTCTTGCCACAATTTCCGTCAACAATGACACTAATGTTGCCAGAGGAATTACCTCCATGACAGGAGGTGCACATTCTTTTTTAGTGGTCGACTTATTCTCATTAGCTTGGCTGGCAAGCACCTGCTCAAGAATGAGTTGAGTAGGAAGAGATTTCAGGGCATTTTGCAGTTCTTGTAGTGCGAATTTCATCTCCCCAACTGATAAATATAACTTGGATGATTTGGTCGTTGTTTTCACTGACATTGAAAGTTCTCTCAAGACATTACATGAATGAGAGCACACTGCCATGCTGGCGTGTTTGAGATATCCCTTTAAATGCTCCATTCCCTGATGCCAATAGGAATACACTCTTGAATAATGCTTTAAATAAAATTCATGAAAACAACAGGAGTTCCGAATTTTAAAGAAGGGCTGCTGTCAAGTTTATGCACCTGCTTTTCAGAGTTAAGACGACCACTGAGAGTCTCAATACAGCAAGCACATTCGCGCAGGAGAGCTCCTATCTTGAGGTAATCTTTCCAGGGATGCCAGAAATTGAAAGGGCCATGTGCAGGTTCCCATCTTGCGAAATTTGCCTATATCGTAGTGGATGTGAGTTATAAAATTTTGAGCATTTGAAGTTATTCGACAAGCATTTATATATAATTTGCAGTTTCCCTGGCGAACAAGAAGTTACCATAGATTCCTCAGTGGCCTTTGAGTTTAGCACACATTTATATGCTTGTGTTTTCTTGGAATTATCTTCTTCGCTTGGATGCCCACTCTGATTGTCCTTGAAGTAGTTTGCAACACTCGCTGTGCATTTTTAAGTGACAGAAACAGAAGCTTGGTATGGTTAATATCTTGCTGTCACTCTTAATTCCACGGAGGGAGAGAGAGAGAGAGAGAGAGAGAGAGAGAGAGAGAGAGAGAGAGAGAGAGAGAGGTGTTGACATGATTACCTTCGAGAGATTCAGCAAGCTTCTCCATGTTCCTATGGATGAGCCGGTGAAGCTCATCACCAGCCCAAATGGGAGAGATACACATACTGATGAAAATGCATAAGGATGTGCCAATAGCTATTGTTGATAATCTCTGCTGCGCCATTCCAAACAGTTTGTCAACGCGATAACCGGATACTGAAACTAAGCTGAAGGTGAGTATGAAGATCATGGCACCGTAATCAAACCGTGCTTTTACTGATGGGATGAACCGAGAAAATGTTGCTGCGGAAGCTGCAAAAGTAACTTTTTAAGTTAGCCACTGCTATTAGTGTTCACCACTAGAAGATCTCACTGTTTAAGATGTCTTTTTCACCTACTTACCTAGTAGGAAAACAGATATTCCAAGAATCACGGGCTCGAATTTTTCTCCTGACTGACTTGCCACCCAGTGTACGCCTATGCCAAGTGACCCAGCAAGAAACGTTCCAGTTGCTCTATTTATGCTCTTGGATAGCGTAGCTCCTGCATGCATTCATACAAAAGAATCACGAGTGGACAAATTATATGGCTAAAAGCGGTCGCAGGTAAAAACAACGACGACTTAGTAAATAAGACTTCCATCATGGAATACAAATACTAACCAACAGTGTATTCAAAGACCACCACCACAGTCATGACAGCCCACATAGCATTTCCTCCAAAAACGTCGTATAAGGGCCTCACGTAGTAGAACAGCGAAACCAGGGACAGAGCAATCCCAACTTTGAAGCCATGAATGACTTTCTTAGGCTCCGAAACTCCTAATGCCCACGCCTTGTCCAGAAATCTCAGGACCCTGGCCACGAGGCCTCCGACCAAGCCCTTCAATGCCAACCAGGGTTTGCAATAACAACTACATTCAGGAACTAGTTCCTTTGACATTCCGTCGGGAACATTGATCCTCCATTGTAGCCCTCCCAACACTTGTTTTTCCATCACCAGATAAATTTGGATGAAAGCTGGCTATTTGTTTTCTAAAGGACACAAACTGAAGAGCACTAGCTAAGCTGCATATATGTGGTACAGCCTTTGTTTGGCTTTCTTCAGGCGAAATGTTCTTGTCCTGGGCTGTGTACCTTCTCCTCGGACACCGGTCAAGCGTATATATACACACACACACACAAGACAATGCCCCCAAAGTAGTGGGACACGTTATACGCAGGTGATATTCTCAATTTTGTTGGGTACTTAAGCTCAGGGTTTTTGGACCCACTTATCAGTCACTAACATTAAATATGCAAATTCTATTTAGCTCTGCCCACGAACGGAATGTGAGCCTTTCTTGGAATGAGAAAAGATGAGATAACAATGCCTAAAGGATCACATCGTGCTTTCTGCAAGAAGTCATAGCAATATTGCATGAAATTCACGATGATTTATTTATCATCGCCAGAGATCTCATGTGTCCCTTTGATCTCTTGTCCTTTGCGACGAGTGCATCTTCTCCAAGACCACCACTGACGAGTCACGTCCCGTAGATATCCTCGTTCAGTTCTCACCCGTAGATATCTAGATCTTTAAGCTTGTCTTATCTTAAACCCATGAAGACGAGGATTATTTTGTTTCGCTTTTGCAACATTCGGGGAAGGTTCCTCTAAGTGAAAAGTGAAAATTAATTATTACGCTCGCCCATGTGCATGTACCGGTTGATTGACGCACGTAACCGGTGCTGTGAAAAATGTACATTGATATCGACTTTGGCTAGTGGTGAAGTGCAAAAGTGAGATAGTGACCTAATTTTAGGTACCCTACAGAAAAACGTTTCGAGGCGCAATTGAGAGACAGAGAGAGATGGCCTAATTTGTCGTGGCCTAAAAGTGGGAATCCCACAACGGGGTTTAAAAATTCAAGGAAATCATTCGATACCTAACTAGTGCTTTTCTCTTTATTTGGTGGTTTTTATAGTTTATAAATGTTAAGGGATAATTCGTTAGCTTATCGCTATGGTCGTGCCCCTTTCACGTCACGTTCCTCTATCGATTCTATCCCGGATTGTTCTTGCTTCACGTGTTCAATGAGACGATTCCACTCACCGAGTCGGTACTAAAAATTCATCACAACCTTTTTGGGGGGAGGAGGGCAAGTGACCCGAATAGACGGAATACTCTTCCTTGGTTGTTATCCCCAACTATCTTTTGGAGTTTCTTACTAAAAAAAAAAAAAACCATGTCCACTTTTCATTCCGATATTAATTTGCATCCTGAGTTTGAAAATCTATAATTTGCATCTCCAAATAGAACCCTGAATTCAAACAGACCAATCCACCATCAAACTTATCCAAATCCAAAACTTAGGACTATATTTGATTGTTTGTACTTTTAATAGGACTAGATATGATAAAATAAGAAATTCATGAATTTTTTTATACCCAATCCAAGATTTGATGAATTACAATAATAAAACTGAATACTTTCATATCTAATCATATTCATTATTTGATATGAACGACATACTAATGTGCATGAACATGAAAATGCACAAACAAAAATGATAAGAATCTCTCATAATTCACTATTAAAGAAACCACAAATGCACATATGAAGATAACCTCCATCAATCAATTCATAATTATTGTGCGATCTACACTTAAACAGAAAAAGAACTCATTGTAGCATTCTAAATTCACAGGTTCATAATTATTAACCTTGGCGCTTCCGAAAAATATAGTAATTTTATTCTCTTGCCACTTCCATGAAACTTTAACATTGAAGAGCTACGAAAAAGACGAATTTCGACTCTCTTGCCACTTTTGTGGACTTCTAATATGAACTAGAGAGCTACTGAGGAGAATGATCTTTGACTCTCTCATCATTTTCATGGATTTTTGACATGAACAAATAACTATGGAGGAGTTGTGAAACTTCAACATGAACCAGAGATGAAAGGAAAAAAGAGACGAAGTGAATTAGAAAGATCGCTTCAAGTTTATATTTGTTCATTTACAATTGGGGTTCTTCTACTTTATTTTCATTTTCTTGTATTTTTAAATATTTGTCCTTTTTTTTATTCCCTTCTATCATTCCTTAATAAATATTTTATTAAATAATAAACTATATTAATATACCTAAAATATGTAATAAATATAGATACTGAATATATACATATATACAGAATATATATTGTAGAATAGAAAGAAATTCAAAAATATTAATAAAAAGAGAAATAAATAAAAACTGAAAACTGTCCATTGATTTTTTTGTCGTTTTGAATTTTATTTTTATATTAGAATCCAAATATTATTTTATATTTAATTATTATTTTAATTTTTAATTCAAGAAGTTTGTTATTTGAGAAAAATAAGTTTTATGCTATGGATATGAGAAATCATATCTACCTTTATCGTACATCCCCATAAGATATTTTTATCCGGGTTATATTCCATTTATATTTGACTTTATTCTATTTTGAATAAGAACCAAATAGGGAATATAATAAATTTTATCATACTTTAATCTTTTTTACCAAACATAGCTTAGGGTTCACTTGTTCAAAGAAAAACTATTTTCGAAAAATTATTTTTAGATTTTTTGACATTTGAATGACGAAAAGCTAATTGATTTACGAAAAATGTTTTTCATGGACCGGATGCAATTAGCTTAAATTGGGGGGAAATGACTTCTATTTTGGTAAGAATAAAATCACTTTTGCTAAATTACTAATCGAATGAAAACTAACCACTTTTCTAGAAAATAGTTTTCATGGAAAATATTTTCTTTTATCATAAAATTTTCAATGAAATAAAAGAAGCGTAAATGAAAATGGCAAATTTGTAAGTAGGACCGAATGTTAGATGCAATATGAAATTCTAACTGCAATTAATCAAGCCTAATGTGCAAATGGCAAAAGTACCAAAAAAAAAAATATAAACTTATTGCACTTATGCAATTTAATCTTAAATATTTTCATATTTTGCCAAAAGTCTATCTGGTCAATTTTCATCAAAAATTGCTGATGTGGACGCCGGCCGTCTTATGCTATGTAGCATCGATAAGGACACGCGACACGACATGCCAACACGTCATTTCTAAAAAAATAGAGAATTCCGACACGTTCCGACACGTTATATATTAAATATAATTTTTTTATATATAAATGCAAAAATAAATAAATAATAATAAAAAGAGCATAGAATTAATTTATACTAAAAATATTAATCCAACATTTGTTAATATTATTTATTTTTTTAAATTTGATAGAAATTGAACGAGAAATTCAAAAATTACAAATATGAAAGAGTAAACTTGAAGGAACGTGTCCTGTTTTCTTATACTTGTCCGAGATTAATAAGATTTCTTATAGTTCTAGACAGAGTTCGGAGTTCATGATATAGACTAGTTTGGAGCTCCTCTGCAAAATAAGGTTCGAGAAAAATGAAAATCCATGACAAGAACTCTCGAAATATGACCAAAAGAAAAATAAATCACTAAACTCGTCATGGAAAATGTGAGAGATAACTCACATGCCATTAACATAGACCAAAAGAGATAACTTGCAAGCGATGCTTACGAGAGGCGGAAAAAAACAAAAAAAAATTATAACTTTAAGTATGTGGGGACAATGGAACGACACCAACGAAAAATGGGCATTCCATCGTCAATCACGGGAAAATCAGAACTTATAAGTGAAAAACTTGAGAGTAAGAATTTTTTTCTTTCCCCTTATTTTTGTTATTTTCATTATTTTTTCATATATTTACATTTTAACCCCTCAAGTATTGAAAATTTTTAAAATTGACCCCATGCGTGTCGGAATTGCGTGTCGAAATTTCGAACTTGTGTGTCAGAACGTGTCGGGAAGAGTTGATCACATGTCGAAACGTGTTGGAGCGTGTCGGACACGTGTCGGAGTGTCGGACACGACACGAAGGCTTCCGAAGAATGTCGGTGCTTCTTAGGTCTTATGTAAGCATAGTTAACGTTAACATGGACATTTTTATTAATATTTTGAATTTTTTGGTTTTATTTTTTTTATTTTATTTATTTATTCTTTAATGGGGGGTTGGCAAGTGTCATCAGTTGACCCTCACTGGCTGTAGGTGAGGCTGCAATGCCTAGGCCAGTAAATGTATAACTAGTGCATTGAAAATGACTATGGCTGCGTTTAGTCGTCCGGATTTCTAAACGGGATAGACCTGGATAGGATAAGATAAGAAATCCATGGATTTCTTCATATCCCATCAACTGTTTGGTGAACTACGGATTTAAAGTCGGATATCCTCATATCCTATCCAATCTACCGTTTGGTGAACTACGGATTTAAATTCGAATATTTTAAAAACAATAACATTAGGCAAGTACAAATTTGCAGGTTTAATATTCACAAAATCATCAAGAACAATATATCTTTTTCAAATTAATAGATTCCCATCAAATTTCATGATTACGCATCGTAATAATATTTTCCGTTCCTTTGAAATAATCTTTTGGATACCCCTCAACATCAAACGTTTTTAGAATAACCTCAATTTCAATATATTCTTTACCCAAAAAAATAATTAACTTTACCCAATATATATATACATATACATATTCACTTTGAAACATGAATTCTTTTTCTCTCTTACAAGTTTTCATTTGTTTCCATAAAAGCGTAGGGTTTTATGTTTCGGATAAAAGAAATCTATCCGACCTTATCCCACCCCCTCGGATTTTTATCCGGTCTATATCCGGTCTATATCCGACCTTATCCTATCCTAAATAGCTACCAAACACAGGATAGGATAAAATATATCATATCCGGTTTTTATCCCGACCGACGTTAATGACTATGTTCATTATTTAATCCATAGCCAAGAGCACTCAATTAACATGACCATATAAAGAAACTTTAAAAAAAAAAGCGAGGAACGTATAAAAACCAAGAGACATGGAATTCACCCTAGTGCCTTGAACTTTTCATTTCGTACTAGAAGGACAAGAAATCCGGATACGACCAGATATAGCCCGGATATAGTCTAGATAAAAAAAAATTCCACTAAAGGTGGGATAAATCCATATAGGATATATAATTTAAAAAAAAAAAATAAAAATAAAAATAAAATTTAGAATATTAACAAAAGCTTTTGCTATCCTGCAACTTTTACCTCTCTTCGTGTCATCTCTCTCCCTCTTCTTCTTCGACTTGTTTATGCTCTATTCACCTTCACCACTCACCCACTACCACACGAAGACAAGAAAGCTATGAAAAATCCTTGAAATCCACTCTACTTCACTCTGAATGGTGATCAAGGTTTTGATTTTGGTCGTGATTTTCCACCCCTATCGAAAAGAAGCTGGGGAGAATCCACTATATATGGGAAACCCTTCTTGTTAATGTCTTTAATTCCTCCTTTTTATTTCTCTCTTTCTTATTTTCAATATTCTTATCACGCCCTTCAAAATTTTGGTTGCAAATTGACATCTTGACTTGCTAAAGATGTAATTACCATCAATGAAGGTTGGTGTCGATGGATTTAGAGATGAAGAGACCTTCTCTCATGGTAGCCCGCACATGAGGCGATTTTGCTCGCTAAATGGGCTATGGGAGAGAGGAGCTTCCTCTTGTCGTTAGCTAAATAGTGAAGGCCTGAAGATTGGAGAAGGTACAAAGAGAGATATTTGAAAGATTTTTAAAAATATTCTATCCAATTACACCAAACACGGGATATTAATTTTTTACAATCCGAAAGATATTGAAAGGATTTCAAATCCTACTTTATCATATCCTATCACAATTCAAATCCGAACAACCAAACGCAACATAATTGTAACTAATCATTTGTTACCAAAAAAAAAAAAAAAAAAAAGATGGCTCTGTTAACCTCATCGCTTCATTATATACGTATGATAAATGGAGAATCAAACAAATATGATCTTGTTTAATTCGCACACTAAACTTTCATTCCTTAACTACTAAATATCGTTTTCTACTATAAGTTTTTTTATAAGTATCATGGCCAGTTGGAATTAAGTCCAATATATCTATCTATACACGACGTTTTTTTTTTTTTTTTTTTTTTTCTGGGTTGGGGAATTACGAAAATTTTCAAAAAAACAGATTTTCATTAAATAAGCTAATTTAGAATAATTAAGCAATAAAAGAAGCTAGTCTGGCCATTGGCGCTGAATGTGGAGGGGAAAGTACTTTTTTCCGTACTACCATCGAAGCCGTGGGACCTGGCCAGTGGCCCAGTAGTCACGGACTCACGGGGCAACTTTGCAGCCCTCCAACGGTCTGATTTCTCTCCACGATGATGATAAAAGAGAAAAGAAAAACCAGTTGAATTACGCCCAGTCCAAATCCGGGCTTAGCCCAAAACCATAGGGGGAGGGGGGCCCATCGTTGAATCGCCAAATGGGCTTGCAAGGAAGGCCCAAAAGAAGTGGCGGGCCGACGCGTCTTCGTCGTCGAGCGTCGCGGCCAGTCTCTGTCCGTCTGCGGGTGCGGAGCTTGGGAAGGCGGTTGGGATGGTGGCGAATCATAATTATCATCGGATTCATCGCCATCGTCTCCACCGAACCTATCCCATCCGTCCCTCCTCCTCGTCCTTCCCTTGAATTCCCGATTTCGTTCTGCGGCAACCGGAAGCTCCCTCGAATCACCTCCCTCCTCGGCCTTCCTTCTTCAGCGTCGCGGGAGGGATTATCCCGTCCGTTGCTGTGGCAGTTGCGGGGAAAACCCAAACCAGAAGCTTCTTCTTCTTCTTCTTCTTCGTGTTCCCTCGGTTTATGCCGTCGGACTGATTCCCGGCGGGCCCTGACAGGGTAGATATCGCTCCGCGTTGCCGGAGGGGCGATGGCGAATTTGTATGTGAAGGCGGTGCCGCCGACGGATCTGAACCGGAACACGGAGTGGTTCATGTACCCTGGAGTGTGGACCACCTACATTCTCATCCTCTTCTTCTCCTGGCTCCTCGTCCTCTCCCTCACCGCCTGCTCTCCCGGCATGGCCTGGACCGTCGTCAACCTCTCCCACTTCCTCGTAATCTTCTCTTCTCTTCTGCCTTTTGGAAATTCTCTCCTGTCTTGTCTTCCGCGTGTGCTGAATGGAGTTCTTGTTTAATTGCTACGCGAGCCTCCGCTTGTTCCGCTGCTTTACTCTGCTCTGGTGTTCGGCTGGGCAAACACCCATCAAGCTGCTTTTTTTTATTCCTCAATTATATATTCGAATTTGCATTTTTTATTCCTCGATTATCACGTTTCTTGGCTTTGGAAACTCTTGAGAATGTCTGTTGTCATCCATGTGATGTGTGGGTGTTTGATGACGGAGCATTTGCATAGCGTATGCGCATATGATGCGCGCCTCTCCCTCTTTTTGGTAGGCGTAGGTGTAGAGGAGTCCCATGTGGGTTGACTGCTTGACATATCTCTTGCCGTCCCTCCTGATCTTCTTAGATTTCATTTGAATTTGGTATTCGTGATTGGCAGCATACAATGTTATTTATCTGTTTCGAGGAAGAATAGAGCTTCCCCACCTATCGGAGCCCCGTCACCTGCTTCTTCTGTCTTTGTTGCATGTGGTATGAACATCTGACATTTGCATTTGCAAAAGGTCAACTCTTGTATAGCTTGCCGTTTTTGGGAAATTTAGCCAGAGGCTAGGTCCATCGTCTCTACATGTCTTTTGGTAATCTTTGGGCATAATAATAGGATGCTCTTAGATCGCATTGTGTCACTCATGACTTGATCGTCCGATTTACTGGTCGTAGACAAATACAACTGTCCCATTTGGCCCATTTCGCTCTCCCAGGCAATTATCCATTTAGTCGTAGCGTTTGGTAGATAAGTGGGCATGGCTGGTTTGGGTTTGTTCTTTTCACGCTCTCTTAAGTTGCTTAATGTGGCCATACTGTTTTTGGGTCTCTTCTTTCCATTCTTGGTTAAGTTGCTTGATGCCTATAGACACAAAATTCTGAGCTCTGGACTCCCCCTTCAGGTCACTTACCACTTCTTCCATTGGAAGAAAGGAACCCCTTTCTCAGAAGATCAAGGAATCTACAATGGCCTGACATGGTGGGAGCAAATGGACAATGGGAAGCAGCTCACACGGAACAGAAAGTTTCTTACTGTTGTACCAGTGGTGCTGTAAGTTCATTTCTGCAAAGTTATTTTGAAAAAAAATGATGCGATCATTCTATTCTAGGCTCTAGCATATCGAAGTCATAAAATTTTGCTAGATAGAATGCTTGACACTACAGTCGTAGTTCTCATATTACCATTCGGGATCCAGGTCGATCTTTTTTTGTTGCTGCTCCATACCGTTTGGTTGTTTTCTATAGTCATGAGCTTATCAGTAGGAGCAGTCAAGAAAAAAAATGGTTGAAACATTCAAAAAATTGGGGTGTGATCAGGTTGTCAGGGTTTTCTAAAATGAATGGGGCTACATTTGCAGATGGTATGTATAAACTGGGTGTTGGTAGACTAGTGAAACACGTTGGAACTATCAGCGTTTGGTGCAATGCGTTTTAGAACAATTTTGATATCTGATGTCTGCTTCAGTGGGATAATACTGCACGTTTGTAAAGTGAATTAGTATAATATGCATAAAGATTTAAAACTTGACTTTGATCCAATGTTCTAAAGTTGAACGAACAAGCTTTAGCTAGGAGTGAAAGGATGCTGCATGTATATGAGGCCATGAATCTCTTAAGTAAGCAATGTGGGTTGTTTAAAATTTTTAGTCAAATCAAAAGATAAGATTGTGTAATATTATCTGTTAAGCTTGTGTTCCTAAAGTAACGTAATGTTTTGTCACCTATGAGCAATGATGCCCCAAAGATGGATGGTAATATATCATTGAGAACTATATGGATGAGTTTTTGGTTACTCGGTCTTGGTAGGCTAAATTTATTATATGTGTCAATTGTCCTAGTAAAGGCAGTTTATGTCTGGCCAATGGCGTTAATTCTTTAGCAAGACCCATGGTTAGTTTACAGTCTTCTCTGCACTTCATAACAGTTGTCTCCATAAGTCAGCGACTCGTGGTTGTCTTAATGAATATGAGAAACTTTGATTTATCTTCCAATTCTCAACTGTAAGCAAGATTCAAGGTTGTATATTATTTAAGTCGGTTATGCACTGTTTTTCCTGAAATTACAAGTTTCAGGAAAAGCATGGCCTACAGAAGATAGACTAGCTAATCATTTCAGGAAAAATAGTAGCTAGTTTGGATGAAAGTATTGTGAACTTCCTTGATTTCAAATTTTGAGAATGAGAATCTGTAATATATGATTGCTCAACTCCACTGATCGGGCAGTATAATGAGCATGTGCTTTTACGTTCTCTTGGCGTTTTATTATTTTTTGTTAGGTTGAAGGCTAGTTCTTGTTAAAAAAAGATAATGACCTTCTTCATTTGTGTTATTAGAGTATAAATATCACGAATGGCTGCTGACAGTGTTGATGGCTTTTCACAAGTTAAAATCTACTGAGTGTTTGAGGAAGTGAACCTCCTTCCCTGTTGTTGTTCATTGTCCTCTTTGCTATGCTAGGGTCATATCTTTGTGAACTGACTTTGCTTTTGGGGTTTATTCATCATGTGAACACTGACTCGTTTGTTCTAATGGTTCTTGACAGTTACTTGATAGCATCTCACACAACCGACTACCAGAATCCTATGCTCTTCCTGAACACACTTGCTGTGATAGTGCTAGTTGTTGCCAAATTTCCTAATATGCACAAGGTCCGAATCTTTGGAATCAATGGAGACAAATGATCGGACTCCCAAGGACCTTTGAGTATGATCTAATGAGAAGTGAGCTGTTGGTCTGCTTCATCTCTGTGTATAAGTCAGACCAGTGTATGCTCGAATAGTGTTATCGTGCGGACTGCTTTTGCAGGCTCTGTCATATAAGTGTAGCAGTTTACTTATGTACAGCAAAGAAACTCCACCTATCCAGATAACAGAGCAAGCACTTGTTGCTTTTGTCAGTGTATAGCGCATCGTCAGTGTTATATCAGTACATCCGTTGCTTTTTATTATGATAAATTTTCTGTACTCTTTTATGTTCTAGATGACGACTAGAAGTTTCTGCCATAAAAATAAGAGTCACAGGGGCGGACTAAGGGACTCCAAGAAACAACTCAAGTCTTGTCGCCGACAATTGTTGCTTCTGAAACGGCTGGTGTTAAATGTTGTGTTGTAGCGCCTTGATTTTGAACTGGTGTTAGGATATTGTACGTGGCCCTCAGGATTCTCGATCTGTTGTTGGGGTATCCAGTTTGGCATGAATCCATCGGCAAACTCGTGAACATGATAACTGTGAAGGACTTTTCTGCGAAGTTTCCTGCTAGGGCTTAGTGAACTGAATTTGTAGCAGCCATCATTCAGGTCTGTACCTTCCCTATCAATGACAAACAGAGTGGAGTGTCCATTATGAGGCTGCTGGAGACGAGAAGGGATCTCCATGTCCAGAATACGAATTGACACCTAGGGGCCATGTGCAACTGATATGATACTAAATTCCATTCTTAACAAGAAAGTCTCCTCCCTAGGTTGAAGAAAATGGCGAAGGTGCCAATAGAATATTGACAGGTTTTCTCGGCATAGGGGAGAATAGCTAGTGTTTGTTTCAACACGCTTCCTACCGGGAATGTTCGGGTGGTCCCGCCTGAGGCCGAAAAGAAGGGTCGGAGTGCACAAATTTTCCTTGGGTGTCTTTTATTTTTGGGTATATTTAAAGGGCAGTGGATAACATGCAAGTAATGATCAAAATTCAGGCAACGACACATTGTTTGGGGTCCGCCAAATCTCAGTGGATACCGAATAAAAAAGAACATTAGGTGAGCATTTGGTTGAGGCAGGTAACTCTCTTTTCTTTTCCATTTTTCTCTCCAGTCTCTGCCCATGAAGCTTCGTCTTCTCTCACTCATTTTTGAATCACTTTGAAAAGAGAAAACCCCTAACGCCACTCCCCATCCCCATTTACTAGCACAAAAGTCTCATCTTTTACCCCTCACTAATCAGGATCACCGATGCCCTCAATGACAGGCTCATGCAACGGCAGCTCAGCAACACAGTAGAATTTCCGCACATCGAAATCCAGAAAACCGTAGAAACACAAATTCACAGATATTATTGAAGTCTTCGATACCATGCTCTATAACGAAATTACTTAAAACCCTGCCCATCTAACAATTTTTCTTTAGACGTGCGAGATGGATTGGAGTTGGAGGTTCTTTGCTAAGGAAAACCAGCTCATTGATACTTGAGAAACCTCCTTTAATAACGTCATGATATCGTCCAGGGTATTTACCAAAAGACTCAGCAGGCAGGAAGACACTCCTAATAATCCTTAGCTATCTATTGACCTCTGAGTCCAACTTTTCCTTCCTTTGATATGACAAGAAAGCACATCTCAGATAGGTAAACTCCAAACCGATGAACTTCATCCAACTTTTGGCTTGAGTAGCTAGCAAAAGCAAACCCTTCTAAGACTCCAAAAAGCTTAAAATTGTTTAGAAGGAAAAAAAAGAAAGCCATACAATACATGTATTCTATCTGTTAGCTCTGAACAGTTTCAGACATGTAGTAACAACCATGAGAGGGGAAAAAAAAAGGTTAACGCAAAAGAGAGAAAAAGAGCCAGCACACGCAGCTTCCCCAGCTGAACGATCCCTCTTTACCACGAACCTCCACCTAACATTCCATTCCAATATGCACTCGAACTGCTCTGACCCTTTCCATTGTGATCTACTTGATCGCTGCCACCCGTGCTCGAAAGCTGCTTCATCATTCCTCCAAAGGGGAACAGTAACTTCCCACCATTCTCTTGATGAACGACTCCATGGGCACTCGCATACCTGCTATCCATAGAGAAGCTAAGAGAGGGCTTGAGTTCTTGCAAATTAAAGCCTGCCGATGAGTAGAGAGCATTGGAATCGGCCTGAATGTTCGCTGGGAGGAAAGGAAGACTCAAGCCCCTTGAACCCATTCCACTAGAACTATTACGGAGCAGCTCTAGAGCTGAAGAAGGTGCACTAGAGTTGTTATCCGGACCTCTACTACTAGTCTCAGGATCAACTTTGGGAACTTGAACATACTGAGCAATTGTTGCGCGGTATTCTTGGGTGCCTGGAAAGCCCAGATTGAGATCTTGACCTTCGTACAGTAGTCCTGCCTTAGGGTTTTGAGCAGAGAAGTGAGAGATTACAGATGATGGGTTAAGATCAGGGAGCCTAGAAGAAGCTGACGGTGACGACGACGTTGACGAGGTGGATACTTTCTTGTTCTTCCTCGAACCGCCTCCCACTGGGACATTCCTTAGAGACCCGCCGTCGGTCCAGTACCTTCTGCAAGTCTTGCAAAAGTATCTGGGTTGAGTGAGGCTGTAGTTGTTGTAATAGCAGAACTTGGTGTTGTTCGAATTACACCTTGGGCAATTCAGCTGCTCCTGAGGCCTTGCTCTCTTCTCCAACATGGCCCTATTATTGCATGCATTTGGAGATGTCTCTTCCATTCCCTTGACGACCCTCGTGTCCTAGTTCACAGGAAGGACTCGCGACAATTAGGGTTTGACAGGATGAGGGAGTTGAGAAAGGTTTTTATTCCCACTATGAGTAAAAGATCAATCTTCACAATTCACCACTGACTTGTGTGATAAGAACCATCTCAGGCATGTAGGCTAGAGACAATCAAATCGAACATCGACAATTAGCTAGCGGTTTACGGCTTCTAGATATTAGATACTGTTCTTCTCCCTGGCCGAAGTAGTTTCTGTTAAAGGAATTGAAGAGAAAGAAAGGGAGAGAGAAGAGCTAAAAAGAACAAAGGCTGATTACAAATGATGCCTTTTCCCCTATTCCTTTATGATCACAGTTAACATAAGCAAAAGAAAAGGTGAAGAAAGGAAAAGTCGCAGCAAGCAATTGCCCTCACATTTCAAAAAGTTAAAGTTTTCACTTTTGCAAAAGAGAGGACAGCAACATGATGAAAGTAAGATCAACGCCAAAAGAACACCATGCATCTTATGTGCAGGTAGAAAAAGACAGCCAACAAACAACCTCTCAATCCATGGAAGCTCTGAGAGGGAAAAAGAAAGCTCTGGACAAAAAAGAGAGCTGAGAATTGCAGAAAAGAAGAAAGCAAGAGGGACAATAGAGAGACGGACGTCTCTACCTGTGATGGCCATTGAGCAGTATCCATGAACAAGCCTGATGGAGCAAATTAAGGAAAAAGGCAAAAGGTGACTTTGAGATAGAGAGATAGAGAGAGAGTGAGAGAGAGAGAGAGGAGAGAGAGAGAGAGTCCACCTTCTGTTTGTCTGGAGCTGCTGTTGATGCAAGAAAGAATGTTTTAGGTTGTATGTATGATGGCTTTATGCGTTGGCTTTACTTTATGTGTGTGTGTGTGTGTGAGAGAGAGAGAGAGAGAGAGAGAGAGAGAGAGAAAGAGAGAGGAGAGGTTTGTTTTGACTACACCTCGTGATATATGTTAGAATATTTTCTTAAGGGTTTTTGATACGTGGATTCAAAATAGTGCGAATGTGTGTTTTAGTCTTGTCTTTTAAATTCATTGTGGGTTGGACTAGAGCTGGTGGTTCTCTACCTTTTTGACTCAAACAATGGAAATCTCTTCATTTGATTCCTTGTCTTTCCAAGGGCCGTTCAATCTCATTGGCAAGTATGAAATTTTTCAAAACCACAAAGATTTCATGACATCAAAAGCTCCATCTCAGTGCATGAATTTACTTTTGATGTTTCTAAAAGCATCTCCTCAAATTTCCAGTTTTGCTCCATTAGGATTAGCTCAGTTTTTTAGCAGCAAATCCACCCTCTTCACTTTCTTGAGTTTTTGGTTCTATGTTACTCCTACTTATAAAGATAACTCCTGGAAAACCCTCTCTTTATTTATCTTCTTTGAAATCATATTTTTCGTTTGAAAAAAAAAATCATTTGAAGATAGGTGAAAGTGACGTGTACTGAAATTTGCATGAGTTGAATAATCTCTTAGCAAAGGAAATCATGTGTGCATGCATGACAAAAAGAAAAGCTTTTGAGCGTGCGCGTCTTTAATGCAATCTTTTGTTCTGTTCATGTTTTGACATAATGCGAATGGAATAAATCAGAGCGCACGAATATATGCGAAGGTGAAATAGAGGAAATGGGAAATGTAACATAAATATAATAATATAATATAATACTATATATAAGAATGGAGGTGGAAAATGGCAAGGGCAGCCGACAGGAGCCGACAAAAGCAACGAGTGCTCGGACCCACTCCACCCTCGTTTGTGCGGTAGGAGTAGGATTGACTATGATACCCATCACCGAATAGTTTCCAATTGCTGGTGTAATTCGAAAATGGCTTTTGCAAAGTCAAGTCTTATACTTGCTTCACAGAAGTTAAGAAAATCAAATCTTTACTTACCTCTGCCAAAATTCAATATATTACTCAAAATCATGAAAAACTTAAAAGTGAAGTTATGCGTCGAAATTTATATGCCGTCGTAAAATCTTGGATTTTATAGATTAAAATTAAAATTGTGTCCGTCGAAAAGTCAAAGAAAGTCTATCTAGACACGCTCTTGATACGTAAGACCATATAACAATTTCTCGTGACAGTCTGAAATGAACACCTTCGCTTGGATGATAGTAGAACAATGGAGGGTCTCTTTCTTCCTCTTTTCATTGCGAAAGCGACAGTGCCACCTCGCGACGACAAGTCATATTACATGGACTCCAGGGAGTGGATGTCATAATAGTATTTCCACCAGAAACGTCCAAAAGGCAAAAAAAAAAAACCCATCAAAGCTTCACGCGTCATCATCACCATTCACCGTCCGCCTCAATCGACGTGCCCCTGTCGATGATTGTAATCGAAGCACCACCCAATCTGTGAGAAAGTGGACAATTGAGGGAATGGACCGGTCCGGCCATGAGAAAATAAGCCCGCTCTCTCCTCCATCCGAGCATGATCAGTGCTGCTACCAACACGACTAATGCCTTCAGTACGATCACTTCGCAGGCCTCAATCTAGCTCGCGTCCCCGGATTTAATCAATTTGCTTCCTACATGGGACCGTCCTTAATCGCATGCATTTTGAGCTAGCGCCGCTCGTTCCCTTGACGTCCGAGTTTGAGGTTTGTTCCGGTGCAGCAAGAAGTGCCTCGGCTCCTACAGACATTCAATTCGTTATGAAGGCGGGCATTGTCGCGTAATATAGGCATTAAAAATGAATTGTTTTCGAGTGCTCTCTCACATTGATTTTCTTCGTGGATGTAGACCAGTCGGTTAAAGTGGTATCCGTACATTTCAAGAGGGAGGGAAATGTTGCTTCTCTTGGCGTGCTTTAAGCACGGGATGTTGAGTGGTGATGCTGCTTTGGCTTTTGAAAGATACAAGAACGAAAAATGTGTAAATTGGAACTTGTTTATGTTTTCCATTCCATCATGCATAATTACTTTATTTAATCAACATATGCCTATAACGAAAGCCTCCATTAAAAACAAATCATAGTCCAATCTAACATATGTTCAATTATTTCCTAAATCTTATCGGTATTTTATTGTTTCGTACCCAAGAAAAAGGGTTTTTCCTATGCTGTGAATTTCAATAATTCTTGATAGTGTGCAAATTAGTAATTTTTGTACTAACGTACCCACTTTTACTTGTATAACCTTGTCTCGACCCTACTTGACATAAAATATTAGATTTTTTACCTCGAGGCGAGTTAACGGATTATCAAGTAAGTACGGAAGAGTCCTCTTTACTCTGCCACCTCTAGCTTATTGGAGACCGATTAGAGGCCAAGCAAAACGTGTGAGCTCATCTCACCATTGCAAACTAAAGCATCGGGCCTGCCAATTTGACTACACTAGAAGTTAATCTAACTCCACGAAATTGGTACCTCATCTTTTTCTATGGAAACCCTTCGCCATCTTCTTGATTTTTTAATATCCCTAGGCACGCATATCTAAAGAGCCACCCATCTTCGACACATATAACGGAATTTAAACACATTAATGATTACATGAAATACGATGTCATCATAGATGAACCATAATAATAATAATAATAAAGCGATAAAGTGAAGGAATGCCCTGTAACAAGGCGGTTTTATATCCTTTGTCCAACTTGTTGTAAAGCCCCGGGACCAGACCTTATAAGCTATGGTTAAATTTAAATATGCAAGTACTCTAAGTTAAAGATGCATACATCCTAAAACTAAACGATAACAGTGGAATATCCAATAACAGGAGATGCGACTAAGCATGAATTGGACTATTCCCAAAAATGTATTTCACCACTAAATGTGAGTTCCCTTTTTTTTTTGTCCTTTCGATTTATCATATTTTTTGTCATTTTCCATTTACACTTAAAATAACATTATTAAACGTCTAAGTCACACTAAAACATGTCATTCAACCGCAAATCAATCACGACAAGACAAATTCGACAGCGGTATGGCATAAACATGCACTTTTGACCCCGGAATAATGTATTAACATAAAAAGGACACCTCAGGACCCTAATTGAAGCCAAATGAGTCTTTGAAAACTGCTGTCCAATCCTTGAAATGGTCGGACAGGGAGCTCCAAAGGTTCGTTCGCTCGTCAAATGTTCCCAAACGAACCCAAAAACACGCTAACACTGCACTGGGCCATGGAAACAGCCGACACGCCGACCCAGCCACGGCTTGGCGAGTTTAAGGCCATGCTGAGCGGTCTTCCAAAGATCGGTTTGCACGTTGTTATGTAGTAAACACGTAAAATGATTTAACGCAGAATGCCAACGCTGTATTTTAATCTAATATGAGGTATGACTTTACTACAAGTTTTTAAGGCATGATGGACCGAGAGATGATCTAAGATGACCAGACAAACCTAATGGCTTATAAGGATCTAGGGTTGTTTGAGTACTCTAGAATGTTCCTAGGGATAATATGGAAAATTTATATAATTCTAAAGTATTTTTGTAATTAATAAGGATAGTTGGTAGATGGAGAGACCGAGTCTCTGTCGTTAAATTAGAGAGAGATTTACGGTTATAATCAAATAAGTACTTATATATATATATATAGAGAGAGAGAGAGAGAGAGAGAGAGGTTCCCTCCCTCTCATTTATATCATCTCACAAGTAATAGACATTCAGAGCTTCTCTCTCTACGAGTTCCTCTCTCCAAGATTTTTGTGATTATGGTGAGAAAGACTGACTAAGGAAGAAATTTCTAAAACTGCATGGATAAGGGAAAGCTAGATCAACTGGTGACAAGTAGTATTAGAGCTAATCAATCCAAGGCACAATAGGCCCATGTTTCAACATAACGTTCATCCCAACAAGGTAGGAAATTCGTTGAGGAATGAAGTGGGAGCCATCAACCAAGGTAATGGAGCTATGATCTTTCCTCGGTCTCACCAACTACTATTGATAGTTTACTCGGAGCTACTCAAGCATCACAATGCCACAAGGGGAAGCCATAGGGGTGGATGGGTCAAGAAGTATTTGACTAGCAAAAGCAAGCAATGACTGAGGAACTAGTGCATGTGCTGCCAAACCACTCAAAAACATAGGAGGTAGAAGTTGATGCCTCGGATTATGCTACTAGTGGTGTGCTAATGCAGGAAGGACACCCGATGGCATTTGAATTAAGGAAGTTGAACAAGACCGAATGGCAACACATGGTCCAAAAAAAAGAAATGACAGTGGTGGTGTTAGCCTACATACATGGCAACATTACCTCTTGGGTTCGCAATTTGTCATAAGGACAAACAATGTAGCCACAAGTTACTTCCAAACACGAGAAGTTGCACATAAAGAAAGCTCTTTGGTAAGACTTCCTTGAAGAATTTTACCATCTATAGGAATATACAGTTAATGATTCGTCAAAAAAATATTAAAAATTTATTGAAAAGGTATTTGAACAAGCTCTTTGGCTCATGATTAGTTGGAAAAAAAATTATGACACTATTAAAATTTGTACACGTTAGTGATTTCCGACTAAAATTGATCAAATAAATTCAATTGATAAAATTAAAAAGTTTAAGACTCAATTAGTAGACTCTTTGGATAATTTCCCCCCCCATTTATCCTTCCAAATCTCCTTTTAAACCTTCAGATATCTCTGTTATTACTTTTAAAGTACACGAAGTGCCCTTTGAGGGTTAGTGGGAGTTGGTGAGAGTTGTCGGAGACTTTGAGGGCCATGAAAATAGGCTTAGTGGCTTGGATTGGACTAAAAAGCCCAAGCCTCCTCCGGTCAAAATTTGGATCTCCGGTTCCAGGTCTTGATGCTTCAGTGTCCTCAATTCAAAAGTGCAAAAAGAACTTAGCGGAAAAAATGAATGCAATATGATGAACCGATGACATTTTCAATTAGGGTCAAATTTTGAATTTATTGGCGAATCTAACCCTTGGACTTGATCAATGCATGCATGATGATAGTTTCTCGATGCGGGGTCCAAGATCCTAAAATTATAAAATATCTAGTTACTAGATGCCGAGGTTTGAAGACAGAGATGCAGATGTGCAATAGTGCAATGCCTGTATCTTCGATTAGGGGCCAAATTACATCATTATTAGCAAATCCGGTGAAATGAAACATAGTATCCATATACTATAATCCCTCTAGTTTCTACATGCAGAAATGTAGCAAGGAAAATGGATGTGAGAACATATAAACTTACTGTTTTCTTATCAGGGTGAATTTCCACCTTTTTGGCAAACTCGATCCCTCAGATTTCTCATGATAAAATTTGCACGATAGATTTGCAGACAAAATTTATGTGTCAACAAATTTGCTAATGCTTTGAACTTCCTAACTCGTATGGAATTACTAACCCAAATTAGAGTGATTTGCCCATTTTGGTAAACTGGATTATCAACTAGTTTCCGTTCATCAATTCTTATTTGAGTCACTCACGAACATTTAGTTTTTATTTTAATTTATCAACGTTTCTGTAGAGTTACCAATTCTTTTACCCTAACTTGGTTAGCTATCTCTTACATTTATGAACTTCTTTAATATGTCACCAACCCAAATTAATGTAACTCATCAACTTCTCTCATTGAATTATTACCAATTAATATTGGATTACCAATGGTCATTTGACTTACTTACCACCATTTATTGGGTTCTTTTTATAGTTTGTAAACTTTTCTTATCATTTACAAATTTTATATTTGCATTTCTTAGTAGAGCCTTAAATTTTAAAGACTTTTTGTGTGTGTGTGTATGTCATCAACCTTATTTGCCAACTTTCTTTGTTTAAATTGCCAGCCAGTTTTGGATTACAAGATTTCATTTTTGTTACTTACCAAGTTTATTTTTCTTCTAATTATTACCTTTTACAATTATGCCTTAAATCTACCAACTTCTTTATGAAATAAATAATTTAATTTAAGATATTCATAGACTTTTCTTGGATTAAACAATTACTAGTCTTAAGTTATTAACTCTCACTAGAGTTTAGTTATCAACGTTTATTTGGCTTTTATTAATTTAACAATTTTTCTTTGGGTTTACTTAATTCGTAATAAAATTGGTTCCTCACCAAATAAACGTTTTGTAATTTCGTATAATAGTTGGTAGAGTTAAGATGTTGGTAACAAAGTTACAAAAAACTTAGTAAATGTAAAAGAAGCTTTTTATAAAAAAATTAGTTGGTAACTACTAAAAGGAGTCGTCAAATTTAACGCGTAATTAAGAAAGGTAGGTAATTACTCTAAATGACGTAGGTAATTTCTAGAAAAAAATTGGAAAATTTGACGGATTGGTAAGTAAGGCAAATAGATGTGGTAAGTCAATAGAAAGTTGGTAAATTCAAATATAACCAAATAAACATCGGTAAACAATTTCGATGAGACTTGGTAAACCAAAACTGGTTAGTCATGTAATGAGAGCAAAGATGGTGTGCCACATAACTAAAAGCTGGTAAACTCATATAAAAGGTTAACAAATTTAAAGCGTTTGTAAGAGAAACAAATAAAAGTTGGTAAACAATATGAAAGTTATAATTGAAGAAACATTGGTAAGTAATTCAAATAGAATTCGTAATCAAAACTAGTTGGTAATTTAATTGGGAAAAAAATTGGTAAGACACTCAAATAAATAAGAGGTGGAAAATTTAAAGGATCAGTAAGAAAGACAAATACAAGTTAGTAATAAAAAAAAAAGTTACTAATTTGTAAACAATGAAAAATGTACCAATAAGTTACTGTAAAATCAGGTGATCACAAATCTTTTTGTACCAACAATTTTGGAACACTTATCAACTCTTTCGAAGAGCTACCGACCTAGAAAAACTCCCGTTTTTTTGTAATATTGTGTTCCGGTTCCTACGGTGGCTCGATAGGCTTTAGTGGAGAAGATGCTTGTAAATTGGGCCAGAGAGACGGATTATGGGGAATACGCCAACAAAAATCCATGTAGATAAGAGACAACTTCGCTCGAACGTTTACGAAAAATCATTATGAGCAACTTAGATAATTAGTCTACAAATCCCATGGAACCACAGTATAATTGTAATTAAGCCTATATGGAAACCAAAATTATGAAATAATTAAGGAAACAAATATCGTTTGATTCTACACACAATCAAAAGAAGATAGAGAATAAAAGCAAGAAAAATAATTTGAAACATAAGATTTTATCATGATTCACCCTTAAACTAGGACTACATCCAGTAAAGAATTTCATTATAATTAGCATCTCGTACCTCTTTGTTACATTCCTTAATCGCAAGAGAAAGAAATTATATATACCCACTAACTAATTATGGATTCAAGCCAAAACTACTAATAAAATAAGGACTCAAACTACAAAAGCCTTTTAGCGGCTATTCATAGGCCCAAGCCCTTTGGAGCAAGACCCTCGTGACATCCCGTCGGTGTAGAGCACCCAACGACAGCAAGTCAAGCCTTGCCCTCACCAATGGCTAGTGGGAGCAAGATTCGCCAGAGGCTAGAGAGGTTGACTCTAGCTAATCGCTAGGAAAGAAGGGAAGAAAGAGAAAGGAAAAATAATAGAAATAAATATTAAAAATTAGTCGAGTGAACTCAATTAGTACAATTAAAATGTTTAAAAATGAATTAACAAAAATATAATAAATTTAGAACTTTTTGAACAATTTTCCTCCCTAATCCATGAACCTTAAGACTGGTCGAGAGAAAAGATCATATCATCTCATTTTTTGTCAGTAAAAACTTATTTTTTTTAATGGTGCCGATATTCACTGAAAAGCAAATTTATGTCAGTAAAATACAAGAGAATCTAATCTTAATCGCAAGACATGCGAATAACGAAAGAACATGAAAAGGTAAAATGACGAAACTAATGAGGAAGGTTCTCTTCCGATGAAAGTTACATACATTCACGTGCGCCCACGATGCTTAAAAGTTCAAGGGCAGATCACCTCCTCGAATCCTTGAAAGTGAGTCCTCCCATGCAAAGCATCTTGCTCTAATGAGCATCCATTTTTGTATTCCCATCAACGTTGGCGAACAGCACCATGTTGTAATAAAATGGAATACTCATTTGAGCAAGAGGCCTTCCACCGGAAGGAACAGAACAGCACCGCCGCAAAAAGCAAACAAGAAGGTATGACAGTGCAGATGATGAGAATGATGTGATTTTGATGGACAGAGGAAGACGCAGACAAGTCTCTTCTGCGTTTTATAAGCATGGTTCTCTCATCTGCCGAATGTGGAAAAGAACAGTTGAACGTTTGAGAGGTGGTTGCAACAGCCTAATCTTTCCTCTCTTTTTGCCCAAAATGGTATAGTTGAAAGTACAGTAAGCCAAGCGGGCCTCTCATCACCACTCACTTTCTTTATTCTCTTATCTTATACCAAAGTGGGTTTGGCTGTTAGCTGAAGTCTTGAGTCCTCTTCATTAGTCCTCGCAGTCCATTTTTGAACATGCATTCTCACGGGGCTCGTTCACCAGCTTCTTTCATGACCGTACTTCTCTAGATGTCTGTACTACATGCCCTCATGTACTGAGGTACTTCGCTGAAGCCACCTCGTATTTTTCTTGTCTGGAGGTTTATGTTAGCTTATAAAGCAATGGTTTTTCGCCGTGGGAGCACTCTCTCTCTCTCTCTCTCTCTCTCTCTCCAATCAATGACGTTCAATCGCCTCGAGGGGAATCGTGTGGAGCCGCTTCACTGCGACTGCATTATGCAATCGGTTTAAAAAGATGTGAGTGCATTTTTCAGTAGATATATGCAGGTATATGTATATACGGTGCCATCGTTTTGCCAGATTCACCATTTAACTTCATCTTCTAGGTTTGACCTCCTTCCACCATGCTACACTTTTGGCACTATAAAACTGTTAACCACCTTTCAAAGGACCCTTTGTCATCAGCTGATATTCTTGCTTGTGGGACTTCCCTTACGATTACTAATCAACAGGTCCTTGGGAAATTAGTGGTGGTTTACCTTATACAGTGCTACGTATAACTTGGCAGCTGATGAACTCTGGGGAACTTCCTTATCGATTTCGACTTCTTTAACACGCCTCACAATGCACCTAACTGATGGTCCCGAGTCATCCACGCCATTCTTTTCCCTCGATCTCTTCAATCAAACAATTTTCTATCTTAACTAGGACGGTTCTAGAGAGAATCTTCTCATTCGGTGGAGCTAAGTCAGACTCATTCGATCAGAGCCAAGCTTTTTATATGGAAACTAAGATAGATGACCCACGTAACGCGAGGATTTTGAATTACCCAGTAGAAGACCCGTCTGAGATCAATCTCGCTACGACAACTCCTCGTAAGTCTATATTCTACTATCCTCGTCTGTCAAAACACTTTCCAGGAAAAGACAGACATCTGAGTCGTACAAGACATATTTCCTGCTCTGTCCATCTCTGTCCCACGCGCACACACGTTAATAACGGCAAAGCATCATGCAATAACCTAATAACCACGCGGCTAGGTTCATTAACAGTGATATCGAACACCTTCCTCTACTTGCTTGGATTTTCCCATTTGTTCAATATTCTTCTCACTTTAGATTAGAATAAATTGTGTCCTACTCTTAGAGCCGGCACATATATTCATGGTTTTATCCGGAGTAAATTATTCCTCCGGTCGGAGGACGTGGGGAAACTTCTTGTAGGATGTATAGATGTCTTGTCTGGCCTAGTAGGTCAACTTCATCTCTCGAAAAATTGTAAATATTGGACTTTGATCATAATCCTGTTTATTATACATGTCCAATTGATCTGAAATGCCAAATCTTGTGTTTTTTTTTCGTCCAAAATCCCAAGTGCTTCTTTGTGTTAGTTTCATTTTCCACATCTTTTAACTGGCCATTGTTTTAAATCAATTAAAAGAAAAGTTCAAAAGGACCGTATTAAAGAAACCAAGAGCACCCGAGGCACCAACAGTAACATGAGCATAATTGACAACTAAGCTGCCGAAGACTTTTAGTGACTTCACCGAGTTAACGTTAATGAAAAAGAAATAATTAGGGTCACCTCCCGATGCCTATTATTAGATGAAATAATATTTAGAAATGCAAGTGCCGTTGGAAGTGACATTGCCGTCTTAATAAAATGAGTTACGTGATAGATGCTATCCTAGCTTTGACATCATGAATGGCTTGGTTAGGTAGGGGGTGGTTGCGATTGTCATCTGGATCGTCTAATTTTGTGCATCTCATGCATGGCATGATGTTTAATTGACTTCATTTGGATGCCGTCGAATTAGATGTGCAAGCTACAGAAATGTACATTATTTGGTGAAGATCCTCGTTCATTTCCAGTCTGGAGTCTCAAATATCGACATTGGACATATGACATCACATTATTTCATGAATCGACATTGGACATGAAACATCGCATTAGCTAGGAACTAGGAAATGATTAAGAGAACAGTTTTATTCCTGAACATCGCTTCTTTGCACTTTTATTTCATCCACCCAAAGAGAAGAACAAAACCAACGTATTACACACTTGATGCCGAAGAATTATTGAGTGAAAACAGAACAGTTAAGCACAAAAGCAAAAGCTCTAGCACCGGGGCAGGTCTGCCGGCGGGTGAGGAAGGGTCTCGAGCTCCCCTTTGCCATTCTTCACTATAAACGCTGAAGCTAATCCCCATGATAAGTGTATATCGAAGTGACAATGCATGAACCAAACCCCTGCATATCATTGATCAAACTCAATTTATGTTGAGCATCTCCAAAAGAAATGACTGGAACGCGCTAGCACTTACAAGGCTCGTTCCAATCACATAGGTGGCACGATCACAAAGACAGGAGAATCGGCTCACCTGGATTGTCTGCCACAAATCGAATTGCCGCCCATCCGCCCACGGGAACTGCAATTGTGTTCAAGTAAGGTGGATCCACCAAGTTGAACTGTGCGGTTTGGGGATTATAGTTGCCCGAGCCGTATCCAACTACGTAGAAGCTATATCCATGAAGGTGGATTGGGTGGTTTTCCGTAGAAACCGTCCCCGTGTCCTGTAATATGAGTTGAACCCTAGTTCCATATTCAAGGACAAAGGTTCTAGTTCCGATCATCGATTGGGTGTTATTAGGACTGTTATTAGGTGCCCCATTGACAAAGTCGTAGAACTTCAAAGGCACACCGGGAAAATCCTCAGTGAACTGGCCATTAATTCTATTGTAATAAGCTTCAAGAAGAGAAATTTTGGGTTTGACAAAGCTTATATTGTTCATAGACGCAGCCATCGTCCCATTGTTCAAGCCCTGGCAATTTTGCTGTGGCGTTGGGGAGTGGCATTGTTGAACATTTACTCCTATAGTGTAAAAGAGATTCTGATCGATCTCCTTTGGAACATGACCAGATTTCAAACTCCTAAGCCCATCCATGACAGTCTTAACTGCAAGATTATCATTAAAAATGGGTAGTCTAGCAGGCAAAGACAGGGAAGTGGGCAAAGCACCAAGGTATTGGAAGTATGCTATGGCCGATATATTTTGAAAGGGTACGCCCTGGGCTGACATGTAAGGACCCATGGCCATAGAATATTTTCCAATGGGTTGATCGGCTGTGACAAGGACATTCATTGTCTGGCCTGGTCCAAGCATCACGCGATCGGTTGCGAATGGCTTCGTGTACTCTGCATCAGCTTCGACAATGGTCATCCTGTGATTTGCAATTGAGAAGAAGTTTTCCATGTTCAGAGCTGCGTTTATCAGCCTCAGCAGGTAGGTCTTTCCTGGGACCACGTCAATCTTGTATACATCTGCAATTTTTGGCGATATGTATGACAGGAAACTAGTGGTGAGTCCACAACACTAGATTATGTGTAGGTTACCGAGTTATATAACGCAGTGATGTTACCCATAATAAATTTATGAAGATAGTCATCATTTCATACGAAGTGATTGCTTTTCAGGAAGATAGTCTTAACAGGATTTTAGGATATCGAGCAGCGCTGAATCGAAAAAACCCATCACTCACATGGAGACTACTTAAGACTTACCAAATTAAATTTTCCATCAGGCGCAGAATGTTGTGACTGGCAGTAAATTCCTAATCAGTATCTAGCTAGAAGGTTTCTCAAATAGATGGAGAACTCTAAGGGTCATAATTATTTTAAGTCAAGAGTTTTGCTGAGAAGTACCATTGCTGGAGCAATTGTAGTTAGGGCCAGGATGGCCATTGATCGTAAATGCATCAGCTGGTGGAGGACCTCCTCCGCTAGCTAGAACAGCTTTCTCAAGCTGTACTACATCCTTCAGCCAATATTCTCCTGTAATACGGAGATTATGTTTGAGAGATCTTGAATAATTGAATTTTCATGCATAACTATGCAACTGTCAGTGCAGTATACCAGATTTGGAGTTGGATGAATTTTGTTCAGAAACATGGTTCATAAACTCGCAGGCAAAAATTATTTACCTAGTATAATGATGTGCTCTTCATAAGGATAGGTAAAGGGATAAGGGACCCCTGTCTTAGGATACATGACTATAGCACCATAGACAGTGCCCCGAAGCCAAGAGACGTGAGCATGCCAGAGAAGGGTGCCTTTCTGCTTTACCAACGTGAACTCATACGTAAAACTCTGTCCGGCTTGAATAGGACACTGTGTGATGTACGATGGTCCATCAGACCAGCAGGATAGCCTCTGCCGGATGCCATGCCTTGAACCAGGACACAACAAAAGAATACTCAAATTAGCAAACTCTTATCCTCTCCCACGTACAAAAAGGATTTCGACTTTTTTCTTACCAGTGAATTGTGACATTGTATGGACTCTCATTTGTAACTTTGACGATCACTCTATCATCTTCTTCGGCGTAAACAACTGGTCCTGGATACATTCCATTGACTGTTACTATGTCCTTGGTGTTGCATAGCTTGGTAATCCTTGTGGTTTGCACCTATTCATTTGGGGTGACATACACAACATTTAGTTATTAGTGTCAAGCATGGAACAATGAGAAATTGAACATGGAGAGTACGAGCGAATCAGATAATTGAAATAAAAAGACATCCGACAGATGTAAATCAGTGAGACCTTGAAGTCATAGAACCTGGTCGATCTTCCGCCAGGCCACTGTGCAAGAACGTGCAGAGGGCTGAAACAAGATATTAATGAGATAATGGAGAGCACGACCCCCATTGTTAGCTTCTCCATCAGAGGTTGAAACAGGAGATAGAGGATGATGAGGTTACAGGGCAGGGTCATTTAATAAAGAACGAACCTATCTAATCATATTTAAAAAATTTAAGATAAAGAAAAAAGATTGCAAAGGTTTATTGTGATCGTCATCTTTCACGATTCCTTCATTATGAACTCAACAAAATAAGGCATTGGGGGAGTGACTATTTGAAGAGCTGACCAATTTGCTAAAGGATTTAATTCAGCTTCCTCTATCTCTGTGGTTCTTTACTATTAAAGCTGAAACAATTGTGGTACCTGCTCCGTGGTACCATGTCAAAACCACAGCAGGATAATAGCCACGGCATTTACCTACTTATAGTGTCTCTCTCATTTTACAAGGTTTGTAGTAACTATGTTTAAGCACGAACACATTGCCATTTGGTTCTCCTGAAAGCTCAAGTGTACTGCCATTTCATTGTACGTCGTGTGCAAGGAGAATTGGTTAGCGGAAAGAAAATTTGTAATCCTTCAAAAGACAAAGATTAGTACTACGTACTGAGACAGAACTCCGTCTCTTACATTCGTTCTTCATTTCATGACCTCCTCCTACAAGTAGTCATATCTTATATCAGTGTTTCTACCCTCATAGTTAGACCTCAAAGCGCCATCATTACGTTCTGTACTTCCATAAATTTTCTTTGATGTCTCTGTCCCTGGCCTTTCCTTGTTTAGTCACTCATCTTATCATGATGAAGTATGTAAGTAGGTAGGAGTATATAAGACCTATTAAACCATGGAGGGATCATCCTTCTTTGTGTCCCTTCTATAATCTGGATATATATCCACGGAATTAGTAAATGTAGCAGTTGTAAACTAAAACAATCCAGAACAGAAACAAGAAGGTTGAAGATTCTATGTCTGAGCGGCACCTTTTTGCACTATACATATTTTTGTTTGTTTCATATAATCTAGTCTACAGGTCATCATCCAAATCCCAGATCAAAATAGCCCGCATCTTTTATGTGCATGCATGCACAGATATGCATCATATCAATATTTCTTATTCATGTCGACTGTCTCGACTATTCAAATGCTCAAGCGTGACAGGCAATGACAGAAAACTCTCCATCGTTGACCTTCTTCTGTTTTTAAACTTCGTTCGAGTACTGCACCATAACTAACTCTGTGAAATCTGTCAAGTATACTTCTCAGAAAAATGCTCAGGGCAGATGGATCCTCCCTATAAGAGCCCTCTTTGACTTATTGTCATATGATGTCTGAATTGGTCCTAAGCAAGACCTTAAAAGGCTTAAGGAGGAAATAGGCCGAAGAACCGCCGTGGGGTGGGAGACCCCGCGCTGTCCTCCGTATTCCCTCTCTGTCAGGAAGACAAAAATAAATAGGGAATTAGAGGGCTTCACGGTGGGAAAGGTAGACTCCACGTTAGGACAAGCTTGCTTGCACTGGCTACTATCGGGTAGGCTGGTATAGTAGCCATTCACTCCTGGAGTGAGTGAGGGTGGATGAAATGCCCACTGTAGAACTGGCACGCCTTACGGCACTGCACACAACCGCAAGCTAGCTCTATATCCCCGGTTGTGTGCAGTGCCCTCAAGTGTGACAGGCAATGACAAAAAAACTCTCCATTGTTGACCTTCTTTTGTTTTTAAACTTTGTTAGAGTACTACACCATAACAAACTCTTTGAAATCCATCAAGTATACTTCTCAGAAAGATGCTCAGGGCAGATGGATCCTCCCCATAAGAGCCTTCTTTGACTTATTGCCACATGATGTCTGAAAAACTGCGGGACCTGCAAGACTGATTGGAGCTACCTGCCCCGACATAAGTGACACTATTACCCGGCAACTGCCCACAAAGTCAAGATCATACATGACAATTTTCACATCTTACATCCAAAGTAGAGGGTTTTAATCAAAATTAAATAATGCTCGACCATAAGTATTCTTGAAGTGATAAAAGGCAAATTCCTGTGCTTAGCAGGAAAAACAGTCCAAACTGCAGATAAGCATAACAAAAGAGGGCTAAAATCTACCACCCTATGAGCAAAAGAAGCTCGACTCTGACAAAGTTCTTGCTAGTGAGCTTGAAATAAAGGCTTTTTAGGAAGGAAAAAGACCGACTTGCTCTTTGCCATCATTTGCTTCCATCTATAACATTTTCTTTATTAAGTAGTCCATACAGAAGCACAAACAGAGTTGCTATTAAGGTGAATGGATTCATCCTGAGCTGTAACTTCAAAGGAGGAATACACCCCTAACATAGACTCTTTTGAGAGACGAGGGAGATAACTCATCTACCAGTCCATTTCCCACCATTTTGCTTGCTAACTGCCATCATTGGCAGATGAATCTGAAATGATGAAGATTCAGAGGAATTGTACACTGACATAGAAACATTCAAACTTCAGCCTCTAGGCTCTAATCTTCCCATACAGCTTCACTTTATCTGTTAATTTTAATGAGCTTATATCGGCAAATTATGCAAGTTTGTTGCTCTTATCTACTCCAGTTTTGTCTCCTACTTCATCCTCAATAGTGTAGTTTTATATGGATAACACGTAACAGAGTGCAATTGACTTTAAAAAGAAGCATGTGAGACTTCATCTTCATACTGTGAATGAAAGTACCTTAAGGACATAATCAGGAGAGAATGATGACAAACGTGGCAGCTTGATCATTATTCCACAACACTGAAAGACCATCGTACATGGGGAAGCAAAATTCTATTGAAAAACTAGGTTTGCAATTCATGGTAGTCCAAGACATCCATTGGACAACCAGGAAGAGAGTTCCGATGAAAGGAAGTCAGGGACTATATTCTTTTCCACCGTGAGTTTCCTTAATGTATATATTCGGAGAAATGCTGACCATCATTTGTAGTGTTTTGTGGATTCCAAACAGCTATACTGGCTGAACCTATAAGATAGTAACTACAACTCGAGAAGAAAAAACAAAAATCATTGCATAAAGCGTGGTATATCACTGTACTGAACCCAAATAAAATTTCATCAAGAGACAAGTAGGACACAGTGGAAGTGGAATACATTATCATTTTAGTTGAGTCAATCTAAATGACAAAGCTGGTCCACATGCTTCGGTATCTTGACAAGCTTCATCTGTTTGACGTTTCAATGACAACAAAACAACATGTTAATTCCCAATGAAAATTGCAGGTCTACCAAGAGCTTCCAGAGGACCGCATCTTGAATTCAGAGAAACTAGCTAATACACATTTGTTTATAAAAGGGTAAAACCATTTTTCTCCATATCCTGGGGATCTCACTGATAGAAGAAAACCACCTAACATTTCTTCGTTCAAATTAGCCAACATATACCTACGACTCAAAGCCTTAAACTACATATAGTTGCTTCCACATAATTCAATATAACAAAAGTCTACAACCAGGAAGATTTACAATGGTCTTTGTTTGGTTACACAGAATCTCAACCACAATCAGCTAAAGAACATGTTGCTTTCATGAACCCAACCCTCGGAATCGACCCTCCCTGGCAAACAAAAAAGAGTCAGTTCATGCCAGTCACCACTGATGAGACGTATAAATGAGTTCAACCAAGCTGGAAAAATGATACCCTATGAAACTCCATAAAAGAATTTCAAATGAGGCGGACCATGATATCGACAGGGGAACATCGTCATCATGACCAAAATCGCATAGGAGATGGTCATATCGCTTAAAATCCTACTGAATAGTTTCACAGAAACAGAAAATGCCCACACTCTAGTCCATTCAAATAGAGTAAGTACCTAGCCATAAATTGGATTATATTTATTAGAATCAAGATGGCAGATGAACACCACTGGTAACTGATGAACTCAATAAATTCCTTTTTTTGCTCATTGATAGACCTAACAGAACACCTTCAATGCATACAGCTTCCTAGCTGACTCCGCGAGGTTACATGTACGTGCCAAAAGCATTAACATCAAATCAGGCGATATGTGATCGTGGAGATATAGCCATAAACTCAGCAGCTGTAGCAACATTCAAAACCTGAGACAGCTAAATTTGTCTGTAATCTATGCCTGAAAATATTTGCCGTGATCAGCTAGAATCAGAACCAGGAGAACGTCATTGTCTTTGTCCGGAGAAACTCAACTCTTAGCTCACCACGTGTTAAAGAGGATGTCAATCGGCATTCAATGCCAAAACCAGCCCACATAGTAATAAATCCAAATCCAGGCAGCTACCCGTCTGAGAACATCTAGCCAGCATTTAAGCTCAATTGTCATGATTTTCCGAATATTTACGGGCAGTCGATTCAGCTCACATTCATTCAGCGGCAGGAAATCTAGCAGCAACATCTAGTTCCGGTCTGAAATTGGGAAAATTCGCAACATAGCATATATAACGATTTCCAGGTTGACAAGCAACCAAGAACATCTATCTAAACAGCCCGAAAGCCACAGCTCTCTATATACACAGCACTCGGCGACGAGCATCAGAAAAAGCAAAATTACACCTTTCACGTTTATTCGTCCCCCAGAGTTCAACAGGGACCGACCCTTTTAAACGGAGGATTTAAGCCTCAACATAAAGCTAATTAGAGAGGCAAGGGGCGGGGGTAGGGGCGGGGGCGGGGACGGAATTGGCGGGGGCGGCGGCGGCGGCGGCGGAGGAGGGGGGGGGCTCGTGAGAGGTGGGCTTGGTGAGCATGAGGGGGCGGTGGTCCCTGGAATCGTCGTCGTCATCGAGGTCGGTGGTGCTGAGGTTGATGCAGGAGCAGCGCTCGAGGGAGGCGAAGAAGGCGGAGGCGACGCTGGCGCCCACCCAGTTGGCCATCCTGTCCAGCTTCTCGCACGACATGAATCCGCAACCGTTCTCCTGCTGCATCTCCCTCCTTCTTCCCCAGGCGATGCGATCGGAGCTCGATCGGAGAATTTTAGGGGGATGTCGAATTGATTGCTTGCACAGAGAGAGAAAGAGAGAGAGAGAGAGAGAGATGCTTGGCCAGCGGCGTGACTTTGGTTGCGGGTTTCCGAGAACGGACGGTTGAGTGATTCCGAATCTTTTGTCGTTTTTACCGGTATCATTCATTATTTTCCGGTGTTATCGAGGCAATCCAGCTCCTTTCTAAAAATTGAAATTTGTTGTTCAAAAACCCTTATTAAAAGTAAGTAATGAGTGATTATTTGATTTTCAAAATAATAATGATGAGTATTACGAGAATAGTCACTTCATTGGTAATTAGTTTATTTTCTTTCTTGGTTATTAACAACTACTAATAAGTGTCGTAGAGAAATTGTTTCGACAAAATCTAAGAAAAAATATTATGAAATACATCACACTCACATGAATATGGATTCATAAAGCAAATGAACTCTTACCATATCCGTCCCCATAAAACTTCTTTTTTCATCTTTAAATTTGAAAAGTTTAATCAACTAACTTTTTTAGACATGATTTTTTCGCTATCCATCTCTAAATTTAATTTGGCAATGGTATAGTGCCTTTTGATTTTTTCACAAGAGTTTGATGTGACATGCACGAGTGCAATCCTTCCCCCCAACAACGACACCACATATGAATAGCCAATGCCACCGTGTCTTATCGAGTCACCAAGAGCTTAGCGTGAAAAACTAGACTGCAATATTATTATTAAGAAATCACATTACTCAAAGTCTGATCGTATCTCAAGTATCAATGGAAAGTCAAAGGTATCGGATATGAGTAAGTCCTTCAATTGCTCAAAGGAACCAAATAGATGAGAGAACCGCCTTGGGGTGGGAAACACTACTTTGTTTGGGACCTGTATTCCCCACCAGTCAGGAAAACAAAAATCGGCCGGGTGCAAGGAGAGTCGGGAGCCGTGTCCCCGAGGCAATATATCGGGCGAATCCAAGCAACAAGTCAAAGGTATAGGACTCTAATTAATTTTAATGAGCACTTTCAGCTTACGTGATTTGGAGTTGGAAGGGACTTCAACAACACAAGTTTAAGATTTTGAATGAATAAATTAAAAGTGCAAAGCTCGGTCAAATTTTTTTATGTTTATAATCGATAATTTCTTTTTTTCGTATTTTCATTAAGTCAATTACCAATATAAAAACTCATTACACATTCGCCATTAATTTAGTATAAGGTGTGTTCAAAGATGATTGTGCAATCAAATTTATTAATATCGCACCTAGTCAACCATGAATATATAAGAGGTTTGTTACACTGGCAGTTAATGTAATAATATTTCTTTTTTATGTCTATCGAAATTTCTCTATGGAGTTTGCTATGCTACCCAATACTTAATTGCGTGAATAGTCATGCTATAATTAGAAAAGTAATTACCATTATTTTAACCCTTTAATCGGTTTTTGGTGACAACAGTAAATTTACACGAGCAAAAAGTAATTTTCAATCTTTCACTAATCGATAATTTTTTATGGATGACATAACATAATTTTCATCTTTGTAAGTTCTTTAATTACTATGCTTCGAACTTTCTACAAGAAAATTATAATATACCTAAAAAAAGAATCAATTTCTTCTCTCCTGTTGCTAGTAAAAAATCCAATTGAATGTAACTTTGCTGGATGATTCCTAAATTTCCTCAACCATTGATTCTATAATTTTCCTTAATCTTCGTAATTTTCCTTCATCACATGTAAGTGTGGTTATCATTGCGTCTGTTACTATCCATTTAAAATGTATTTGGTAATATTTTAATTTTTGAAAATAATTTTTTTTTTTTAGAAATATTTTTTTATTTCTATTCTCTAGAATAGTTTATGAGGAAAAAAACACGTATAATAACTGCGTAAAATTTCTATTGTTAGAATAGAAAAAAAGGAATTCGTTTGATACAACCCTTAAGTTTTTTTAATATAGAATTTATTTTAATATTTTTAATAAATCTCTAATTTTTCTTTTCTTTTTTTTCCTCTTTTCTTCTTCCTCCTCCCTCAGGGGTTACAAGGCGCCGATGATGGCAAGAACCGGCCGAGACGAGATTCAACAAGGATGCCACCCTCAAGGTAGTCTTGCCCAGTTCGGGTGAGGCCTGAATAGCCATTGGTGAGGCTCCAATGACTAGTTAGGAAAAAAAAAATGATTTATTCCAAAAATTATTCCCGAGAATAAGAAGAAACTTTTTTCAACTTCTTATTTTTGTTAAATCTATTCCTTGACGTTACTAACTAGATTTTTGTTTTCTTCTTTTATTTTGAGGAATAAAAAAAGCAGAAATTTTGAGAAATAGAAATATTAACAAATAGACCCTTAATTTATGCAAATTGCAAAAGTAATTTTCTATGTATACCATTTTGTGAAAGGGATCTGATGGTCACTTTTTCCCTCAATTAGTCTAATGGTCACACATATTGTGGGACCGGTCTCATAAATCCAGCTATGAGACCATAAAGTTTCCCATCATGTTATAATTTCTTATCCATCATTAATGGTGTTTTCTTCACATACACAGTATTTCCGCATACAAAGTGTAATTTTGGACAGAATGACCATTGTAATTTCTTCGTCTAATTAACACACTTTCCAATGTTACTATAAGAATTACATGATGTCAGTAACATATCCAATATTCGATAGATAATTATCTCCACGGCTCCAATTGTACTATTGACAGATAATTAATTATTTCTTTTCTTTTCTAGAGGCACGAAATTATAGGTATGTCTGTATCTATTTAATAAAGTTTACTGTAGTTTTCTCTTGTTTTTTTTTTATTACGCGACAGTTATTAAAGTGAGATCCATCCCAGGAGAACATTACATGATGTTTTGGCGCTGCTGGTGCTAGGAGGTGCAGAACATGGCATAGCGGCTCATCCTTCTCCTTCACCACCTTCGACCTCCGACCTCGCACCCGATCCCCGACCTCCGACGACGATGCCGGAGCCGGACTCCGCCGCCGTCGTCGATCCCATCGACCACCTCCCGCTCTCCCTCCTGCGATCCGACGTCGTCCCCCCCGCCCCGACCCGTTCGCCCACCGGATCCACCATCGACTGGATCCCCGACCTCGCCGGCTACGCCTGGGTCGCCTACGGAGCCTCCTCCCTCCTGGTGATCTCTCACCTCCCCTCCCCTCTCTCCGACGCCGAACCCCTCGCCGCTCCCTTCTTCCGACAAGCTTTCGACCTCCCTGGCCCCGTCTCCTCCGTCTCTTTCTCCTCCGACGGCCGGGTCGCCGCCGCTTCCGGCGATTGCGTCTTCATTTACTCGCTCGAATCCTCCGGATTACTAGGTATATCTGAATTCGATACAATTGTCGTTTTTCCTTTTCGTTATTCCGCTTACGCGTCTCTAGACCATTGGAGTTGAGTCACAGATCGTGGAACAGGTCATGGGTTGGCATGTTTTGGCATTTCTCTCGATATATAGTTTACAGGGATAATCGGGAAAATCGCGATAAGTGTCTCGAGTTAAAGCTGTCCTTATTTTCTCAAACATTCTCTGATACTTTAGATTCACAGTCTCTGCTTGAGCTCACTTGCTTTCTAAATGGGGCATGTGTAGATTTGGAGAGTTGGCTTCCCACGCCGAAGCTCTCATTATTCTAAGGGCGTGTATAACTAGAATACGTGAGACTGGCTCATTAGAGTTGTTTAGGTGGTAGTTGGATCCATTCCTGAAATATGCCTGGTGGATGGTTTTACGCTGTCTCAATGAAAAAAATTGAGTCTTTTGAAGAGTGGACATCAAATGGATATCCCCAGCTACAATCTTCACTTTGTACTGTAGTAAAATCCCAGATTCTACATTTAAGAGTTTTTGAAGTCGCCATATTGTTAAGTTTTTCTTCTCAATATTGCCTTTACTGCTTCTTCTCTAATCTCCTTTATTGGTATCTGGTCAATTTAACTATTTGCGTGTGACCTCAACCACTTAGTTGTGCTCCTTCGACAGTCACAAGCAATTTTATCAGATGGTTCTGGCTTCTAAGAGCATGTGTATGTACCTCATATTAACTTCTTTTCCATTTCCGTGCACATAAGCACAAATCAAGGAGTAGACAATGATGAGCTGTCGCAGACATATTATTTTTTAGTAGTATGTTCGCCATGGTCATTTTCTTCTTTGGGGCTCTCATGAACTAATATTCCACAGCAGTTTTATTTTGCTTTTGAATTTTCTTAAATTTAAATGTTTTGTACTCATCAGGTTCTTTTTGTTGGAGCCAGAATGCAGTACTCAGGCAGTCTTCAAAGGTGGAGGCGGTCAAGTGGACCGGATCTGGGGATGGAATTATTGCAGGTGGAATTGAGGTGGTTCTGTGGAAGAACAATAGCATTTCCTGGGAGATTGCTTGGAAGTTTAAAGTTAAACACCCACAAACTCTGGTTTCTGCAACTTGGTCCATTGAGGGACCATCAGCAGCAGCTCCTTATCTGAATAAGCAGCATCTCGGTGGATCATCGGTCAGTGAGGAGTGCAAACATGTTTTAGTATGTCAAAGTAATCGGAAATCTGAATACATGATGGTTAAGCTATTTCATCCTCAACCTATCCTCATGATTGAATGGAGGCCATTGGAAGGAAGGCGGCTTAAGAGGAATCTGAAAGCAAGACATGTCCTTTTAACATGCTGCTTGGATGGAGCCGTGAGGTTGTGGAGTGAGATGGATTACGGACGGACAAGAAAAATGGAGAAGGACCGGCATTCATTTTGTGTTGTTGCTGTTATCGAGACAAACATGGTTCTTGGTGCAACTCTAGGTGAGAACTTTTCTGTTACTTGGGCAGAAGAAAAGAGGGGGTTATTTAGAATTTGCAAAGAAGGTAGCCAGATTTTCTCTACAGAGTTTCCTGAGCATGAAAAGACTGGCCGATGTGAATGGGTAGTAGGCATTGGTCCAGAGTTGAAAATTACATTCTGGGCAATCCATTGTCTTGATGAATTTTCTCCTCTTAGGCACCCTCGAGTGACGTTGTGGAAATCAAAGGACCTGCAGTATCTTGACTCGGGGCATCTTCACAAATTCTCATATTTGAATGTCAAAGATCAATACCCCGTGAAGAAAGCAATCATCTCAAGGAATAGTTCATCTGGACCACCTGTTTTCTGCTCTTTTATTCACCTTTCACCTTGCAATTCGATCGTGTGGTTGCTGCTGCACACTCAGGCTGCAGATAATGTAAGACATTTGTCTCTTGGTACTTCCCCAGAAGAGAAGCTTTTATCTGGCTCTTCTGGTGTTAAACTAGGTCTAGATGGTCACTCTGGAAAAATCTTACGAGTTGCTGTGCATCCTGATCACTGTGAAGTCAGATTAGCCGCTTCCCTGGATTCTAATGGTTTGCTTTTGTTTTGGTCATTTTCCACCATTACCAATGAGTTTCCCAGTTTTCCAACCACGATTCCCTCATGGAAGCTCTCTGGAAAATTTGTGACACAAGAAAAGGATGCAAAATATACCAGCTTGGTCTGGGCACCTTTAGCAATGAAAAATGACCACATTGTTCTGTTGGGATGCCATGGTGGGATCGATTGCTTTGTGGTTAAAGCTTCTGAAAAGGAAGTGCAAAAAGTAGAATGTCACAGATTATGCACGATTCCTTTTTGTGATGGCGTTCCTACTGAAGAAGGCCCCACAGATATCTTTTCAATTCCTCTGCCTAACAAAGCCTCCAAATGCGATGGCTTCATGCTCTTGGCTGCATGGATTGATGGCTTTTATACATTATCATGGGACATTGTTGTACAATACTATGATTTATCTGGACACAGTCGTGAATGTGACTTTGAGACCAATTACCCAGCTTGGAGTGGCATGTCAAAATTCGAGAGTTTTTTTTGTGGCAAAGGATATTCTATTTTTGTATCTCCTTGCTCTCCACAACGTCTTGATTCTTGCAACCATGACACTATCACCAGTTTCTCCATAGTAAGTCCTGGTCTTTCCTTATCATCTATACAACAGGACTGGAGGGGTATTGATAATGAACAGTGCAGCAATTGTCCTGCATTTGTGATGGCAGCAGGGTGCAGAGATGGTAGCTTGAAATTGTGGAGAAGTAATAGGACTGAAGAATCTGCTGCCACTATCAGATGGGAGCTTGTGGGTATGGTTGCGGCACATCAAAGTTCGATCGGTAAAGTATGTGTTACTGATTGTGGTCAGAAGATCGCAACCATATGTAGGGCTAGTAATTCTGATAATGTCAATACTCTAAGTATATGGGGTGCCGTTAATATGATGGGAGCAGGACACCTACTGTTAGAACATACGGTATCCCTAGATGGACATGTCATTGCTCTGAAGTGGTTAGCATTAGGTAATGGCCAAGAGATTCTTGGAGTATGCATGCAAGATAAATTGCTGGTTTATGCAGAAAGGCGAGCTGGTAGTCTGAGTTTGTTGAATCCTGGAAAGACGTCACATATGCATATTTGGTTTTGCATTGCACATGCTCATTTATCATCTCCTGCATATAACTTTATTTGGGGCCCCCAGGCAACAGGTGTGGTTGTTCATGAAAATCACATCTGCTCATTCAGTCAGTTGTTATTCCTTGTAAATAGTGGTTATCTGGGGAATTCTCATCTAGCATGTGCAAAGGATATTCCATGGAATAGTGAAAGAAGCCCAAACATTGGCATTTTTGCTCCAATTTTTACTGATCTTGACATTCATAATTTTGAAAATTTATCAGTTGAAAGCAATGGGAAGTTATGCACCTCCGGGACTGCTACGAATTTGAGCTTGAATTGTGATCTTCTAGCCAGTTGTCTCTATGTAGAAAGGGCTACATCAGAACATTGTTTTGCTACGAAGTTCAAATTCTGGAGCATGTTTGAAATACTAGAATATTTGTGCGGACCTCTTCCTTTGTATCATCCACAGGCTCTCCTTTTTAACATATTTTCAGGTACCTTCGATTGCTGTAGATTATAAAGTAACTTTCAGATGTTCTTTCTGTTACCTGTATTGTGAGCCTCCATCACATTTTGCCACGTTTATAGCTATGTCATTTGTTACAAGTGGGCCTAGGTTTATAGGTGGGAGTAGATAACCCAGTGTTCATGTTGTTAACATGCATATCATTTTAATCACTTTTTGTTTTCTTTGCTCGCCTGGTATTTTGATCTTTGTTGGCTTCTTTCTGATTTGGTAAGTGCTAGGGGTGCTCTACGAGTGGACTGAATAGTGGGAAATACTTTTGAATGTTAGGGCTGCTGATATATTGGCATCCATTGAATTTTTTAGTTGGATATTGTTTTGTTGTCAGCAATTGTTCTCTTTTATTTTCCTTAGTGGACTAGCAATTAGGAAAGAGAAGGGGGTGGTTTATGGATCAGACCTAGGATCAGAAAATAGAAATAATTAATTTGATGATAATATGATAATTGTTTTATATAAGTTCTCTCTCCTCCCCCTCCCTCCCCCTCTTCGTGCACGCACGCACGTACATTTTTTTTAAATGTATAGAAACATGAATTACAACAAGCTTGTAGACTGAGTGATTATTTGCTGTCACCAAAGGAGGTTGTAGAGTTTAGACATTATTAGTTTTGACAAGATGAGGAGTTTTGCTTCAATTGGTAGGCATACTGCAATTTGAAGTGAGGGCTACTTGTAGTGGTTCAAAGTCTGGAAAGAAATGGATGGCTATTTGAACCTTTGAGGTACTGAGAAAAATTTAAGCTTTGGCTTTGTACCTGTTCAATAACAATGGAAGGAAGTAAAAGACTCGAACCTATGTCTAGTAGGAAGGCGTCCCTTGTATTCTATTACATAAACATGTACTTCCTCACAAAATGTCTTCTTTTTCTATAATTGCTGGCGGCTTTTGTTTTCCTTTAGCTTTAATTTACTGGAATGTATATAAACACTAAAATACCAACTATTCTTAGTTGTCTGTAAAAAGCTTCATATTTACTTTGACATCATCAGGCAGCAGGCTCTGTCGAGAAGCCTTTCGTTTGGCATTTCCCTTGCCATCTTTAATTCCTTTTGCTTTTATTTGCTATAATTCTTCCACTTGCGTATAATTTATTAATGTTTTGTGTGAAAGTCAACTATGACTGTGGCTATTTTTCTTGGTTTGGACTTCCATCAGCAGTTTAGCATAATGTTGTGGTTGTAGTGATATGTTTATGGATGGCAATATTTGACTTTGTAAAAGAGAACGGTAGTAATTATTTAAATATATTTCTCAAAGAAGAGGAAACTTGATGAGTTTCAGTTTGTCTTACGATGAAAAGGAATTTGGCACTCAAAGCCACTTTGGAAGGGGGATCTGCGAATTTGTTCACATGCAACTTATTCAGGGAATAGAATGTGGCTGTATTTGCTACTTTTTTTTTTCCTCGAAAGTACCTTAGAGAGCAAACTCTTCTCCACCAACCCATCCTTTTACCAGTGTTTTAAGTGCTTTTAGTTATTAGCTTTAAATGAATGCTTCAAAATAAATCTATGTTTCCATACTTTGATATATCCAGGCAATTGGAGGCGTGCATATCTGGCCTTGCAGCATCTTGTTGCACATCTTTCTTCTGATGTGCATGGGAAGAGAGCCAAATCACACCAAATTGTTCCACAAATGGTTCTGTCAGGTTATCTTGAAGGCATTGTTTTAGAAAGTTCTCCAGCCAGACAAATTCAGTGGAGTGGGGATGCCTCTTCAATAACATCATCCTTCAGTTTTGAAAGAGGCTTGACTGAGTTATCTTCTAAGTCTGATTATGATGCTTCCAGTAATAAACCTAATTCCTTGTCATTAAAATCTGAACTTAGTAGCTTTATCAACACTCTCGAGAGGTGGCACGAGTTAGAAGCTATGTCGCAGAAAGAGAAGACAGAAATTCTTGCTATTATCGATCTTCTCAGTGAAGTCAATAATTCACATTCTACCTCTGTTTATGAAAGTCTTGATGAGCCTGGACGAAGGTATGCCTCAATATGGTTGATTTGCATTATTTTGTAATATAAGTTGCTTTCCTGCTGCCTAGTATTGTTGGTCATGTAATGATCACATCTTTTCGTTCAATTGAGCTAATGCAATGGTGATAGTCATTTTTTAGGCTTAATTGAAGTGCTAATTTGTTTATGATGAATGTGAGAGCATGCATTGACTCCAGAAGCTGATGCAATCAAAATCTTTTATGGTTGGGCATGCCTGAAGTAATTTTGTTCTTCCCACCCGTGTTATACAAAGCTCACCAAGAACTTAGAGTTTTGTTAGTGATCTTCTTGTGAAAAAAATTGCAGAGTAGTATTTTTTACACCTCTTCTGTGACAAGTAGATATTCTACCCTGTTGTCCATATTTTGCTGGAAAGCCAGTTTGACCTGAAAAAGTGTTGCCAACTCTAGGAAAGGTATGAAAGCCCATACCTCCAGCCAAACGAGCTATAAAGTTCTGCTTGCAGTATCAGTGCTGGAAAGGAGGAGTTGTTACTTATAGGGATTATCAAACTTCTGTTTGAGCCCTCAGCAGTTTCTGCATTTTTACTTATCATTAGAGACAGAATGATTAGGACATGCTCTGTACTCCTAGTGAGTGCCAATGAAATCTCCTCCATCTAGTGCTTTTTCCTAAATTGTGTTCAGAAATGGGGACTTCATGATCTAGAAGAGCCTTTATTTCTAATATTGGATTTTATTTCCATACTTTCCGCTTCAACTCTGCCCCAGGTTTTGGGTCTCAGTGAGATACAAACAACTTCACTTCCTCCGGAAGTATGGAAGGATGGCATCGATGGAAGAGTTAGTCGTTGATTCTGCATCAATTTGCTGGGCCTTTCACTCTGACTGTCAGGATAATCTATTAGATTCATTTCTTCCAAATGCATCTTCTTGGCAAGAAATGCGAGCAAATGGAGTTGGACTTTGGTTAACTGATGTGTCACAATTGCGTACAAGGGTGAGTTTTACTCCTCCACCATTAAGGGATGTGACTGCGTATCTGATGAGTATGTAACTTGGATTCCTTATTTTTATATGGCTTCAAGCCACTCGGTCTATGCATTTTCTGCTTTATTGCCAGGAAATTTTTGGGGGTTGGAGAAGCTCTCTACCTGGGAGTTCACCTAGCTCCTCTTATTATTTGTGATTTTTGGGAAAACCTGTGGAATTTCTCTGCAACAAATTGGTTTTAAATCCTTTAGGGATCTGATTGTCATTAAACTTACACATTATTTGTTTGTTAAGTGCCGATTAGACTTTCCTGCTTCGAGCTATCTGATGGATGTTGTTTCATTGCAGATGGAGAAGCTGGCAAGATCACAATATTTAAAGCAAAAAGATCCTAAAGACTGTGCACTTCTATATGTATCATTAAACAGACTCCAAGTTTTGGCTGGCCTGTTTAAATTAAGCAAGGATCAGAAGGATAAGCCTTTAGTTGGATTCCTCTTGCGCAATTTTCAGGTACTGTGGTGTACCTATCACACCACTAATTTTGCAATGTCAGTGAATTTCTCAAGCTCCTGGTCGTGTTGTACATTTCGTTTGTCTTTTTAGATAATATCGGATTCTTATTCCTTTCTGGTAACCCTTTTAGTGTCTTCGTTGCAATCTGCATTTTCATGACAGGAGGAGAAAAACAAGGCTGCTGCACTTAAAAATGCATATGTCTTGCTTGGGAGACATCAGATAGAGCTTGCAATTGCCTTTTTCCTGCTTGGAGGTGATATTTCTTCTGCAGTGACTGTTTGTATGAAGAATCTTAGGGATGAACAGCTTGCTCTAGTTATCTGTCGCCTTGTTGAGGGGTGTGGTGGACCAACTGAGCATCAATTAATAACAAAGTTCATGCTTCCTTCAGCAATTGAGAAGGATGACTACTGGCTTTCCAGTCTTCTAGAGGTGTCCTATTATTCTAAGCTAATTTTTGGCTTATTTCTAGTTTTTGGTTGTGGAGATAAATGCAACATTAGATGCTTGTAGCCATCATAAATATCTCTCTCTTTTGCAGTGGCAGCTGGGGAACTACTCAAAATCTTTCTTGAGCATGTTTAAGTGCCAAAATGGTCCTATCTCAATTGAATATGCTCCCATTTCCAATCATGCTGCCTTTCTGGACCCAAGTGTTGGTTTATACTGCATTTTGCTAGCGGCTAAGAATCATATAAAGAATGCTGTTGGGGAGCAAAATGCTGCTTTCTTTGGGAGGTGGGCATGTCTAATCACAGCTACCGCCTTGAAAAGAAGTGGGCTTCCTGTAAGTATTGTTTTCCTTCTAATAAGGGGTAATAAGAGGTCAAGAATGTCATATGTTTGCTTCTCTTATGAATATTCATGGTGCTTGCTAAGTTGTCTGCATCTATAGATGAATTTGTTCTGTTGCAATAATTCTCAGTGAGCTCTACAGCTTTCTTTTTGGTTTTGTTTGGATTAGCTTGAAGCTATGGAGCACTATTCTTCTCTGAGCTTTGACGGGGTACGTGATCATCGGAGCATGTTCAATAATGGGCTTTCTGAAGTTCTACTGGCCAGACCAAAAGCATCCACAAATAGTTCCTCAAATTGGCTGTCCAATGATGTGTCCACCCATTTGGAGTCCCATTATAAATTTGATTGTGCACTTCAACACTTAACGAAATTAATTATAGAACACCCGTCTTGGCCATACTCAAGTATGGGATCTGTTGGATCTAGGTCCTACTTTGAGTATAAGATGCATGAATTGAAGAAACTACTACCAGAGTTCCGAGATAAGCTATATGCTGGCTTGGAGGTTGTGGAGCAGAAGTTCTCTGTGGATGCTGCCTCTCTTCTTAGCATGGTATCTTGACGTTTGAGTCATTACATGTGACACTATATGTTTTCACTGCTTCTCACCCTAATGACTGTAGGCAAACTGACATGCTTTTGTTTTACATGGTATATGTTCACAGATATCAGGGTTTGCATACTCTAAGGGCTCCTTTTTTATTGGACTTGATCTATTACAAGGGTATTATTGTCGGCAAAAGACTTTTAATGGGAATGATCTGCTTGGCAATCTAGAACCCTCTCTTCCAAAGCTTCCATTCGCAGCAGCTGCAGAAGTGTCTGTCTTGTGTTCACGATTCATTGCAGCCTGTAGTATATCCTTCTCTCGACTGGATTCGCATAATTTCATGAAGACTGAGCAAGATGAAAAAGGATCCAAATTGTCAGTTTCTCGGGGGATTCTATTTCAAACTCTTATACTTATCTTTAGGAAATTAAGAGCTATTCTCCGGTTATCTTTGAACTCCAATGATGCAGACTTCATCATGAAACTTTTTGCCATACTCGATTTATTCGAGTATTTTGCTCATTTTGCTTACATTTGGTTTCAGAGGAACTTAGAAGCTCTCAGTTTGATTTTGCAACCACTCAGGGTTTCTCTTTTCAATGGCCATACTACTCACAATGTTGATATGGAAGATCTAACCGAAGTTCTCCACCAAATGGAAAATTTTTTATCAGATACTGCCACTGTCAATACTGTCAAATGCGATCTGCAATCAACTGGAAGTGTGAAAGGTGAAAATGGAGAAGACATAGTACATTTGATTCCTGAAGATGAAAGATGGCAAATTTTGGGATGTTCACTATGGGAACATATGTCTCGTTTTACAAACCTTAAGCTGAATTTCATATTGGAAACAGTTCAAGACAGTCACCTTTTTGGTGCTTCTCTTAGTGAGCTCCATTCAAAAGTATGTAGTTCTGCTAATCTTCAAGCTGATGCCAAAAATATAAGAGAACAGATTGAGCTGCTATCAGTTTTCTTGGTCCAGTCACTGAAGACAATTTCTGCCCATGTTTCTTCATATCATATTAACCAACTTGCAGCCCTAGTGCAGCAAAAACTTGACAATGGATGGCCAGCTATGACACTTGTATGGTTGCAAAAGTCTGATCTGACTGAACCCAGATCTCTCCGAACGCATATGAGTGATACTAATACTAGTTTGGATCTTGTTAACAGTGATACTGAACTATCAATGTACGAAAAACTATGGACTTTATGGGCTGATCCTCAAATTATATCAGACAATTTTGCCTTGGGGAAAATAAATTGGTCAGGACATTCCAACACCAAACCTTCTAAAGGTTGGACAGGAGTACATGAAGGGATGCCATTAGAGGAAAATGAATCGAGGAACAACGGAAGTAGGGGTAGCCCTGATTCTACCAGCAGCATGAGTGGGTCTCTTTCTAAAGGATTATTTTCAAATGGCAACTCTTTATTGAGTTCTTGGCATAAAGAACCCAACCTGGTGAAGGAGGTTACTCATTTTCAAAATCCTAAAGATATTTTAAAGAGAAATGGGGAGCTCATGGAGGTAATTTTTCCTTTCACTCCCCTTGCATTTATGTAGCAGTATGTTTTTGATGGATCAACCTGCCTGAAGGTGGCAGAAGGTCCTTGAAGCTAATCTAGATCCATGCATGATTTTGACGTAGTTTTGATGTTTTGAACAGGCATTATGCATTAACTCCATCAATGAACGGCAGATTGCAGTTTCTAGCAATAGAAAGGTGAGTGATTCCTGCACATGGATACTAATGTTAGTGCTAATCCTTAAAGCATTCTGTGTTGCCAAAATTTTGTGAGAGTTTGAGTTGCACTGATCACTATGTAACTAGCTGGTAATGGCGACAATTCTTTTGGCTACTTAGATATGTTTGCCTCCCTTAATGCTAGTTAATTAAAAAATATATCTGCAATGAAAACTATAAACACTTTGGCGTCAAAGACATAAATTCAAAAGAATGAAGAAAATTTTAACAGGAGCTCCTTGAGTTAAAATTTGATGAGTTAAAAGCTTCAACTCCTGATGATACGTAGCTTCTAACATGTTTTAATAAGCATTGATCTGCCGACTCTGTGGTCTGTCACATTCTTTTACTTTTTATCAGATATAAATCCTTCTGGCTACTCATACAGTATTCCTCAATGGGTGGATGTCTTATATAGGGTATAATTTTCTTCAACTTGGAAGAAGAATTACCTTATAAAGAAGGAATGGAGCATTTATGGTCAGAAGCTGATTGGCCACAGCATGGTTGGGCTGACTCTGAATCCACTCTGCAGAGCAAACGGGGATTTGGTGGAGCAACTACCAGGATGGGATCTTTGGCCATGCCTGGGAGAGACCTGACAGGTGGTGTAGCATTTGGTATTCCAGGTTATGCAGGCATTGGTGCCTCTGGCTTAGGTTGGGAAACTCAAGATAAATTTGAAGAGTTTGTTGAACAATCAGCTGACTTGGAAACTGTAAGAACTAGGGCTCTTTCTAGTCACCCATCCATGCCATACTTCTTGGTTGGCTCCAGCAACACACATATCTACTTATGGAAGGTAAGATTTGTTGAAGTGGACGAATGTTCAATTTTACCAAAGTCAAATGTGGGATTCTGTTAGTTATCATTCGCTAGATCTTTTATTTGGCTGTTTCATCAGTTTGGCTATGAGGAATTGTTTGTACAGAATCAAGCAAGAAGGCTCTTTTCCGCTTTTGTCAATTTGCGCCTTTAAACATGATGTTCTGCAACTTTGGCTTGGGACAATTGGGAATATTTTCTCTTCTATAAATTTTGATTTTCTTTTCTAAATTTTGTTCAACATTATTCTTTCTGTGCCCTTTTGTTGGTGAATTAATGTATATTGATGTGCGCTCAATGAAAAGAGCATGCTCAGGGAAGTCCCCAGCCAAAAAAAAATTTGGGGGGGAGGGGGATGCCAACCCGCAAAAGGAATAAAATTGCATTGAGTACCTTTCTGTTCTACACTTCTCTGTTTCTATGATCTTCTTAAGTTTCAAGTCAACACTGCTGGGATCTGTGAGATCTATTGCAATGAGTTGTGCCACGTTTATCACTTTTGTGTCTTGGAAGTGCGATCTGTGGGTTGTTAACTTGTTACTGCTTTGAACTTCTGTGGCAATATTACTGTCAAACAATTGTAACATAATTGATAAATGCAGTTTGGTGAGGAAAAAGCTATTGCTACTTATGGAGTGCTGCCTGCTGCAAATAGCCCTCCACCTTATGCTCTTGCATCTATATCAGCCTTGCAGTTTGACCCTTTTGGACACAGATTTGCTACAGCTGCATTAGATGGGACCATATGCTCATGGCAGCTGGAGGTTGGAGGAAGGAGCAACGTTCGTCCGACTGAATCATCTCTTTGCTTTAATGGGCATGCCTCGTATGTGCAACCTCTTTAGATTTGTTGAGCAATCACTATCTTGTTTAATTTTTCTGCATGTGGCACTGGAAATTGGGAATAGAAATAACGACGCATGACCTGTCTTTTTACTTATTTGGTTGGTACGAGGTTTTCCTCTGTACTTCAGATCAGGATTTTTCACCGGGGGACTTTGCAAAATAAAGTAACGAAGAACAGAATGAATTGCTGCAGATGACTTTTAACAATTCTTTTTGTGGCCAAAGATTTGATTTGTCATTATGGGTTCTGAGACAGCACATTCCTTCTCATAGTGTTGGTGTCCTATTTTCTTTTGGGTACTTATCCCTGTTTGTTCTTTAAATGGTACATAGTTGAATTTATTCAATGCTAATGAGATGCACCCCAGTGAATTATGTGGCTTTGCATTATGAATTTGAGAATTTTATCCACCACCACCTTCCTTGTGGCACCGGATATATGCCATATTAAGTTTTATTTTGGTTGCAGGGAAATTGCCTATGTTAGTTCAAGTGGATCAATAATAGCCGCAGCTGGATGCAGCTCCAATAACATGAATGTGGTTGTATGGGATACACTAGCTCCACCTTCTACTTCTCGAGCCTCTATAATCTGTCATGAAGGTTTGTCCTTTCTCTTCAACTGAAAATATGAGGGAAAAAAATACCTGGAGTGCCAAAACTTGATATGGGAGGACACTTAAGTGTTAAAAAAAGTTATGAAAATGATACTTAAGTGCCAAAATCGGAGCAAAATGGATTAGTTAAGTGTCAACGGCGAGAAAATTCAGGCAAAATGCTAACGTGGCGATTTTCCGGCAAGAGAAGTGCAAAACGACATCGTTTTGCACGTTGACATGGCTAGATAAGTGCAAAAACGACGTCGTTTTGCTGACGTGGCTAAATAATTAATGTAATATTAATTAAATTAAATTTAAAATGGAGGGAGACTAAGATTACAAACGGCTAAGGGCTGAGCCCTCGCTGCCGCCTCCCGCCGTTCGCTGGAAGGGCCGGCGATGGTGGGGGAGGGTCTCCTCCTCCTTTTTCTTTTTTTAATTTTTGTAAATTTAAATATTTTAATTTAATTAATATTTATATTGAGATTAAAAAAAAAGGCAAAACGACATCGTTTTGGTTTTTTGTCGCTAACTCAGCTCTCTGGTGTGCCACGTAAGCAAGTTATATTATTAAAAAATTGTCACGTAAGATTTTTGGCCATTTTCACCGAACTTGGCACTCAACTGTCCCATTTTTTTTTTTTAAATAAAAAAAGTCGCTTTCGTAACTTTTGGCACTTAAGTATCCCGTGCCAAGTTTTGACACTCTAGGTGTCCGGAACTTGAAAATATGAATTTTGTGCTTGTTTTGTACTTCTAAACACTAGCTGTCACCTCCAAGGGCACCACATCTAAATGAAGTGTGTATCTTTTTGAGCCAAATGGGGGAGATGAATTCATTGATTCTGAATGTTGGTGTAATCAATTGGAGGAAGCATAAGGTACGGGCAAAAATAATGTCCCAGCACAGAATACCCCTGCATTTGTGTCTAGCGAGAGTCATCAAACATTAGACAGCTTTACCCTCTTCACTTCGGAGAAGCTCATTTGTGACTTTTACCTATGACTTCCATATTGCCATGAAGCAACTTTACCATATATCATGCTTGCCCCCAAATTTTATTGCAGTGGCAGATGTTTGACTGTTCTCACTTGCTGAACTTAGTGCAAAGCTACATGACGCTTAAATAAAGCAATAGCTGGAATGTTGCTATCGTGTTATCATCCTTGGCCATGGATCTTATCAAACTTTTGTACTTTCTGTGCAGGTGGAGCTCGCTCTGTTTGTGTGTTTGATAATGATGTAGGAAATAGTTCCGTTTCTCCCCTTATATTGACCGGTGGTAAGGGCGGTGATGTTGGACTCCATGATTTTCGGTACATTGCAACTGGAAGGAGTAAAAGGCACAAGAACTCTGATAATAGTCAGCGAAGTTCCCAGGCAACTTTGTCTACTGACTTGCCGGTAGGGACTGGTACTAAGTTCGGGGTTGAGAATGTAGGTGGGATGCTCTGGTACATACCAAAGGCACATTTAGGTAATGTGACGTGCTTTCCCGCTGCCATAATCATTGAATGTGTGTTATGTTCTGATTTTTGTGTATTTCTTGTTGTGAAGGGAGTGTTACGAAAATATCCCCAATTGCTCAAACGAGCTTGTTCTTAACCGGAAGCAAAGATGGTGATGTGAAACTTTGGGATGCCAAAAGTGCCAAGTTACTACATCATTGGCCAAAATTACATGAAAGGCACACTTTTCTACAGCCAAGCACTCGGGGTTTTGGCGGAGTCGTACGGGTAATGTTCTTGCAATCAAATTTGTGCTGGAACATCACTATATATTATTCCTGGACATAGCTATATATTTATTCTGTACATACGTGTAGAGCATTTTGATTCCCCGGGATGCAGAAGAAATTGGCTCGATGCCTTTACTTATTGAATGTTATCTTTGCATGCAACAGGCTGGTGTTACGGATGTGCAGCTTCTTTCACATGGATTTCTTTCCTGCGGGGGGGATGGCTCTGTAAAGCTGGTTGGACTGAAAGATTATGTATGAGGGATGTGCTGAAGGTGCAGAACTGTTTCTGCAAGGGATACATCATCTCTAGATGGGGTGAATTCAAATACTTCATACGGGCTTTATCATCAACAGTCACAACTGCAACTATGCACTGTCTTCCCATTGTTCAGCACCTAAAGGATGGACTGTAGCAAGCAAACTTCCTTTTAGATTATTCTGGGGAAGTCAAGTTTTTACCAAAGCAACCAGTTCATCCAGAATGGGATTCGATCGGAGCACGGGAGGAAAAAGCCATATTATGTAAGACACATTCGCAGTGCTTCGTTTGATCATCTTTTCCCTTGGCAGTGATGTTCATAAATCACATTGCATACGCAGGACAATGGTTCCTAATTCCTATTTGAAGTGTATAATAGTTTGTTGTTGAACAAGGGGCGTGAGCATGCATCATTTGGGTGCAAATGTAATTTTTTCCCCCACAGAGCAGTGTCCATAAGTAACTTTCTTGATAAAGCAACTTTACACGAAGAAAGAATTGTGATTAACTCTCTCGTAGTCGTCTTATGCAGTTGATTCCTGAAGAGGAAAACAGGAAGGAAAACAAAGTAAACTGACTTCTGCGCAAAACCTGATGAGCGAGGATAATGAACGTCAGTCATTAAGCTGATTTCCATTCGGCCTCTTATGCACATTAAATATGTACGATTTGCAGAAGCTGGTTCGCAAGACAACTGCTGGTATAGAGGAAGGTCATTTCCTAAATCATTTAACTTCCACGAAAACAAGCGGAGCAAAGAAATAAATTTCCTCTGGACACAAAACTCTCATCAATTTATTGCTATATGAAAATCAAATTGGGGATGGAAAAACTGGAATATTGTCATGTTTTTGTCAAATGATACGATTTATATCAATAATCTCTATCTTATTTAATCAACCTTTCATTAATGCGGTGTATCAAGATGGGGTTGTTCTTCACATTTTTACTTGTTAAATACATATTAGATAAACATGACATATGATGCCAGGACTACTACTTTTTGAAGAAATTACTTTTTCTTTATCGAATTTATCTTTTTTTGCTCACCATATTAGATCATTTTATCAAATTAAGGTGAAAGGAATTTATCTGAAAACGAAATTATCCTTTTTTGATTGAATATTTCACGAACTATTATTGATTTCTACAGAGTAGACACATATGAATTTCCTTTACAACAATTATCATTTTCATAGGATTTTTTTTTTATGTGAGTAGATTTTTTAGATTTAACTTTACCTATAATTGCTCATCTTTTGGTTTATAAAATGGACGTATGTGTGAATTATTTCACTTTGCTATTGCCCGACACATTTTAATAATAAATATGAGCTGTTGTCGTAATCCTCTCGTTGTGATAGACAAAATTAAAACTTCTGTATGAGCCATTGCTTCACCATCTAAATGAGGACACAATGAGAGGATTTATGCAAGTTTCCTACGATGTATGGTATTAATACACTTTTTTTAAGACAAATAACGACATCGAAATAATTATTGCTAGTCAAAAAGCGTTCTACATGAAAGATTTAGATTTTTTTCCACGGCATCGCACCGTTCCTTTCTGGTTCACATGATTTCAGTCAACAAGCAATGGTCGATGACTGAGTTAAAGCTCCCACAGAAATACGCTCATTGTAATCACAAATCTATCCCCCCGATGCTTTGGGAAGGGAAACCACTTGGGGAAAAAAAAAAGCCGTACAAGTAGAGGGGTTCTTGACGTCGTATTATGTTCGTTGATGATTGATTTCTACACGAGACTTCCTAGAAAAACATGCCTTCAACAACCAAAAAAAGTAAAAAAAGAAAAAAAAATTGACGGTAGTGTCCACTTTAATGATTGATATCCTCTGGCTCATTGTAAATCCTTGGGCGGCGGTTGCTTTCCCAGCTCATGTGCGCATATTATATTCATATCGCGCATTCTGTTTATATCGAAACCAGTAATCTAATTACTAGTTGCGTGCTACTTCCTTAATCCGGATCCCCCCCAACCGATGATGTCCATCTCGTTTTCTTCCATCAAAACGTGGACCACAGAACGGCCAACCTCTCTGTTTAGACAGACGCCATTCGCACGGGGAAAGGAGGAGACTTGCTGCATAAACCCCCTCCGGAAAAAGAAGCCAAGTTTATGCAAAGCTGTGATTTCTCAATGCAGCCCTAGTCATAGCGCCCACAGCTCGGGAAAAGTGAAAAGAAGATTTTTTTTTTTTGTGGGGGTGGGAAGGAATCGCTGATCCCGTAATCTAGTGCTCTCGAAAAGATTATTTTATTGATTATTGAGGTGGAGTGTCGTGATTTGGAAGGGTGAGATCATACAGTTTTGCTTTGCTTTGCATAAGACAAGATTTAAGGAGTGGGAGACGTGGTAACAGCCGGCCGTGACGACTTGGCTGAGCGTAAAACGGAGAGGAAAGTGCGATCGAAAATCGATGCAGTAACCGCAAAAGAGAGGAGGGGGGCTGACACGACCCTTTCAGTGTCGGACAAGCGTCGTCTTCGCCTTCGTCTCGGATTCCGAGTTCGGAAAGTTATCATCTCGATCTTCAAATCGGTTTCGCTTCCTCCCCCACCACCCCGAGTGCATCCTCCACGTCTTCACTTGCAATCATACACAGATCTCCAGCTCCCCACCTGTCCACCGCAGATCTAGTCCACCTCTCTCTTACCCATGTACTCTCTCTCTCTCTCTGTTCTTTTTTTTCATCTGGGTGTTTATGCTTTTGTTGAAGTTTTGATCTTTTTGATTGGCTCTGCTTGGGAACTCAAGCTCGACAGTTGATCTGAGGGATCTTGCCAAGTGATGGGTGTGGCCTGAGTTTTATCATCTGGACTGTTTGATTGTGTTCCTGGTACATATGCATCTTTGCTCTTGCTTTATCGGATGGATGTCGCTTTCCTGTTTTTCTCTTTAAGGTTGGGATTCGTATCTTGACCTTAGATGAGCATCTCCGATGCCTCCTATTTTGTCTGCTCTTTTGGTCGGCCGCAGCATATTTTGGGATTTGGGTTTGGCGTGAACTGATTGGGCGGTGAGCTCATGTCTGCACATGCGTTTGTCCGATCAAATTTGGGAAGTAAACCTGCCGTAATCTGAAATTTCGGTTTGGGTCATGAGTTCTCCCTTGTTCAGCTAATTAACTGACTGGTTCCCTTAGCTTCGCCATGGTTGTTCCGCCATGGTTGTTCCCCTATTTCGATCACAACCATCTTCTGTCGACACTCGCTAACATTTGCGATCTGTAAAGTGACATGCTCTCTCCGCCAGTTGTTTTTCCTTATGGCTGATTTAACCATGAATTTTGAGTTCTTCCTATGCAAGTTGCCTTGCCTTCTCCGAAAACTACATGCTTTAAGGTCACATATTTCTTTAGTTACGCCAGCTCGTGTCCATGCGTATATCATGATGGAGCCTTTCCTTGGGGGGCAGCTTTGCATTTGCATTTTACTTATTCTTATGTGATTATGGAGTCCTCGGTGCATTTGATGATCTGCTGCACTTGTTGTTCCTTTTTATGGTCTTCAGTTTATTTTCAAGTTTGTGATGTGTTCCATTGGAAGACGTGAGATGTGTCTGTTTAAAATACTGATCATCATGTGAGCTTTAGAGTCATTGATTTGCTATTCTCTGTGGTCATGCTTATTCACAACTTCAGGCATCAGTCAACCGGTGCTTTATGGAGACCAAAAAAAAAAAAACAACAGTGCTTTATGTATTTGTAATCAAGTCTTATATTGTCTTTTCCATTTTGGGTTTTAAAGAGTTTGATACGCCCATCATATTCATTTGATATATATGAACTTGTTCAATGCTTTTGTAATGAACAGTGGAAAAATGAAACATCCATTCATTTAGTTCTGGATGTGTTTTTCTCTTCCTTTCTAATTTCTAGCCAATTGCCATACTGCTAGAAGGATATAACTGTTAGACATGCATATAAGCTGAGATGGTCTTACAAGCACAGTGCCTTGAACTTGATAATGTAGCCTTTACTTCTTGAGAAAGAAATGGCATAAAAAAAAAAAAAGAGAGAGAGGAACTTCTATGTCTTGTTTCTTTTTCACCTGAGCTTTTCTCCTCTTTCTCGAGGAGGGGAATTTGGTTCCACTGCATAGTATAATTAGGTCTAGATAGCCCCTGAGGGACTTATATGTCTTGTTCCTGACGATCATTCGTTCTTGACTAGAGAGAATCTTCCGAACCAGCTAATTGGCCTATTTACTACATGATATTTCTCATTCTGATCTTTGCTCCTTTCATGCAGTTTTTGTTAGCTTCAGCAAACTTTTCATATGTTCAGTGGAATGTGGAATAAATTGAGAGAGTATGGCAGCTGCAGAAGCAAGGGCTGTATGGCAGAGAACAGCTAACCGTTACTTTGTACAAGAAGATGCCAAAAGAGCTCCTAAGCTAGCATGCTGCCAATCATCATCTTCAACGTCCAAACAAGTGGATGCAGGACCTGCTGGTTCTACTGAAGAGGGAGATCGTTTTGGCTTAGGTTTCATGCCTTTTAGCAGGAAACCTTCATTTACCAATTTGCCTCCAGAGGCAAGGTGGTGGCTTCAGCAACAACCTAGCTCTAGGTTCCCAAGGGGTCTAGCATGCGAAGGGTTAAATGCATTGGATGCTGAGGTCGATCTCCTGAATGCTAGCACAGAAGATTTAAAATCTATATGTGGTGAGATGCAGAAAGAGGGAACTTATATGCATGTTGAGAACGAAAAGAAAGACAAACTTGAGAATCTCCACGATGCTGGAGGTTCAAACCCAGTGATAATGGGCCTGTGTAGTAAGGATGCAAAAGAAGTTGAGAACATGGATATGATGGAAAGCTTTGAGCTCGTAGAGATGAGTCATGCTGGGATGTCAGCTTCCAAGCAGACTAGTGAGCTCAGTTTCGATTTGGATTCTGCATGGACCAGAAATGGCAAGCCAGAACCATGGTGGCGCACATCAGATAAGAACGAATTAGCCTCCTTTGTTGCTAAGAAGTCACTTGACCATGTCGAGAATTGTGACCTTCCCCCACCTCAGAATATGCATGGCAGGAAACACCCTTATTCGTATATTGGTTGCTTAGACTACAATGAAGTATTTGAGACATCCTCGGTTGGAAGGTCAATCCGCTTGGTACTTTGGGTGAAACCATCCAGGCAAGAAGTAGTCCTGAATATGACCAAATGTTAAGAAGGCAGTGGGCTCCAGATGAAGATGGTCATTTCCCTCGTGGCTCTGACAAATCATCCAGGTACTTGAATTGTCCATTATCAAGTAAATATTCTTTGCACTAGAACCATATAATGCCAGATAACAATTAGAATGATTCATTTTACCTATTGAATTTGTCACGTTAGAGTACAGCTATAAGGCTTAATCACAAGTTTTTTTTACCATTGGTCGCGGCAGGACTATGATTGCCTCACTATGGAACTCTATTGTTATTTTACGAAGATACATGTTTTGATTGAAGAGGTGCTCAGTTCCATTTTATTTTGCATGTATGCAGCGAAAACAGTCATGACTCAGCTCGCAAGGGTAAAACTGAAACATGGGAAGCTACCGACTGCGATCCTGCTAAGTCTCAGCTACTGGAAGCACTGTGCCATTCTCAAACACGTGCAAGGGAAGCAGAGAAAGCAGCAGAACAAGCACGTGCAGAGAAGGAGCACATTGTAAAGCTATTCTTTAGACAAGCCTCTCAGCTTTTTGCCTACAAGCAGTGGTTCCAATTGCTTCAGCTAGAAACCACCCTCTTGCAGATGGACACTGATGGGCCAATTTTCCCGGTGTTCCTTCCTCTGGGACCTAGCAAAGGTAGAAAAATGCGGAAGAGCTGTGATAAGGCTTCCAGAGCGAGACAGGGAAGACGGAAGCGTCAGAAGCATGATGTGACCAAGTATGCTATGGTCTTTGCCGTGGGGTTGGGCCTTGTTGGGGCTGGATTGCTTCTTGGGTGGACGGTCGGGTGGATGATACCTCTTTTCTAGCCTGCTGCTGTATCATATGCTTCCCGCGTGGATTGCCACGCAGGAGAGCGGCGTTCGTGTGTATCTATTTCTAACGTTGTCGTAACTTCTTAAGGTCTTTGGAGCCTTGTATATAATGCCTTGTCCGAAGATAATTTGCATACTGAGGTGTATATTTGTATATAAGAAGTGCTTCATGTCAGGTGGAGATCTTTGTATCAGCAAATAGTTCATTTGGAGATTGCTGTCATACTGTTGTTTCGAACATTTTGCTAAATTAAAGCCGCTTTTTAAATAGCAAATCGGGTGCATTCAAGATCCTCTCTTTACAATTGATGCATTAACTAATCAAGATGCCGGTGTATTCTTATTCCATCTTTTTTCCTGATGTGGCCGTCAGAGGGTCCCAACAGGTGTAGTGCAAAACAGTGAGAGACGGGCCTTGATGGCTCGATTCTTGTTGGAACATGTCGTTTGATTCAAATAAAGTCTCCACTCATTTAATGAAAAATGAATGATTTCGAAAATATTCTCCAAAAAATGATTATTGGTATCTATTAAAATTAATTATATCTCATTGATGACAATAGTTTATGTCGATTAATTATTTCATTCGATATGAGCGAATCATTTTTTGAAAATAATAATTTTCAAATCATTCATTCTCCACGAAGTAAATAAAGTCTAAAAGTATTTTATTCATCCGATAGAAACACATGTCATGATCTTACAAATTTCACCAAAAGTATGAACGTATCTATTCCTTTATATAAATGTGTAAAAATGTAAAAGATGCTAGCCACGCTTAAAACCTGAGTAAACTACTATTGCCTCTCCATGTTAGCTTATTGCCAATTTTAGTTTATGCGTTTTAATTCCTCCTTCTGACTTCATAATATTCAACTACTTCTGCCAAAAAAGAGAAAACAAAATGGAAGAAAAAAAAAAAAGAACGAAAAGAGGAAAAATAATGCCCGGACCCGGATCCGGATCCGGACCCCGTCGATATGGAGGGACCCCAAAGTTCTTAGGGAAGCAGAAGCCAACAGAATCAGAGGGAGCGTGATTTATAGAAAAGAGGGAGAGGCGATCCGAACCCGATCGAGACGTCAAACGAAGCGGGGGAGATGGCGGTGATGGAGAAGCTGAAGATGTTCGTGGTGCAGGAGCCCGTCGTCGCCGCCTCCTGCCTCATCGGCGGCATCGGTAATTCTCCCCCCCACCTTCGCTTCCTTCTCTTCGCCTCCTCCACGCGCTGTGCTCTCGTCCCCCCCGGGGGGGCTCGCTAATTCGATTCGTGCGCCGTGGGATTTCGCGATTGAAACTTAACCTTAGGGGCACCGATTCGAAATTAGTTCTAGATTTCTCCGGCTACAAATGCTTGGTTGAGCCGAGCTGAGCTGAGCTGAGCTGAAATGAGCCGACAGTGGGGCGCGCTTTGTCCGTATGGATTTCGTGCCGTTTCCCTTGTTACCTTCAATTTGCATCCTGGAATCATCATCCGTGTGCTTCTCGAGATTCAATCGCCTGTCTGATAGCTTACGGCATCGGTAGGTGATGCCGATTTGGGTTATTTTGGGGCTACATTTTTGCGTCATCATCTGAACCAGTGAGGCTTATGTAGACGGTCCTCCTTTTTTCTTTCAATGTGTTGAAGATGAAGCTTAGTGTCGCCGCGTCGCGTTCTGTGAGTTTTCCTGTAGGCCGTGTAGCTAACCTTTCATCTTGGTTCCGGAACCACCCTTTATATTCCTTCATTTCGTAATGTCTGAAAAAATATCCTTTTTCACGTATCACGACTGTGCAATACTTTCGTTCGTCTCAGTGGTGGTGATTCTTAGCTGGTTTATGTTGCGCATCAGCATAATGTCGGGGTCGACATGCTTCGCAGCACCAAACCTGCTCAGAAAAACAATCAAGTACAAGGGAGCTTTTAGATAGTAGGCACACTAGAGATGCTAACAATGCTAGGTTTTGTTGTGAGGTAGGGGCGGTTGAGAGTACTGGTCTTGCCTTATGGAGTGCATTTTTTAAATTTTGGTAGAGAACAATCATGATTTATGAGGAATGAAGTAAAGGAATTAATGCCTGCCTAGCGGAAAAGTGAATTGTTGATCTCTGTTATGCAGTAAGAGTGATTTAATTACTTCGTTCATGAAGAATTGGAGGTGCTTTTCTAGTTCCTTCTGAACTGAATTTGAGAAGCCTCAAGTCTTGAGTAACGGTGTGATTTGTGAAGTGTTTTTCTCCATTCTAGTATTTAGCCATTTATGCATGAAATTTGCTCTGGGAGACAATTGATATCGGAGTAAACTTTTCGATATGGTCAAGCCACCATGTTCATTGAAGACTGGGTTTAGTTGCATTAAAATGTGTATTCTGCAACTTCTGGTTCTAGGAAAGAGCAACTTTGTGCCAGATAGGAAAATGTGAAAGGGATGTTCTTTGACATGAGCTGAAGGGGTTGTAATATGTTATGCTTCTTTGTCTTAACTGTGGCGTTATCCATACATGGTCATTTTCAGTGCCAGAGGCTATGTATTCAAATGTGGACTTCAGTTAAATAAAGCAGACTATTGGGATGTTGATTCCATACACTCCAGTACTCATAAGATTTATCGCATGGAAAATTATCTGTCTTTTTGCATGCATAAGAATATCAGCAATTCTGTCTTCTTCATCTGGCAAATTAATTTTATGTACTTCAGGCCTCTTCCTTCCTGCTGTGGTGAGGCCCATATTGGATTCTATGGAAACTTCCAAGCAAGTCCCTCAACCTCCTATACATGATGTAAGTAATATTTATGCTAGTCTTTGAGATCATCCTTTAGCAGTTTGGGTAGATGTAGTGCTGATTTAGTAGTATTATATATGTCGTGTGCTTGTACATAAGTTTATCTACTAGTTCTTATAGTTCTCCTGTGACTATCGAGTACAATGTCGGTGTTTGTGTAATTTTATCGGCATATATGTGCAGTTTTGTTTCCATTATGGCTGTCTTTGAGGATGCTGAGACCATGAATTTACCTCCCATTGCTACCTGGTGCTCTTGCATCTATTGTTGCTAAAGTTGCAAGTTCCAACGTAAATTATGCTTCTTAGTCTCGATTTGCAGACTTTTTATATTGTTATTGTTACACCCTTTTCTTGCATCTTCAGTGTGGCTGTTGTGGTTACTGAAAGGGAGAAAAACAAAAACATGAATGGGGAACTCTTTGAACTCACTTAATGAGTGATTAACGGCCTGCGAATTTGAAAAGCTGGATTATTATTCAAAACTCCACTTGCCACATTTGAGAGTTTGACCTGAGAAGAGTTATGTCCATAGATTGAAAATGGATTTCTTTTGAGGTTTCTGCGTTATCAATCACCTTGTTCTTTTTTTCTCTTCCCACCTAGTGTCATTCCGTTGCCTATGTTGATAGCTTGGATATGCTTATGGGCTGCTCTGTTAATGCTAATGACCTCTTATGTATTTACAGGTGGTTGCGGGGATGACTGGTAAAAAGTAAGCGTAAGGTTGACCATCATGAAGCGCCCTCTCTGTGCTGTATCTTCATCGGCAGCCGAATAAGTGTTTTGTTTCTTCATTTTGTTGAAGGCTCTTCATAAATTTTCTCCAATTGGAGCAGGATTTGTATTGATGATACGGTTCATCTTAAGTTACTATGTGTCTGTGGAGACGTATTAGGATAATTGGTTAACCGTTCATTGCAGATTTCTTCATAGTTATGAACTTCATGCAATTTGTGGAAGAAGATAAATTGTTGTTGAAGAATGTTTGCTCAACTTCCTCTGTAGCTCTTCACTGTCGGTGGATGTTGGAGTACCATCAGATTTCGTGATTAAGTTGCTCTTCCACTCACTCACTTTTAGCAAAAGGGAATATATTGGATATCGTGAATCACATGTACTAAAAAGTCGGTGGGAGGGTCATAGCCCATTAGTTTAGGCAAATCTTTGTGGATCTTAGAAGACGTTAAAAGCAATGTAAAATGCACATGCAAAATGTATAGATAAGACATTTGAACAGATATGGTCAGCCATAGGCACATACACAAATTAGTACCGTACGCTTCTTAAAACTTGTAATTTCACAGGGTTGATTCTCTCGGTGATCCTCTAGACATATGCTGTTTAATCAGACAAGAAAGCACTGCTTCTGCACGTACAAGACTAACACACTTGCAGCTAAAGCGGCCAAGAGAGGCCACAAGACATTGCGTTAAATTTTTATATGGCATTTATAGTTAAAAGACAGCAGCAAAAGCAGCACCGCGATGGGCGACTCTTATTTGGCTGGGTCGGCCATGGCAACGTCCTTGTCAAATGGACAGAAAACTGATGATCGACGAAACACGACGGTGATGGCTGGTATGGGGATGACAGGGAGATGATGGAGACGTGGCAGTAGCAAAATGTCAAGAGACACATGGCGATTCAGGATCGCATCTTCCCGGCTTTCCTACTCCTCCTCCTCCAAGGAACCACCTCCTTGAGTCCTCCGTACAGAGTTGCCTGTCATGGAATCCAGACTGATAATTTTAGTCTTTGTTGGAATAAAGAAAGATCTTTTTGCATCTGCTAAAGAAAGATTGGAATAATAGGAGAAGAGGATCGTTGCTCACCCAGCTGAAATGAGAGTGTGATGAGTAAGAGAGCAGTGGGAAGCTCCCTGCCCTCCTCATGTTGGTGCTCTTCCTGCATTCGCTCCCCAACTCACCGATCTCTCTGTCCACCACATAATTACATGAAAATGAAGGGAACACATAGCTACTCGCGTTCCCTCCCCCTCCCCCTCCCCCGGCCATCTCCTTATTCGTCCTTCTCCTCCAAGAAGACCCACCAAACCACCACCACCACCGCCTTTGCTTGCTCCTCACTATGACCCCCTCTCTCGTTGCGCCCACATCTACGCCCTCCTCATCATCGCCGTCGCCATTGCCCACTCTTTCCGCAACGACGTAGCTCCGGAACGATCCATAACACTCCCCTCCCATCCTGAAAGATGATATCTGTGGCCCACCGGCAGATGCTGGCATCTTGGATATTATGGCCTCGCTCAGCAGCCTTGGAGGCAGCTCCAAGCACTTCCCGGTGGCTGAGTACGGCTCACCAGGCCCAGGGCTCGGAACTATGGCCAGTGCACTGCAGGGCCTCGGCTTGCCCGGCTCTTCCTCCCACCGGAACGGCACAGCCGCCGTTGTATAGAACGGCGGTGTTCTCATCCCTGATCGGTCCGGCGACTCCACCATCTTTGGCGCCACTGAAACTATCATCAGCTCTCTTGGTGCTGTGCTCATGCTCTTTCCTGGTTCCACTGCCTCGGATCCCATTTGCTCCCTCCCTCTCCCTCCCTCCGTCTCTGTCTCTCTGGGTGTTTTATTCTCTCTCTCTCTCTCTCTCTCTCTCTCTCTCTGGGTGTTTTATTCCTAGCAGGGCAGTCATGTGTTGTGTATATGCATAGCTAGGAGATGAGAGACAGGGAGACAATGAGGAAGAGGGAGGAAGGTGCTGGGGAGAAGGAAAGGGAAGGAACGTGGTACTTTTATTGTCTCGATCTTGGCGTTGAGTTGGAACACATTAAAACTCACAGTAGCACGAGAGGACTAAGGACTAAAACAGGAGCAGAACCAACCAATAATGAGTGACTGTGGGACTGAACTGACGTCACCATCAAGAGAGAACTTTATATATATTGCAGGTACAAGTTTAGTCTACTGATGTTAACTCAAATGCCTACTCCCTGGAAAGTTTTTTAATTATCAATAACCAAGAGAGGGTAATCGATTGCATACTTGATTGTCCATATGCACTTGAAATCTATGATGTCACCTCTACAGCTACGTTTGATTGGATTTTTGTGGAAAGTTATGAGAAAATTCAAAGAACTTAGGTCGCAAGGCTTTTGGAAATGTAAATAGTATCCGCAAAGTATAATTTAAAAGTATTTTGGAAACCAACTTCAATTTAAATGATATTCTAAGAAAACTAGACTTGTAGCCTTGTGGGGGACTTTAAGCATATAAATTAAATAAATAAATAAATAAGAAAATTTATTTGTGATCGTCGGATTCCAACAAACCAACTTTAGCATCAGTAGTTGTTGCCTTAAATCGCATGTCCTAGGGACCCAAGTGACTCCCGACAAGGGTCTTTTGGGATCTCATAGACCCTCTTGTGACATGGAAAATGGTGAGGGTAAAATGAAATGTCGAAAATTTAACAAGAGCAAAGTTGAACAAAATGCATTAGCATTTTGGAAATGCTAAAGCCAAAGTGTACGTTCCACTCCCTCTACTTTAAAATGATTCGTCTAAGAAGTTAAACCATCGGGTACAAAGAAATTATGTATTTAAGCAATGTGGGATTGTAGTTAACAATCTTCCTCGCATGTAAGGCAACTCCTTACATGAGAATGACCAATGAGTTTGAAAGGAGACCGGTAGAATTCGAACTCTTTGACATGTGCTCCTCTAGGATGTTAGAATAATCAATATGAAGGCTTATTTCATTAACAAAAAAAAAAAAAGCTTAATTCATTAGAAGAGGGGAGATTACATGTGTATAACTTTAAGCATTATAGTTTTACAGTTTTACCTTGTATGATATTTTTAGGAACTTTCTAAGGTACAATGATGTGGTAACATCTTACCTAAGTAAATTGTTAAAAGGCTTCATCTTGGGCCTTGTTTGGACCTTGGAATCTCTAGGATCAACATACTAACTCAATAAGAGATGCAAGGTGTATGAGTACCGACACGTAAAAATAAGGAAAGTATTTTGATAGCCCACCGTCCGTGCAATGCAAATGGACAAGCGCCGGAGGTTCTCATAGAAGGAAACTTATCAAGTTATCCTCTCATCAAATACCGAGGATCCAAGGTCACCCCTCTGGTGAAGAGGGTACCCCTTATGAAATATTTAAGAACTTTCTAAAGTACAATAATGCAGTGTACATTCTTATCATTTAACTGTCAACATTTATTAATTACTGAACTTCTTTTTGTCATTTAGTGTTATCCACAGACGACACACAATTTATGGAGAAGTTACTAGCAAAATACATATGCATAATTATTTTGAACTCGTGGAAAAGTCACCAAACAGCCTATGAGAAACATAGATTTATTATTTTATAGGAACTTCATCGTGCATGTGGATAAGTTGCTATTCACCTATAAATTTTGTTATTTTGTTTTAAAAAGAGGTGCCACACGAAATTAGAGAAATTACTGTTATCAGAGTTCCACACCTATTATAAAATATATTTAATTTAATGCTCTGTTTATTTTGTGAAAAATAAATTATTTGGAAAATATTTTCCTAAAAACAATCATTTATATTACTTTTTAAAATAAATAAACAAAAATTTTGTCAATAATAAAAAATACTTGTTATTAACTACCTATTTCAAGGAATTTAAACAATCATTTTAAAGAATCTATTTCTTCAATCATTCATTTTTCACAAAATGAAAATATAAGACAGGATGTTTGAATAATAAGAATTATTAAGATAGACCGTAATGATAATGACCGTGGCATAAAATGAGATCATGAGTGATAAGAGAACATGTGGGGAATTAGTCCTCACGAACATCCAAACGCTGGTCCACGCATCTGTAGCAGGAAGTACAGATATTCTCGTGCCCCTGCTCATCCATCCCAGCTACTTTTCTCAGCTTTTTATTTTTTTTTTTTGTCCAGTGAGGATAATGGCATTGGATTCCAAGGTCTGATGCAGAGTGAATTCCCATTTTCACTATGCTTTGGACTTTTGCAGGGTGTGAAGGAAAATAATGCCCTTCCCAGCAAGTCAATCCTCCCAACCCCAGGCCACCAGCTCAGTCCGTCCTCTCTTCTGCCACTTTCCCACGCAACTAAAGCCTGAGTCAATGAATGGAAAAGAGCCAACCATGCACGGATGAGTGGTATGTCGAAAGGGTCATCCAAATAAGGGACTGTAACTCTATAGTATGCGTCCCTTGCGTTCATTCGAACTGTTACATTTGATAGGCCTCGCGTTAAAACTAATGAAACGGGTCGATCTAAATGATTTTTGTCGACGACACTTGGAATTAAATAGTCATTCAGATCACTTTCATCATATCAATAGTCTATATACTCCGCTGGAGGTCCGTTTTCACTTCATTTCACGGGTTCTGACTTCGAGTTAGAAGAATAGAAGTCCACCGATGAAGTGCCCCAAAAGCTTGGTAGGTCTCGCTCAGTATTGATTAAAAAAGAGGCGTTTGGCCAAAGAGTCCAGCTCATTTTAGCTAAGTAGGTCTCACTGTCGGTCTATGACTTTTCATCCTACCTGTCTTTTAACCTCAAAAGTCAACAAAAGCGAACCCATAAACATCTGAAGTCCGGTTTCTACCGCGTGCTTTGTTTCTTCTTCTTCCTTTTTGTTTTAGAGTGATAATTATGAGAGAACCGACCCTAGTTATTAAGTTTAAAACCAGAAGAAATGCCAGGTGTCCGGGCCTATTTTGGCTGGATTGCCGCCCTTGATGCGAACGTGATCCATACTTGTTTTAAAACCTACTCAGAAGATCATTCTGAAAATTCGTGAAAACCTTACAAAAAGAGTTGACATTTCTTGTGATTGACTCTAATGGTGTATGTGTTGTTTAACGTTAGAAAATACTTGTGAATGATTTTGATCCGATCAATCAATAATTTTTCACCTTAATCATGGTGTAACGTTTTGTCGATCTCTCCCTGTAAAGTGGACACATCCCGTCAATCCTGTAAATCATTTATGTAGTTAATCTCTGGATTTATTTCTCTCTTTGGATTGTTGGATATGATTGTTGGATATTATCTGCACTTTCGCCGTTTTACATAAAAGGGCGAAAGTCTCTCTTTGACAACAAATAACGTAATCGAATTGTTATCTTGGCATGCACGATCAAGGATCTCATTTATATTTGGGTAGATATTCTGAGGGATGTGTCGGCCCCATGTACGAAGAGTGATTTTCTCTTTCAAGATTCCATTTCCTGGAGTGGTTGACGTATATGTCTTTTGTCGACAAAAGTTAACTAATGACCAAGACCATTTGGAAAGGCAGCTCAGCCACCTACCACTCCACAAATGTCCAAAAATTATGCAAAAAGGCTTAATTTCATGGCAAGTATCAGATACTCATTGTAAGAATAATGTGAAAGCTACACCAAAATTAATCTAATCATGTTTCAAAAAAAAAGAAAACCTACTTTTCTTGTAAAAATTGTGCATGCATCCCATCATTAGGTGATATTCTGATTACTTTAATCTAATCAATTGAGTTTAAACTTTGCCTTTTCAACAATTAAGTAGGACTCATTCTAATATAGAGAGCTACGTGAATTAACCCCTACCAATTGATTTTAACAAAGAATGGATCGTCATTTTCTTTTCATCAATAAATAGGGTGGAGAGGGGCAACCAACACTAGTAACCTACTTTTGACATTACAATAAGAATCTCATGCCCATTAAGAAATATTCAGTTCGAAACATAATAACTCAGCATCATTTGAGATTCGAAATTCAAAGTTGGCTAGCCATTACCACACCCAGCTAAGATGCTGGCAGCCAAAAATTTACTTCACACGGGTAATGCGATAATAAAAGTAATGCAAACACTTGTCGTTTAGAAGTTAGTTCATAATGTGAATCGCACTCGAATGAATTAAATTTCTCCAAGGAGGATTTGGAGCTCAACGTACGAGAGTTCCCTAAGGCAAGCTCCCACAATGTCAAGTCATCTTCATGTAAATACACATGTTTGTTTACACTTTGTGAGCAGAAATTTCTTTTCCGTATTTTGTTATGGCTCTCACGTTGGTCCTACCCATGGGTTCCACAAAATTAATGATTGTGATTCACATGGTTCACCGGATCCTGACGCTATCAAAAGGAGAGGCGCTAAACTCCAAATCTCCATCCGCTGTTACAAACCGCCACAAGATGAAGCCTTAGGATAAAGCAAAGAAATCAAAAGAGAAAAAGAAATCACCTCCCAACCTCGGAATTGCTCGAGCCATCCGGACAGTGAAATCGCATGGAGCATGATGGGAACGATCTAGATAGACCTCCAAGTAAACAAGTCCAATGCAAACACTTCTTGGATCCCTTCATGATTAAAGAAACGAGTAATCATTTCCCAAACAAAGCAACCCCTCAAAGACAGCCGAACAACATGGCAATTATGACGAGAGAGTCTTCATCAGCATCATTACATGTTAATAGTCACACTCTAATCTTAGCAGTAAGTACAACGAGAGTCGACTAAAGCCTCGTCCACTTAAGTAGGACAGCACTGAGAAGACATTTTTCTCAGTGGTGATGGAACAACAGATTCAGCTTTTTCCCTTCTTGTTGTTTAGCGAGTAAAAGGAGTTCCAGAACCATAACCACTACAGATGTTTGTTTGAGCAAAAACGATTTTCAAGAATCAGTTTTCGAGACTTACACAGGTTTGGTCAATGAAAAATGACTAATCAACGTAAAATCATAATATGGTCAAAGGATATATCCATACTTAAAGTAGGAAAATAATGAATTCCCTAATCCGAAAAGGGGAAAGCATTTTCATTGGTTTCCAAAAAAGCTTTTTCTTTTTTTACTTTTTTTTTATCATTAACTTTTTAATGAAACAAACATACCCTAAACTCCAAAACCCTAAACTCCATTAAGGCAAGAAAGAAATCACCGGCCACCGTCAGCAACACTTTGACGGCAAAAACAGCACTCGAAGGCCCGAAACAAGACCCGGCCCATTGAAGCCCATCGAGCACTCTGATTGGAGCCGGCCCATGGATCAGACCTTACCTCTTTTTTCATCGGTCAGGCATTGATGAAACAAAGTCCAAATAACGGGACTGCTTATGTTACTTTGTCAGCTACTTAATCCCACTTGATCCTTCGAAAAGAAGCATATATCTCCATTACGATAAATACAAATCCGTAATCTTATATCGTTTTCAAGTAAAGGGATTTGATAGGAGAGATTACTAAATTAGTTATAAACTTTACAAATTTTCCAATATAGTACTAAACATTTTGCAAAAGATTACACTATAGTCCTTACGGTCAATTCTTGTCAGAAATCGTTAACATCACAGTCTAATCATTGTCAACTATCCTACGTGGTACATCACCACGTCAATGATTTTCGATGAGAATTGGTCAATAGACTATATTGTAATTTCGAGTAAAGATTTAGAATTAAATTGGCAAAATTGAAAAACTTATAACTGAACTGAAATTTGTATAATAAGTTTAGGATTAAATGGATAATTTCTGCGAATTTGATAAGTCTAGGAAAATAACCAATATATGTCCACCTAATCTTTTGGGTCATATACAGCTCAATGATCTCTGTGTAGAGGTTGAACAAGAGTAAGTACAGGAGAATTAAAAGCCATACGTTCTGCTATCAATCATTTTCAAAGGATTTATAACACGCGCATATTTATGGCAATGGGCGAATGCCTAAAGCCACTAGGGGTTGCCCACTACGTGAAATTAATAGAGTCCAACCCCACATTCAATTCTTCTCCCGGCTGCTGCATCATTTGAGATGTCTAACATGCAACGGGATAAAATCATTCGATACAATCGCGTCATGAATGATGCGACGAATGTAACAAATCTTAAAACTTTGTTTGCACATGGTGTATTTCCTTTAGCGAGATGGATATGAGTTCTATTAACTCTTTTTTTCACTCGTTATTGATACGATACGCTAAACTAATTCTACTCGAGTACTTCCCCTTGCAAGATTTTCTCATCTTGTCCTATTTTTCCCCGACATTCTTCACATTTTGCACATGTTCATGATGATGCGGCTTCTGTGGTGTCCCGTACGTCCCAAGGAGTGAGACTTGGTGCCAACCAATTGAATCAATATACGCGAACGCCCACTCCCACCTGCCCACTGGTTTTCTACTTTCTCATCCAGCTACCAACGGAAATAACTCGTTAACGAAACTTGAAATCCACATAACGTGTCGGCGCTTGAACTCTACTGCTTACAACGGATTCATTTTTAATCGCCGGCGTGCTCAATAAACGTCCTATGTACTGTACAACCGTGCTTGTACATGAAGAAAATTATGGTTGGCTTGTGTTGTACGTGTGCATGCTGATTCTTTATCACGTCGTCCGTGGAGAGGAAAGAATAGGAGGAATGTCTGCTTTTGGAGCTACGTATACCTTCACTCTACTCCAATCCCGGAAACAAACGAAGTAAGGGGGAGGGTCCCTGCACGATGTTCTTTTCCCTGGCTTCTTCTTAGGGTTTTTTGGGTTCGGATTGTTTGAGAGTTAATGTCGCGTTTGTCTTTTTTTTTTGCAAGAAGAGCACGGTGCCTGGTCATTATTTTATGGAGGTGGCTCGTTCCGGGTCCACCTGTCTCCCCGATTTGAGACTGTGATGTTTGCCATCCGAAAGTCCACTCTTCACTCAAATATCTAAGGACATGTACCGCATAGCTAGCCAAATTACTATTTACATGATCATCCTAGTTACATGCGCATATGTTTCGAAATAACGACCATGCGTTTGGCTTTTTATTGTCGTCGCCAGTGCCCTCCTTGTCCTTTTATTCGACTGAAGAAGAATGGGAAATTTACCCGTTCGGTCCAATTTTCATCCTTTCCATTGTGGTCCTCCACCTCTTAGCAGAACTCCAATATAGTCCTCTCCACCTATCACCACATAAAATCGCAGACGTGGTAAGGTGTCACATAGGACGGCTAGCAATAATTGAATGTCACATTAATAAAGATTTAGAATTATGAAGGAATTTTGCAAAAAAAATTATGATTATATTGGCAAGATTGAAAATTTTAAAATCAAATTGATATTTAAATGATAAGTTTATGATTGGATTGATAATTATCTTAAAGAAGAATTAGAGGTGCATAATTCTAGATATGAATAAGTTCGAGAACCTAATATAGATGCTGAGTTTTGACAGGCTGTTTTTCTCTTGATCCCTGCAATTGCCATCTCATCTTTTGCATATTTTGACGAGCCATATGTAATTGTCGGAGGAGATTTTTTTCAAATTTTATCATGAACATTAGACGCTGATAAGGGCATCAGGTGTTGCCAGAAAAGGGTGTTAAGCGTCCGACCATTCCCCAGCAAGACCGCAGGAGAAAGGATTGATTGATGTAAGGGGCGAAATAGGGTCAGGTTATAGGCTATAGCAGCCTCATCCAGTCAGTCATTTGGTCTACCCTTGGAATTGATCACTCATCATCCGACGTAGCCCGAAAGTTACCATGACCTACCTTGTTTGCAGCCGGTCCGTCTGCAACTCTATCAACCCGCGAGTCATGACTCAAATGGTTAATCCAGCAAAGGGGACTGGATAGTCGCTCAGGTCACCGACCGCGTTAACTATACGAGTCTTCCTAACTCAACCAGTTCGATTTTGCATAGTCGAAGATCCACTGCCGGTATGGACTCAAAGCAGACAACAAGAGAGAGTTTAAATATGGGGAGGCTACCGCTTAATAAGATGTAATTAGCGACTTCTCCAAAATTAGAAGCACTTCCTTGTTATTAAAGTCCAACTAGTGCATGCAGCAAGCAGCAACAATACAAGAAATAATGAAAATTTCAAAGATAAACGATCTGGTGACCCACTCCGCGATGAATATGCTGGTTCGCGTCCTGCCTCCTCATCTAGCGAAGAGGAGCACGTCCTCATTGCGCGACTTAAGTGAAGTGTTGTGGCAGGTGGGTCTGCGCTAGTGCTTCCCTAGTTTGCGTCGCTGGTTACTAGTCGTTACGGTGAATAAAAAAAAAAAAATCTGGCGAAACTGCAGTGGTGTTTCCAAGGCAATCAGTGTGTACTGACGATCCACCCACCGAGTGGATTCACGTCTTGGCGACATGTCCGTGCCAAGAAGAGCTCGTCGTCGCCGCCTTTTCGTCGCCGTCCCTCCACGTGGCTTCGGCAATGAAGGCCCACAGACAGGCGTCCCAGTGGCGCTCCCCGTCCTCCACGAGCTCCGGCAACTCTATCTCGGCCCAAAAGTCGTCAACATCGACGCCGCCACCCTTCTTGTTCGCCGCCACAGCCTGCGCCGCCTCGGCCGCCGCCATCTGGATGTCCCGCGCCCTGCAGGTGGCGGGGAGGGGCAAGTCGTCGACCTCGGCGGGGAAGTTGAGCTGAGCTTTCCGTCCCTTCAAGCAGTGCGCGGCGACGTCGTAGGCCTTGGCCGCCATCTCGGGCACCGGGAACGAGCCGAGCCAAATGCGCGACTTCTTCCGGGGCTCTCGGATCTCGGAGACCCACTTGCCCCACCGCCTCTTCCGGACGCCGCGGTAAATGGGGTGGCGGGTGCTGCCTTCGGTCGGGCGGATCGTTTCGCCGGAGACTGCCTCCGGCGAGGCGCGTTCAGCGAGTGGCGGTTGCTCCATTAATGTTGGGAACCGATGGTCCATTCGGGAGGCGGTGTCGTCGCATTTATAGGACAGTGCTCTAAGATCCTAGAAGCTCTGACCGAGTGTATAGCCCGGAATTACGTAGATACCCTCGGATGGCCCCTAAATTTCCTGTCCTGCGTACGGGATTACAGACAACGATGAGGTCACATCTTGTCTGTTGAGTATTCAATGAGATTCTCTCCTCCCGGGACCCACGCCAGCCTATGGATGTTCAAGTACGAGACGTTCCTGCTCATTTTCGCAACTTATAATCATCAAATGTACATGTGCTCCTCTGTTAGGGTTGAGATTTTCTGAACTTATGAAGTAATTCAACTTCCGATGTGCAAGAAGGAAGTGTTGAAATTTGTGACTCCATACATCAGGGAGTAATGATTATCGTGGCACTTAATGAGAATATAAATGTAGTGAGAGGATTTTTATATTATAAGTCCATATTCATACATATTTGTCGTATGAGGTTTAATTTATCCCGAACCCTACCTAAATCCTTTGTTTAGGCATTTCTTATATGTAAATTGAAATGTCAAATGCTTTAACTTGATGGAAAGTATTGAAATATATTTAGAAATAGTTTAGAGTATTCTGTAAAAAATATCATCTAAAATAATTAGATCGGATTACTTTTTTTTTTTTTTTTTATAAATATTATTCGGATGTAAGTACTCTTTATTTTGATACAATAAAAGATTAAATCAATTGAGGAAAGATGTAGCCTTTAAATATCTCCTTTTTCTCTCCCTCTCTCTTGAATATTCCTAATATATATGATCAGTGAGCCACCAAGAGAGAGGAACCCAAACCAAACCATTAGTTTTATCTTTCTGTTTTGCCATTGGTCTTAAATCAACGATAAAAAGAGTATTTTGTCTTCTTCTCCATCAAGCCAGCAAGTAAGCCGACCATCATCTTCTCTAAGCTTCGTCCTCTCAATAATTATCTTGGTTGCAACCATTCTCATCTTTGTTCCCTTCTTACCGTCAAGGTGTTTAGATTCATACTAATCTCTAATCATCATCAAGGATAGTCGTGGCTCGCCATCGTAAGTCACCTCATCTTCATGAACTTTCCAATTTTATCAACACTCAACAATGCCAACTGTAGAGGTTATTCATTTCAACACTCTACATTACGAGGATCATTAACAAGTGAAGTCAGTCTTGATAAGTCTACAGTCAATTATGAGTGATGGAGTTGTGCACGCCTTCTAAAAAAGGGTAAAAGTATCTCTTTTTTAAGTTAATTATTTGTTCAACAGTATGAATTGTAGGAATTGATTCACGAAGCAGGTCATCGGTTCAAATCCAGCCTGAGTTAAAGCACCTAAAGGAGAATTTGATGTCTTTCTGATATGCAATGGAAGCAATTGTCCCTACCGTCTTAAAATAAGAGCTCCTGGAGCAGCCAAAGTTGAGCACCATGGGATAATAAAGTTTAGTTCGCCGTAATTCTCTATGATCATGCGTTTCTTCAGCTCTGGTTAGATCTGGCGATGATGCGGGATATCTAAAAACATAATGTGACACTATCTTTGCGAACTCTAACCCGATGATCAACTATCGAGAGCCTTGCCTTGATCATAAATTTGGGCTGCGGGGTCGCGCTTGAGAATCACAGCCTTTCTTTAGCCATGCAAAGTATTCCTGGTTGGCAGCACTCGAGCCACTTATAAATCAAAAGGATGAGAGGGTCGCGATCACATTTGTGGTCACCACACAAGAGACCGACAGATCACGGAGCCCTGTGGGGAAGGGCGTCCTCTAGGGAACTTCCTAGGCATTGCAGTCGGGTCGCTTTCTCACAACGAGAACGGCGATGGCACTCGCTGCTCGGGCTGTCTAATTAGCTTTGAGGTCAATCAAAGACACGTGACCCCAGTAAAAACCCGGCGTTCCCGACGGAGTCTTTCGGCGAAAGATATTTGTTTTCTGGCGTGGGGTGTGGACAAGATTGTATTGTACAGCTATCCAACTTCGATTCTAATACCCAATATCGCCATCTCTTCATTATAATCTCATATGCTATATCATCTTGCGTCCGTCATTGGTCTGTACCAGACCATGGCTTGAATTTGTGTTCTTTACGCACTGCACAATGCACGCAACTACTTGCCATCCCGCCTTGTCCGTGTCCTGGAATTGGGAAGACATGATTTTGGCTGAGCTGCTAGAATGTGTCGATTACCAACACCAGCATGTCGTGAAATTTTAGGTCGGTAGTGGCGCGGTCGATGCCGATCACGAAACTATCGTAGTTACGATGCACGGACTCAATTAGTCTTTGCCAAATGTATGGAGGAGGGAATCTGGACACATTGCTCTGTGCCATGGAAAGGCGTTCAGTGTTTGAACCTCAAAAGGCTGCATTGATTCTTATCTTCTGTTTCCAAATGCATCCAGGTTTCTTGGCTCCATCATCACAGTATATATAGTCAGCATATCTGGGGCAAGAAAAACACCCTTTGGGTTGATTTTGAAGATGTCATGTTTTATATGGTGTACGAAAGAGAAATTGAGTACTCTGCTGCCGAGGCTTGATGTCCGAATAACCTTGCCGTTGGGCCGGGCGTTCGATGGACTCTCCTTGAAGTTTTACCAAATTGGAAGGTGGCATGCCCATGGACCAAGGCTCTGTTGAAGGCCATGGGCTGGTATCATCATGTACACTTGACCTTTTGCTAAAGCCTCCTGGACGGGGTTCGCGTTCGCCCCAAACAAGCGTCATAAATTATATACCCGAGGCTCCGCTGGCCTACCTACTCACCATCCCGAGTTCATCTACCATATTCATTCAAAGATAGGCCATCCATGCCCCGATCAAGTGGATGCTTAAAGATAGCCCCGCATATTTCGTGGAGGATACATCAAAGCAGGCTTTATGAATCCTATAATCTCTTATTTTCCATGCATCAACACTTTGTCATTCGAATGAAACTCGATTGTTAATAATATCCATTGTATCTAGGAGTTAGAAATGAGTAGTTTTAGGTTCTATCTAAGTTCCATCTAAAACCAACTGTCAGAATCTATAACTTATCCTGCATATCCCAAAACTTGGAACCTATTTTGTCATGGATTCTAGGATCAATCTCTTGTTGTCCTCACCTCAACACTTTGTTATTCAAATGAAACTCAACTGCTTATTATATCCATTGTATCTAGGAGTTAGGGGTGATTGGTTTTAGGTTTTGTCTAAGTTCAACCTAAAACCTAGATTCTATCTGTCAAAATAGGTTCCTCAATTTTTTGAATCTAGAACCTATCTCATATACTCAAAAACTTGAAACCTATTTTGTCATGGGTTTACGGTCTATCCAAATTTCATCTATACTTTTAATTGAATGATTACAGTGAGTCATCGCCTTCAATGACCACCGTTTGTTACAATTTATTGATCACAACTAGTATTTTAGACACGTAAAAATTATGAAATATTAACAAAGTAAAAATTTCAGTTATGGATATTACCGGAAATGGAAGTTTTAGACTAGTGCTTTCAAATTGCACATTACATCATGGAATGCAATAGGATCGTACGAAAACAAAGAACAAGATAAACATAAAAAATTGTTCCAAGTTTCTAATTTAAATTTTGGAACTTGGGACCGGATTAGTTTTTCGATCTTACCTCGAAACCATGCTCACCTCTGTCAGCAGTGGCTTGTTACGACGAGGTGACTAAGTTAGGGACAAATACCAAAGTCCAAATCCCAATAAATGCACTATTTGAGGCGGCGTGTAAATATCAAAACCTTTCAATTTCCCCACGGATATACCAATTTATCTTGTCCGCGTGCATGGCCAAAAACAAAAGAAGGTCACGTCGCGGCTCATGTGACTGAAAGCAAGCATCGGCATCGTGTGGGAACCGAAGATAAGTGATATCGGGAATGTCGAGCATCCCTTGACATGCCAACACCACATGATATCTTTTCCTTCTTTTTCTGTCCATAAGAGTCGACTCTCGATTCGGCTGGATAGATCGAGGAAGGCGCTTGGCGCCGCATGCGTCGAGCCCACCCCCCAGAGTTCGAACCGAAGACGCCAAACGCATGCCTACTTTCACGTGCGGGCCAAGGCTAAGAGCCGTCTCCTGTGCCGAGAAGCAACGCTGTGCAGGGGGGAAAGAACATGGCGAGCACGAGCGTCTTCCCGATGCAGTCGTACCTTGTAATTATCAGTCGGGGTATTTTAAGGGAAAACGTGTCAGCTTAGCTCATTGTCGCCTAATACAGATCCCCTGGCCCTAACGAGGCTCCCAGAAACGTCAATTTTGGTGTTTTCCAGATGTTGCTCATCGGTTACCACAAAGAATGTACGAAAAGAATACGACCATCTGACTAGATCTAGGTTTACGAGATTCGCTGATGCTAGAATACAAACTTTGCCCAATAGAAGCCTATCGAGAAAAGTTTCTTATTGCAAAAAGAAGCGAAGATGCTTTCCACGCTCAGCGTAGTCCATATTATGTAAAATCCGCATGCACATCAACCGCGTGGGCACGATCGACATTCTTAGACGTGGTTTTAATCTTTAACTGACCAATTAAGTCGCGACATATGTTCTGTTTAATGTGGACGGACTAAATGACACGACTGGACCACAAGACCCGTCACAACTTAAAAGCATAATTTTAGGATCTCAGTTACGTAACCGATAAGACACGACACTATTTTAAAATAAACTCATTGGAAGAGAGCAAACGGTATGATCACTATTTGAAAGTCAGATATGGAATGATCTTTAAAAACTATACAAATGTCGATGTCTAGCTATCTAATCCATTTATCGAATATCGCCTGACAATCCACTACAGAATTACCTGATCGATAGCGATCTAGACACGAAAATACAAGTCCTCTCTTTCCCAAATGCTAACTTCAAGTATCTCGAGGGCCGGTCTGAATACACAATCGAAAACACCTTAGCTCGGGATCTACTCTGCGGGTGGATTTTCCGTTCGAAGCTCCGGCCAACTTGGCAATCATCGCCCAAAAACCGAGCTCCGACAAGCCTCCCGAAACACAGTCATTCCGAACCACTACAATTTCTCCATTCAAAAAAGGTTTCGAGTTCCACAAATAGCAACCCGGGAAGCTGGACGCCTCCCCCAGAAAAACCTGTGCGCACCAAAGCGGAGCCGACCCGCTCGCTTCTCCCCTTCTCTCGATACTATTAGGAAAAACGAAATACACGTGCCAGCGGGCAGTAAAATGACGAGAAGGTCCTCGACGAAGGGAAGGGGCGAGCGAAGCGTGGTTTGACTTTTCTACCACGGAACCGAAACGTAGCCGGACGCGGACGCTAGGTTTTTATTCCTCGACAAGATCTTTAATGGGGGAGGAGGAGGAAGAAGAAGAACGCTGGATTGACCCATCTTCAAATCATCATCACACGTATCCATCACACACCGCTTTCAAAACGCGGGATCCCCACGAGTCACGACGACGTGATGTCCCTTCGAGGATGCCGGTGCTGCGGTTCGGAAGATCCGTCTGAACCCGGCTTATGATCGTTCTGGTTTTTTCACATGCCTTTTTTCATCGATTGGTCGTCGTGTGATTGATAAAGTTTGGCTAATTGCTTTGCTCCAAACTCAATCTTATTGATTGGTCAAAAAAAGATTTTTTTCGAGAAAACATCTTCCGACCTATGGTGCTATGAGACTAGCCACGCGCGCGTCAATCGCGTGCGCCGACCAAGTAATCGAGGGATACAAAAAAAAAAGAAAAAATAAGGAAAGAAAAAAAACCCACCAAAAAAAAAGAAAAAAAGAAAAAGAAAGAAGCAAAAGTCACGCACGTCAATCATCTTTGATTGTTGTAACTGGATTTCCTAAACTTATCTTATGATCGTACCGGTATTTTCCTATGCATTTTTTCATTGATTGGTGTTGTGATTCATAAAAATTATTTCAACGATATCGCCGAACTCCAAACTCAATTTTATCGATCGTATAAAAAGAAAAACGGTCTTTCCAAGAAAAAATCTTCCTACGTGCGGCGCTATGGAGCTGGCTATGCGCTCCAATCACGTGGCCCGACCAAGTAAACGAAGGAAAAAGAAAAGAAAGAAAGAGAAAAAAAAATCGCCAAAAAAGAAGAAGAGAAAAGGGTGGGGGAAGTCACGGAGGCTCACGTGAGCGCCGAGCAGGGGCACGTTCTTCTCACCTTTTTTAACGTAGAATGGTGCGTCGCGGAAGGAGGGGGATGGGGGGCCCGCAGGCTCCTGGGCTTAACGTCAAAAACCATGTGCACTTCACGAGCCATCGCTCCTCCCTATCTGGTCTCGTGAGGGGGAGGGGATTCGGTCGTTCGGTCGACGAGATCGGGACACGTGTCCCGCGAGCGATCGCACCTTCCCGCGTGGTACGCGTGCGCCCCCGGGGGCGGGTAAACGTGTGCGCCACTGTTCACTCTCTCTCTCTCTCTGTGGGGAGGGAGGGACAGATGGGCCCCACGCGACCAGGCAAGTCCGCGGCCATTACAGCCGTCCCGTCATGGGACGTCGAAAATGGGCGGAATTCATACCCTCTCGCTCTTTTCACCGTACGATGCGAATCTTGAATTTCTCGCGAGGAACGGGACAAAACGAGACGCCAATCGTCGGCGAGGAGAGAGGACGAAAGGGGGACGGAGGGGGGGTGCAGTCAGCCCGAAAACGCGTGAAAGGACGATGGGTGGGCCCCCTCCTCAGGACGGGGGAGGGAAGGAAACGCCACTTTCGGACACTCCTCGGCGGGGGAGTGGGAGGGGCGAGGTTTTGCCTTTTTATCTTTTTTTTTTTTTTTAAAAATAAAACGTTGTCCTTTGAGTTCACGAGTGGTACGTGTCGTTTGTTTCCGCTGCATTTCGCGTGACTCCTTTCTTTTGACTCGGTTCACGCCATCACACGCGGCCGTGTCAATGCAGACACAAAACACTCGAAAGCACCACATGCATGACTCCCACCCACCCCCCCATTCATATTTTCAATATTTTAACGCTTCCTCTCGCACGAAATTGGACTTCCCCCAATTTCTTGCGAAACTTAGAAAAGATTCGACATGCGAAACTGCTTTGAACGTGTGATTTGATATTTAATTTTTTTTTAATTTTTTAATTTTTTTTTTTTTAATTTTCCGACTTGACTTCGCACGGGAGAATTGGGATATCGTGGAATTGTCGCCCTTGAACTCGACATGGATTGCTCGGCCTCAAAAGGCCCATCTCTTCTTTTCACTTTTTCTCCGAGGCGGGCGAGGATGCCCAAAAAAGAACGAACTCCGTAAAACGACGGCCAATCATCCGACGCTCTGACCTCCGCTCGGGACCCGCGCAAGGGTCGTCTCGTCTTTTCGCGCCAGGCGAAGGCGCTTTCCTTTATTTTAATTTATTTTTCCCCCTTTTTTAAGGGTTTTCTGATGCGAAGCCCGTTCAGGATTCGTACTCGACATGGTACCTAACCCCCCGGTCGGGGTTCCTTCGAGGAAATTAAGGTATGAATACGCATCATGTGAGCTGCTCTCGGAAGCAATTAGATCCCGATCTTCTTCTTGAACAGAGAAAAAGGGAATCGGTAATTCTCAAATCTCAATGCGCATTCGCTCGCACGAATTTCGTCTTTGCCCGGGCACGCACCCGCACAGTTCCACCCCCTGACCTCCTAATCATGGTGGGGAGTGATGCGCAAAAGTCTGCACGGACAGTGTTTTATAGATCGTCTCCTCCTGGTACCGACGTCGATTTTTTTTTTTTGGAAATCGTACAATATTAATAATTGTTCTTTTTTTTTTTCTCAATAATCTTTTGGACCTTTAAGCTGTTCGGTGGATTTTATTATTTTTCAACATTTTTTTTATATTAGTGAAGGTTTTAGAAACACGGTGCAAAAGAATTATTCATGGTTGATTTTTATTTTTGAGATGAACACGTGAGTTGTGTTAAAAAAAAAAAATCTCACGTCGGAGGATCGGTGTGGTGTGAAGCGGCTTTCTAATTTACTTACAATTCCCTAAATAAAAGTATTTGAATTTTATTGTGCGATCTCAATAATATCCAGAATTATAAAAAATATATATTTTTTTGGTCGAAAAAAATATATTATAGAAAATATCGAATATTAGGGGGGGGAAATTAAGTGCAGTCACAGGTGGTTCATGTGCGGAAAGTAAATGGGGCATGAGGTTCACGCAATCTCATGTGCGTGTGTGTACCAGAAAAGAGAGAGAGAGAATAAAAAAGCGACATGCAGAAACAGTGAAACAGAACAGCAACAAAAAAAGGACATTAAAATCATCAAAAAACTAATAAAATTAAATATAAATAAGAAAGGAGTAAGAGAGAGAGAGAGAGAGAGAGAGAGAGAGAGGAAAAGAGACCGTGCTTAACGTGACATCGTTTACTGCTAACAACACTGACCTCGTTTTAAGCTTTAATAATAATAAATAAAAGGCATGCCCACTTCCCCAAACCCAAGGTCCTCCAATCACGTTTTCCCACCTCCTCCTCAGCGCCCCCTCAACACCTCCTCCCCCACTAACCACGGTTAAGTTCTAACCCTAACCCTGGTCATCTCCTGCAGTTCCATGAGCTCCAAAGTTCCAAATCTCTATCTCTGACTGTCTCTCCCCCTCCCCCTTCTTCTCTCATCAATACATACGCTTTGGTAGAAAGAGAAAAGCTTAAAGCCTCCTGCTTTCCTCATTTTCTCGTACCATTTTAACCGAAAACTGTTCGTTTTCCGGGAAAATTCCTTCTTCCCTCTTTTGCCGACCTCCCCACGATTTGTGCGTTTTCCCTTCCTCCCCCATCCCCTGCTTTTAACCGGGAAAGGAGCGACTGCAAATTTCCCTCTCACTCCGACCCCTCTCCCCCACACTCGCCGCCGCCCGATTGGCCCCCCGCGCCCTTTTCTCTCTCAATCTCTCTGAGGCGATTCGTCTGATGATCCCATTTGACTCCCCTGCTCCCCCGGTTTGTATCTCCTCTGCTTTTGCTTCCGGGTTCCTTGGTTTTTTTTCTTTCCATGCTCTCGCTAGTTGGTAATCGAGATCTGTGATTGTATAACCCATGGCGGAGTGCGAGGGTGAAATTCGGGGCGGTTGCTTTTTAGCGGTCGAATGCGTGGGAATTTGGAGTTCTCCTTAGAAAGCAAGGGTTTTGTGTTGCTTTGCGGGTTTCGCGAGCTGAGATTCGATCTGGGTTTTCGAGGTTGCACAGATTTTTAGTAGTGAGCGGCAAGGGCTGTGGGTCGTGGGTGTTTTTTTTTTTTTTTTTTTTTTTTTTGGTTGGGGGTGGGATAGAGATGAAGATAGAGCTAGGTGCTGGGTATGGCCCTTGGAATGATGAAGAGAAAGCCATGGTGGCTGCTGTCTTGGGAACCCGGGCATTTGATTACTTAGTGTCGAGATCGGTTTCGAATGAAAATCTCTTGATGTCCATTGGGAGCGACGAGAATATGCAGGACAAGCTCTCGAATCTCGTGGACCACCCCAACTCTTCCAACTTCAGCTGGAACTATGCCATCTTCTGGCAGATTTCCAGGTCCAAGTCGGGGGATTGGCTGTTGGGTTGGGGGGATGGGTCCTGTAGGGAGCCGAAAGATGGAGAAGAATCTGAAGCGACTCGAATCCTTAATTTGAGACTCGAGGACGAGGGCCAGCAGAGGATGAGGAAACGGGTGCTGGACAAGTTGCACACCGTCTTTGGCGGGTCGGATGAGGACAATTATGCTCTCGGTTTGGACCGGGTGACGGACATGGAGATGTTCTTTCTGGCGTCCATGTACTTCTTGTTTCCCTCGGGAGAAGGGGGTCCGGGCAAATGTTTTGCTTCGGAGAAGCATGTGTGGCTGATGGATGCGCTCAAGTCGCCTTCTGATTATTGCGTACGGTCGTTTCTTGCAAAGTCTGCGGGGATTCAGACGATAGTTTTGGTTCCGACTGACGTTGGGGTTGTAGAGTTGGGTTCAGTTAGATCTGTCCCAGAAAGCTCGGAGCTGGTGCAGAACATAAGATTGTCTTTCTCGACGAATTCATTTATGTCGGCTAAGCCAATAGCCGCCTTACCCGTGACGAATGAAAAGAAGGACGAAAATGCACCCTTCTCTAATTTGCCGTTGGCAGGTAAGGGAGAGGCAATCTCCAAGATATTTGGTAAGGAGTTAACCGCAACCGCAGGTAACAGTCAGAGCCCTTTTAGGGAGAAACTCGCTGTTAGAAAGATGGACTCCAGACAATCGTGGGAACCTTACCATAATGGAAGTAAACTCACATTTTCAACTCCTAGAAATGGCACCCATGATACGAGTTGGGCTCATGCCCATGGTGTAAAGCAGTTGAGTCCTGTGGAATTCTATGGTTCTCAAACCTCGGCCAGTAAGTTAGAGGAGCGGATGAACAGTGGTAGGAATGATGTTGGATTGAACCGCTACCCATCACAAAAGCAGGTGCAAATGCAAATCGACTTTACGGGTGCCACTTCAAGGCCTTCTGTGATAACCCGACCATTCACCGCCGACTCTGAGCATTCTGATGTCGAAGCTTCATGCAAGGAAGAGCAGGGTGGTGCGGCGAACGAGAAGAGACCAAGAAAACGAGGCAGGAAGCCTGCGAATGGAAGAGAAGAACCTCTCAATCATGTGGAGGCAGAAAGGCAGCGACGTGAGAAGCTGAACCAGAGGTTCTATGCCCTTCGTGCAGTGGTGCCTAATATATCCAAGATGGATAAAGCTTCATTATTAGGAGATGCCATTGCTTATATAAATGAGCTTCAAGCGAAGCTCAAAATCATGGAAGCAGATCGGGAGGGGTTTGGAAGCACTTCAAGAGATGCATCAGTCGTCGAGGTTAATGCCGCCGCAGAGCAATCAAACCAAGCTCCAGATGTTGATGTCCAAGCTACTGCTGCTGATGAGGTCGTCGTGAGGGTCAGCTGTCCTTTGAATTCTCACCCTGCATCAAGAGTTATCCAGGCTTTCCAAGAGGCGCAGGTCACCGTTCTTGACTCGAAGCTTTCGACAGCCAATGAGACCGTGTTCCATACGTTCCTGATAAAGTCGCAAGGGTCTGAACAGATGACAAAGGAGAAGTTAACTGCAGCATTTTCCCGTGAGTCCAACTCCTTAGAGCCATTGTCGTCTGTTGGCTAGTGGGCGATGTGCGCTTATGCTATAGTGGATAGGCGTAATACATAGGGAAAGCCCCTTTGGAAGCTCGATCAGAGTTTTGGATTGCTGCAGAGTTTCCTCAAGGAGTGGTTGAGCCAAAAGGAGAAAATGACTTCCTGTTGACCAATTAGGACAGCAAATTTACTTTCATTTTTTGTTTTTTTTTTTTCATGGTAAACAATCCTCTGATAAGCAAATATTCTTGAAAGTTTAATTGAGTCTGTAAGTTTATACCATTTGTGGTTGTTCTGAACATTAATATAGTTTCTCTTTATATTTTTCCTTTTGATGGTTTACCCTCATAGTCCTTGTATTCACTTACTTTTCCTTAATACTCAGTTCGTGTTCTCTGTCGAAATTTGTGTAGTTCGATGAAGTAATTAATATGGAAGATGAGGAATCATTTTGCATTTAAGATGTAAACGAAGCAATTGAGTTCTCCATTGCCCTTTCTTCCTTTGGGTGTTCTGTGTCCAGCTCATTTTCTATTTGTCAGTCCTGGTTCCTGAAGTGCTCTTCCACTGAAACGGAAAGCTGTCTCTGTCGCCTGGGCAAGTTGAATCCTGCGTAGTCAGCTTGAACCTGGAAGTACCGGCACGTTTTTCTCATTGCTACAGTCAATCTCTATCATGGCCTCCACCTTTTAGGAGGGAATGAATCTGAGGCTATGGACGGAATTGTCCTGCTTGCTTTTGACAAAAGAAATGTGCAGTGAATGTTCGGTTTCATGAAGTGTGTTCCTTGTGGGCTGCATTAGCAGGCAACAGCGAGAGGGGCTTGCAGGGAGCATTGCATCGGCATGAATTTAGGTGTGACTTGCGGATGTTGAATACCGGAGGACAGTTGTGCCGAGAACATTTTGCGGCGCGAAAATTGTCATGCCATGTCTTTCTAGGCAGTGCGACTACGAAACCCTATATTGGTTCTAATTTTCAACCTAGTGGCGAAAGTAAGATCATGAAAAGTAGAAATTGCTCATCACGGGCTCGGAAAATATTAGAGGTAATCAGCTAAAAACAAAGAGCTTGCTGTGTGAGCATCATGCGAACAATAGCACCATTCTAGTGCCAATACTTTCCTTCAACCTTTTTGCTTATGCTTGACCCAAAAAACCAAAAAAAAAAAAAAAAAAAAAAAAAAACTTTTTGCTTTTGGAAAGCAATGCCTTGCTTCAACCTTGTCCAAGAAAAAGCAGAGACACTGCATTAGTCGACATGTATCCGCTTGCTGTCCAATGCAAAATTCTCCAATAGATCTATATTTGTCAATGAAAATGCTTTAGGTTGGAAAAGAGTAACGTCAATGATTTGTTTATGCTATCAATCACCCTATACTTTTTCTCAGCAATTGCCAACACGAAAATCCAATATGATTCATAGAATCACCAACTTCATAAGCAAAGGTATTGAATAAATCCCGGCCCTCAGGGGAAAACTTCACGGTTAAGTGATCCCTTAATTCTAAATCTGCAGACAACAGGATCAATGCAGAAAAACAAGCATGTGCATAGGGTGCTACTACTTGGAAGGGTCTGTATATCCAAAAATGACTCCAGTGTCGTCAGCAATGTCCCACGTCTGTTTGTGTAGGTAAAGCGAGATTTTCTGGCTCTATTATAAGATTAGCTTCCTTGTCACTTTTTCTACTTCGGCAATGCCTCGAAATGTGTCCCTTCTTACCGCAATTATAACAAACCACCGGCTTGCCAACTGTCTCAGATTCTCTCATTTTTGGAGATTTTCCAGAGTTCCTTATATTGTTATTGCTGGATCTGACTTTACCTGATAGCTGAATACCAGGAGGTTCCTTGGACCTGTATTGATTTTGCAACTCTTCCTCAACCCTTAAATGATTCATCAACACCTGGAAAGACAAATGCTCGTAGTGCATCAACTTCAAGCAGAAATCCTTCCAAGATGGGGGTAGTTTAGATATGATGGCACTGACATGGAAATTCTCATCTACTGAAATTCCAGCAGCCACAATTGAATCTGCCAAGCTGTTCAACTCTTGAACTTGCTCAACGACTGATTTACCATGAACCATCTCAAATTCAATATACCTTTTGACTTGCAATCTCTTAGTCCCATATTCTTCATGAAGATAAACCAGTCTCAGCTTTTCCCACAGATCTTTTGCACTGTGAGTGTTCTGTGAGTACTTATAGAAGAGATCATCTGACAGAGAACTCAATATGTTGCGACGGCAAATGTAGTCATCATTCATCCATTTCTGTTCAGCAGCTTTTGCTCGAGCAATTTCTCCACCGCTTGCTTCTGGTATTAAATTGGCCACTGGGTGTGGATCAGTGAGAACATATGCAATATTTAATTGCTTCAGGAAAAACTCCATCTGTTGTGCCCAGTGGTGATAATTCTTTCCATCAAAACGGTTAATCTCAATGGGTACAAGACCCTGAACTAATGTGGCCATTGAGTTAGGAACATCATCAAGGGCAACATCAATGGTTTGCGGCCTGCAGCAATCAATTGATTAAAACCATTCAATGGCCAATCAGCAAAACGATTTTGTAAAAAGAGTGCTCTTTGATAGAGTATGGAAACAAGTATTCACTTGTCATTGTGTATTGGTCAGGAAGGAATCGTATAACAACTGTGAAGGATTACATCCCTGAGCTCTGACCATTATGAATATACATCAATAATCACTTAAATTTCCAATGTGATATTCGCACCTTACTTTTGACTCCAACTTTTTAATAGCTTCCTCTATTGTAGGGAGACTGCTCCTCAAAGCTGACCACTGGTCTTTTGTTAAGCTAATTCCTAGAATGCATCAGAACAGGCATAAATATTTGCATAAACACGTTAATGGCAAAATGGGAAAACTACAAATCCAGCAAATGCATGGACAAAAATGCTTATAGAATTCAGAAAAACATACAGGACTACAAAAATCTAGTGTGAAAAAAGAAAAGTAAGCTAGCAATGTGCAGCATTAACATTTATGACAGGCAGTAGAACAAAGAAGCAAAAACAGTTCTTGGACCTGAAGATAAGTTATAGTAATCTTCTCAGATTTTTCACGTATGTGCCATCCTTCCATATAGGCTTGAGACAAAGGTAATGGATGTTGGAGGGGGGGGGGGTGGGGAGAGAGAGAGAGAGAGAGAGAGAGAGAGAGAGACAGTGTTCTAATGCTTGGAGATATAGAAAAAAGGGTGATTAAATGTAGGTGAGACACTTCCTTACTCACTATGTCCATCTCACACTCATAACTTCCAAAGGAGTTGACTTGCTGTGGGACTTCAATCTCAGCAAATTACAGTGAATATTTTATAGTTAGAGGTTCAGAAGCCACCACAGCACATTTATACAACTTTACACAGCAGCATATTGGAGTCAATACAAGCCAATGAGACGCACAATGTTGATAGAAACGCAAAGAATTACACTGAGATGAACATATTCTTTTAGCAAAAGCCACTAAAGCAGTTGGAATTGCAGATACTAACAACGTAAACACAAGTGTCATATGCAACATCAATCAATGATCAGATAAACCATTGTCATCAAAGCTTAGGCAAGCTCACAGGCAGCAAAGAGTAAGAAAGACCATCCACAATTATTATACCTGAACCAGCTAGAACAAAAAGACAAGCATCATTGTAGATTTAGACAAAGGAGAGAATGTTATACATATGTGCAATCACCTTTAGCACTGGGAAAATGCTTTCCATCTTTGACATAGTAGTCCCTCATTGATACCATATTTGTGCCTTTATAATCTTGAATAGTCACATACCTCCTATCTGAAAGCTACACCAACATCAAATGATGATTTCAAAGTTGTTGATGTGGCTTATCCAATCACAGAATGTAGAATAATCAGTCAGCCACAAGAGGAATATAATGAAAATGTTACTAGTCAGTACCAACTCTTTTAACAGCAACGCAAGTAGATCCTCAAGAGGTTCTCGAGCTGAGTCCCAATTGCCAACCAAGGAAAACCATGAAAAATCCAAGAAAGACAATACCCACCAAGTGAGAATCTATAATGTTCGATTTGCAACTGCCTATTGCACTTATCTACTACTGCCAAGTGAGAATCTACAATATTGGATTTACTACTGCTGATAGGACTTTGTCTAAAACTGTCGTATTTCCTCCAATTAGGACTCCTCACCAATCTTATTCCCATGTTACTTGCAGCCACAGGGCTTGAGAAGTAAGAACTCCTCTTTAATGCTCCCTAAGTTAACATCAGCACACTAGACAGCTAAAATGTAAACTCACCATTCTCCTCAGCGAAAAAGAGACTGTATCCACTAAAGCTTTTGCAGAACTATCATCTTCGCCCAATCTAGGACTGTCCTCTACAGAAGAATGCGGGGAAAAAAAAAAAAAAAATCTCCATTTGACCGTCTGGCAGATTGGCACAAGAGATGCTTGTGCGTGCGCGATCGGAACCTTAAAAAAATACACATAGGCACCTCCTCACAAACCCAGACAACCATGGCTTTCTGACACAATTGATGCAGCTGAATACAATCTCACCATGAATTAGCAGACAAAAACTAAGTGACAGACGAAATAGTTCACTTTCTGTACATGCAGTCGATGAACGCAATCTAACCAAAAGCAGAGCGGTAAGGGTTTCGCTTTCAACCTCACAAATGAGGCGTTCTCCACTTTCGCCGAGCTCCTTCTTCACTTCCCTCGCCGGCGCCTCCGCGGCGACCCCGTCGACCTCTCCTCGGACATCCGATTCGCCTCCCTTGCCCCCGTCCTCGCCCGCAGCGTCGGAGAGGAGGAACGACTCCAGGACGCTCCGCACCAGCTTCTTGCTGTCGATGTCGGAGAGATCGACGCCCAGCTTCTCGGAGGCCTCGCTCCGGAGCCTGAACTCGGTCATGGCTTCCATGTCGGCGCGCCGCAGTATCGCCATGACCGTCTCTTCGATCTTCCGTCTCGTCTCCATGCCGCTTCTGGATGGGCGGGAGGAGCTACTTCAGTTTGAGCTCCTTGTCTCTCTTAGCAGCCCCATTATATATCCAGCGCTTTTCTTATTTAAAAAAGACGTCTTTTTTATAAGTACTATTTATTATTATTTCGGCATATCTTGGCCATATGCAGCGGGGCGGCTGAGAGCCATCTTCTTCTACCCTGCGAGGACATAAAATGCGGGATCTTCAGCCAAGGCAAAGGCTCACAGGCATTGAAAGACTTCGATAACTTGTAGAAAGCCTAGCAAGATTCAACTGCGACGTCCAGGTGTGTACCTTTGATGACGTTTGAAGACTGGTTTTCCTATTTCCTTCCTTTTATTTGTATACAACTTTGTTCGCCCATCACGCCCTCCACCTGTTTGCTGAAATGCCCGACCGCCATGAGATCCGTTTCTGCTCGAAAGCTCTTTACTTTGACGACGGACGTGGCTTGCGTCCTGCTTCCAGAATTTAGTTTGGTTCCTCTCACCGGCTATTGCCTTGTTATATTTCTCCAGCTTCCCCGGTATTTTTAGCTCCGGCAGAATCAAGCTAGCATGTTGCTTCGTCGAATTTCCACAAAGTTTGCTGCTTCGGCAAGACCCTTTTCCAGCAACACCAGACATGACATAGCCACAACCATCGCCGAACTGAATAAGGTAAGGTAATCTATTCCACAAAATTGAAAGAAAAATGACTTTGGTAACAATGTTCAAAGGCAGACAATGATCACATTGTATGGAGATATGAAATACATAGGATGCATTTTCCTGCAGCTTAAAACTTGATGTGATCAGCTGCCCTCTTGATTAATCGTTGTTATTTAGTCCATTTTAACATTTTGTTGGGAGCTAACAGATTTTGAGATACGAAATGGTTGATGTCGCATCAGGAAATGCAAGTTGTTTTCGGTGAGCCACCATCAAATGGATTTGGCACTTCTGCGGCAGATGGTGTCGGGGCACAGGACAGCCAATTTACGTCTCAAGTATCTGAAGAAGGTGCAGGTGGCTTGACGCACATCGGTGATGCAGGAGAAGCTCAAATGGTCGATGTTTCTCCCAAAGTAGTTAGCAAACGAACTGCTAGTGCCAGCTGCAAAGTGATGCTGGGGAAGAAGGTGTTTGATTTGGTGTCCGCCAACCAGATGGCAAAGGGTGATGTCCTGAGTGTGGCCAAGATCGCAGGAATAAGTGGGGCGAAGCATACGAGCAGCCTCATTCCGTTGTGCCACAACATCACGCTGACTCATGTTCGCGTTGATCTGAAGCTGAACCCTGACAACTTTAGCGTGGAAATAGAAGGGGAGGCTGCATGTTCTGAGAAAACTGGGGTCGAGATGGAAGCGATGACGGCTGTGACCATAGCTGGTCTTACAGTATATGATATGTGCAAGGCTGCTTCAAAGGATATCCAGATTTCAAACGTAAGACTTGAGCGTAAAACTGGTGGGAAGAGCGGGGATTGGTTTAGAGGAAAGTAATGGTATATTGAGGGAACTCATCGGATATTTCCAGAAAATGCTTCATTGTGGCGCTCATATAATGAACATTGGTAGGATTGCCACTGATTCTCTGTTTGATCCAACCTTTTTTTTATATCATAATCTCGCCGACTGTGAGGATGGAATGAATTATTGAAAGCGCAAGGAGCTGCTTGTATCTTTAGGATTGCTTTGCATAGGGCTCATGTTCTCATGTTTGAAGGGAAGAAAACTTTGTTTCATCCACTCGTAGCTCATTATGGTTCAGGATCAAGTTTTTCGATTCTTGGCAATTCAGTCAATTTGTTTCTTTAGATGCTACTCCTCTGAAGAAGTAAGGAACCAGATTAACTCCAGTTTGTGCATAAAGACCGCCTCCTTTTTTCGCTAGAAACCAAATCATTTGGTAAAAACGTTTGCATAAATTACTTTTCTTGACTACAACGCTAATTTTAAGGTGAATCTCCAATTGTGCAACAAGTGGGAAGTTTTCTTATCTTCCTTCTATTCCTACTCATTCTAATATTCTATTCATATATAGGATTGTTCTACCTTTGAATTTTTCAATAATTCTTTTATAATTTAATCAGATCTAAATATAAATTAAATGAATTAGGTACGCACTCCTACTTCTAATAAAATATGAAATGGTTGAATAATTGAAAACATGAGATTATTTAGAATTATACATATACATTGAATTTATGGTAGTAGATCCACAAAAAAAAATGTTATTATTCCGAAAGAGATAGAAAGGTAAAAATTTATTGGTAGAGATCAAACGGGTGATTTTTTGGTAGAGTCAGGACAGTTATTATATGAGACCTACTATGGTATAGAAACTCATAAGATTTTTCTGTTTCTATATATTTTTCTAGCTATATGAATTTAAGCAAGGCCAATTGAGTTCACACAATTTTATAGTCAAAGTTGACTTGACTCGATCATGCAATCGAGCTTGATTTATCAAGATTGGGCTCGAGTCAACTTAGTTTGGTTTCCAACGAACGTGAGCTTGATTTGGATTAAACTCAATCAGCAAGTAAAGTCTCAAGCTCAAGGCTCAAGCTAAGTTTGAACTCGCTCTCGAGCTTGAATTCCTTAAAGCACAATATATTCATTTGAAAGTACTGGTGGTTTATAATCTTTACAAGTGCATACATGTGACTAAAACAAATAAATAACTAAGATTATTAGATTAAGCTTAACAAAAGTGCTCGAACTCGACTCCGACTCGAGAAAAAACGAGTTGAATTCAAAGTGGTGAAGGAGTCAATTTTAAGCGAGTTGAATTCAAAGTGGCAAAGGAGTCAATCTTAAGCAATTGTCATATAGCTTTTGACTCCTTAATTTGTCCCTTGTAACCAAGAGAAAGTCAAATAGTTCGACTCACCAATATGCCTTATTCTCTCACATTCATGTTTACAGCAGTTTTTACATTTCTCGTATCTATTTACCAATATGCCTCATCCTCAAAAGATTAGGATTAGTGCATTTCATTGAAGAGTTTAAGAGAAAAATTAAACTCAAATGGGAGAGCTTTTCTAATGACCATACTTTATGTAATTGCGGCGGGATTTAATCTCCTCACCTAACATGAATACCCAAAGTTGCTCAACCTCAAGCACTCATTTACCATCAGGTCGGGTGCCCGGCGGCATTTTTCATTTTTTTTTTTTTTTTTTAAGTTATTGGGAAAGACAAGAACATGAACAGATCCGAAAAATGTAGAAACAACTGCTGCAGAAGCAATGAACATCGCTTGGAAAAGGGTCGGTCATTCGAGTAGCTTTAGGGGGGATGATGATTCGTAGCTCAAAGACTGGTGCGGCCGAAAAGCGAAAAAGGGGGAGTGCGCACTCACGGGCAGTTGAAGTAACGTTGAACCCAAGTCACGAATGATGCCAAAGCCACTCTCTTTGGGGCAAATGCCCATAAACTGGTAGGTTAAGCTATATAGACCAGACAAGCACGAATCATTCTTCTCACATTCCCCTTCTCGAAGGCTCTTCGCAATACGAGAACATCAGCAAAATGCAGCAGCAGCTCGACACCGAGGCGCCGATGAACGCAGGCGCATCTTGCTGATTTAGCCCCATGGTCGAACGACGCGAATGCCCTTACAAGACAGACCCGATGTCCGAACTTTGCTGGTAGTTTAAATAAGAAGAAAGAATCTAGGTGCCGAAAAATGGATGAGGATAGTATACGTAGTCACGTACAGATTAGCGTTGGCCAATTACTTTCAATAATTAAGTAATGTAATCCCCCTTCCCGAATCCGCACGATCACCATCCACCCGCCGGGCCCTTTCCACTCCTTCCAATCGAGATCGATCTTTTCTTGTACGCGCGCGCGCACACACGCAACGCGAGCACAAACGAAAGACGCACACATGTGCTTGTCCCTCCGCCGTCGGATTCCGCTTCCCTGAATTCTCTCCCCCTCTCTCTCTCTTCCCTTAAGCTGATGAAGAAAAGAACCTCCTTTTTCGCAGAAAATGCGTTTCATTCCTGTTAAAAAATCACTTCCTCCCCCTTCTTTGAGAGATCAATATACTCACTGATTCTCTGAGCGAGGGGAGCCGAGCATACCCATCGCATACTCGATTCAAAAATCGAAACTTTCCCTTCTTTCATTTCCTCCGACCCCTCTTTCCCGGTTCGTGCGCGGGTAAATCCGACAAATTCGGCAACTTTCCCACGTTTCCGAGCTCAGGCTCTGTCGGGATTGGAATGGAAACCGATAGTATCGAATGCATAACGTCCCTAGATGGGACGGACGAGGATGAGATCCAGCAGAATCCCCACCACCATCTTCACCAGCAATTTCCTCCCAAGTCTTCTCACGGCAATGGCGTCGTTTCCTCCGCGATTCTTCCCAGCACCACCCGCGTCCACGAATTGCTCGAGTGCCCAGTATGCACCAATTCGATGTACCCTCCAATTTATCAGGTCATTCCTCTATTCTTTTGACGCTTTTGGGTCAACGGGTTTCTGTGATTTCCTGTTCATAGGGTGTTTTCTTTCCGTGCTGCTTCATTCCTCACCTTCGGACATTGGTAGGTGAGTATGTCCATCAATTTGTTGGATGGTGTTTGAGTTGATTGGGTGGTTGATTTCGGCTTCAATTTCGACATTAATCGAGTGGTTGAGGTAATGGAGGTCTGTGTGGAATAATTTTGTGGATCATGTGGGCTGTGTGGGATGAAGGAACCCTCTTGGATTGTAGGAAATGAGCTTGGTGAGATTTTGGTAGATTTGGCTTTAAATACAATGGCGTGCTCTTGGGGGATTTGACTGCTGCTGGGTCATAAGTAACTTCTTGAAACTAAAAATGGTCCTTTCATATCTCTAGTGACTTGTCAAAGTTGCTTCTCTGTGATATGAACTTGGTTTTGTCTACGGTCAATTTGCTTGTCACTCTTGCTGCTCAGTATTTTGGTGAGAGGAATGCTTGACTTGAACATCCAGATATGAGTCACTCGGTACTATAGTTCATGAAATAGAAAGAATTCCAGATATATCCACTGCCCTTTCAGCTATAATGAGGACATTCCATCAGATATACTTTTTCTGTTTCTCAGAAATCAGGGTAGTAGAGAGGGTTACTTTCCTTGTTGTATCCCATGCTGAGCTGGAGCATTGTAGGTAATCATCCCTTTTTATGTCTTTCAAGGCGAAGGCATTCAAACAAACTTTTTTTCTTAGTCGTTTATTTTTCGTCTTTGTTTGTCAACTTGATTATATCTAGCTTGCTGCCCTTAAAAGATGATACTCTACCATTTAGTTGTTTAATTAAAGCAATACTTCAAGAGTACTGAAATGTGTTATGTTTATCGGAAGAGGCCATTTTTCATCCTATCTAAACTTATGTATTTTCTAGGACGGTTACAATGTAACTTTCGCTGTGCTTTCCAGTCACATTTCTGAGTATTTCCCCTGGGATGTTGTGAACTTAGAGAAGCAGCTCTTTCATGAATTGAGTTTGTTTGGCTAAACAATCAGGACAACTTTCTCCTTGCAGTGCCACAATGGGCATACACTTTGCTCAACCTGTAAAACGAGGGTTCATAATAGGTGTCCCACATGCAGACAGGAACTTGGTGATATAAGGTGTCTCGCACTGGAGAAAGTGGCAGAATCACTTGAGCTGCCTTGCAAGTACTTCTCTCTTGGGTGCCCAGAGATATTTCCTTACTACAGTAAACTCAAACATGAGGCTATTTGTAACTTCAGGCCATACAATTGCCCTTATGCCGGTTCAGAGTGCTCTGTCACTGGGGACATTCCATTCCTAGTTGCTCATCTGAGGGACGACCACAAAGTGGATATGCATTCTGGATGCACTTTCAACCATCGATATGTGAAGTCTAATCCACGCGAAGTAGAAAATGCGACATGGATGTTAACCGTGAGTATCCACTCACCCATGATCTATAGGTCTTTGTGAGGAAAAAATGATAAAATGAGCCTTTATTAATGAAAAGGTTTCACAGGGTTGTTATAAGAAGTGTAGTTGCTTTATTGGGAAAGATTTAATTTAGGATATTTAATTATCAAAAATCATCTGGAATCCTCCTTTCTTTCAATATATTTTTCTGCCCTATCAACACAGGAAAGTACATTATGTGGCCTTGTCAACATCCACACACTTCAGAATCACTCTGATTTCACCGTGTTTACAGTGAGATATGCTTGTCCGGTCGAGTTTTGAACTATTATTGACTACTTTTAAGTGCCACTAGTAGTCATAACGATAGCACTAAGTCTGTATGCCATATTTACCTTAAACTTGGACTATTTGAGGTTCTGTATTTAACTGCAAAATAGTTAATTAAGAGAGTTAATATATCCATGAGTGATTCCTGGACTACCTTCCCCTGCATTCTCTGAATCAAAGCTGTGACTGAATGCCCATGTCCAAAACCATTTTTGTGTGTCATATGTTCAGGTTTTCCACTGCTTTGGACAATACTTCTGCCTCCACTTTGAAGCATTTCAGCTTGGAATGGCTCCTGTTTACATGGCATTTCTTCGTTTCATGGGTGATGAGATGGAAGCTCGGAACTACAGCTACAGCTTGGAGGTTGGGGGGAATGGTCGGAAACTCATATGGGAGGGGACGCCACGAAGCATAAGAGATAGCCATAGGAAGGTTAGGGATAGCCACGACGGTCTAATTATACAGCGCAACATGGCACTTTTCTTTTCTGGAGGAGACAGAAAAGAGCTGAAACTTCGGGTTACAGGACGGATTTGGAAAGAGCAGCAGAATCCAGATGGTGGGGCCTGCATACCCAACCTGTGTAGCTAGCATGGTTTGCTCTCTCTCTCTCTCTCTCTCTTCTTGTGTGCTCTAATGTGGTGGAAATGTAATCTTGCGACAATTCATTCTCAAGATTTATCTTTGTAAGGATGCTGGATGTATCATATCCACGAATTGTTAATAATGTTTTTCACGATTCTGTGCCTTGATGATGAGTCAATGTCATCATAGCAAGAGATCATCAGGTATATCGAATGCGAATACCGGAACAAACTAGCTACTGCATACACTGGTATATCTCAGGACCCATTGCCATTGCATAGTAACATGGCGTCTTCAACCTTGAGCTTGGGTTGAGAAAGGCTATTCCCTGAGTTTGGGTTGAGAAAGAGGCTATTCACACATCGCAGTTGAAAAATGAGCACTCATGTGCTCAAAAGTCCTGTTGGAGGATGAATCTCATCGGAGAAGTTGTTTTCATCTCTCTTGTTTTTTTAATCTTACTCGTTTGGTGAGTCAATCTTATTAGCCCAATACTAAAGGGTGTGGATGAACTACTTCCACTACCATACCAAAGAGACAGTTGTGATCTTTAGATCCAATTTGTTTATTTTCTTAACCTTTCCCTTTGACGTAATGAACCAAAGGTCAGGAGCTTATTAAAAAAAATGAACGACTTTCGGGAGCTTATGATGAACTGACGAAACTGCTTCGCCAAGTGGCTCGTAGCCAAACCAACCGATCATGAATAGAAGTTGCTAAGTGATATGTGTCTGTGTGTCCCCCCAACAGAAATGGATGCAAGCGGTGTCAATTTATGGTTGGGGAGTTGGTTGTACAATGAAAGACACCTTATCCTTTCTTGAAGTTGCACCTACCGTGCTTTGGCCGTTTTCATTTGTACCTTCTACTCGCTTAAGTTACATAGCCATCCAAGCCTTGTCTCAGCTACACAGACATGTCAATATCATCAGAAATCCGTATGAGATAGTCTCAATCTGACTCTTTGATTAGTACGTTGATGGACTTAGAAAGTGGTTTGCCACTTTTGTTGCCTGTTTTGGTGTAAAAGATATGTCACTTTTGTTGGAGTCTCAAGCTGGTTCTTTCATCTGTTGTTCAAGGAAAACGTACAACTGTGGTTTCCTCCTTCTCAAGTCTTGGATTTATCAACGTGGTAATGATTTTGTTAGGGGAATGTATCTCCTTTCCATGATCAATCCCATTTGGTTGCATGCACTGGTTGGTGCCTGTAAGTTGGCTGCATCCATCGGCGACTCAGCCTCGACATATCCCTAAATAGTCTTTCTTTGAAATCACATGAAGTTACTGACCCTAAAAAAAAAAAAAAAAAAAAAAAAAAAACGAAGTTGCCTGTTTTGGTGTTCAATCATAGTCTATATCAATTATGAGTATGGAAGTTCTTCAGCAGGATTGCCTGGGTTCGTCCATCAGATAAGGTTGTCAACCACCAAGGAATCATATAATACTACCTATTCGTTACATAAGAGACTTTTTCTCTGGTTTTGGCAATTGTATATTGGCGAAACCATCATTCAGACATTGATCCCCGGTTATGGCACTCATACTTTTCAAATCAAATGCAATTTTATACTGGTCTTGTGAGAATTTGTCTAACCCCCAATAGGCCGGAATTTTTTTTTTTTTTGCGATTAGATACATCGACCGGTGTAACTTCAGCCTATATAACTAACAAAAGGTAGAATGGAACGCAAAGCTGTTGCCATTGGGCTTTAATGGGAACCGACCGAACTAGGTTTATGAAATGGACAAAAGCCCATTTGGGATGTTCTTTTGTTTGGGTACAAGAACAAGACCTAATTAATAGAAGTGATTAGTTTCAGGATGGTATCTTTTAATCTAAAACCTAAAACCTACCTTTTTATAACCGTTTTTGGAATTTGGAACCTACCCTATTGCCCTGGAATCGGTTTTGGAACCTACCATATTTTTCCGGTCCGATTCTAGGTTAACCCGAGAACTCATTATGATCCCAAGCCATTCCATCTCACCGGTGTCCACCACAAATTACCAAAAGAAAACACAAAAGTCAAAGCAAAGGAAACAAGGGTTTAGCAACACATTTTTAGTAGCTATAAAATATTCCAAATATCATGGATGATGGCTCACAGCCCAGTTAACATCATGCAGACACACTGGTACATTTTCAGATTGACCAACAGGAGGAACAATTTCAAGATTGCCACTTAAAAAAATTTCATCGAGCAGGTTTTGTGTTTCCAACTAAAAATGAGGACTATCAATGATCTGAGATTCGATACCAACATTACTCTACATCATTCTAAGGACATTTGGGGTTGATGAAAATAGCTTAAACAGATCCGTGTATGCTTCCACAGAAATGTTAAAAGCCTCAGTCTCATGTTTATTTATTAGAGCAAACGATAGAGGCATTATATCAAACGGTTTATATGCGTTTGGCTAAAAGATGAGGAAACACATTAACAAATCCAGGCTTGATACAAATCTATCTTAAATCAACTAAGGATGTTCAAAATAATCTCAATCAGATGGAGCATGCGTATTAACGAAGAAAACTACATTTCGGATTGGACTTTGACTAGAACAGAACAATGTACAGAGGTCGGGCTTTACCTACGTTGACAGCAGCAAGCCACAAAAGAAGAGAGGCGGAGCTAAATTTGCTGGCTTGCTGCACAGAGAGAGAGAGAGATACAGAGAGGTGACGACAAGAAACAGAGGAGGCTGAGTTTAGAATTTTAGAGAAACTAGGTCTTTTACTGTAGCTAAAAAACGGTTCCAAAACCGGCCAATTCCCAGGTGGGTTTCACTTGGAACCGGGAACTGGACCAGTTCCCACCAGTTCCAAAAATTTGGAACCAGGATCTGGTTCCCGGACCTTTTTTTTTGGGCAGTCTGGTCCAGTTCCTGGGTAGAGAACCGTCCAGTTGCACACCCCTACTAATTAAGGTTTCAAATTGTGACAACTAGCTCCTGAATGATGGGTTGAAGAACATGCAGGATTCATCCCTCTCCGCATTTTCAGCATCCTCTGGAAAATAGAAAGCAGGCTTTTTCTCGAAAATGAAGTCATGCGCTTGGAGGTAAAGAGTTACTGTAGCCTACGACTCCTAGTCATGTGCTCCACCTTTCAACACAAAGCTGGGAAATGATGCGGTTATGTCCCTGAAAAGGTATTGAGAAGCTAACTTAGTAAGCCAGTTGGAAATAGCAAAGTTGTCTTTGGCAATCCCTTGCATGAATGAGAGTAAATTTACGACCTTATACCATATACGAGCCCTTCATGACCAGAGGATAGTGAACTAATAGCAGCAATGGAAACCCAAAAAATAAAAATAAATAAAGGAAAGAAAATTCAACATCTATGAAATCCATTAGAAAGTGGGCCAATTGCTACAATGCAAAGACATCCAAGATGCTAGTTTTTACTCAAACATTTTTCCTGAAAGAAATGAATGAGATAATATCCCGAGTGATGAGATCAAGCAGGTGTAAACCACACAAATGATGTAATAGATGTGCATCAAATAGGGAAAGATGCTACTTCTTATGATAATGGCCAAAAAAATACAGGTCAAGCTATGTAAAAAGATACTACTTCTATGTGCAAGAGCATAAGACCGGATGAGCAAACTTTTATTGAAAGTGATGTAATTGACATACATCAGATATGGAAGAGTCATGTTCTTCAGCATTGAGGGGTTCTTTGCCACATAATCTTTCCACTCTTCTTCATCAATTCTTCCTTCACCTTTTGCGTCTGCTTCCGCAAATGTCTGTTTAAAGAGAGCAAGTAAATAAGCAGGAGAACTAGAAAAGACAGAATACTTGTTATCATACCAATACATATAGGCCGTTCTTTACCTTGTCCACAATCATTTCTACAATATCATCTGATAGATTCAGCTCAGATTCACTCAAGAGGGACAGCACCATTTCCTTCAACTGTTAATATGGCAAAATACGTGCTTGGTAAAAGAACATTAAGACTTAATAAATCATAGGTAACAAGTACTTAATTTCAACAAAATTCTTTTACTATCTACTTTTAAGTTTAGGAGCATGCTTTGAGTATGCCAAATCCTTGATAGTTCGGAACCTAAATTATTGATATCAATAAACACGAAAGGATCAATGAGAGTGTCTAAAGGATCGAATTGGAAAAAAAATTAAAAGACAAGTTTGTACATCAATGATACCAACCCCAAGGTTCCATTAATGAGGATCGAAATACTACAAAAATTGTAGCAAATCAAGACCTAGGTTAAGAGCCATACGTTTAATAGATTCAGATCATACTTGAATTGGGATTTCAACAGTCAAGATGCATCAAATTGAGAGCGTCCACTGGCTTTACTTTAAAGAGAATTATTATTGTCAAGCACTGATTTAGGATGGAAATCAAGAGTTCATACGAGAGTAAGTACTGAAAATTTTTTACATGGTCAAACCCACATTGAGCACCAAGTGAATGCTTCATTGAAGCGGAATCCATTGTTTAACAGATTCCTGTGTAGATTACTCCCTCCCCCCCTCCCTCATGGAGAAACAAGTAGTGAAGCAGCATCATATGCCTTAGGTTGAAGCCTGTTGGATTAATATGCTTACCTCCACCCGTTCGATATAACCAGTCTGCCTTAGATCATACAATTTAAAAGCATCTGTCATAAAATACAACCTCCATTTAGTACTAGTAAATGCATAGAATGAATTCTGAACTGTAGAACTAAAGAATATTAGGTACTCAGAGATTGAACATCCGTGTGGAGAGACTCATAAAGGTCATAACACCATAGGAGTGTTTTCTACTCTGCTTCTTACATGAAGCTTTGACTGCATCAGGAGTTTTTGGGTGGAAAACTGCCAATGATCGAACGAATTCCTCAAATTCAATGTGTCCATTTCGTTTGATATCAAAGAGATCAAACATCTGCAGAAGGGGCAGGGATACGCTTATTATGGAAGGCGAATTCACAGAAAAAGAAAAAGTATGTTCTCCATTAAATGATACAAGAGAGATAGAAGGAATGGCTGTCGAATACATAATACTCATTAAAAGCGACTTTTGCTCTCTTTTGCAATTAATTGATTTATATCCACTGACACAAAAAGAGGTACTGAGATATCTATTGAGCACACATGCTTAGTTTTTTCACCAACAGAATGAGTTGCAGTTTTAACTTTTGGCTATGTCATGCTAACATTTTCCCTCAATATAATGAACTATATATTACAAAGTTCTTCTACTTCATTAACTCTTGGATGTACGTAAAAAACCTTCTATAGACCTCAAGCTTCGTAGCAAGTAATTGGCAGCAGAAAAGACATATTATCCCCAACGAAGTTAGAAATCATACCCTATCCAGAAAAAGGTTATTCTTCTTGCTATTTTGAAAAAGTGCAAGCTGAAGTTCTTCCTAGCACACAAAGAGAAAGAAATATTTGGTCAATCTAGGGTATGATACACTGTCGTATGGATATCATTTATTTCTATCCCCACATGGGGGAGGGGGCAGGATACCTTGTGTATTAGCCCATCCTTGATCACAGAAGTGCTTAGCTTGTTGAAAAGCTCATACAAGGATTCCACTTCAGTTACAGTAACTGCAGGTAACACAGGTTCTGCCAATTACCAGCAGCCTCCAAGGAAAGGCACAACAGAGTATCAACGTGCATGGGAAACAGAGTCATTGCAAGCTAAACTTCCAATCAACTACACCCTCGATACCTTAATCGACCAAGGTCAAGCATGTCATCCTCTAAACTAATGCACATGAATCTACAGTAGATTTACAAAGAACATCAAACGAAATTTGTTAACAGGTTCGAAGGAACTTGTCTATGGTCCATGGATTCAAGCAGTAGAATGAATTGATAAATGAAAAGTACCTCATCCCTTTCTTAATTTCCTCCCTCTTTTGGGATGGGCAGAGAGGTGGTAGGAAGGAGGAGGAACTTAACAGTGTGCTTTAATGCCTTATCAAGTCATGAATGCGGCTGCTCGACAAAAATGGTCCCAAGATTTTGCCTTGGAAACTCCAAATAGAAAAGCACAACAGGGGGATGAGCTAGGCACTCACAAGGCGTTTCGGAAGCAAGGGCAATATGTTCGGCCGATGCACTTGATGGTTTGGCTTCAGGTGTGATGCTTTCCTTGGTGCGCTTGGAGGGACCACAACCCATTATCTACCAAATTAAGCTCCAATCCAGCTCAATGATTGTTTCCTATGCAACAATGCCCTTTCAATTGAGATAAAAGAATTACTTACTACAAGAAACACCAGTTATAGACTGACCCATTTGGCATTTGCATCAAATGACAAAGACAAAGTAAAAGACTGACAACACGGTCAGCTTCACACGACAAACAATAAGCATTCAATAGGAACTCCCAGCTTTTTCCCAACAAGAAAGCACATTGGCAAGAAAATAATCCTCAGGTCAACAAGTAAAAGACGACGAAGACATAAACCGTAGAAGAATGGGATCGTCGGAATTACTAGAAAGACGGAAGAACTTGGGTCCAATCGGTAAAAGTCAACCCATGTTTCCAACTTATATTCATCTTTTTCATGAATTGGGTGTTCTTATTCCAGGGTGTTGAGTGCAAGAGCGAAGCAGAAAAAACCATACCAGACTCGGGAACCCGAAGACAATCTCGGACCCAGAAACAGAGAAAATAGTCTCGGTCGCGAGCCGGCGAGTGAATGTGTTCAACCTGTGCTCCGATTCGCCTGAAGCTCCCAGCGAACTTTTCTTTAGGAGAAACAGAACAATCTCTTTCCGGGTCGAAAACTCACGAGATCATGCGACAAAGGACGGACGCGTGTGGCGGTTTCAACGACACCTTCACGGGACGGCGGCGGGGAAAGTACGAAGAGTCAGACATGGTGGCGCGTGCGAGAAAATGGGGAACGAACGGTGATAAATCGTACAAACAAAAATCCGTAAATCCGTATTAAGAGTTATGAATTTTGGCAAATTATAATTGAAGTAGATGTTGGTAATAAATTAATATGAAGAAGAGTGAATCGTTTAATATAAGAATTGGTCAATTCATATAAGGCAGACAAATAAAATTTGAGAAGTTGTCTAACATACAAATTAAATTGTGATAAGTGCAAAGTTATGAGTAAAATGTACCGCTCATTAGTTGATAAAAGGCTTAAGGTTTTATTTTGGTCAGTTGAGCATTTAAGGTTTAAAAGAACTCTAGTGGGAATTGTCAAGTGACAAACAACCAAATATTTCATGTGAGAGTCTCATCAAATTTTCCGATACCTGAATCTCATATATGGCGAGCTGGAGACCTAATTTTGACTTTTTTTAAATATGTTAAATTCTCGAAGAATCGAAATAAAATATTTAGGTTCTCAATTGACCAACAATTACAATATTAAATCTTGATTAATAATTGAGATTTGCTCTATTACTCTTCTTTTTCTTTTACATGGGAAAAGAGATGTTGGGGGTTTGAATCTCCGCATTTTGGTGGAGACAATTGAGTTTAGGTATGATTTTTAATTCTAATGTCTTACAAAAAGATAAGACAAAAGTTTAGAAGTCAAAGTTAAAATGAGAATAGAGTAGAACTTACAAAAAAAAAAAAATCTTGTGCACTCATCCCAATAAATTTGGTAAAAATGAGAAAAATCAATATTATGCAAACTTAAAAGTTGGTAATTTCATTAAAATATTGATGACATACCAATAAATGACTGAAAAATCAAATGACTAGACAAATTTTTGTACCAATAATGTTTTGACACTAACAACCTCTTTCAAAAAATTGCCAGCATTTTTTTAATGGAGAGTAGACTTCCACTTGATAGATTTACAAGATGATTAGGTTAAATCACTATCTCAAATATGTCATTTCTTACACCATCCAAGAATTTACTTAAAGAAATCCCAACGCAATATGACAAAACTTGATTTTGACACGAATTGAGACATTTTCATCCACTTTTAATAAGAATTAATCAAGTTAAAATATTCTAGTGATGACACGATTCGAATTATTACATTTTACTCCCTGTTGTCCTGAGTAAATCCCAGGTAAGGACAATAAGACGTGTCACTAAAAATTTCTAAAGTTATGAAGACACTCCAAATCCCACTCCTGTCATACAAATGCATATGCATTGCTAACATTTGCTCTCACTTGCTCTCGGCCGTCGCTTCATTCATCTTCTTCCTCTGTAATGCCATCAGACTGCAGAGCAACTAACCAGGCTATGTCAGATTTTCTTTTTTTCCTTTGAGTTGGCTGAGAGGCTGATAATCAGTAATACAGTTCTGTTTAAGCTGGAAATGGCAAGGGTAGCAAAATGCGTTTTGAATGGGAGGAAAATACAGTAGTTAGCAAGGACATATCAAGCAAGTTCAACCCATTTTAGTACAAAGAAAATTGTTTCCCATTCCAAGGCTCTTTTTTATTGCCTTTGACAAGGTCCATAAAATAGGAAGAGGAAATAATCGATTTCAATTCACTTTCAACATTTCCACATGGAAATGTTGCATTATTTGTTTGATACAAGGCAGCCTGCAAAACAATCAGGTTGTAACTAAGCAACCGCCGCCACAACAAATACAGGCGACAAGAATCCCGAGCAGAGCTCCTGCAAAGACTTGTGATGGCGTGTGCCCAAGAAGTTCCTTGAGCTTTCTCTGACTAATGGGATGCCCTTGAAACAGATCCTCAACGATCATATTGAGAACCTGCATTAATCAACCCCCATAAGACTTGAAAGGAAATTTAACCAATCTATGTTGATAACGGTATTTCAATCATGTTTAATGACTTCATGCATGCTCCTATAAGAATGGAAAGACTGTTCAAATGATTGCTAACAAACTGAAAAATGAAGATCCAACGGTAGCAGCACAGTGAACAAACAAACCAAGGAAGACAGTGATTGGCTAGAAGCAGGTAAGTAACTAGGGAGAGAAGAGGAAACTTTCAAATGAACATGGAAATATTATAGCAAAAGCTTCCATTAAGACTAAAATCCTCCGGTTCCTTCTTCCTTTTGGGGGTTTTCTAACTTCCATTGTCTCGACTGGGACCATGCTTAAGACATGCAACTGCAAAGGCACTAACCAAAAATAGAACTGCATGATAGCAAAACTCAGATGGTGAATCAAGTGTGGTGAGAGCAGTAGCCCCCTGCAGGAGGTGTGACAACTTCCACAGTGAAGGGGAGTCAAACCCCACAGGTACAAGACCAAAGGTTTGAATGGATAGCTGTTCAAAGCAGCAAAGCTTGCAGATGCGATAATTTGAGGGGCGAAGGTGAAGGAGACACAAGTGGCAGCGGCAAGCAAATATGGAATTCAAAGTTTTGGTTTTCTCATAAGTCCATGGGGTCTACCCTGATTTTTAATTCTCGGCAGGAAGAGGAATTGGGGTTTTTCTATAAGGAGGTTTCCTGTTCTGCCAAGGAACTTTGTGTGCCTTATTAATACAATCATCATGCTTTGCTTCCTTCAGCTTAGAGAATATTTAGACTATCGACTTCAGTCAATAAAGATAAAAAGAGAAGGTAGCATAATAACCAAAAAGACCACAACAGTCAATACTTAACCAGCCATTGTGGCTTAATTGAGTGCATATTATAAAACACCCAACAAGACCTCCCCAGGCAACAAGTTAACGTCCCATCAGCTGGGCCCCTTAGTAGATCTGTTCTACCTTTTTTCTTTTTTCTTTTTATAAATAAATGCAGACTTAAACTCTGAATAATGTCAAACATGCATCTTCCACCGGTAAATTTAGAGAGATGTCAAAGTGTCCATCCAATCATCCATCCATCCATCATCAGCACAGCAGAAACTAAATATCACTAGCATCATTCTTCCTTACCCAAACTTTAAACATCACTGAGAACTAAACTTTGTGCTCCTCTTCATATTGATTTGAAGCCCCTTAGTTAGGCCAGCTCTACTTACATTTCCAGTACTCCACAAAAAGGAAGGGACCAAGTATGAAATTCATAGAACAATGCCACAGGGAACAACATGTCATTAGCTTGACCAGTTTAATCTTTCTATACTCTCTGAACTGACTATAAGAAAACCAATCTTGATTCCCATCCCAACAAATTCGCTCTAGGGGACAGCACTTTAATTTCTACTTTTATTTTGCGTGACAACACTTATAGAGTACACACTCAAGAGATTATATACTTATCATATGCATTCATTAAACACTATTTAACGACCAAATACTAGAGCATCCTCTACAACTATAAGCCTTCAGAAAGACTGGTCAGCTGTAGCAGCATTAGGCGCTGTGTAACGTTTCCTGAATCATTTACAGGAAACTCAATCACATAAGTGACAGAACTGTATAGAACACCAAATTTCCCATGAAAACTGCAATTATGTAAATTGTCTCCAGATTAACTCTTCATCAGCACTACGTCGAACAAGCTATATGCGTTAACTATTGACATAGAGAAATAGATACTTCTGACATAAGATGCAGATAACCTCATCAAAGCCAGCAGCCCAATGTACACAAAACAAACGACCCGCACCTCGGCTTGCATCCCAGCATGTCGCCGCACACCAATCGCGTCATACATAACAATCGAGCTAAACCCGAGACAAACAGGGAACAATGAATCCGAGATGCCGTGACAGAGCGCGACCGACGTCGTCAGTGCAGTACAGAGAGCAGAGTGAGAAGAAGGCATCCCTCCCGAAGCCAAAAACATCCTCAAATCCCACTTCTTCTCCACGAAGAAGTTCAATATCACCTTAATCGATTGCGCAACGAACCATGCGAACAAACCCGAAACAAACGTGGGATTTGACGCCAACGTCGCCACGAAAGGACTGATCTTGACCTTCGCATTGGACGTTACGCTGAGCAGAGCTACTCCAATCCCTCCGTTCTGTAAGTAATTATCACTATGACTATCCAAAACCTCCTGGGAATCGCCACAGTCTGGTATGCCGGAAGCCCATCTCCGTGTTCGCGAAAAAATCGAACCTTTGATATTCCGCAAGATTTTAACTAAGCCCAAGAAGTTGTTATTTTGGTTCGGAAGAGAACTTCGGGCGTTCGAAGGTGGTCTGAAAGAAGCTGAAGTTGGAGAACTCCTGAGTTTCCCGAAGTCGGAAAATTTAAGGAAGGAACAGCGTGCAGTGGCATGAAGAAGAGGCTTGGCGGAAGGGATCGTGGGGCTACAGGAAACACAGCTAAAGGTGGATTTGAAGGCGACCCAATCCATCAGAAGGCCTTGCGTTGACTACAGTCTGCATTTCAGGGCAGTTAAGAAAGAGGGGAAGGAGGGGAAGGAGATGTAGAGAGATGGAGAGTCCACCAGAAACTGACTACAGCCATTTATTTATAGGAGATGAGGACTCTCGAGACTTGTGGCAAAGAACGAGTCATCAAGCACGGGGTCTTCGATGCGGAATTTTCTGGATGTCCTGAAGATGATTATTCATTTCCCCACCATGTCTATAAATTCTTCGAATTTGTGGCAATTCAAGTTGGGGAGCAAAACGTCGGTCAGACTTGAAAAGGAAAATGAGTCTACACATAGTTAGTTCAACCGACATGAAAAATTAGTTCTTGCAAATATGGGGCATATAAATCATTCTTCATAGTTAAGCATACTGTTGTTAACATGATAATTATGTTGATACATACATAGGACCATGACCCTAATCCTTAAAAAGTGGATATATTTTCGGAGAGGCCTATTGAAATGTGAAATCTCGATATAATCAAAGATTGTGAGATCATGACAAATGTAGATAGGTTTCTTACGAGCAAAGCAATATCGGGGACACTGCTGGCCAGTAAAGCCCATGATGCAGATAAAGGAACAATCCCTCCCTCCATCTTTTGAAGCCCGACCCACCTCAGAGGCTCAGCAAAGTTGACAGAGAATGGGAGCAGACAGTCGCGTCGTTCAACGACGTGTGGTTGGACCGACGAAACTTCAAAAGCCAGGGAAAAAGAAATAGCGCCTGCGATCATACGTAAATACGTGGGGGAGTTCTCTGGTGCGTTTCGGTTTTTTTTCAACACCGACCCTCCCACTTCGCTTCCTTCCTTCCTTCCTGCCTAAGATCGTTTTACTTTTAGACGATCGATCGCTCTCTCTCTCTCTCACGCGCATTTCCATAGGCAACGAACACCGGCGGAAAGCTCGTGCGGCGATATCGCGCGATCCGAGTCCCGAGCTGAGGCCCCGACCCCGACGATGGAGAACCTGATCAGCCTGGTGAACAAGATTCAGAGGGCCTGCACGGCCCTCGGCGATCACGGGGAGGAGAGCGCTCTCCCTACCCTCTGGGACGCCTTGCCTTCCATCGCCGTCGTCGGTGGCCAGGTCTCTCCCTCCCTCTCCCTCTCCCTCTCTATCTCTCCCTTTGAATCTCGTCGCGTTTGCCTGTTCCCATCTAGACGCCCGTTTTCGTATATGCACGTCGCGCAACGTCGGAGATGCCGGGTTCTTTGGGCGATGATCGGCTCCTGTTTTTGATGTGTCCTAGCGGTTTTGGTTCTTCACGAGACAGGATCAATGCCTTTGCTGGCTTTTTGCATTTGTTGCTTGTTGCTTTTTCTTTTTTTCTTTTTCCTTGGGTTGACCGAGGCATTTGCATCGGTTGATCGGTTTGTCGTTGCTGCATTTGGAATAGTTTTCTGCTCATTGTTCGATGATCGGAGTCTTTGCTAGCGTAGATGTGGATTCTATGCTGCTATTGCTGATGTTGCGAGTTTTCCGCCTCTGTTATTCTTCCCCAGCACTTTGAATTGTGCTTTCAAATCACTCTAGTCCTAAAGCTGGCTGATTGGATCAATAGATTTAGAATAATTTTCATTCGCCCTCGATCCAAGGTGGCAAGTCATTGTACTGATTCAATGAGATAATGACTGTTGCTTGATCTCGGTTGTTCTCCAATGCTTTCTTCACTGCCTGCGAGCTTTGAAGTTCAAAGCTTTACACAGCTTCTCAGGTTAACTGTGCTAGCAAACATGATAAGTAGAAAAGCCTTGATGGTAGTTTAGCACTTAAATTGACATAACTTTGCCAAATCATTCGAAAGTCCCAAAGTTATTCATTTTAGGCAGTTAGGTTGCATATTTTTTAGAGGACAATGTCTATTGTGATCGGGTTAATTTGCAATTGCTTAGAAATGATTCATCACTAATATTCATTTCGGAAATTCACTGTCTGCTGATGCTGGCGTTCCTCAAGTTTCCTTTAGTTTTCCTGTTTCTGATAAACCTTGAATACATTTAACATCTTTAGAATACCTCCTCTGCTCCTTCCCTCTTTTTTGGAGGTAGTTGAGCTTATACATAATAGTTGAAGTGTTATGATTGATAAATGTGCTTGGACATTTTGTCTGATCTTTCTTATTGTAGAGCTCTGGGAAATCTTCAGTTCTGGAGAGCGTTGTTGGGAAGGATTTTTTGCCTCGTGGATCGGGTATTTTCTCTTTGGGACCATGCACCCTCTCTAGCAATAGTTTCCTGGTTTCTGGCAATTTTCCCCTTGGTGGTTGGATCTTGGATGTGATAGGAATCCTTTTTGTGCAGGGATTGTTACCCGGCGCCCTCTTGTTCTGCAGCTTCACAAGATCGATGAAGGACGAGAATATGCTGAGTTTATGCACGTCCCAAGGAAGAGGTTCACTGATTTTGGTATACCATCTTCGCATATGAATGTATTTTTTTGAGCTTTTTGTTATTAGCTATTCCTTTCTGTTCTCATTTTCCTTGTGCTAGCTATTCTTAGTAAAGTCTTTATAAGTTGTTCTTTCATTTATGTATATGATGGAAAACTTGAAGACCAAATTTGACTCTTTCATTTGTTTCCTTTAGCTCATAGATGCTTACCAGTTTTGTCTGTTATATAGCTGCTGTCAGAAAGGAGATTGCCGATGAGACTGATCGAGAGACCGGCCGAAGCAAACAAATTTCCAGCGTTCCAATCCATCTCAGCATCTACTCTCCTAATGGTAAGACATGAGTGATGGCCTTTTATGGTTCTTTCGTTTCAAGGGTTAGACAAGAGAGTGATGATGTTTGGTCTTTGTACCTTTGAAATGGATAATTTCCCTGAACGACCAAAGAGGAATGTCAGCTAAAGTTTTCCCAAAAAATAAAAAAATCTTTCCAGTGTTAATGGTTCATAATTACTTTTTGGTTCATAATTACCTCTTGACATGTTCCTTTGCTGGTCAATGTGTCCATTAGACGTTTAAGCTTTCCAATGCTCACATGCAATGTGCAACCTTTGCAGTTGTGAATCTGACTTTGATTGACCTTCCTGGGCTTACGAAGGTTGCGGTTGGTGAGTCGTGGTTTCTTTATTCTTTCATTTTTGGTAAACAGTTGTTTCTCTATGTGTTATAAGATCTTAACAGCCAAAGTTCTTTTTTTTATCGTATTGAAGAGGGTCAACCCGATAGCATTGTGCAAGACATTGAGAATATGGTTCGGTCCTATATTGAGAAGGTAAGCATTATCAATCTCAAAAATTGCTTTTGAAGTTAAATATTGACTGGAAGAAGATAATCTTGTAGTTGGTTCAATAAAGGATGATATGAACTTCATTTTTTTAACGTGAAGGTAGAATAGACTTCAGAAAGCATGCACCAAAAGCACTAGATATTTATCACTGCATAAATTTGCCGTCACTTACGTTTGGTAATTTATACAGTAGAGAATTTTCTCATGCCATATTTAGCAATAACGATGTCTTTAACCACTCAATTCAGTGAATCTTTCCTTGGACAAATTTAATTCTTCTTTTTACTTTTTGTTTCCTTGGGTCTCATTTGCATGGACGAACTTTATTAAGATAGTTACTTTTCCTGTTTCAGCCCAATTGCATCATTTTGGCAATATCCCCTGCCAACCAAGATCTTGCTACCTCAGATGCAATTAAGATCTCCCGTGAGGTAGATCCTAGAGGTAAGTTTAGGAGAAAAATTAATGAAACGTGTCACTTTGTTTTGTGGCACTTTTCAGACCATCCTTTTCTCTCATATGTGGATGAATGGACTGACATCTAAGATTAATTATTTAAGGAAATAAATGAGCTAAAGGAAAAGGAAGGAAAGAGGAGAGGGGATTTGGCGAATTGAAGTTATCAGTGTTGACCTTAAGAAGAAAGTAGAAAAAATAGTAGACATGAGCAGCATAGGATTTTGTCTTCCTGTAGTGGGCTTTGCAATTTGAAGTTCTATATTGTGCAACATGAAATTGGAAGCATAAGTAGGTTGGAAGTTCGATTTGTCAATTGGATTGCAACAAAGTCCGATTTATCAGCTACGTTGTTTAAGCATCCTATGATATATGAGATGTAGAATGGAACAGATGCAAATGAAGAATGTTATCATATCATATCATTAGTAAGGATCTCTAGTCTTAATGCATGGCTTCCTGGGATGCTTTGACTGATTGTTGCCTTTACCACCTCAAGGCAGTTTATCGAATTAGTAGAGGGTGCCTGCTGTAAGTTTTACATTTCTTTTGATATCAAGAGGCTTCACTTATGCCATTTTTTTAGTAATGGCATAAGAATATCTGGCTGGGACTCAGGGTCATTAAAACAAGAAATCAAACATCTTAACTTTTATCTAAAACCTATCTGGCCTGCATATGATTTTCTGTTTAAAAGATGATTGTGTGAATGTTACTTCCTTTTTTCTGTTAATGCTCTTAATACATATGAGAATTGACTTCATTTTTGTTTGCATGTCGATTTTAAGGTGAAAGAACTATTGGAGTTTTGACAAAGATTGATCTGATGGACAAGGGCACTGATGCTGTTGAAGTAAGCTAGTTCTTCTCAATTTGTTATGATGTTAAAATGAGCTGAGTGTATGTTAAGTATTTGTTGGTGAAGTGGCATACTCTTTTCTTTGTTGGATAGGCGGTGTACTTCATGTTTGAAATCACTTCAATTGTTGCATTCAGTCCTGGAAACTTATTAGTGTACAGCCTTCTTGATTTCATTTTCACTTTTGGAAAAAATACTATCCTTAATTCTTCCATCTCAGAAAAAAAGTCACACTCTGTTTCAGTATGGAATTTTCCTTTCTAACAGAACACACAGAAATCAAACACTAGCTGAGACCAACAATGAGTCAATCCTCTGATTCCTTTTATTAAAAAAAAGAAGAAGAAGAAGAAGAAGAAGAAGGAATTAGTCAATTCAAATTTCTACTGTCGAGGAGTTGGAAACATATTTCATCTTCTCTTAATATAAGCACTAGCAAAGACATAGGCTAAGTATTTGCTTTGGTATTGGTGAAGGATTTGGCTTTAGACGTGGCAAAGATTGGGATTTGCCAGACATAGACCTAGCTTTATAAATTACTTTCCCCTCCATGTGCTACTTTTGCTTTCCTCGATCCAATGTGACAATTGGAGTGCCACTGTATTAGGTTAAGATCAGGGATGATATCCAAAAGTTCTGCTGCACTGCACCCAAGCCTTTTACTTTTGAAATATTTAGCACTCTTGGCCACATGAATGGTCTTTCACCAACATTCTGCATTCTCTAGATTCTTGAAGCAAAATCATACAAGCTCCAGTATCCTTGGATCGGCGTTGTTAATCGCTCTCAAGCTGATATTAACAAAAGTGTAGACATGATTGCTGCACGACGTAAGGAGAGAGAATATTTTGCCAATTCCGCAGAATATCGGCATCTTGCTCACAGGATGGGTTCTGAGCATCTTGGGAAGGTGCTTTCTAAGGTATGTGAAAACACTGGGCGTCAGTTTTGTAGTACTCTCTCCCTGAAAGAAATGGTTGTCTTTTATTATTTTTCCTTCCACAAACAATAATCTTGTGTTTTTCAGCATTTGGAAGGTGTCATCAGGTCAAAAATTCCCTCCCTTCAATCACTTATCAGCAAGACAATTATTGAACTAGAAACAGAACTGAGCCGACTTGGGAAGCCTATAGCAACTGATGCTGGAGTAAGCATGCTGAGTTTGTTTACATACCTGTTACTTCTAGAGTAATGCTTAACTGTTCTGATCCTGCTGTCATGTCCTTTTCACTTCAATGGATTTGTGCTTCAGAGTTCAACAGCATTCTTTATGTTTAAATTATATTTTTCCAGCATTGAAGTAACGCTATCTATAAAACACACTTGTAATAATGCAGGGAAAACTATACATGATCATGGAAATAAGCCGTGCCTTTGATCAGATATTTAAAGAACATCTCGATGGCATGTACGTACTCTACTTAAATAATTTTTGTAGTAAATATGGTTAGTGATCTGTTAAAATTTGCGTTGCTTCCGTATTTCTTATGATCTATTGACATCTGATTCCTACAGCCGCTCTGGTGGTGATAAAATATACAATGTGTTTGATAACCAACTTCCTGCTGCAATGAAGAGACTCCAATTCGACAAAAATCTTTCAATGGATCATGTGCGAAAGCTTATCACAGAAGCTGATGGTTATCAACCGCATCTAATAGCTCCGGAACAGGGATATCGTCGCCTTATTGAGTCTTCCTTAGGTTCTATCAAAGGTCCTGCTGAGGCTGCCGTCGATGCGGTATGTAATTTCATCTAATTCCGTATAACCCAATTATGACACTTCTATTTCTAAGTGATAATCATTTAAGTCCCAAGGTGTGCCCTTTTCTTAAACAAATGTGTTATTGGTTTCTTGAATATATCATGTATGGAACTGCACTCAACCGCTCAGTTGCACATGCCCAGTCCACTGGTGTGCACAGACGCCGGCACAAGTCACCCCTTCCCTTTCTCCCTCCCTCCCTCCCTCTTTTCTTCCCTCTCTCTTAATTGGTCAAAAATTACTATAATTACTATAATAGCATGTTTGCCTAGGCCTTCCTGCTAATAATGGCTTCTTTTCTCATTGCTGTTTTAGGTACACGCGATACTGAAGGAGTTGGTTCACAAGGCTATAAGCGAGACAGTGGCAAGTCCCATCCTATGGCTAAACTATTTATTATTATTTTATTTTTTTCTGCATGAGAATTGCCCAGAATGAGCCATTGACACCAAGTTATTATCATAGGTTTTATGTTCAGGGTGCCCAATCATGGTTACCATATTTGCAATGTATTTTCTGTTTAAACTATATGTTGAAATATCGGCAGAAATGCTTAATATTCTTTTTGTTTGTTGTAGGAATTAAAGCAGTATCCCGCTTTGAAGGTGGAAGTTTCCGCTGCAGCTTGTGAATCTTTGGACAGAATGAAAGAAGAAAGCAGAAAAGCAACACTTCAGCTAGTGGACATGGAGTGTGGTTACCTGACAGTTGAATTCTTCCGCAAGCTTCCCCAAGATATTGAGAAGGGTGGAAATCCGACACACTCGATTTTTGATAGATATAACGATGCATACCTCCGACGAGTCGGTAAGTCATGGAGTTATATATATCTGCAGTGGTAGGTGCCACAAGTACGAGGAATTGTGGAGAAAATTTTCAAGTTGTTTGCATTAGAGTTCTGGGCCTAGGCTTTATTTGGCCTCTTACACCTCATGGAGGGAGGGTTCGTCTTTGTCACTAAGGCTATTTAAGATTTTAGTTTGTCTTTTTTCTCGGATTCATTCTGAGAGAAAAGCTAGATTCATCTCTTATTTCTGGAGACCAACAGGTTTAGATCCGTTGTGAATTGTAAGTAAGTGAAGGTTATGGTAGCTATGTTAATTTCTATTGTTAACATCTCCTTAAACAACACAGGGACGACCGTGCTCTCGTACATCAACATGGTTTGTGCAACTTTGAGGAACTCCATCCCAAAGTCCATTGTCTATTGTCAAGTACGTGAGGCCAAACGTAGCTTAATGGATTATTTCTTTGCTGAACTCGGTAAAAAGGAGGTAAAGATGATTGGATCTCCTGCTTTCTCTTCATTCCGTTTTTCATCCCCCCACCATTGTCCTTACCCATTTTCTGAATTTTGACTCCCATCCTCGTTTTGGGTTCTCTAATTTGCAGTCGAAGCAGTTAGCTTCTTTGCTGAACGAAGATCCAGCGGTCATGCAACGGCGTGCCTCCCTTGCTAAGAGGTTGGAGCTATACAGAAGTGCACAGGCAGAGATGGATGCAGTTTCATGGTCCAAGTAGAGGGGTGCCGATTACACATTGGAGTTTTTGAGACAGCTGTGATTCAGTCCTTGGGCTTTGGAGATTCTGATTCTTTATACGCGGATTTTAGTGTAGGAGGCAGATGGCCTATTTGCCAGTTTCTTGGTCATTCATTTGAGGGGTGTTAGCATATTTACTTTTGCCTTTATTCTGTCCATTCTTTTGTTGTAGACTTTACATTTACTTCATTCTAAATCCTAAAGAACATTTTCCTCCTCTAGGTGTCGCTCTTAATTTTGGGAACGACCCAGATGACCATGCATGGATCTATAGAACACAAACATTGACCAGCACTCATACAGATTGTTTAAATAATAAATCACGCATTTATCTAACAGTTTAAACTTTTAGAACGGCCGACAGTGATTCCACAAAATCTTATATGGTATCGGAGTTGAAGATCTTGAGTTCAAATCTTACTAGGTTTCATTTGCTTCTCTAATTAAATTTTCACGCTTAATACTAAGTAAAGGACCACACTAAGTGTGAGGGGAAGTATTTAAATAACAAACCACGCTTTCATCTAATAATTTGAGTTTTGAAAACAGTTAGTGGTGGTCTTAGAAAATCTCACATAAACTATAGGCGTATAATGTTAATTTTATGTATACATGCACCAAATGGAGAAATGAGTTTGCTGAATTGATGAGGTTGAGAAAGCCTAATTCATATCTTTTACACCTGAAAATGGCATCTGTCTAGGAATGTCTTCAATCACAAGGCGGAATTATATTTAATTATTCGCTTCATGATTTGAAATAGCAATTATGCTTCAGGTGAATTTGTTCCAGCTTCCACCTAATTATGGATAAAGATATTTAGCAGGAAATGTGCGATTGAAGTCGATGAACTGATCCATCTTGGTGACCCAGCTTCCCTTTTTGCGGGGTTTTGGAGGTGAACCGTTTCTGATGTATCGTACGTTGCAAGGCAAGGGAATGTGTAATTGAAAACTTGCCATGGAATGACTAAGCACCTATTCTCCATGTGGCTGGTGGGCCTCCAAAAGGCTAAGTGTTAGGTGCCCAAAAAAATTTGCCATTAAAATTCACGGGACTAGCCTCGTTAGCGAGCGTACATGATCCCTCGCTACGGTGCCTCGACCATAAGAACACACTCAAAAACACAATCCGCCGAGAAGCTGGGTTCTTCTTTATTGGATAAACGTACATGGTACATTATTTTTCAGTTTTTATTTCCCACGGATCCCCATAAGAAGATGAATTTCGAAAGTTGAACTAGAAGTAGCATAAAACGGTAGATGACATTGTTAAAGCGAGTCGAATTAGTACATATTATGTACGGAAAAATCTGATCTTTTTCACTAGTTGTGCAAAAAATGATTTTCTGAAGGAAAGATTAAGCAAGTCCATCAGTCATTCCCGTTGGGTAGTTAGTAGCCCTCAAAAATTCGGAGCGAAACATGATTGCTAACCGCCATCTTTGCCACCAACCCCTCTCTCTAGGCTTCACATACAAGAGACTGATACCTCTCAACCGCCAAAAGATCCTTCACATTCCACAATCACACTTCTCATTCTTGATCTGGTTTCTCTCTTTTCTAGAAGCCTTTGATCTAGTTTCAGCTGCACAGTGCTTCAATGGCAGGTTTTGGATCTTGGGTCGTGCTGGCAAGGTTCATCTTCGGGCTCTGTGCCCTCATTTTTGCGCTGGAACATGAAATTTTTGCAGTGGCTGATGACGCTGGATCAAATGTGGGAGGACCAGAAGAGTGCAGGACCGATCTCACAAGCGTGCTTCCTCCACCGTACAGTAACATTTCCCAATCCAAGCTGATCTGCATGACCGTTTGGAATACTTTTGTTCTGAGAGTGAGTTTACTTCAACCACATCAGTGAAATTTCTTGACCGGACTTTGCATTTTTCAATCATGTGTGGCCCGTAATGAGGCCACGTCTGGAAATTCTGTGTGTTTTATTGGTGGTAGAGTAGATAGCTGCTGTCATTTTCTTTTTCTATTTAAGATAATCGAGCCAAATTAGCTTATTATGGAAAAAAGAGACATGGTTGCCTCAGTTCAATTGGACCTGTACGAGTTTGTTTTACTTGTGTTCAGTTTCTTTTTGGAGTTGAGCAGTTAAGCCGGGGAACTTTGAGTACAATTCTTGGCAATTGACACGGTAGATTTCTTCTGGTTTTTCAGTCATATTAGACTGGATGTTTAAACTGGAACCATAAGCCATGGATTGAAATCAAACACAAACATAATTGTTTATTCTTCAGCATTGGGTCTTGAAGTTAAGAACTAGCGAGTCATCTTTATTTGCCATTTTCTTAAAGCTTCTAGTTTCGAGAATTGTCTGGATGCGTGGGCTTACAAGCTATCCTTTAAGGCATGTTGCCATTTGCCAGGGTTCTAGTACTAGTTTTCTGTTAAGGGAACAGAGAAGTCCCGCTAAAATTCATACGAAGGCATAAACTTGCACTTAAGAGTGGCAGCTAATAGATAGAAGAATTAATTGAAAGGTACTGAAGCATGACCAAAGGAAAACAATTATATTTGCCAAGAAAACTCAGTGCTAGATCCATTTTCACCACAGCATGACTACACTTTGCTGACTGAAATTCTCATTTGCCACAGCATTACCAGAGTGAGGACGGCACTTTGACCATTATGTTATCTGCTGTATACACCACGGGATGGGTTGGAATTGGTTTCTCAAAGGACGGGTTGATGGTTGGCTCTAGTGCAATGGTTGGATGGTTCAACAAAAAAGGCCAACCAAAAATCATGCAGTACTACCTGCAAGGTACTGTTGCTTCTAAAGTTAAACCAGGCAAGGGTGAATTGCCACTCACCGGAGTTCCAGCAGCTGTTGGACTTCACTCCTCTAGAATTTACGTGGCTTTTCAGCTGAAATTGAGCAAACCTCTTGCCAGACAACCAGTTATTTTGGCTTTTGGAATTAAATATCCAAAGCACCACCGACTTACTCATCATGTCAATAAAACATCAATCTATATCGACTTTGTAGCAGGTTGGTGGCACTCTACTAGATCTTATCCTACCTTGATTGTGCTCTTTTCGTTTTGAATATTGCAACACCATTTTCAGCTGGAGAGTCTTTCATGTTAATGCTTTGACCGAGGGTGGTGAAGGAATGAACATTTTTGATTGATGCAATCATTACATATAATCTGAACTAGCTAATGTTGTCTTTCCAAAGATATAATGTTGATTTTGAGTCAAATATTATTCACTTTATATTACCATCCGTTGCTTTATCCAGGATCAGCAGGCAAGGAATCAACGTTTTTCTTTTCCTTTTCTTTCTGCCAGATCAGTGACTGAATTTTTACTCGGTGCAGGTTCAGCGTCACCAGGATCAAAATACGTGAGGGAGAGAAAGAGAACCCATGGGGCATTGGCCCTAATTGGATGGGGTCTAATCCTTCCTATTGGGGCTATAGTTGCCAGATACTTCAGGCACAACGATCCCCAGTGGTATTTCATTCATATAATTACACAGTTCATTGGGTTTATCATCGGGTTAGCAGCTGTAGTAGTTGGACTGCAACTCTACAATGAAGTTCATCCCGACATACCAAACCACAGAGGAATTGGGATTTTTGTTCTTGTGCTAACTATTCTTCAGGTTTGCTTTAACTTGATCATATTAAATTCTGAAAACACGCTGAGTTTGCGATCATGAGTCATGCCACCAAAATTCAATACCTCATCACTTGGCAAATTTAACCAGTGAATGTGGCATCTATAACCAAATACTTGCTGCCATATGGTTACCTACTGCGAAAACTACATGATTGGAAGAAAGGTTGCTCTATCCAGCTGATTGTGATGAATTTGACAAGTCATGCATGACAATGAAAAGTCCCAATAGATCATAAGGAATCGCTATAAAGTTTCTCATAGAATAACCACATTTGGAAAGATTGCCTTATGGTGCTCACTAATCTGATGTGTTGTTTTATTTTCAGATATTGGCGTTCTTTCTGCGGCCAGACAAGGATTCCAAGTTTCGAGGGTATTGGAATTGGTACCACAGCTGGGTGGGAAGGCTTACCCTCTTCTTTGCAGCAATAAACATTGTGTTGGGGATAGAAGCAGGGCACGCACGAAATGAATGGAAGATAGGATATGGCTTTCTAGTCAGCTTGGTTATAGTTGCAGTTATTGTTCTGGAAGTGTTGTTTCGGATGAAAAGAAAGAATTCAACGAGACTTGACGTGCCTTCTGCCTTCCAGATGAATCCCATTGAAGAAGCATTGCCAAATAAAGGTCCGTCCTCGGCTTCTATTTATATAACTATTTGATTGTTGTTAAAAAACATATGAATTGGTTGAAATGGGTTGATTCTAACTAAACTCAAATTCTGCATTGATATATCATGAGAAAGCTCAGATTTGGGGCCGCCGCCATCATACAGATAGGGAGTAAACTATAGACCTACCCACAAGCCGATGTCAATTTTCTCCTGCAAGGATGTCCTAATATGGTCTTGAATGTGCGGGCGTTGCTTATCAAAAAGCATACCATTTCAGCTTCAGCTTCCTCTTGAAGCTCTTCAGGGGGTCCGATCTGCTTCTTCTCTTTAGTGACTTCTTTCAGTATCAGAATATGAAAGTAAAGTTTTGGAGCATTTTTTTTCCTCATGGTAAAGAGTGTGCAGGTACCACTTTCATTTTCTTACCTATTTGATTTTTGGATGTGTTTTGAGAACAGATACATCGTTGTGAAAAGAGGAAAAAAGAACAAAGAATGAATGTATGAATTTTTCTAAGTTCAAGTTTCATTTAACGTTGCTTGATTGGAAGGAAGAAGATTAGGAAAGGCAGAGTGGTACAATGTTCATACATGTCCTGTATAAGTTGACATCTACTTCCACTTTTACCATGAATCCAGGGATAAACAATATAATCAATTATAACAAAATGGAATGCGCTCACAGTAATCAAATGCAAATAAGAATCTGTAATGCTAAAACTTCATTTTGCAAAAGCATGACAAGAATGATCTTCACCTCTTTGCTTATGCCCATTTTTCACAACTGGGCTTACACCGATTGTGTTCCTTTATTTATTCATGAGCAATGTAGCTTCACATTACTTTCAGACAAGCAAATGAAAAAAAAAAATACAGGGAATAATAACAGGGGATGCGATCATACAAGAAAAACCCACAAGGTTTGATAAAAATAAATTAAACTCACTCTCAAACTGAATACATAAATCTTGCTGCTTCAGTAACAACTTAACAGATGGACTTCGTTTACAATTAATTGACCACTAGATAATTCGGATCCAAAAGTGCGTGCCGGTCTACTACAGTGTCGATCTACATGATTGTAAGAGAAAACAACAGATTGCCGTGCTGTGGCAACCTGAATGGACATTCAACTTATTTTACAGTGATGAAAAAAATAAAGCTGCAACCGCCACTTCATAGGAATCAGTTGAATCACAAAGGCACCTTTCTACTTTAACCTGCACATCAAATAGATTAGGCAGATGCGCTTGATCAACACAATAGGTTAATATCACACCCTGCAAACATCATAAGCTAAATTATCTCTGGTCAACACTATAGGTTAATGACCACCCTGCAAACATTATAAGCTGAGTTATCTCTAAGAAGACACTTTGTCAAACATATTGTTTGGACTCACAGAAACGTGTCCAATTAACTAGTCACCCACATGCCTCCTTTAAGCTAAATTCAATGCACCAGCCTTGAAAAATGCCACAACAGACAGAATACGCATAACAAAGGGAACAAAGGATCAGTACAAGGATTCTGATCAATGCAGGAGTATGCGATCATGTCGGGAGAAGTCTAGATTAGCATTCAATATTAGAATGCAACCCACGCCTTTTAATCCGACCCACGACCAAACTCAACAAGAGGATGTCAAGCACGGCCAGATCAATGTACAAGAGGTTGCGAGAGTCACAATGCCACAACTTAAGCAAGGACTGGGGCCCTCTTAGTTTCGGAATAAGCTCAGCATAATCTTCCTGCTCAGACCTTTTACTTTCAAACATCACATCCAAGTCCCAACAATCGAATAATCGACAGAAAACCATAATTCAGGCATGACTGACGACTGATCACTAATTCCCAGACAGAGAGCATAAGCAGCATTTCCTCCACAAACAAGAGACCGTTTGAGCAAATGCAAAAGACTGGTTTTTTATGAGGAATCTTGAATTCGTGCAAATTGCACCCTATGCGCAAAAAATCAGCTAAAATGGACCAACTGCTACAAGCCCAGAACCATGAAAGTGAGATTGACATGTAAGAAATACTCTCATCAGTTTCCTCTGCCGAATTCCATGAAACAGAAAGCTACTCCGGAGGATAGATCAATACACATTAAGCCACAATCCGACAAACCATCATGCACCAAAACGGCCAAAGGAGCCAAAAAAAAAAAAAAAAAAAAAAACTTTTTTCCCCCATTGGAGTAAGAACTTTGAGGAAAAGTTGAGAAAGTTCGCACTTTTCCTCTCGCTAAGCTACCGTTGCCAGTAAATCAGGCATGGTCAGCTCTGTGAATAATGAAAGCCAGCTAGGGTTTTCAGGAGGGTTTATGCTGGACGGGTTTGTCCGGTCGGTCCAGGATAGTCGGGTCGGGCCGCATAGGCCCAACACTCGACTTGCAAAATCTATGTTTTTCGTTTTTTGACGAGGAAACCACGTTAACTTATTATTATTTTTTTGCCTAATCCCCTGAAAAAACCACTCACTTTATGTCTAATTTTAATTCTGTCCCGAACTTTTTTTATTAAAAAAAATCATCAACTTTCACTCTAATACCAAATTATCTATTAACATTCCGTCCAAAAATCTAAAGATGCCACACGATGCAAATTTTCACTCATGACATATTTTGAAAGATCCCACCTATTAATTAAAAAAGGTTCTACATGCAAATCATATAGAATCTGCATATATGGTACTTAGGGTGAAAGTAAAAAATTCAGAGTAAAATTGAGATTGGATTTTAAGGTTGAGGTTTTTACAATAAGAATCGGGCATTTTTTTTCGCACGATATCGATAATGTTGTAATCGATCCATTGTTATATAATAAATTCCTGTGCACCGGAACTTTTGCATACCTTCTGTACGGGCAAATCTCCGTTATTGACAAATTTTCACTTTCTGATGGAAAAACATTTGCTTGCAGACACTTGTTTGGTTTTTAAGCTCTTGCTTCTGGGCAAACATCAACTCCTTGGGGAATATTCTATGGAAGTTTGCTTTGATGCAGGACCAAGACAACTTGCCATGAAGTTTGACTTTAGTAATATATTATTATCAATGGGGTCTTGAACTTGATACAAGCAACTTATTTTGTATATACGCCTGTTATACTCTTAATCTTAAGGCAAGTCCGCGCAGAATCATGTATATCTTAGTCAATCTCTTCGTTCTCTTCCTCTTCCATAGCAGAACTGCCGCGCAGAATTGCTCGGTTTTGGCTTGCAGCAGCAGCAGCAGCAGCATCCCAATTCGCTTTCCCTTCCGTTTGGAAGGCAGTCAGCAACCCGTGAGCTGTGGGTACCCCGGCTTCACCTTAAGTTGTGACGACCATGGAAGGACAATCCTGAGACTTCCTCATTCTGGTGAATTCTTCGTCAGCGATATAAATTTTCCCATGCAGCAGATACTGCTCCATGATCCAGCGGATTGCCTTCCTACACGACTTCTTCAGCTGAATCTTTCAGATTCTCCGTTTTCAGCCACTTATTATGAGAACTACACATTCCTTGACTGTCCGACGAAGCTCGAGTCTTCGGCCATTGGCTGCCTCAGTAACAGTACTCACACGGTTCTTGCATCTTCGGATGAGAGCTTTGTGCAGGATATGGCCACGGCCTGCAGCGTAATGGTCAGCCGACCAATCCCGATACCTTCACCCGTTCAATATAATCAGGGCCTTTCAGATTACCTGAATCAGGATCTTCAGCTCTCCTGGTTTATACCTGACTGTATGGATTGTGAAATGAAGGGTGGCATGTGTAATTTTGCGAGCGAGGGCAGCCAAAACATCGGTTGTTTCAACATTCCTGCTACAGGTAACGTGTTTCTTTTAGATCCTTTGAAGTCATGACTTGTTAACTTCATCTTAACCATATGACGCTACGAAGGGTCAGGATATTCTTGGCCGGCCCAAAAGAATCGTCCTGACCTGGTGAACACGCAGCTGTTTAGTTTTCTGCAACTCCATTTTTGTATTAATTAGGACACTTCACAATAAACAATCTCATATCTCTGTGGTGGTAATAGACTTCAAACCCAGAGTGCTTCTTTAAGTATTCTAGGAATTTTCCTCTTCCCATAGATTATAAGCACTGAAGACTATCGCACGCATTGTCAGCCATACTAGAGAATTAAAAAACGAGCGCTGAGATGTCATTTCCTTGCTGTTCACGACTGCACGGCTATCAATTCAATTGTATTATTAATTGACTTCTTCTCTCTGAGGCCCATAGTCAACCCTCCAGTTAGGCTCTCGCTCTCAACCCACCATGCTTCTTAGGTTCACCTATATCATTTATATTTTACTTCCTTACTGTTTATGCCTTCCGTCTTCAATGGTTTCTGCTTGCAGATCGAACAAGCAAGGGTCTCTTGATTTTCAGGATTGTAAGCCTCACGCTTGCTTTGCCAGCTATCATTAGCTCCGTTGGGATCGGGGTCTTCATATGCTGCAAGGACCGAAGACGAGGCAGGAACAGGGCTAACAACCCACTGCAGAGCATCGATCTAGCCGCGGTGATCCCACAACCAAGTATTGTGACTGTTGGCCTGGACGAGTCCACCATCGAATCTTTCACAAAGATAGTACTTGGCGAGAGTCTTCGCCTTTCAGGACCCAATGACAATATTTGCCCAATATGTTTGGCTGATTACAAGCCCAAAGAGATCCTAAGGTGCATACCCGAGTGTACACACTGCTTCCATGCAGAGTGCATCGACGAATGGCTCAAGATAAGCAGTATGTGTCCGGTTTGCAGGAACTCTCCATCACCAGTCCCTCCCAATGATACTTGATGGATCTCTAACTTTTTCTTGCTGAACTGGTGTAAAACCTCCATAACTGAAGGCCATTTTTCTTCTTTCGAGTTTCTTCGCAGTTACGCTGTTAATCCTCTTAACCAAACAAATTATTTTGAAGAAAATATTTCATTCAGGGCGTATATCTGCAGAACATAAACTGTGCATCTGCGTAGAGAATACATTGAGTCCATACTTACCTCCGAGAGTTGATTTGTTAAGATACTCCTGCTCTTTGATTGGTCATGAGCTTTTGGAGAACTTGTGTAGAAACAGAATTCAGTTTGTCTTCCACAAATGAAATTACTTCGAGTCTGATATTCCCCCTTACAAATTACGATACTTGTCTATACTTGAGGCTAAATATAGCTCAATGCACCACCTTATTTTTCTCAAAATCCCATAAGAAATGTATGGACGTACCATTTGCTGACACACAAATATGACTACTCATGCGATCTCAACCATCATTGACATGATCATGGTAACTGCTCACATCTTCAGATGACGTGAAGCTGAAGGGATTCTAGGAACCATGAAATGTGCATGACCTAAAACATAAAAAACCAAAATAGATTATAACCATCCCAGAACAAATACAAATAGAACTCAGTGCAAGTAGTGTTTCATCCTCAACTCAAAAGCATCAAACCAGCCTCCAATCAAGAGATCATACTCTCATATTGCAAGTCTGTTTCATTTGAACCAGGGTAGGAGATCAGGCAATGCAGACTCACTCAGTTTCCTCATATTAACAACTGTACTCGTATTCTCAAAGTCAGCCTTTGGTCATGTATTATCTACACCATCAACACCATCACCATCACCATCACCATCATTATTAGCACATCCAAAGTTGGCCTTCACTGATCCACTGACGCTGCCACCATCACCATCACAATTAGCACCTCCGTGCATCACTGTGGTGGTGGAACTGTTGCCTTGCTTGCCGTTCTTGGGAGGCAAGGGCTCAACTCCATCGAAGAGTTGCTGCACTGGCGTGGTGGACATGAGCAACAAGGCCAAGAGCAAAGGCGATCGACAAGCCATATGTGGGTGCCTCAAGAAAGCTTTGGCTAATGTTAAGTATCAGCCCCAGCTCATCTCAGTCCTGCCTAAGAATTGTGGTGCCTCCATCACTCTTCGTCCAATCGACAGCAAAACCGACTGCTCCAAGCAATTAATCCCTCAGCCCCCCACCCCACCCCACCCCCCACCCCACCCCCCACCACCCCCCCCCCGCGCCCAAAATCCTCCTCCTCCTCTCCCCAATGTGTGATCAGTTAAAAAGACTTGAATTTTACGTCCTTGTCACATTATTATTGACTGGATCCACCACACAAAAGTCACAAAACGAATCCGTCTAAACTTCTAAATAATGAATTTGCGTTTGGATGCAGGGCCATAATCAAATCGTGGATCTATTGACATATACTTCTGATATCCAAGCATATAATCGAATGATCTATCAAGGCTTGTGGTTTGCATTGATGATAGTAGCTTTGTTGAGGAACATATCAAGTGAGGCAGTCAAAGAATTATTTGAGTTTTGTTTGCATAAAAAACGAGAGAAAACAGAACTCTCAAAACTCATTGCTACTAGAATATTCATAGTCGCTCGAGAGAGTTATAAATATTATAGGTGCACTGTGACCATGGGTAGCATGCAGAGTCTTAACAATATGACTCTGGTTTTTTACCTGCTTCTGGTCGTGAGCAACATGTCTCTCTGTTTGCAGTGTCTCGACCAGATGATGCTGGGAAAACAGAACCTTCAACGAGTGTTTGGCAGGAAAGCAATCTCCATCAAGTCCAAAGATTAAGATGAAGGCAAGAAAAGAAGAATAAGAATAGGCTTGACCTGATAATGTCAATCTGCCATTTTGACCTGATAATGTCAGCTGGGTTTCGACCCCTTCTTTTGGCGCTACATGGATAGGCTCCAATTTAGTGCAAGTTCACTCTCTATGTGCTTAAAACTGTTCATGTAGCGGTCCAGTGAGGTGCTTATAATCCGAGCACGGGCCTGCTGAAATGGGTATCTTCCCCATTTATAATTTGAAAAAAACAAAAACAACATAAATTTATGAAAAATAGGTTGTAAGAAAAAAAATAGTATGAAAATGTCATATCAAGTGAGTGGAATTATCAATTGAAACTTACAATGAACTGGTGCTTATAACCCGAGCACGACCCTACTGAAATCGGTTATCTTCCCCATTTATTTTTTGACAGTAACAAAAACAAGATAAATTTATGAAAAGCAGGCCATAACAAAAAAAAAATAGTATGAAATTGTCAGATTAAGTGAGTGGAATTGATAAATTGAAACTTACAATGAACTTTACTTTGAAAGGATAAAGCTAAATATACGAAACTAATGTGACAAAACTTTTTTTGAATATTAATTGATTGATATGACAATATTCTTTTTGTCGATACTATTCTATTTCTAATACCCACTTCAACCAATTTTGAGAAAGTATCCCCCAACTTCCCCATCCTAGTGGTTAGTTGATATGCCAATTTGGCAGATTGATATTGATTACTTTTCGAGTAGAATAGAATCTTTAAATATCTTAAAATAGAGTGTAAAAATAAAAAGAGATCTTGTGTGAAAACGGCGCAACGCATTTGCGTATCGGGCTTTGAGTGAGCGGAGGAACTCAACGCTTCGTTGCTCGGTTTGGAGCAATGGCGGCATGAATGAAGCCTGATCTCACCTTGGCCGCCCGCCAACTGTTCAAAGGTATCGACTTTCATGCCGACTCTCCTCGTCGTCGCCGACCACTTTCGAGTCTTCAAGTTTACATGTGCCGCTTTGTTTGCTTTTCCTGGCGTTCGGCCCGCTGATGAAATCAAGAATCGCGGAGTCGAGGTTCATCTTTTCCTTTGGAATTGATACTTGAGCCGAACTGGCGCGGCGTTTTAGTTTGCTTCCAGTTTTCTCGATACCCATTTGAGTTATCTTTCGGCTGTGATCTTAACGAAGTCAAGTACGAATGCCTTCATTTTAGTAGTCTGATGAGACCAATTAGCTCGCTTTACGTTGAGGATAAATTCGTGAATTAGAGACATGAGTGCACTAAAAAATCCATTCTTTCATCTGTCCAGTGATTCGCATTGACTAAACAATCACTGCTTGGTGTTCAGACCCCAAAACAAAAGGAGAGAAATTTCTTGATTGATGAAGTAGAAGGAGATGGCTTGGAGGCGCAGTTTGTCCACCACCGGAACCTTAATTGCCAGAAGGCTCCGCCCATCATTCTTTCACATTCACTGCGACAACCGCGATGAACCAATTTGCTGTTTGCCAGGAAGGGATTATTTGTCTCGATCCACTTCAATCAACTCATTGCCCCGTGCTGCTTCCGGGTCAAGGAATCTTCTCAGCCCTCGATCAATGGAGAGACGGGTTTTGTTGTTCATGCCACCTCCTGGGATCAGCTCCTCGCTGTTTAGATATATGTCCAATGCTAGTGGAGATGACAGCTCGTTTAAGATTGATGACTTTGTTAGGGAAGCAACCCCTGAGAAGGTGATAGATGTGGTTACTTCCCAACCTTCTGCTATGAGTGAGGTGGCACTTGCTGCAGCAGACTCTTCTTACCCTGTTGCTGGAATTGAGTACCTGATTGGTGCGGTGCATTCGTTTACTGGCTTGAATTGGTATGGCATCTTTAACCATCATGACAATTTTGTTTCCTTATTGTTTTGATGCCCAGTGTGTTCTTTGCTGCGGAATCAATGAGTGACTGGCTCAGGCTTAGTTTCTGATGCTTAATTTAGCTGTCATGCTTCTGAGCTTCCACTATGCTTCTGCATAGATACTTGGCATGCGAGAGCAAACGTGATATATTTGTCTGATCTGCCAAAACCAGGTTGGTGTCACCATAATCAAGTGTTGTCTGAGGTAAACTATACACAAGAGTTTACTTGCTGTCTCGAGATAAGCAGTTTTCATGTGGTTTGCTTAAGTAATTAACATTAGGCATGTTCTAATTTGGTGTGGAAATGGATCAAAGATGTGAATGTTAATGCATGATAGGCAAAAGGCAGGTCTAAGTTACTACCTACCTATCACCATGAAAATGTTGCCTCAAGAATATCTTCTCACTTTTTTCCCTTGAATCAGGTGGGCATCTATAGCCTTGACAACTGTATTAATCAGAGGAGCGACAGTTCCGCTGCAAATAAATCAAATGCGTTCTACTGCAAAACTCAGTGTAATCTTCAAGTCCTGTTGTGTTAGGCATTTGGCATTTTTAATTACTTCATGTATTTCATTTTAGTCTAATAGCCAAAGCAAATATAATTATAATTCTTATTGTCAATTTTTTGGCTTCAAAATTGATGTGTGACTACTTGTATTGGAGTACCCTTGCCAAAGAAGCCATTATTCCCACCATTTTAGATCAACAACTTTTTTGGTTGTTTTACTAAACCACATGGTGCATCAATTTACTTAATGTTAGTGGAGGCAAGTACAATGATCATGTGCCTCCCCATAATTGTTTTTGCCATTTCATGTCAGGGTGGATCACACTTAACTTACTGATGGATGATTTTTGCAACCTAAAGATGTTTAGATATAGGGTTAATACCATCCCAAATTAATTTTTGACTATCAAAAGCCCCAAACTTGGACACCCCAAACTGGTACACTTATAACAAATTTACCCTTCCTTAGTTTTCATTAAATTTTACTATTAAATTACTGAGTTGGATGACACATGATAGTGGACCAATTTGGGATTTTACTCTCCGTTTCCCACAGTTATACCGGTTTTGTGGTTTTTTGTGACATTAATCCAATTTAACGGATAAATATACCAGTTTAGGGTTTTTGGTGATCAAAAAAATTAGTTTAGGGTATATTTATCACAAGTGTGTAAATTTTGGGGTTTTTTATGGTCATTTGGGGTAAATTTGTCACTGGTGTACCAGTTTGGGGTTTTTCATGGTATTAAATATAAGACCTAAAAATATTGAAATATAACTTCAACGTGGAATAGTTGAATTAACATCATGCAAATTTGATCAAATCACTTTTTATGTAATTCCAATGTGAAAACATGAACTAGAGAATCTCTATATGATACAATTGGATATTATCATAGAAAAAGTGGAACATGAAGATTTAAGCCTTTGAACTTATAAACAATAAGGGGAGAGATCTACTTGGAATGAATCCTGACATGCAAAGTTACAAGAAAATTTTATATTTTGCTCTTCTTTAATATTCCTATGTTCAACATGTCAAACTTTCTAGTCTACAACATAAGTTCCAGTCTAATATTTAAAAGGCATGTTTGCTTGCTTCTGAAAGTGATAAAGGAAAGGATCTCCACTTTATTTAGCAAAGCACCGGCAATTCTGGCTTTGATGAAATCACAGGAAGCCTAAAAGTCATCCCAACAGCAGGTTGATTGTTGCATCATTCCTTCACTGACTTAAGGATGTGATAACCACCTGAATTAGATAGATAGATAGATAGATAGATTGATTGATTGAGAGAGAGAGAGAAAGAGAGCAGATAGGGTCTGTTTTAGAGGTTCTTACTGCCGTTACTTCATCCACTCTTTCTTTTTTTTTAGAGAGAGAGAGAGAGAGAGAATAGATAGGGTCTGTTTTAGAGGTTCTTACTACCATTACTTCATCCACTCTCTGTTTTTTTCTTTTTTTTTAAATATCTGGTGCCAAGGGATAATGATTATCTGCTTCTCTTTTAGCATTTGAGTTGGATAGTTTGCTAGGTCTGCACTTCTGTTGGTGTTAACATCTTGAGCTTTTCAAACTTTGGCCTCTTATTTGTATCAATGATGAGTAATTGGTGTTATGCAGTTAATGAGACCGCGCGTGGAAGAGTTGAACCAAACATTGAGGGAGACGGTGAGTTGTTGTCTGTATTGCAGTTTATTATACTGTTTTGGTAGAAATTGGGGTAACAGAAGCTATCCTGGAAATGATTGTGAATTTTTACTTGATGTTTATTGAGACATGGTCTCCTATGCTGTTGACTGCTAGTCACTGAGATGCTCCAACAATAGCAGTTGCTTGATTGCACTTCAAAACATTGGCTGACACAAGAAAATCTCTTAAAGTAATTTTTAATCTAGAATCCATCATCTTGAACAGCAGAACTAGGTCTCTCAATGAGCACAACTTCTGATGTCTGGTTGTCTTAATAATCAACTGTGAAAACTCACTACTTTTTGGTGCATGAGAATAATAAATATTCTTTAAATGAATGACCTTAGTCACCTTATGCCTGTATTTTGACTATGCAGGCAAATTCTCCTGATGCTGCGTCCAAATACCTGCAAAGTTTCACATCATTATTCAAAGAGTAAGCTTTTTCTTAATTCTGTTTAGACAATCTGTAAGTCAATTACTATTCCTCTAGTAAATTTTGTGTTTTGATTACTGAAGGTGTGTGGAGTTCGTTTTGGCATTATATAAGTATACATACATTAGTTAAAGAGGTGGTTGAACAGAGAGCACAAGCTTTTGATTCTCATTTTAATCACTTGCAAAAGTGAAGTTGAGCAATTGAACTCTGTTATGGCTTTAAGTTAAAGCATGATGAGACTGACTGCTATGGACACAGGAAAGAGATGAAGACACAACAGTGAAGAAATAATTAAGTTAATTAGCCACAGGAAAGAGCTTGAGCTCAGTCTCTTATGTACTAAAAAGCTGAGGAAGACAGGTGGAACTTTCCTTGTGATGAGAGAGAGAGAGAGAGAGAGGGAGGGAGGGAGAGAGCAAGAGAGTGTGTATGTGGTGCCAATCCATTTATCTGAACTTCTGGTTTGAAGGGGATTTGTTAGCCTGTCCCCATAAAAGAGTTTTTCCTGTCTTGAGTTTTCCTTAGAATATTCTGATTGTGACCTTGGTCTTTGCAGATATGGCATCAGTCCATTCACTCCTCTGAAAGGACTCCTGATTCGAGGTCCCATCTTCATTAGTTTTTTCTTTGCTGTAAGATCCAAGCCTCAGTTCATGCTGTTTGTGCAGGATATTTGATTTGCAATTGATTTTGACAAGGCTCCTACACTGACTTGATCTATATAGATAAAAAACATGGCTGAAAAAATTCCATCTTTTCAAACTGGTGGAACTCTCTGGTTTGTCAATCTGGCAACTCCAGATAGCCTTTACATCCTACCAATCCTGACAGCTGTGACCTTCTGGATTTCTGTAGAGGTTAGCATTTCATTGTTGTTTAGTTAAGTTCTGCAAAGCTAAAGATCTTGGATCATATTATCCAATGAGGTAGTATGAAGTCTTTAGAATCTATGAGCTATTCACTTTACTTGTACATCGATCTGATGTGCATTGACCACACGTCTCAGCTAGCATGTGGAAATTCACTTGAAGATTTTCTTTTGTTCATTCTTTTGCTTGCATGCATAGATTTTCGTCTGATAGACTTGACTGAAATAAAATTTTCTTTTGTCAGTTCCATTTGGAAGAAGGACTCGATGGAACCGCTGTGGCTGGTACCCTGAAAAAGTTCTTTAGGGTCTTCACTGTTCTCTCAATTCCAGTTATGATGTGTTTCCCAAAGGTATTATGCCTAAGAATATGTTTTCATGGTTCTGCCCATATGAATAGTCTTTTGTTCACCTGAAAGCAAATCTGAGACTTCTCAAGCATGTCGCAGCTGAGTTGATGGCTACAGTGTTCTTTATTTATGTTTTTGAGGTAAATCAGTAAGGGGTTCTCAATGCAAGGGAAGAGTTCATGTTTAGCTTCAATACTATGTATACAATGACCTATTTGGCTTGAATAATGAACACCTACTTGCTAAGTGATGTCGAATTATGTTCTGTGTCTACTATGGGAATCATGATTCTTTTCTAATAGTTCTAACTGGTTGCTTGTATTTCTAGCTGTTTGTTCTTACTGATCAGTATACTGATAGTTCTCCTTTTCCTTTGTCAATTGCAGGCAATGTTTGGTTATTGGCTTACCTCCAACATATTCTCCCTCGCATTTGGATTAGGTCAGTCCTTCTGATGGTTGCATTCACTTTTATACCTTCACCCTCAAAAAAAGAGATATGAGAATGCTAGAGGTCCGATGGTTTGCCTTTAGAGAATAAGTTGTGAATTTGGTGAATATTCATAAGTAAGGACTGCTTTCCAAAGTCTCCAGGAATAGAATTGATATGCTCCTTTCATGTTCCTCATCCTTGTGAAATTAGTCACCATTTATTCTTGAGATGCTGCAATCAGAACTCTATGTTGGATGCCAGGTAGGGACTCTAGAGGACAAATAAATGTGATGGCATTGTCTTGAGGCTGCATGTATAGATTGCTCTCCCATTCCACTGTCTTGCAAACTTCTAGACAGTGAAGGGCCCAAATCATTTACAGCAAGTGCTGACCTTCTGATTGCAGTAAATTAGCGTTAATCATGCCAAAACCACAAAAGTGATGGTAGATGTTCATCTAACCATTATTGAATATGTAGACAGAAATATATATCACATTAGACAAGATTTATTAACTTGCAGCACTTAAATATGCACTTAATGTATTTTATAGGCTGGTCTTGAGGACAGGAGTTGTCAAATCATGAGATCTTATTCTTTGTTGCAATGACTTTGTGTCTATTTCACTGCAGTCATACAACAGCCAGGGGTTAAGAAATTACTGAAAGTTCCTGAGATACCGGTTTCATCTGCTTCTGCATCACAGCAATTCTCTCAAGCCCCTAGCTCAAGAGAAAAAGATGAAGGCAATGAAACAAAACTAGAATAGGTGAGATATATGAGTTGTCTGCTCAGTCAAGCATTTATTTGCTAGGTGTAACTTTGTCCTTTACTCAACGACAAACTCTAATTTTGTTGTAGTCCCCACCCCAAGGCAATTTGTTTTCTGACAAATTCTTACTTAGTGAGGAAAAAGGAAATTGCTTGATTATTACAATTTGCTGTGTGGTGTGTACCCTCAACTGAGTTGAGTGAAATTGTTGTGACTCTTTATCTAGAGCAACAATGAACCATTTTGACCTGAGTATTATTGAAAAAAAGGTTTGGAAGGAAATTTAATGATGATAAGAAATTTCCTTGGTCATTTATGTGATTTGGTGTTTAAGCTGTTCTTCTAAGTCACTATGGATTAGCTTGAAATTATCAAAGTTCATTCTCTATGCTTGTAGAGAATCTAGTGAACTTTTCACTGCCTCTACGAAGCTTATAATCATTCATCTATTGGGTTAATTAATTGAGCTTGGAATATCTTCTCTTAAATTCTTGTGACCTGAGCAACGAGCATGCTAAGAAACAAAGCTGTCGAATGCTTTATGTTAAGCAAATATTGCTTCAGCAGAATTTTGCACTCCTGAGGTGTCGTATGCTTTGTCGAGCTGCCATTGCTTTAAATGTAATAAGCACACAAAGTGCATGCAATATTCCTTTTGGAAGTAAAAGAAGTTCCATCTTCATTAAATTGAGATGCACTCCGCTTGCAGATCAAACAGTCGAGTCGGTTTGTGTGAATTCTTTGGAATAATCATTCGCATCCCTAAGAATTCTAGGCTGTTTAAATTGCTGCCCTGGGAATCTTCAATAAGTTGTCCTCTCTATGATGCTTTCGACAGTGTGATGTACTTGATAAGGTGGTGAACCCGATTATTTCAATGCCTTGTAACAGCATATTGATATTGGAATGGAAGTCAGAGAAAATTGTGGACATTTACCGTGCTCTGGTTTTGGTTAATAAGTTCGTGATTTGGTATACGACTCAATTATGCTGCTTCGAAATGACAAAAGAAAACTCAGCTAAACACCACGGTAACAGAGGTCATCTTTTCTTGAGGCGAGGGATGGCATTTTACAGCAGTCTGAATTATACACCAAGATCAAGATTCTACATCACATTGCTAAGTCATCTATTTGCATATCACATCTGAGTAGCAACATCTCTAACTATGCCACATTTGAGCAAAAGAGTTGGAAGGATTTTTAGTTACTGCCATCGGTCGTGAAATCAGGTTCAGCTGGCTTTTGAGGCATGAGCAGAGGTTACCTCTGCGGCGTCTTTGGGCTACCCCTTTTCCTTAAATCCATCAATGCTTTGGCTGTGAATCTTGATGCATATAAAGTAGCAGCAAGGCTCGACGAAGCGCCACCATCCTTTGCTAAAGCATCATGTAACCTGTCTTCCGCATCGTGCAAAGCCGTATCATGCTTCCTCTTGCAGTGTTGGCGCCAAGCAACTTGTATCCTGTAAGCTGCCCGTGTTCTCCATTGTTGTGAGTAGTACCTGAAGGCAAATATATCTGAAAAATATGACCAAACCCTTCCTTCTTTATATTATTATGTGAGTACCATATAATAGAAAGGAAACTTCTGCGAATATGCGTTGCTAGAGGTAGTCTTTGGAATTGTGTAGAAGAACAACGAACATGATACCACAGAGAGAGAGGTGAGTTTTGAGCTTTGCCTGAAAGTATCTAGGAACTGCTTGCTGTGAAGACTCTGAAACTGAGAGGCCACAAACTTCAGGTCATAGGCAGTGAATGCGAAGGCTTCTACGTCCTTGATAGCTGTTATGGTTCTTGTCGAGGTGGGAAGACTGGAGGAGGAATTTGGATCCAAGGCCCAAGTGAGCAATTCTTCTCCACAGAAATCATCTGCCTTCAAATAGACTGCGTTGAAGAATCCTGTTCTTCCACCATTTGTGGTCGTGGACTCCAACTTGCCTCGTTTGATGAAGAGCATCTCATCAACTAGGTCCCCCTCGTGCACAATCGGACTCTTCTCTGTGTACAGGACTGGTTTGAGGTGATCGCAGATTGTGTCCAGCAATTGTTTATCCATTTTCGCAAGCATGGGCACCTGAAAGAAACCATAAGTCAGGCAATGCATCTGAAACTTTCGATCAATATGTTCCATTTACATCAGCAGACACAGAAAATTGAAAGGATTCTCACTCTCTTTAGAAGGCCCAGGCAAAGGTGACGCTTTATGTCTCTACGGAGATCTTTAGGGAGGTTCCTGATCAAAGATTCTTCCTCGACGCCTGTCGTCTCTTGCCATTTGTACTGTTCATACCGCCTGATTCGGTTCTTCAGATCCTCTGGAAGCATACGGCGCAGCATCCATTGCTCTGCATCTCGCTCTGCATCTTGCCACTTTGCTCTCATCTCGTCTGCTCTTGTAACTTTAGTAGACAGCAGATTTTTCTGTGACAGGAACGTGGTTTTTCTGGGAATTTAAGTTCAACACACCCACTGAGGTTCTTAATTTCATTTCCTGCTTAAATTCTCATTCTTATGTATTGAGTTCTCAACTAAGTAACACCGACATCAACATACAACACGTCACGACACGCCAACATATCGTTTCTGAAAAAATAGAGAATTACACGTCGGGACATATTATATATTAAGTATATATTTTTATATATACATGATAAATTATTGTTTTAATGATTATTTTGATGAAATTAATTTGTTTTTAGTGTATAAATAAATAATAAATAATAGCCTAAAATGAATTTACATTAAAAACATTATTCCACCATCCGTTAATATCATTCATTGTTTCAATTTGATAAATTCAATTCTATTCCAATAATCCATAAAACTTGGGAAAAAAAAAAAAACAATCCACAAGAAAAAAACAAACTTGGGCAATGAATCATATGCCAGGGAAAGTGATAGTCAAAAGAAAAAAAGAAGATTAGATTTTTCTTCTTTTTCCATTCATTTTTTTTATTTTTTTTATTTTTTTATATACTTACATTTTGACTTATCATTCATGAAAAAATTTTAGAATTGAATAACGTGTTGGAACTCCAAACTCACATGTCGGAATTCCGAACTCATGTGTTAGGAGAGTTGATCAAATATCAAACATATGTCGGAGTGTCGACGCGACACAAAAACGCTTGGAAAGTGTTAGTACTTCCTAGGTTCTCCAATTCATATTGCAAAAGTGGGCTCATGTCCTAGTAGAGAACAATAACCGAACTGGAGCAGGATCGTAGAATACCTGCACATTGCCGATAAGCAATGAATACAAGACCAAGCCGGCTATAGCTATGCTGAAAGCAAAGACAATCTCCCCCACAGAGGTGCTTGTTTGTAGGTTTTGACCCAAAGAGCTGCAGCAAAAGTGACCTTAGAAACTAATCCTCTTAACCAAAGAGGAATGCAGCAATGAAGTTATACATACCTAAGATTGCGGAATCCCCACCAAGAGCAGTAGAATAACTTCTTTGACAAGTCTTTTGACTCCACAATGCCAGACCGGAGGGCATCGATGAATATTCCAAAGCTGAACTCTTTCGAATCCTTAATGTCATTGGGTTCAATCAGAGGACAAGCAGTGTCAAGAAACGTATAGCTCTGTTTCTGTGCTGTGCTGCAGTATAAATATGAAGAGTCACAGCCTGGTCTTCGACACACCGCTTCCCAGCACCTGACTTTTGATTGATCGAGAAAAAGTACCAAAAAGCTCCAACTACCTGGTAATTTAGAAAATAACATGACAGTTCCAGCACAAATTAAGCTGACTGAAAAAAAGTTCAGAAAACGAGAAAGACGAAAACTTGAAATAGAAACTTACGTGACTGGCCAACATGTAGAGCAGAAGATTGAAGGCAACCCCAGCCCAGGTTGTTTCATGAAGTAAACCAGATGGTCTTGTCACTTCCTTGTACAGTGGATAGATCCTAGCAATTCTCGGAACATATTGGCCATAAATGACGAACCTCAGTGACTTTTTATCATTAAAGCACCTGGCCCGTGGGGTGTGGGAATGATAATAAATACCACGACCTGCCGATCGAATAAAGGGGTTGTAGAGTGAAGGACAAATAGTAACTTCGAGAATGCTCCAAACTATGTTTCACTAAAGAAATTAAATAGAATCAGAGTAGGGTTTCATACCTGCGGGATTGGAAGAATCGCTAGCATATCAAGGAAGAAGCACAGTGATAAGTGTCTTTGTGGTACAGCTGATGGATCAGCTAATAAAACCTCTCTTCCAAACGGTCTTGAAGAAGTTATTGTGTATGCGGTATGAAATTTGATTATGCAGATAATGTGAAACACATCGATTGTAGTTCGAAGAAAGGATGCAATGTTCTTGCTTCTGTTGTCTACATCAAGGCACCCGTTATTAGTGTCAATCACATAGACGTAGAAAAACAGCGGGTCCAGCGCTAGTGCGAAAATACACGAGATCAAGAATATCCTGTTCCACTTTCGAAGACATGGGCTTTGCGGACTAAAATAATTCTTCTCAAGCTTTTTAGCTTTAGTCATTATATTGGATACAAGCGAGGAGCCTAATGGCATTCTCAAGCTTTTGATCTTCGCAAAAACTCTCGTATCCTCTCTGATATCCATCTAAAAGTTTGTTCACAATTATTCTATATTTGGTTGGCCAAACCCCATGTCTAGCGGCATGTCACTGCTCCGAGTTCCCCAATTTCTCCAAATTGCAATCTTCGAACCTAGCCGAACGATATATACAACAAGGAGATGAAATCAACTTCTCGTAGAGTTTGTTAGAATCTGAAACGACAAAGGCATCAAAACCGCTTGTAAGTTAATAACCGTAACATCACAAAGTGAAGTGCAGACGACTATCCATGACTATGTTTCTTTATAACGGAAACCCAAAGAACAAGCAACTCAGGATTATAAATAATGCTCGTGATTGAACCACCTTTTCATTGGGAAAACTTTTATTTTCTGACAACTCACTGAAAATGACACAGAAATGAAAGCAAGCGACATGGACAAAGAGTATAACATCACCACTCAGCAGATCATCCGCAGTTCGACCAAACTCACAAACTTGGTTTTCCCGAAATTCATGTTCTTCCACTGATAGAGTTTGCAGTCTCTCCTCAAACTCGATGGACTCTATTAACACCTATTGGTGTCGAAGATTAAGCCTTGCAGTCAATATTACTACATGAGTCTCTAAGAAGACTGATTATTGAATAACTAAAACCTAAACGTACAAGCAAACCATAAAGACTAAAAGAAGCAAAATTCACCTATTTAGTACAGTTCATCAGAAGCATAAGTGAAACAATAATCGTTAGCATGCTCTGAAAGTTGTAAAGAGTTTCTAACAGCAATTTCTTTTAGCCTCACAGACAGACCCAGTGACAGAGACTCGGGAGAATATGGAGGAAATCCATCCTATGACATGACTTCATCAAAATACAAAGCGGTGATGTGATAAAGTGGTTCAAAACGACGCTGGGAAGACAAAAAAAGCCTGGCGTTTCAATTCTTATCTGTGAAGAAAAGGACCAAACGAAAAACCCACCTTCCCAGTTTCAAAAACTCCGTTGCTTTTGCCTCAGCGATTACCCCTACCAACCTCTGTTCCTTCTTACCAGCTTTCTACTTCCCATCAATGGCGGGAAAACAGGACGGGAAGATAGGGAAGAAAGTGCGACTGCAGGCCTACATAAAACCGTAGGGAATTGTCCGCTCATGCATGTGGTGAATGAACATGAATTTTCGGCTCTGCTCCATCAGAAGAGAAGTTTGAATATCATGAAGTTCGGCAGAGGTCTTCCCATAAGAAGCGAAAAAAATAAAAAAAGGAGGGAGCTTTATGAAAGATGGAAAGTTCGTGGAGTAGTAGAGATTTCAAAATGGCAGCTTCAGGAGAAAGTTCGTGGACGGACACCTCCAGTCGGAGTTAACACCTACTAGGAAAACTGTAATATTAGGCCAGTGGCCCCAAAAGAAGAAAAAGAAAAAGAAGTTGAAAAGTGGATAAATCAAAAAAGGATAGTGGGCCCAAAAGAAGAAAAAGAAAAAGAAGTTGAAAAGTCGATAAAGCGAAAAAAGAAAGGGGAGGGGGCTCGGCTAAATAAAAGCTGAAAGCTCCCTCCACCAAAAAACAAGAAAAGAAGAAGAAGAAGAAGAGTAAGAAGAAGAGAAAGGGGAAGAAAGGAAAGGGGTTTTGGTACGTGCACGCCGTGGATGTCTCGCCAAGCTGACTCGACTCCATAATGCAGCGCCCGGTAAGAGATTAGGCCCCTCGTTCGTCCAATCGAAGTGATTTACAAGTTTAGGGCTCAAATTCGGAATTTTTGGAAAATCGAGCGGCGAAGTCCGATTTTGGAGTCGCTGAGCTGCGTATTTTTATAAAAATCATAGTTTAGAGTGTTGTGGAACCATAGGATTTTACGGATCATGATTTGAGTTTATGATTTGTTCGAAACAAAATTTCAAAGTTTCCCACGCGCAGTGAACAGTACCCCTCCAGCAGCTTTGGGCTTGTATTTTGTCATTTTTGGCTTGATTTTGGGACGATCAGTTGGGATTCATGGTATGTTTGAAGGGCTTTCTTTTGACTATAAATACGTACGGAACGGGGTTTGGAGGAGGAAGTTATAGCGTAACTAAGTTTTGCGCTTAAACTCCGCGTCACGAACGGCTTGAACAATCGATTGGTTATGTGATTTGTTAGAGTGTAAGAATCCTTTTGTTAGAGTTAAGGCGTAATTTAGTCGTTTCGTAGTTGAGATAGATTTTTATTTGATTTGAATATTATTCCTCGGTTATTTGATAGGGCCGTGAGTTCGACAATACAAGTATTGTTTGTCGTTTTGTCACAGACGACGAGGTGAGTGGTATTATATCTTCTTTGGTTTTGTAAAACCATGTCTTGAAGTATATATAGAATTGATGACCATTTTTATTGCATAAAAGCCGGATCGAGCATTTGCTACTCTTTGGTTGATTATGAATGTTTGAAAAGCGTATTATACAAAATTCGTGGAGTAATATATATATGACTGATTTATGGAAAGGTTTATGATGATTTGAGAAATGGATAGGAAATTGATGATGGGCTATGGTGCAAAATGTTATTTGCTTGGCTTAAGATATTGATTTATGGATTGGATTTCTGGTATTTGAGAATGGTTATTTACGCTCAATATGACTGTGAACCAGTAAGGGGTTTTTGGGGTATGTATATCAAGTTTAGGATATCCTTTTAGACCGAGCCACCGGCTTTGTAAGTGGAGACCTTGCCAAGGGAGAAATCTTAGTCGCCTTGTCACCAGGCGTTGTGTCGTGACTATGGTAGAATATTGAGCAATAGATTAGTCAATGGATGAACCATTGATATGTGATATTTGATAGAGATTATTCAATGGACTTGACCATTGATACTTGACTTTTGATGGTGATTTAAATGATTTTTTCATATTAGTATAAAACTTTGATGATAAGAAATAATTCTTATATGATTCGATATGTATTTTATATATTGAGTTGGCATTATGAAGTTTGGTATTACTTTGTATACATGTACAGTGGTTGCTCGATCTGCTTAGAAGATATGTACTACTCACTAAGCTATTGTTGCTCATTCCACTCGTTCTTTAATCTTTTCAGGTTCCTCGGTTAGGGGCGAATAGAGCAAGAGTGCCATCGGTGGGAAACTTTTGGGAGTTCTATTTTTGGGTATGGTTTAAAGAAATGGTATACATAGTTGTTGCTAGTGGTTGGGTTAGCTAAGTTCTAATTGTATTTTTCTTTTTGGTGGATTATAGAAACTCTGATGTTGAAACCAACCTTTTGGTTATCAGATATGTATATATATGGTTTGAGATCTATATAAATTGATATCAGGTTGTTGGTTGTGTTTGATACTGCGTCCTTCGTGTGGAAGGATAACCATGTCGTCCCCATCCTTTGTAGTTTTGGGGTGTGACAAAAACAAGAAGCTGCCAGCATGAAAAAAGCAAAGAGAATTCTCCACTACACACACAAGTGTAAGAATTATCCTAATGTAGGCCACATTAATTGATAGTGTAATTTACTATTTTACGAGATTGATATAAGATAAAATAGAATGTTTCTTAATTCTAATATGGAGCTGGTTAGTGTGAGCCAAGTTGAGTTCGGCCCATATTGAGAGTGACTGATTGGAAACTCTATAAATAGTGCACATGTCTCTCCTCTAACTCTAATGTACACACAATCATCCTCACCAATGAACATTTACCTAACGTTAAAAGGTGAGGGAGTCGTCTCATTGCCACTACTTTCATTGGTGCTCTTAATTTTTCAGCACTATCTTTTTTAGAAATTTTTTACGACATTATTCTTTAGCTTCTATTTTGGTGAAAATTTATGACCGCAATACTGGAGAGTGATTCAATTATCTCTATGAGTTAGGAGAGCAGAGCGAAGAATGAGGAGTCGAGTCATACTAATCCCAACTTTGATATGGAGCATATCCGATTTTACTTCGTCAGGAGATCGTGTGACCTCACATGGATTTGAGGTGTGTTGATTATCATTTCGATCATATTAAGAAAAGGGTACTTGGACTCATTTGAATTAAGAGCTAAAATGGCTTATTACAGGACACATGAATGCCTTAGGAGTTACTAAAATCGTGGAAATAGAGCAAATCATGGAAATATGAAGTGGCCAAAGAGGGGGATCACACATGAATTACAATAACCATGAAGGTAATCCAGGGAGCATAGAAAGAGGGGTAGCTCAAGTTGTGCCAAAACTCTGCTAAATTTTCATTTGAAGCATTTTCTATGTTGAACCAATGTCTTTCAATTTCAATTTTAGTTTTAAAGTTTGTTATTATTCATATGCATTGTAAATAATGGTGTAGCTTTCATTTCAATGTGTTTATAACTTTGAGGATATCTCAATTTCAGTGAAGTTTCTTAATGATTTATTTTCCAGTGCTTGCAATTTAATTTTAAGTTCAATGGTCACCACTCTAATTTTCTTTCGATTTGACAACTTTCCTTTCAGTTTCCTTCAATTTCAATCTTGGTGCTTTACTTTTCACATACTTTAGTTTCCTGTCATTTAGGTTGAAGTAGCATTTTCTACATCATATTTTGGTCTCAAAAGCCGGCACGCCTTTTGAACACACACTCGATCCATCTTGAAAAAATTGTTTAGTGGAAGTTTGATCACTTTGTGGTCGAGCAAAAACTAGAGAATAACTTTTGGTTTGTTTTTGCAATTGCCAGTTCGTTAGATTTGCCATAGATTTATTTTAAATCCAATAGCTTCAAATTAGGCTTATACCAACAATTTGAATATTACGAAATTGCATTTGATTGATAAAAATTGTCACTACCATCCATCACTATAGCAAATAGTCAAGTAAATAACTTCTAACTACCCCGTAACATATCAGTGACTTATTTGCTTAAGTTAATTAAAAATATGAAAAAAAATCTAGTAGAGTATTGAAATGAAAATGAAGAAAGAAACTTATATTTTAAAGACATTTTATAGGTATCAAAAAGATTGAAAATTACTATCGATCTGTGCAACATTCCTATTGCAAACATTGACAAAAAAGAACTTCTTAAATGAAACATTTAAGTCTAGTTCATAAGACATTTAAATGGCCATGGATGACAACGTGAACAACTCAAGGTCAAGCAATGCAACGCAAGTGATGTGCATGACTTTCGAACCCCCCTTCTTGATTCATTTACTTTCGGGGGTTCCACCTCGTCCTTCACGCGTTTTGGAGTGGCTCTCTCCTCAACCAGTGATGTGTAGCTGTACTGACACGGACATGTGATTCGTACATGTCTATGCATGACTTAGGAGTAAATGTCGACTCAATTCTTAATAGCATCATCATTAAACAATCGAGCTTCTAAAATATCAATATTTTAAAATATCGATTTGATTGATTAAATCATTTAGTATTTTCATATTAGTTGAGTTGCATCCTCAAGTGTTCCGATTTTGTGACTCATCTGCCCACCATTATCGATGGTCCCACACAAAAGTGGAGGAGGTACACAAATAATGGAGGAAGGGGCCATATATTCATTAGGTTTTGGAAAAGTTGGAGTGGACTAACAAGTCCACCATGTATGAAATGACAAAGATGAACTATAAATTCCATAAACGAGTACAAACATCACATAATGGATGAATAATTGAATTCCAAGGATGATAAATGAAAGCAGCATTGACCAGCAGTGAACAACTATCTCGAGTAGCTAATATGTTCACTAAGTTCAATCAGGCTATCGGATTTGGTGGTGCTGAAAATTCATTTTAGTATATATACTACACTTATGTGTATAATAATTTATCATGAGCAGCAGTAATCCATGAGCCAGAGGATGCTAGAAAAAATCAGCTCATACATAGCTTTAAAACATACTTATTTTTACCAGTAACAGCACGGCCGTGGACTAAAATGCATAAATTTTTATCTACACGAGATATACACCACTCAAAATTATATCATTTTTGCCTATATATGAATTAATCGTGTCATACTGTTGTTTTGGGCTGATGACTTGGTCAACTAATTTAAGGAACTTCTAATGTCAACGAGGCGATGGATCCTGTTAAGGACATTGTAGTTCGATCCAGAAAGGGTTAGCCTTCGTGGCCATCTTAAAGCCAAATGCGACAAGCAAAACGCAATTATGAAGCCTGGGTATATTTCAGAGTGAAAATGGAGATGAGGCTTTACAAAAGCAGAAGCTCAAGGAGATGCTACTTCTTTGCCTGATTTGCTCAAAGATGATCCACTAATTCTTGATAGATGTATTGCGTGGCATGGTCTTAAAATGAGGCTCCATTACATAAAGCAGCGATGGCTGGACATGAGAAATTCGTTGACAGGATTCTGGATCAAAAAGTCGAGCTCGCAAGGGAGCTGGAGTCTCCGAAATTATCACCTCAGCTTAAGCTTGACTTCGAGTGAAGAAAATGGTGAGCGTTATAATGCAGGTATGTGCAAACGTGAGCTTTAATGAATATTTTAGGCCTATTGTTTTAACGTTTCTCTGGTAGCCGAATATCTTATTAACAAGGAAACAAGTCGGCAAATAGAAGGGTTATGCACGTCGTCTCCTTCTCCAAGCCGCCATTACTCCTATTTTTCGTGAGTTTTCAAATTTGTGTTTCCTTTGAAAATAGAGCACCGGCATCGTCCAGTTCTGGGTGTCCTTGCCCGGGCCTAGCGAGGGTCGTGGGCTCTCGCCTGGGGTAGCAATCTCTGTCGACCCTCTCGAGATGGGCGGCGGCAACGCCCACCGGCAAGGTCCTGCCCTGCCATTTTCCTTTTTCTTTTTTCTTTTTTCAGTTTTGTTACTTTAAATAGATTTTTTTAAAATTTCTTAATCTAATCAAAATAAGATTTGAAGAAGAAAATTATAAAAAAAATTCCACGTAGAAGAGAAAAAGTAATTTAAAAATGCTACATCAGCATTTTCCATTAAAAAATTAATGGTGTTAACGTAATGACTTAATTGAATCAATTTGACAAGTTTTAGGACTTGATTATACTTTTTAAAAGTTTTAGCACTAAATTCACTTTCGAGATATATTTTATGACTTTTAGTGCACTTATTCCTTTTTAATATGTTTCTAGCTTGTTTGTTAAGTTTTTTTCTCTTTTAAATGCTTTAGGGCTGGATGACCAATTAAGAAATTGTGGTATTTCCATGTCTTTTCGCACTCTAGTGACCACATTGCTTTTTTTTTCTCCAATAAGCAATTGCGTTTTTGTAGGAATTAATTGACTTTCTCTCATTTTGTGGAAAGTGAAAGCAGTTCTTATTCTTATTTATGTATCTTTTAGCAATCTTGGCAAAAAAAAAAAAAAAAAGACAATAATGGAATGGTAAAAATGTTCTGTTTAGTGAAGAAATGAACTGAGGCTTTCCTAGCCAAGTGAGTGGGTCACCCCTCACCGGCAGAAAAGTGAAGAGGACCAAGACTGACTTGGTCATTGTCGGTTGGCTCACTTTAAGATTAAAAGTAGCTTTATGAAACACGTGATGCAGGCAATCAAAAGATGAAATAATTTCATCCATGGAAATATGATATGAAATGCAGTAAGATAAAGTGTCGGTAAAAGCAGAGATATGAAACTAATAGTTCTTATCTCATATTATTCTCACCGGTGCTCTTCATTTTTCGGTGCTACCTCTTTTAGAGATTTTCACAACATTATTTTGCAGCTCCCGTCGGTGGTGAAAATTTATGGCCTAGATATTGAGGAGAGATTGAATCATTAGTATGAGATAGGCAAGCTGAGCGAAGTATTAGTGGTCAAGTTATGCTAAACCCAACTTCGATCGGGAGCTTATCCAGTTTAACTTTGACTGAAGATTGTGTGACCTGACTTCGATCTAAGGGGTATTGGTTACCATTTCGATCAGACTAAGGAAAGGGTACCTCGAGCTGTTTGAGTTAACAGCTAGAATGGTTACAGAATTAGATTAAATCTTGAATGAAATGACAATTTATTGTAGGAGACGCGATTGCCTTGGGAGTTACTAAAATCGTGGTAATAAAGCAAATCATGGAAATATGGAGCGGCTAGAGAGGGGGATCACACATGAATTCCAATAATTGTCGAAGGAAATCCCAAAAGTATAAATAAAAAGAAAACAGAGAAAGAGAGGCGCCAAACACTGCCAAATTTTCCTCCGAAACATTTTCCATTTTGAATCAAAGTCTTCCAATTTCAATTTTAGTTTTAAAGTTTGTTAATCTTCATGTGCATTGTGAATAATAGTGTAGCTTTCATTTCAATGTTTGCAGTCAAGCATCAATGTGTCCGTAACTTCGAGGATATTTCAATTTCAGTGAAGTTTCTCAATGATTTATTTTCCTATGTTTGCACTTCAATTTTAATTTCAATGATCATCACTCTAATTTTCCATTGATTTCCTTGATTCCAACACTTTCCTTTCGAATTTCTTCAATTTCAATCTTTGCACTTTACTTTTCAAAAACTTTAGTTTCCTTGTCATTTAGATTGAGGTAACATTTCCTACGTCATATTTTGCTCTAAGAAGCTGGCACGCCTTTTAAACACACATCCACCCTCGATCCATCTTGAAAAATTTGTTTCGTGGAAGTTTGATCATTTTGTAGTGGAGCTAAATCAGAGAACAAGTATTGGTTTGTTTTCCCAATCACCAGTTGTTAGATTTGCCTTACATTTGTCACATCCCAACTCTCGAACACGCAACATCCATTCTTTCTTTTGGTCATTCAAATGCGACGTCTCAGGAGGCTTCGCCGATCCATTTATTTTATCTATCGATTAAATGCAAATAGAAGCAGAATCAACTCCACCCAATCATACACACCAATAGGGATAGTAAGGAAAACATATCAACAAACACTTCCATACACATACACACACATCAACTTAGTACATCAAAAGTTTGATAATTATACGTCCACAACACGGATTTTTTTCGATTTATCAAAAGGAGTTGGGGGTTAGCTTAGCTCCTCTATTCTATGAGGGCAACCTTAAAAAGTGGTATTTCCCCTATGTGCCTAGTACATGTCCATGTAGTAGTACCATGGCTCGGGCTCGAGATTGGACTCAGTGTCCGAGTCTAACTCCAAGTCAGTGATGGAGTAGTCGAGGACGTCCACTACTATGGGGTCCCACATGGCACCCCCAAATCCCTCGCCAGGCGGCCCGTCAAAACTCCAAAGAGGGCCAAAGAGCTCCCATCCAAACCATACGTACCACATCAAGAACCGGTAAGGCACCAAGTTTGTCAATCCCTCGTCCACCCAGATGGTGGTTACGAACTTCTCGTATACGGTGTCGGTCCCGTCTATTGAGAATGGGGTCACCTAGGTGTCCTGATCTACGGGCATCCCAAAACGCACATGGCAAAATGGACTATTCATGGTTAGGGCCTGAAAAATTTAAACCACAACGAGTGAGAAAACTCAATAAGTAAACTCCATAAACCTCACGTAGGAGAGTACTTCACCTCAGAGACACCCTATATATACGGCTTAATTGTCGATGCAGATCAATAGCAAAGCCTTTGCTTTGCATCATCTATAAACATGAAATGAGCAACTCACCGTATAATGCCGTAACAATGTATCCAATAATTACATAAATAATTATCCACGTAAGTCTACAATTCCAGCAGGCACATGACAAATACAAATAATAATTCAGACACAACCATTATCACTTCCATACACAATGCATCCACACGAGTCTAGATTATTACGACCATTCTCGGTCATGATTGACACTTGCGTTGGTGGTCTTCCAACGTAATCAGGCATCATCCCACTCCATCAAGCACGGCAAAAGACGGCATTCAATTAAGAGCATCTTTCTGAAATCCATCCATGAATAGCATCCAGACCTCCACTAGTCATCCGAAATCTAGTGGGCATCGTCCCTCGTAGTCATACGAGTATAGAACAATTTAAGTGATCATGCGAGCACACCAACCACTCAAGCCAATTTTTATCTTCCAATTTAGCCAATGCAAGAGTGTTTAGTGCTCACACGTTATACACTAGCAATTTTTTACATACAAAAATGCCATAAAATAATCCCATGTGATCATCCGTTGATTATTTATTCACCAAAATAATTATACGATAACCTTATTCCCCTATTATTAATGCAAACACATAAAAATTGACATCTCACCACGGTACTTCATGAATCAACCCTATCATGCGTTTCTGAGTTTTCTTTTCAACAATACTTTAGAACAAAAGTTACTAAATTTCATTCTCATGATAATCAGTGCAGGGTAAGGCGCGTGCCTTGCCCGTCAAACTAATTATGATTTCACCATTATACCCTTGATAGTTTATTATATAGTTTTGCCCCTAGGCCACTTCAAAATTCCTATTTTGCCCTTTCATGCCGAATTACCTATTCTACCCTAGTCCCATTAATTTACCATTTTACCCATGGCTGCTAAGTTCTAGTTCTGCCTCTTTAGAATTATGATTTTACAGTTTTGCTCTTATGCATCTATTTACAATTTTCCCCTTGCATGCAATTTCGTAAATGTTTATGCTTTACAATATTAAAAAAAAATCAATTATGAATAATTTATTAGTCACCAAAGTGGCTAAACCTTAAGGTCTTTTGAATTTTTCGATATTGTAAAATTTTTTATTCAATTACCCATGATTAATTAATGCTATGGCCGAATTTGATATGTTACATCTCCTTATTGGTGTCATGGGTTTATTGAAGTTCATCTATTATAAGAACTTAGGGACTCATCCAAAAGTTAATCAATTTCTTATAATTCATGAATGTAATAGTTGGTAATTAATACACCTTGTTAAATTTGTTTATATATCCAAATATAGCAAATAAATTTTAATAAGATATATTTATAATTACCAAATAAAAGTTATTAGCATCTTTATGGTTTAATGTATATTTGTATATCAGAGAAGAATTACGACGTACATGTGTTTTTTAATTTGAATCCAATTTTGTAATATTCTCAAAGCATTAATGTATGAGTATTTTCTTGCATATTTGCAGTATCTATACTTCTTTCTCTTGATTCACATGCTTCATCTATTCATTTATTCAATAAAATGAAATTCTTTAATTAGAGTGAACATGTCCGGTTTCACTTAGGTGTTGTGGACCTTGATTTAGCACTTCAAGTTAAGAAATCGGCTACCATTACTTATGAGTAGCGATGATGAAATTTTTTTCTATAAAACTTAGAAAAGATCGAACAAACTAAGCTTAAAGTTCATGGGAATGATATTTACAAATAACTTAAAGACCGCTCTTACCAAAACTAATAGTGTAAAGAAATTTATGAAATATGTGGAAGCTTGTTCTCAGACTACTGATAAGTCTCTTAGGATACGTTTGGTAACGTTTTTGTTCTCGAGAAATAATTTTTTTTCAGAAACACTTTTTTTTTTGTTTCTGTTTCCGAAAACAGTTTCTGAGTATTTGAACGCATTTGATAATTACACAAAATCTATGTTCCCAGGAGAGAAATGCGTTTAGTACGACCCTCTATGTTTTTATAACTTAGAATTTCTTTTAATTTATTAATAATTTTATTACTTTTTTCTTTTTTTCTTTTTTTCTTCTCCTTCCTCTAGCCGGTTGCCAGCTGGCGACCGGCCAGACAAGGGCCGGCGAGGTCGCTGGCCTCGGGGAGCCTCGCCGGCCACCAGCGAGGTGGTCGAGCCTCGCCTAGCCTCGGAGAGGCTTGAGGGGCCTCGTTTGTGGCCGACAAGGCTCGCAGTGGCTGGGCAAGGCTCGGGGGCCCTCACCAATGGCCGACGAGCTCGGGGTGACCTCGTCGGGGGCCGACAAGGCTCCAATGACCGGCTAGGGGAAGAAGAGAGGAAGAGAAAGAAAAAAAAATGAAAAAAAAAAAAAAGTATGATTCTTGATTCTTGTTTCTTGAGTTATTCTCGAGAGTAAGAAGCAACTTTTTTTTTGTTTTTTGTTTATGTTCCAAATTTATTCTCATGAATAAAAAACTTACCAAACACAATTTTGTTCTATTTCTGCTCTCGGGAAAAAATAACAGAAACACTTGTTCTTGAAAACGTTACCAAACGCAGCCTTAATGATACATTAATGAGCACATAACCACCATGAAGTCTAATGATTCATGTATCATGTACGAGTACATACTTGATATGACGAACTTAGCAGCAAAATTAAGTACTTTGGAAACGAACGTGGATAAATACATTTTAGTACAATTTATACTTAATTCCTTACCTCATAAACAATATGAGACATTTAAGATGAATTACAATACTATAAAGGATAAAGAATCCAAATGCTTATTCTGTTCTTCTCTTAAGTCATCAAGAAGCTGTAAAGAATTTCAAAAGGAATGGTGGAAAGAGCGAGAAGAAAGGATTACACATCATAGATGACTCTTCAAAGGCTTCTCAAATCCACAAAAAAGAACACAATCTTATTAAATGTCACTTTTGTAATAAAATTAGACACTTGAAGAAAGATTGCTTAAAGTGGAAAGTTTGGTTTGAAAAGAAATATAAGTCTTGTGTTTTAGTATATTTTCAATTAAACTTTACTAAAATTCAATCATAATACTTGGTGGATTAATTCTAATGCCACTATTCATGTGTCAAAATACGACGTAGGGATTTCTTATGATCCAAACTATAAAACCAAAAGAGAAGTTTGTGTTCACGGAGGAAAGAAACAAAGCTCCAATTGAAGGCACTTACACTTATCATTTAATCCTAGATATTTAGCATTATTTAGATTTGTTTTGAACCATTTATGTACCTATATTTTCTTACAATTTAGTTTTTTTGTCAAAACTTGATGTAGCGGGATTTTCTTTTAAGTTTGGTTATGGATCTTTCAATATATTTAAGAATAATAAATCTTATTGGAATCGGAACTTTATATGATGGTCACTTGATATTCTTTTGTTCAGATTTTAATGACCTTGCATCATAATGTTGACACTAAACGCAATTTAGTTGAAAAAAATTCTACTTACTTGTGGCATAAACATTTGAGTCATATATCCAAAGAAAGAATACAAAAATTAGTAAAGAATGAAATTTTTTTAAATTTGGATTTTACTAATCTTGGAATATGTATTAATTGTATTAAAAGCAAACAAACAAAACATACTAAGAAAGATGTCACAAGAAGCATAAAACTTTTTGAAATTATACACACTGATATATGCGGTCCTTTCGATATTTCATCTTTTAATGGATGAAGTTATTTTATCACATTTATTCGTAATTTTTCAAGTTACTGTTATATTTATCTATTTACATGATAAATCTCAATCAGCAAATGCATTTAATATGTATATTAAAGAAGTTAATAAGCAATTAGATAAAAATGTGAAAACAGTAAGGTCGGTTTGAAGTGGTAAATATTATGGAAAATGTGATGACTCAGCATAATGTATGGGTCCATTTGCTAAATTCATTAAAAGATATGGTATTTGTACTCAATACACAATGTTAGGTACACACAATAAAATGGTGTAGCAAAAATGTGTAATCATATTTTAATAAAAATGGTTAGATGTATGATGAGTTATTCATTTTTACCATTATCCTTGTGGATGTATGTATTATAGACTTTTATTTATTTATTGAACAGGATTCATAATAAGGTAGTTCCAAGACTCCATTTGAATTGTGGATTGGAAGGAAGCCTAATTTATGCTACCTGCATGTTTGGAGTTGTCTAGCAAAAGTAAGAAGTTACAATCCACATAAAAATAAATTGGATTTAAAAATGATCAGTGGTTAAGTTATGCTAAGAAATCCAAATAGTATAAATTTTACTGTCTTAATTATAGTATAAGAATTGTTGAATTTGGAAACGCTGGGTTCAATGAAAATGGTGACATCAGTTGAGTGAAAGAACATGCAATACTTGCTTTCGAGAAGTAAAAGTAAAATTTCCTATACCAAAAACTTCTAAAGTTGTTGCTGATATTATAGTTCAACTCAACAATAATCAAAAACAATAAATAATTGATCAAACTCTCCATAATGAAAATGTCAATATCAAATCTACATTTGTTAAGTCATATGAAATAGCATTAAAAAGTTTTCAAAGAGAAATGAGTCGACTATTCGTAATGAATATGTGGTTTATTTACAATAGTCAAAAATTGACTTAGCAATTGATAATGATCTAGGTTCATTTCCACAAGCCATGGAATGTGAAGATTTTAATAAATGGTTTAATGTCATGAAAGAAAAGTTAAAACCTATGGATCAAAATCAAGTATGGGATCTTATTGAATTGCCTAAAGGATGTAAAAAGGTCGAGTGAAAATAGGTCTTTAAGACCAAGCATGACTTACTCAGAAAGAAAGCATTGACTATAAGACAACATTTTCACCAGTCTCCAAAAAGAACTCACTTAGAATCATTATCACTTTGGTGGCTCTTACCAAATGAATGTCAAAACTACATTTCTAAATAGGAATTTAAAAGAAGAGGTTTATATGGACCAACTTGAGGGTTTTTCAGTTAAATGAAGGAACACGTGATGTATAAATTAAAGAAATCAATATATGGACTTAAAGAAGCTTTTCAACAATGATATCTTAAGTTTAATGATATCATAACTTCCATTGGATCTAAGAAAATCATTGTTGATTGGTGTATATATATGAAGATCAGTAGAAGCCAAATTATTTTTCTGGTTTTGTATGTTAATGACATTTTACTTGTTGTTAATGATCTTTGTTTGTTACATGAAATAAAGAAATTTCTCTCTAAAATTTTGAAATGAAGGATATGAGAGGTAACGTATAGATAGGATTAGAAAAATTTCGTGATAAATCACGAGAATTGTTAGGGTTGTTTCAAAAAGCCTCAATTGATAAAATTTTAGAGAGATTCAATATAGATAAATGTGTAGCAAGAATAGTTTTAATTAAAAAATGTGACAAATTTAGCTTTATGCAATGTTCAAAAAGTAAATCGAAATGAGAGCAAATGAAAAGTATTTCTTATGCATTTGTTGTTAAGAACTTGATGTATGCTCAAATTTACACTAGACCAAACATCAATTTTGCTGTCAAAATGTTGGGTAAGTATCAAAGTAATCCTAAATTGGATCACTAAAAATTGCAAAGAAAGTTCTTAGATACTTACAAGAAATGAAGAAGCATATGCTCACTTATAAAAGATTTGATCATCTTGAAGTAATTGGATATTCAGATTTAGACTTAATCGAATGTGTTAATACAAGAAAATCAACATTTGGTTACTCGTTTCTTTTGGCTAGAGGGGCAATTTCATGGAAAAGTACGAAGCTATGGATGCTAAGTTTATGGCATGCTTTGAAACCATTATTCATGGATTATGGTTGCGAAATTTTATTTCAGGGCTTGTGATTATCGACAGTATTACCAAGGGTGCTGAAAATTTATTGTTCTAACTCTGTAGCAGTTTTCTTCTCTAAGTACGATAAGTATTCTAAGGGTACTAAACATATGGAAATCAAATACTTATATATTAAAGAAGAAGTACAAAAACAGATAGTGTCAATTGAGTATATTAGCACCAATCTTATGATAGTAAATTTCTTAACAAAAGGACTGTCATTCAAAATATCTAATGAACATGTTGAAACGATAGGCATCATTAGACGTCATTAATGGTTATATTGTGATTGCATTAAGTTTGTTTATTTGATATTTCAAGCTCCTTTATGTGTTTATGATATTTCATGTTTTCTATTTAGTATAAATGATGGAAATAGATGAATCTTCAATAGGGTAATCTCCAATAGAAACATTATAGTTGGATCATTACTATACTTCTAATTTATGGATTGGGTTAAGTAGAGAGCTATAGTTGTAGTACATAAAGTGGACTATGTCAATTAATGACGTACAACCGCTATGACTTGTATTAGTTTTCTTTACTTTATAGTGATTATTATGTGATAGCTGACTTAGGAAAGAGTTTAGCATAATATTGTTGTGCGCATTATAGTACTTATTAAACCATGAAAGAAAGGTCATATGGGCCGAATGGGAGAATGTAAGAACTATCGTGGCCCACATGATATTATTAATTAATGTTTTAATGATTATTTAAATGCTACAAAAGAAATATTGGCTATGAGAAGTTGCAATTCTCACAAAAAGATACAATCCTTATGAGGAAGTTGAGGAAGTTACCGTTCTTATGAAAATGTATAAAGATAAAAAGGTACTTTGATGGAATGCACCTATTAATAGCATGTATAAATAGAATATGGTCATCTCTCTACCCACAAGAAAAACGTATGTTGTATTATGTCCTCTATCACATAAAATACATTAAGAAAAGTGGGTCAAGGTAGATAAATCAAATTTCTTCATCTCTTCGGTTTTTTGCAATAATTATTTTCAACGGTATTGCTATAGATAAAGATATGTTCTCATGCTTCTTATTATAAAAAATCATGAAGATTAAGGATCCTTTGATTTTGAATTTCTGCATTAAAGAATTATATTATTGCTTACATAGCATAAAGAAGTGTCGCCCCTTGGGAAATCATTGCACGAACTTGTCGGGCTTAGAAAATGGACCATAGCTCTCAAAAAATCTCCACAAAATGACTAACTCAAGATTTAACGTTTGATCATTTCTCATGACCCGAGTAACTTCAATTTTCTTGACAACCACCCCTACATAATTACAAGTAGCACTTGTGTAGAGCGTCACTCTTGATCTCGCTCATATTAAGCATGATTATACAATACTTAGCTATCTATCAAGAGTTAGATCAATCTCCATGCATTTCTAGTGAGCTTGTGATGCCGAATGGATTTTATGATTAGATCTTATGTGCACCGGACCATTCGAATTTTTGTAGAACACATTTGATCCGATCGGCACGAGATACTCCTACAAACTTTCCCTGGTGCTTTTTCAAAAGGAGCTTTCAAAGAACAAAAAATGCAGATTGGAAAAGGGAATTGACCGAGACTCCAATCACATGGTTTTTCTACTACTCTTTAGTATATTTTATTAGAAAACAAACCAATGAAATAGCATTTTATTGCAAAGCCCGATTCGCCCTAGACTTGAAATATCTAAACAATGAGTTGGTTATGAATTTTGGGCCTGGCCGAGACCCTCCTTTTGATTACCTCCAAAAGGACAACACCCTCGAAGCTTGGTTTGATTCGGGTATTGCATAACCCTCTTTCCCTTAGCTCTTCCGTGCTAAAAAATATCTATGGAAATACATGGCAGAGGATGAAAGTACATGATTTAGGAAGCGTTTAACAATTTCTATTCCCGAGAATAATTTCTATTAAGAAATAGTTTTTTTCTATTTCTATACCCTGAATAAGTTTCTGAACAGAAGAATGTGTTTGGTAACTATACAATTTTTTTCCCTAAATAAAAAAGGAACAGAAATGCGTTTGGTATGGCCCCAAAAATTTCAATTCCTTATTATTTTCATTTAATTATGAAAATGTTAGTCAAGACTTAACAATTCATGTTTGAATAAAACTAGACTGTTGTAGGGGTTTAATTGATCAAAATATTCTAAGATAGCCTCAGAAAATCCAACGTAATAGTTAATCATAGATGGATGGCTAGAAATGGCAATAAAGAATCTCACTAGTTTAAAACTCACAATGTGAGATGGTTGATAGTAAATCTTTGGGCATTACAATAAACAAATTTATAGACCTTCTGAGCATTTTTAGCTGCAAGAAGAAGCGCAAACGTTGCTTGCTAAATTAGGCAATGACGGAACAATTAAGGATGGAGGAGATTTTTGGAGCAAACTCATCAAACTTTCATGTAAATGACATCGGAAATCCATGGAGCATAGGCTTATTGGACTGCTACAAACACGAGACAAATGGTAATGCAAAAAACTTGTTCAAAGCCATTTAATTTTTTTATTAAAATAGAATTGCAAATGATTTTAAAGGATATCTCGAATAGAATCTCAAGGGAAGAAGACCGGAGTCGCCAAACTTTCACAACTTATTATTGTCTAAAAAAAATGACATAAAAAAATCCATATAATAAAGCCCTAAAAGCTTATCTAATTTTGAATCCAATTTTCATTGAACGATTTTCTCATTTTTATGCTAAACTAATTTTAAATTAGAATTAACACTACAATCTAGTAAAACTACTCAAAATTTAATTTCTAAATTTTTTCTTAAATTTCTAATTTTTTTTTTTTGTTTTCTGTTTTAATTCAATAAGGGGTTCACAATGCAACGGAAGACTTCATGTTTAGCTTCAATACTACGTATACAATGACCTATATGGCATGGATAAGGAGCACCTACTTGCCAAGTGTCGTCGAATTATGTTCTGCATCTATCACGTGAATAATGATTCTCTTTCCAATAGTTCTAACTGGTTGCTTGTACTTCTAGCTGTTCGTTGTTACTGATCACTGATCAGTATATTGGTAGTCAATTTTCCTTTCTTCTGGTCTTAACTCTTGACCTTTATTGATCAGGTCTTCTTTTCCTTTCTCAATTGCAAGCGATATTTGGGTACTGGCTCACCTCCAACTTATTCTCCCTTGCTTTTGGGTTAGGTTAGTCCTCCTAATTAAGGCATTCACTCTTATATCCCCTCACCCCACACCCCCCCCACCAATAAAAAGAAGAGATAAGAGAATGCAAGAGGTCGGACAGAACTCCACTTTTAGAATTGCCTTTAGAAAATAAGTTGCAAACTTGGTGAATATTCATATCTAGGGACTGCTTTCCATAGTCTCTGGGAATACAATTGATATGCTTTTTTCATGTTCCTTGTCCCTATGAAATTGGTCACCATTTATTCTTGAGCTGCTGCGATCAGAACCCTGTGTTTGCAATATTCGGGATTTTGACCAGGTCAAAAAAAAAAAAAATTAAGAGCCCCGAATAAAAAAAACAAAAGAAAAGTTGACAAGTCAACAAAAAGAGGAGAAAGGGGTGCACTCAGCTTATTGAGGCCGAGAGCTCGCGCAAAAGAAAGGGGAAAGAAAGGAGAAAGAAAAGAAAAGGAAAGAAAGAAGGTTTTGTACCATGGAGACCTCGTTAAGTCGATTCAACTTTAATTTGCAATGTTCGGTAAGTGCTCATATCTTTCGTTTTTCCAATCAAAGTATTTTTCAGGGTTATGGCTCAAATTTAAAGTTTTGTGAAAATCAAGTTATGAAGTCCGATTTTTGAGTTGTCAAGCCGTGAAATTTCATGGAAATTGTGGTTTATAGAGTTGTGGAGTTGTAGGGTTTGTCGACAATTTTTTTTTTAGCAACAATTTATTCAAAGCAAAATTTTAGGATTTTGCATGCAAATTCTACATGTTTGAATAATCATTTCACGTAAGCGATTTGTTAGTATTTAGGAGTTGTTTAGTTAGCATTTGATGGTTTAGTTGTTTTGTAGTCAAGGTAGTGTTTTCCTTGGTTTTAATGTCGATTCTTGCTGAATTATTAGAATTACGAGATCGTCAGTTCAAGTGAGTGCTATTATTTGGTTTTTGGGCATTCCAAGTGAGGAGTGATATCTCTTTTATAAATCTCTAAACTCATGTCTTGAAAGCGATAAAGATTTGATATATGAATAAGTATGTTTCCTGCATAAAAATTTGAATCGCGCATTTATTGCTTTTTGGTCATTTGATAATGGTTCGAGAAACGTGTTATGAAAGGTATTGTGAAAGTTTATATATATATATTATGAAATATTTATATATATATGTATATGTATATGTATGTATGTATGTATGTATGTATGTATGTATGTATGTATGTATGTATGTATGTATTACATTGCGAACTAACTTGTTTACGAAATGGAGTTTGAAATAATTTGGGAAATGCATTGTAACATATGAAATGGCTTTTAAATTTGGCTTTGTGGACTGTAGAGGATGTAGTCATGGATTAATGTTGATATTCAATATCGTTGTGGGCCAATAAGGGGCTTATGGGTATGCTCATGCTAGTAAGGATATACTTGTGGACTAACCGCCAGCAATGTAGATGGAGACCTTGTCAAGGAGAGAGCTTGATCGCCTTGTCACGTGAGCAGGAGTTTAGCCAATTGATGGACTATTGACGTATAATTCAAGATTGGCCAATGGAATGGACCGTTGGCATTTGATTATGTCGAGATTGATCAATAGACTTGACTATTGATGTTTATCATAATATTATTAATTTGATGAATGATTTCTGATGTGTATATCATTCTTATCTTATATATGTATTATGTACTAGAATCGAAATAAATGAGTTTTGATATTGTTTTGTAAAGTGCATAGTAGGTGCTTGATTTGCTCAGAAAAGGAATAATACTTACTAGGTTGTAGTTACTCATTTCATTCATCTTTTGTGTTCTTCAGGTCTCTCGGTTAGTGGCCATTAGAGTGAAAGCATTATCGCGGGGACTTTTGAGAGTTAGATTTTGGGTGATTATGTGTCCTTCAGATAGAAAGATGGCCGTATCATTGCCCCCATTCCTATAGGATTTGGGGTGTGATAGTGTCGGATGCAAGGTAGGGACCTTTGGACAAATAAGTACAATGGTATTGTCTTCTGGCTTCATGTATGGATTGCTCTCCCCGTTCCACTGTCGTGCTAAGCTTCTTGATAGTGAAGGGCCCAATCGTGTATGGCAAGGGTTGACCTTCTGATTGCACTAAATTGGCGTTAATCATGCCAAAACCACAAAAGTGATGGTAGTTGTCCATCTAAACATTATTGAATATGTAGACAGAAATATATATATCTCATTAGACAAGAACGGTTAAGTTGCAGCACTTAAATATGCACTTCATATATTTTGTAGGCTGGTCTTGAGGACGAGAGTTGTCAAACCATGGGATCTTATTCTTCGTTGCAATGACATTTTGTATATATCAACTTATTGCGGTGGTACAACAGCCGGGGGTCAGGAAATTAGTCAAAGTTCCTGAGATACCAGTTTCACCTGCTTCTACATTGCAGCAATTCTCTCAAGCCTCTAGCTCAAGAGAAAAAGATGAAGGCAACGAAACAAAACTAGGATAGGTGAGACATGAGTTATCTGCTCAAAGAGGCGTTAATTTGCTAGGTGTAACTTTGTCCTTTGCTCAACGACAGAGTTGCATATCACATCTAAGTACATCATATTGCTAAGTTATCTATTTGCATATCACATCTGAGTAGAAACATCCTCTAACAATGCCATATTTGAGCAAAATATTTGGAAGGATCTTTAGTTACTGCCATCGGTTGTGAAATCAGGTTCAGCTGGCTTTTGAGGCATGAGCAGAGGTAACCTCTGTGGCGTCTTTATGCTACCACTTTTCCTTATATTCCTCAATGCGTTGGCAGCGAATCTTGATGCATATACAGTAGCAGCAAGGCTCGGCGAAGCGCCGCCATCCTTTGCTAAAGCATCGTGTAACCTGTCTTCTGCATCGTGCAAAGCCTCATCACGCTTCCTCTTGCAGTGCCGGTGCCAAGCAGCTTGTATAAAGCAAGCTGCCCACGTCCTCCATTGTTGCGAGTAGAACCTGAAGGCAAATATATCTGAAAAATATGACCAAACCCTTCCCTCTTTATATAATTACGTAAGTACCATATAATGGAAAGGAAACTTCTGCGAATAGACGTTGCTGGAGATTGTCTTTGGAATTGTGTAGACAAACAATGAACATGATACCACAGAGAGAAAGGGGTGTTTCGAGCTTTGCCTGAAAGTATGTTGGAGCTGCTTGCTGTGAAGTTGCCGAAACTGAGAGCCCACAAACTTCAGGTCATAGGAAGTGAGTGCGAAGGCTTCGACCTCCGTGATAGCTTCTACGGTTCTTGTCGAGGAGGGAAGATTGGAGGAATTTGGATCCATGGCCCAAGTAAGCAATTCCTCTCCACAGAAATCACCTTCCTTCAGATAGTCAAATCTGAAGAATCCTTCTCTTCCACCATTTGTGGTGGTGGACCCCAACTTGCCTAGTATGATGAAGAGCATCTCATCGACTGGGTCCCCCTCGCCCACGATCAAGCTCTTCTTGGTGTACAGGACTGGCTTGAGGCGATCGCACATTGCGTCCAGCAATTGGTCATCCATTTTCTCAAACGGGGGCACCTGCAAGAAACCATCAGTCAGGCAATGCATCTGAAACTTCTGATCAATATTTCATGTAGAGTATCGAAGAGGTCTATTTGTGTCAGCAGACTAAGAGAAAGTCGAAAGGATTCTCACTCTCATTAGAATTCCCAGGCAAAGGTGACGCTTTATGTCTCTACGGAGATCTTTAGGGAGGTTCCTGATCAAAGATTCTTCATCGACACCTCTCGTCTCTTGCCATTGGAACTGTCCATACTGCCTAATTCGGGCCTTCAAGCCCTCTGGAAGCCTACGGCGCAACATCCATTGCTCTGCATCTTGCTCTGCATCTTGCCTCCTTGCTCTCCTCTCCTCTGCTCTTCTAACTTTAGTAGACTGCAGATTTTTCTGTGACAACAATATTTTCTGGGAATTTTAGTTCGACGCACCCACTGAGGTTCTTAATTTTATTTCCCGCTTAAATTCTCATTCTTATGTATTGAGTTCTCATCTAAATAACACTGATACCAACATGCGACACGCCAACATGTGATTTTTCAAAAAATAGAGAACTCCGTTGAAATACGTTATATATTAAATATATTTTTATATATACATGATAAATTATTGTTTTAATGATTGTTTTGATGAAATTAATTTGATTCTAGTGTACAAATAAATAAATAATAAATAATAAAAATAGCCTAAAATGAATTTACATTAAAAATATCATTCCACCATTTGTTAATATCATTCATTGTTTCAATTTGACAAATTTAATTTCATTCCAATAATCCATAAAACTTGGGAAAAAAAAAAACAGTCCATATTTTGGATTCGCGTGTCAGAGCATGTCGGAAAAGAAGAGAAAAAAAAAACTTGGCGATGAATCATATGTCACGGAAAGTGATAGTCAAAAGAGAAAAGAATATAAGGTTTTTCTTTTCCCCTTCATTATTTTTTTATATACTTACATTTTGACTTCTCATTCATTAAATTTTTTTAGAATTGACTCTTCCGTGTTAGAATTCCAAACTCACATGTCGTAATCCCGAACTCATGTGTTGAAAGAGTTGATCAAGTGTCGAACACATATTAGAGTGTCTGACATCACACAAAAGTTCTCGGAAAATGTTAGTACTTCCTAAGTTCTCCGATTCAATCATATTGCAAAAGTGGGCTCATGTCCTAGTAGAGAACAATGACCGAACCGGAGCAGGATCGTAGAATACCTGCATATTGCCGATAAGCAATGAATACAAGACCAAGCCGGCTATAGCTATGCTGAAAGCAAAGACAATCTCCCCCACAGAGGTGCTTGTTTGAAGGTTTTGACCCAAAGAGCTGCAGCAAAAGTGACTTAAGAAGCTAATCCTCTTAACCAAAAGAGGAATGCGGCGATGAAGTTATACATACCTAAGATTGCGGAATCCCCACCAAGAGCAGTAGAATAACTTCTTTGACAAGTCTTTTGACTCCACCATGCCAGACCGGAGGGCATCGATAAATATTCCGAAGCTGAACTCTTTTGAATCCTTAATGTCACTGGGTTCAATCAGAGGACAAGCAGTGTCAAGAAACGCATTAATCTGTTTATGTGCTGTGCTGCAGTATAAAAATGAAGAGTCACAGTCTGGTCTTCGACACACCGCTTCCCAGCACCTGACTTTTCTATCGATCGAGAATAAGTACCAAAAAGTTCCAAATACCTGGTAATTCCAAAAATAACAAGACAGTTCCAGCACAAATTAAGCTGACTGAGAAAAGGTTCAGAAAACGAAAGATGAAAACTTGAAAAAGAAACTTACGTGACTGGCAAACATGAAAAGCAGAAGATTGAAGGCAGCCCCAGCCCAGGCTTTTTCAAGAAGTAAACCGGATGTTCTTGTCACTCCCTTGTACAGTGGATAGATCCTAATAATCCTCGGTACACATTGCCCATAAATGATGAACTTCAATGACTCCTTTATCATTAAAGCACCTGGCCTGTGGAGTGTGGGAATGATAACAAATACCACAACCTGCCGATCGAATAAAGGGGCTGTAAAGTGAAGGACTAATAATAACTTCGAGGGTGCTCCAAACTAAGTTCCACTAGAGAAATTAAATGGAATCAGAGCAGAGTTTCATACCTGTGGGATTGGAAGAATTGCTAGGATATCAAGGAAGAAGTACGACGATAAGTATCTTCGGGATACAGCTGATGGATCGTTAATTAAAACCTCTCTTCCAAACGGTCTGGAAGGAGGGACTGTGTACCCCGTATGAAATTTGAGGATTACGTGGATAATGTAAAACGCATCGATTATAGTTCGAAGGAGGGATGCAATGATCTTCATTCTGTTGTCTATATCAAGACACCACTTACTAACGTCAATCACAGGGATGTAGAAAAACAGCATGTCCAAAGCTAGTGCGAAAACACACGAGATCAAGAATATCCTGTTCCACTGTTGAAGACGTGGACTTTGCGGATCAAGCGTTTTCCTCTCTGATACAAGCGAGGAGATTAATGGCATTCTCAAGCTTTTGATCTTCGCAAAAACTCTCGTATCCTCTCTGATATCCATCTAAAAGTTTGTTCACAATTATTCTAAATTTGGTTGGCCAAACCCCGTGTCCAGTGGCATATCACTGCTCCGAGTTCCCTGATTTCTCCAAATTGCACTTCGAACCTGACCAAATGATATACACAACAAGGAGATGAAAGCAACTTCCCGTAGAGCTTGTTAGAATCTGAAACGACAAAGGCATCAAAACCGCTTGTAGGTTAAAAACTGTAACGTCACAAAGTGAAAGTGCAGACGACTTCCATGACTACGTTTCCTTACAACGGCAAACCAAAGAACAAGTAACTCAGGATTATGAATAATGCTCGTGATTGAACCACCTTTCATGGGGAAAGTTTATTTTCTGACAACTCGCCGAAAGTCATAGACAAGAGTATGCATCACCACTCAGCAGATCATCCGCAGTTCAACCAAACTCACAAACTTGGTTTTCCCGAAATTCATGTTCTTCCACTGATAGAGTTTGCAGTCTCTCCTCAAACTAGATGGATTCTATTAACACCTATTGGTGTCGAAGATTAAGCCCTGCAGTCAATATTACCGCATGAGTCTCTAAAAGACCGGTTATTGGATAACTAAAACCTACACGTACAAGCAAACCATAAAGACAAAAATGAGCAAAATTCACCTATTTAGTATAGTACATCAGAAGCATAAGTGAAACAATTATCGCTAGCATGTTCTGAATGTTGGAAAGAGTTTCCAAGAACAATTTCCTTAAGCCTCACAGACAGACAGACCCAGCGACAGAAACTCAGAAGAATATGGAGGAAATCCATCTTATGACATGACTTCATCAAAATACAAAGCGGTGATGTGATAAACTGGTTCGAACACAACGCCGGCAAGACAACAAAAAAGCATGGTGTTTCAATTCTTATCTGTGAAGAAAAAGGACCAAACGAAAAACCCACCTTCCCAGTTTCAAAAACTCCGTTGCTTTTGCCTCAGCGATTACACCCACCAACCTCTGTTCCTTCTTACGAGCCTTCTACTTCCCATCAATGGCGGGAAAACGGGAGGGGAAGACAAGGAAGGAAGGGCGACTGTAGGGCCTACATAAAACCGTAGGGAATTGTCCGCTCATGCACGTGGTAACTGAGCATGAATTTTCGGCTCTGCTCCATAAGAAGAGAAGTCTGAATATCATGAAGTTCAGCAGAGGCCTTCCCTGTGGCCGGCGAGAAAATATTGGGTGGTCCGGGAGCTCCACATCAGCGTGGTCCCGGACCACTCACGCGGCGCCACGTGGAAGCGTGGCCCGCTTGCTGTCTTCTGCATTTTTGTTTTTCTTTTTTCTCTCACTAGCCTACACTAGCCTTCTCCTGGCCTTTCGACGAGCTATGCTGGGCCCACCAGAAACCTTTCCCTCTCGGGAAATTTGAAAAATTCGGCGCACGCTCTCTCTCCTCCCAAGAAAATAATAGCAATCCTTCTCTCTTACAAACTCTCTCTCTCCATTTTTTCGTTTGACTCTCGCCCGGTTGCTCTGCCCTCCGCTTCTTCTCCGATCGGACGACGAAGCTGCCGTCCGACGAATCACGCCACCGCCCCCGCCCCCGCTTCCGCATCTGCCTCGCGCTGCTCCTCCGGCGAACGACGGAGCCCGCCGTCCGACGAACCACGCCGCCGCACTTACGCATCCGCCTCGTCTGCCACCTCCGCATCCGCATTCTCCTCCGTCTTCAACGGCGACCGGGCTCTTCCTCTCCCAGTCGTCGTCCTTGTCGCTGATGCAGGGGATGCGAGGGAGGCGGAAGGGACCTCGTTGGCGAGACGGTGAGGACGGCGAATCGCAAGCGAGCGGAAGCCCAACGGCAGAGAAGATGCTCTCTTGGTGTTCTGGAGGACGACCTCCCCAACCGGCGACGCGGTCGAGGGAGCTGAGAAGGAGGCCGCGGTGGAGTAGTCGAGGGACTTGACGTCGACGCGGCAAAGCCTGAGCTCGGGGCTCTTGACGCGGACGGTGAGGGCGTGTTAAGGAAATAAGAACAACTCAGCCAACGCACTCTGCTGTTACAACTTCAACAAAGGAAGACAATGAAAGTGAAAGGGCTGCAGCTATTGTAAAGGCTAGAGGAAGTATAAAGCACGTCAAAGCACACAAGTCAGAGGAGACTATTTGACCTCTTTTTTACACGTGTACTGCGATTCAGTTTTTTAGTTAAAACAGATTAGAAATAGTTTTCTTGTTTTTAGGGGTTCTTATCTTCTTCTTCAATGGGTCTTCGATGAGGTTCACTAAGCTCATAACAGAAAGGGAAAACTGAGCACACCATCAAGACTTGCTCTGTGATGTATAGCATATATTGTGTAGATACAGAGAGTGAAGAAGGTCTGAATAATAATTCTTCAGTCATTATTCATCTTGTTCATCTTCACATGGTATCGAGCAGTGTTCGATCATCCTTACCGGATCTCGCTGGATCGATCTTCGACACGGATCTAACTCGATCCGAAGCCGACGGCAACCGCGGTAACGACGGTGGCGAATCCGGGTCGTGGAAATCGAAGACCGATGGTCGGGATCGCGAGGGGGTTCTCAATCGCTCTCGGGTGGCTCGAGGGTTTCTCGGCGGATCTCTCTTCTTCTCAATCGCTCTCAAGGATCAGCGTTACTCGATCGGGAGCTCGAAGCGCGAAGCTCAGATTCGTGCCGAGTTTTGAAGGTCTCAACTCTGCTTCGAGGGTAGAGATCTAAGGCCGATCAACCGAATTTCGATTCGGACTCCCTTATTCATCCACTGAAGTTGCAGATTCAACCGAAGCCACTTCCCCAAAGCACCACCACTTGCGATCACGAGATAGAGGTACTTCTGTGGCAACTGATCTTCACGTAGAATGAGGTTCTTTGAAATGGCATCTCTTCCGCCTTGGGGTAATGGCAGTGAAAATCTGGAATGAAAATGGAGTTGTGTTAGCAGCCCGTCGACCACGTATTACTTTATGTGGCACCAGATTTTCACACTTTGGACAGAAAACTCTTCCAATTTCAGCGATCACAAGTATAGCAAGCATGTTCGTCCCTAATTCGCATGCTCTATCATTCTTATTGGAAAGGTTTATTCATCAATCACTCGAATCCAATCGAAAGAGCCGAAGTTAGCAAAGTGCTGGATTTTTTTTTTCGTTTGTCTGTTGATAGCCGAAGTTAGCTGAAGTTAGCCGAAGATAGCAACAGATCGCAGTATCTTGGTTTTTTTTTTTTTCAGACCGAGTGCTCTGTTTTCGAGTTACCTGAAGTTAGCTGAAGTTAGCCGAAGTTAGCCGAAGTTAGCTGAAGTTAGCAAAGTGCCGAAGTTAGCTGAAGTTAGCCGAAGTTAGCAAAGTTACCTGAAGTTAGCTGAAGTTAGCTGAAGTTAGCCGAAGTTAGCTGAAGTATCGAAAGTGCCGAAGTTAGCTGAAGTTAGCCAAAGTTAGCAAAGTGCCGAAGTTAGCAAAGTGCAGTATCTTGGATTTTTTTTTTTTTCAGACCGAGTGCTCTGTTTTCGAGTGACCGAGTGCTCTGTTTTTCAGTCGAGTGACCAAGTGCTCTGTTTTCAGTCGAGTGACCGAGTGCTCTGTTTTCAGTCGAGTGCTCTGTTTTCTTTTTCAGTCGAGTGCTCTGTTTTTTCAGTCTCTATGATAAGTTTGAACTTCACTAATCGCAGCTGATCATTCTTGTTTGTTGATTTGGAGATTTCAAAGCACAATTATCATCGTCTTCTTCAAAGCTGTGAGAACACGAAGATGGCAGCAAGAATACAGAAGTACCCTTTCCCAATACATGTCAATATTTCTAATTTTGTCACAATCAAGCTTGCTGAAGATAATTTTCTGTTATGGCAAGCAGGTTTCACAGATTTCTTGAAGCCAAGAACTTTTTGGCTTCATTAATGGTGAAATTCCATCACCTCCTCGAATGTTACAAATTGAAGTTGTGGTGTGAAATCGAAGCCGTAAATCCAGATTACACCGATTGGACAAAAACCGATCAGCTTGTATCATCATGGATTAGTGGAGCTGTATCTCGAAAACATTTCGAGCTTGATTATTGGCTTAGAAACATCCTATGAGGTATGGCAGACTCTTCTTAATCGTTTTACACGAAGTCGGTTGCTAGAGAGTTTGAACCGAGAGGAAAACTACAAGCATGTCAGAAACGAGATCGAGTTCTTTCTGTTTATCTTAGAGAATACAAATCCATCTGTGATCAGCTAAATGCTATAGGAAAGCCTGTAGATGAGATAACCAAAATGTTTGGTGTTTTGGAAGGACTGGGTTCTGAGTATGAAAATTTCCGAACTACTATATACTGCTTGAAACCTCAACCAGAATATGATGAGGTAATAGCACAATTAGAAAGATTTGAAACAAGGCTGCAGAACTATTCCAGGAACCAGTATAACCCCAATCTAGCTTACTTTGGGCAAAGACAATCTGAAATACAGCCGAAAGGAAACACTGACAGAGAATATATCCCTCAGAACTCTGGTTTTGCAGTACAAAGAAGCAATTACAGAGGGGGACGTAACTATGGTCGAGGACGTGCTACTAATGGTAGAGGTCGTGCTTATGGATATTCGAAAGAAGTCGAACTCAGAACAAACACCTTGATTCGGGATCAAGGGGATCAGCAGTTTAGACAGAAAAATGACTTCCCCGGATCTAGTCGGGGTTTCACCATATGCAAGTTACTCACAAAGGTATCGGGACATCAAAACTTATCCATCTTCGACTCTAACCTTCAATAAACATCTGCGGGATGAGAAAATAACAGGAAGTGCTCGATCGGAGTGCCAAATTTGTAAACGTCCGGGACATGATGCACTTATTTGCTGGTATCGATTTGATAACTCATATCAAGTCTGAAGCAATTCCAACAAAGCATTGGCAGCGATACATCTCGAGGATCCAAAGGAAATGAGTGGTATCCGGATACCGGTGCTACGGCTCACATCGTGCAAATCCCGGTATTCTTCATACACTCTCTAAGTATAGTGGAACTGATACTGTCATGATAGGAAATGGATCATGTCTGCCTATTACTTACATTGGTGATACTCTGTTAAATACTGAGGACAAATCATTACCTCTTAATGATGTACTGATTGTTCCAGAAATAAAGAAGAATCTTCTCTCAGTTTCTAAACTAACAGATGACTATCCTTGTTCATTTGTCTTTGATAAACTGGTGTCTATGTAAAGGACAATCACACCAATACAACAATGAAGCTCGGAAGGAAAATTAGAGGACTTTACCGAGTGGACTCACACACTACAGAAGCATTCTTCACTCAAAGACATAGAGCTATAGCAGAAGATGTGTGGCACCAGAGATTGGCTCACACAAACTCGAAAATAGTAAAGCATCTACAGAATCAGAAGCTGATTTACTGTAATGCAACAGCACAGACTATATGTAGAAGCTGTCAAATAGCAAAGAGTACAGCTTTACCTTTTCCTTTATCAGACACTACATCCAATGTTCCTTTAGAAAAGATACACTGTGACATTTGGGGTCCCTCACCAGTTAGTTCTTTTCAGAAATTTAAGTACTATGTCATCTTTGTAGACAATTTTTCCCGCTATAGTTGGCTGTATCCAATGAAGTCAAGTCGAATTCTATGATATCTTTGTTGAGTTTCAAACTAGTCGAGAGGCAATTCAATCATAGAATCAAAATTTTTCATTGTGATGGAGGAGGAGAGTTCATAAGCAACAGATTCCGAGAATCATTTAAGGAATTGTGGCATCAAACAGTTCATGTCTTGCCCACATACACCGTAACAGTAATGGAATCTCGAAAGGAAACATCGTCATATAGTTGAACTGGGTTTAGCTATGCTGTATCACTCTAGAGTTCCATTGAAATTTTGGGTAGATGCCTTCATGACAGCTAACTATATTGTGAATATTCTTCCTACACCAAAGTTACAATTGGATTCACCTTACAGCAAAATTCATCATCATCAGCCCAGCTACGAACATCTAAGGGTCTTTGGATGTGCATGTTATCCTTGTCTTAGACCATATACGCAACATAAATTTGATCCCAGATCTCTTACTTGTGTCTTCCTGGGATATAGTGAACGCCATAAAGGGTATCGCTGTCTTGTACCTACTGATGGTCGTATATATATCAGTAGACATGTTGTGTTTGATGAGAATTTCTTTCCTTTCACAAAGAAATTGACAACCGACTATGAACAAGTATACTACTCGTACAAACAATGGGCGTAAGAAGTTAACCTTCTTGATTCTCCAAGTGCAACACCAAAAAAAAGTGGTTTCACCGACAATAGCAAAGAAAGTATAGTCCTACTTTGGAAGATGATCACACTGATACATCATACATTGTAGGTATGCCACAAATTTCATCTTTCACACATATGCAATCTGATTCAGTTGCTGAAGAACAACCAGGTCTTACTTCCACAAGTGTTACACCAACTGACATTGTTATTGATCAAGGCCAACACAATTCTATAACTAATCCTCAAGGTACTACTGCTGTTCATCATATGCAGACTCGACTGAAATCTGGTATTACAAAACCAAATCCTAAGTATGCATGTTTGGCTGAATATAAAGTGCCTCTGGAACCACGATCGCTAAATCGGCCTTAGCTGATGAAGGGTGGTATGAGCAATGCAAGAAGAAATGACGCTTCGTATGAAAATCGACCTGGATACTAGTTCCCGAGTAACTAACCGATGAATGTTATAGGCTGTAAATGGGTGTTTAAAACCAAATTAGCACCCGATGGTAGTCTTGACAGATTAAAAGCTCGGTTAGTTGCCAAAGGGTTTCATCAAGAAGAGGGAGTTGACTTTATCGAAACATTCAGTCCCCGTTGTTAAACATGCTACCATTCGTATAGTACTTTTCGTGGCTATGATGAAAAATTGGCCAATACATCAACTTGATGTTAAAAACGCTTTCCTCCATGGAGTCTTAAATGAGACAAAGTGTATATGGAGCAGCCACCGGATTTATACATCCTCAACGGTCTCAGTGTGTTTGTCTTCTCAAGAGGTCTTTATATGGTCTTCGTCAAGCACCACGTGCCCGGTTTGATAAATTTAGTAATTTTCTTCTTGAAAATGGCTTTTTCTCGCAGTACATACCGACCCATCTCTCTTTGTTCTTCATACTGGTTCAGATACAGTACTGTTATTACTCTATGTAGACGACATACTTTTGACCGGTAGTTCAGCTCAGCTTCTAGCTACATTGATCAAGAAACTGAGCCTTCACTTCCACATGAAAGATCTCGGGTATCTTCATTATTTTTTAGGAATTGAAGCCAAACGTACTTCTCAAGATCTATTTCTTTGTCAGACCAAGTATGCCATTGATCTACTTAACAAAGCTCACATGACAGAATGCAAAACCCGAGGAAGGCGGCGCGGAGGATGACGATCGGGGTGAGGGCGTAGACAAAGCATTTGCTGCTGCTGCGCCCTCTGGTTGCGGCGAGGCGGCGGCTTGGCGAAGTGGGCGAGCTCCACGTCGTCGCTCCGGAGGCGGGGTCCGGAGGGCACCATTGGGCTAGTCGGATCTTCTTTAGGCATCACGAAAGTCTGAGTGGATCTGTGCTGTGCTGCTCTGTCGCTGTCGCTCTTTGAACCTCCGCCGGTGATGACCCGCATAGGGCGTTCGAGGCGGCATAGGAAGGTGCTAAAGCCTAAGGCAAGATCGACGGCAGCGGAGGGTGGAGGAAGAAGAGCAGATGGGTAGTTATGGTGGACAACTGCACCGGCCAAGACCATGTTTTCAGGATCATCTCACCACAGAGGAAGCAGATTGAAGATTGAGGACGAGATTCATTTGGTTTTGGGAAACAGAGAGGACTAAGACTTTCTGCTGGATCTGGATCTGGTCATCCACACTAACTCCTAAAATCTTGCAAATGTAAATAGCGATTGATTGTATTATGTAATCTCCCTCTCTCTGTGAGCTCATAATCTCTTGCGCGTGTGAATAGGGGTGCATGTCTGTGTGCTTGTATGAATATGTTGGGGTGTGCAATGAGGAAAGATCAGCTGGCTTGTTTTGGGTTTCATGCGCAACTTTAGTAGGAAATAGCAGTGTTGTACAAAAATCCTAGTTTTGCGAACTAGAATGATTCGAGCTTTACGAGACATTGCAGTTTACCACACACTCTCGATAGCATGCATAAATCTTCCGAATTCCCACCTTGAGTTCAAGTACTGCTACGAAAAATTCGATTTGACTCCGCCCATTTCGCATTCAGGAAACCAGTAACAGCGGCAGAGCCATGGCATTCAATTAAAATTTGCAGAAACTTCTTGCTCCGAGCTAAACAACAGTAGGGAAAAGAACAAGATAAATCCTCTGCCTCGCTAGCGAAAGAAAAGAAAGACAAAAAGAATATGCTCGATCGAGCAAGATTCCAGATCGCTCCACTTCTCATCCGATTACCACTGATTTCAAATCCATCTCTAACACATTCAGAACCCCCATAAAAGAACAAAAGAACTACATCAAGATCAAGATCATATCATAAGAACAGAGAAAAAACGAAACAGCAGAATCAGCCGGCTGCAAGTGCTTTAGACCATCAAAGATTCAAACCCAGAACGCGGACGTGAAGAAATCATCTTCTTCGAGAGGGACACGCTCCATCGAAGAGAAAGAGCAAGAACGAAATCAAACCCCAGTCGAAACGAAATCACCATGGGGAATTCGGTATATACCATATCAACCAGACCATAATCAGCAGCATCAACACGAACCCAATCAACAGCTCCTCCAACGACCCACAATAGCAGGCAGCACAAGAGAACTGGACCTCATACTTCTCGCTCAAATTCGCATACAAGATCCCCCAGTTCCTCGCGCGAGCTTGGCTGCTCGTCGTCTCTTTTGCTTCCTCATCGACCAGCTCGTAAACGTAAGCTTCCGCAACGCCTTCCTTCCTCAATGGCGTCCCTTGCCCCGACCTCAAGTGCCCCAACAGGCCCTTCACGTACATTTCGGAGTAGAGCTCGTTGGCATCGATCTCTGCTGCATCGGGGCTCGAGTTTGGCCACCCTGTCTCGGCCACAATCACCGGGATGTTCTCATGCCCCGCAACCGCCATGGCCGTGATCACCGCATCGACCATCATGTCGAAGAGATTTCGGTACCATGCTCTCTCGCATTCACTTGAACTCCGACTTTCGTGATGCCTAAAGAAGATCCGACCAGCCCAATCGTGCCCTACGGAGCGACGACGTGGAGCTCGCCCACTTCGCCAAGCCGCCGCCTCGCCGCAACCAGAGGGCGCAGCAGCAGCAAATGCTTTGTCTACGCCCTCGCCCCGATCGTCATCCTCCGCGCCGCCTTCCTCGGGTTCGCCCTCACCGTCCGCGTCAAGAGCCCCGAGCTCAGGCTTCGCCGCGTCGACGTCAAGTCCCTCGACTACTCCACCGCGGCCTCCTTCTCAGCTCCCTCGACCGCGTCGCCGGTTGGGGAGGCCGTCCTCCAGAACACCAAGAGAGCATCTTCTCTGCCGTTGGGCTTCCGCTCGCTTGCGATTCGCCGTCCTCACCGTCTCTGTAACGAGGTCCCGCTTCCGCCTCCCTCGCATCCCCTGCATCAGCGACAAGGACGGCGACTGGGAGAGGAAGAGCCCGGTCGCCGTTGAAGACGGAGGAGAATGCAGATGCGGAGGTGGCGGACGAGGCGGATGCGTAAGTGCGGCGGCGTGGTTCGTCGGACGGCGGGCTCCGTCGTTCGCCGGAGGAGCAGCGCGAGGCAGATGCGGAAGCGGGGGCGGTGGCGTGATTCGTCGGACGGCAGCTTCGTCGTCCGATCGGAGAAGAAGCGGAGGGCAGAGCAACCGGGCGAGAGTCAAACGAAAAAATGGAGAGAGAGAGTTTGTAAGAGAGAAGGATTGCTATTATTTTCTTGGGAGGAGAGAGAGCGTGCGCCGAATTTTTCAAATTTCCCGAGAGGGAAAGGTTTCGGTGGGCCCAGCATAGCTCGTCGAAAGGCCAGGAGAAGGCTAGTGTAGGGTGCGCGTGACAAAAATTTCTATTTCTTGATTTCTTCGTTTCTCTCGTTCCCTGCAAGGTTTGGAGCAAAACGTTTGGTAACGATTTGATTTTCTATTTCGAAACAGATTTCTATTCCGTAAATGAGAAATTGAAGAAATCGAAGCTGAAATTTTTAACTTCTCGTTTCGAAATAGAAATCGAAGCTGAAATCAAACCATATAAAAGAACCTTATGCTTTCTTACTAACTTAATTCACTCATAACCACAACTTCACAAATTATTGCTAATTTTCTTTTTCTTATTTTGCTCGTGTTTTTTTTTTTTTTTTTTTTTATTTTATAACTTCATCTTTAGGATGAAAGGCAATCGAATGGGTCCCCAATTTTCAAAAACCACCAAAGTTCTTAAATGCTTACTTAAAAACAATGGGCCTCTTTCCTCCTAGAAAGGGCACGCGCATGGCCAGTTGAAGAAAAAGTTCTTACGTAATAGATGAATAAAAAACGTGCCTAGAAATTTAACCTTGTTTCTTTACATATTCAAAATTCTTGTAAAATCAAAATAATTAAATTTTTACACAATCTTGAATTTTAATTCGAAGGCAAGAGATTCAAGAGAATCTCTCTTTGCTATGCAAGGGCCATTAAAGGTTCATTGAGCAACAATAAAGAAATTAGGGATGAGCAACTAGATTGATTTAATTCGAGAATCAAAATAAACCGACCTTCTCCCGATTGGTTCCTAACCATAAACGTTACTTCGAGGTAGAATTCTCATATATTCATTTACACTATCAATTTTATTTTGTTGATAATCTTGTATAATACTAGTCTTTGATAAAATGACAAGGTTTGTATAGGCGCCATTGATGGCACCCATATTCATGCTTCCGCAGTACTTGTCTGAACCTATGTAGGATGAGCTTACAAACGATACATTGACCGAGGAGGGAAACCAAATAAATACGCTTAGGAAAACCATTGCCAATAAAATGGCAAGGGATAATAATATGCCGGAAATTCCATGAAATTGTATTTCTAACTTTTGTAATGTATTAGTATTATTTCGACTATTATTTTGTATTTGAGGATTTCCTATGTTGTTTTAGTATTATTTCGACTATTATTTTGTATTTAAGGATTTCCTATGTTTTTATCTAATCAATTTCTATTCCTAGAAATAGAAATTTTATTATGTTATTAAACGGATTTCTGTTTTTAAATAGAAATTTTGAGTCGTTATCAAACGGGTTTTGCTCAAAACTGTCCAGGGAATAGAAATTGAGAAATTGATTTCTGGAAATCACTGCTTCGAAAAATTTTATTAAATGCGCACAGTAAAGCTAAAGTGAGAGAAAAAAAGAAAAACAAAAATGCAGAAGACAGCAAGCGGGCCACGCTTCCACGTGGCGCCGCGTGAGTGGTCCGGGACCACGCTGATGTGGAGCTCCCGGACCACCCAATATTTTCTCGTGGGCGGCCGGCGGCTTTATGAAAGAGAGAGAGTTCGGGGAGTAGCAGAGATTTCCAAATGGCGGCTTTTGGAGAAAGTTCGTGGATGGACAACCCCCTCCCGTCAACCTCTTCGAGTCGTTTGAGTGCGTCTTGGTTGCCGATGACTCGATGCGGAGGCCGCGGAAGAAGAGCGTGAGGAAGAGTCAAAATGACTCAGTCGGGCTTAGAAAATCTCCACCAAATGACTTGGTCAAAATGTAACGTTTGATATTTTTCACGACCCTAGTAACTTTACTTTTCTTCACGACCACCCCGACATAACCCATTACACTTGTACAATATCCCGCTGTCTATCGAGAGCTAGATCAATCATAAAGTGCATCTCGGAATCGAAGCATTTCTAGTAAGCTTGTGATTACAAATTCGCTGAACGGATTTTATGATCAAATCTTACGTGCATTGGACCATTCGATTTCTAGGAGAATATTTTGGATCGAACCACACGATCTGCTCTTACAATTTTTCCCGTTGCTTTTTCAAAAGGAGCTCTATATGACCCACGAAAGGAAATGTGGATTCAAAAGGAATGGGCCGAGGCTCCACTTTCATGGTCGTTTCTACTCTTTTAGTATCTTTAAATAGAAAATTTACTAATTAATGACGAAAGTAAAATAGAATAATGTCGCGGTCCTCGTGGATACTACGATTGTTTAATGCATGAAGCACTGACTTAATACGATCTTAATGTCGCGAGGTCCACAACTTGCCAGAAGCGGGATTGGGAAAGAGAGAGAGTGGACGTTTGTTGCCAAATTGACTTAGCTAGTCAACTCTCTCTCTCGATGAAAGATCATTAGGTATATAATATTGCTTAAGTGGCAGCTAATAAGACGTGCTCATAGGCTAGGCCGGTAGGACCCGATGAGTCCTAAGATAATTTTGTACAAGTCCGATCCGAAAGCATTTGATTGCAAAGCCCAGCCCGTCCTGGACTTGAAATCTAAGTACATTTTTTCAAAGATGAGGAAGCTTGGACGATGAGTTGAATATGATTTTCGGGCGTAGCCGAGACCCTCCATTCGATTACCTCTAAAAGGATGACGCCCGTGAGACTTGGCTTGATTCCCATATTGCATATCCCTCTATAGAGTCGCTAAGACATTTGCTCGGACTCAATCTGTATCCATTCTTAACAAATTCAAAGACGGATCGGAGATTATTTTTCCTTTTTGGATTAGTTGGCAAGTTGCAATGAAAGGAACATTAGTAATTAAAATCCAAGATAAGGCATTCTGATTAATGGTGTGTAAAAAAATCGAGAACCGCCCAAATCGCCCGAAACCGGACCGGATCGAACCAAAACCGGCAGTTCTCATAGGGGCCGGTCCAGTTCCCAATTACAATTTAGTGGAACCGGTGAGTACCGGTCCGGTTCCCGGTTCTGGGTGTGGAATCGCCCATCCACCTCCCGAACTGGACTTGTATATAGGTATATGTATATGTATGTATATATTAAAAAAAAATTCCATCACAATTACTTAATTATTTTGTAATATTTTGACCAAATATATATGTATATTTGTATTATTAAACATTATTGACTAATTTTATCTCTTGGGTGTGTAATAGGACTATTCTCTTACTTATTTTTTTTTTTTTCATTCTAATAATCCATTTATTTGCTTTTTCAACCAAAACAAAATAAACGAACGAAGAGGAAGGAGAGGACCTATTGAAGATGTTCATAAATGTTGTGGTGCTTTGTTGTCATGATACGAAATGAAGAGCCAAATATAAGGCCAAATAAGTTTTGGTGCTGTAAAATAGAAACTAGGTTCAACTTCATATTAATTGATAAATGCAATTTTGTAGGGATTAGGGGATCAGTTCTATGGACCCATTCGGAAACCGAACTGGACTGATTGTCCGATTCTCGGGTGGATCCATAGAACTAATGGGTGGTTCTTGATTCCAATTTTTCGGGACCGATCCTTAGTAGGCGGTTCCTGATTCTAAGGTAATAACCGCCCACCTAGATCATGCTCATCCCTACTTCCATCATTGGTGGTCGGCTCTTAACTGGGACTTTTCTCGGAAGTCGGCAAGAAAGCGAAAGATCAAACAGACAAGAAATGGCAAGCGAAGCCAATTAAATATGACCTTTTCTATTTCTACATAATATCGAGACATTAGCTATGGGCCTCGTGCAAAGTCTTTATTAAAACCAAGTCGCAAGGGGAAAATGCATATTGTCAATGTCAAATTTCACGAGTCAGGGGTTCTCGGAGGTCGCCGGACAACGATGCTCCGCGAAAAAAAGTCTCCCGCGTTTTTCATTTTCCTTATTTTTCTGGTATATTGATTGGGAGCAAAATTCAAAGCATGTGATGATAGGGTTCTAATCAAAGCGTTGTCTATGGCAAGTTCACTCATTTTATTTGTTTATCCTTTTTTGTCCGCCATTTTATAACATTCAGCATTTGCATGGCAATTGGAAAAATTACTCAATCAATTTCAATATATTCTACAGATGCTAATTCAGTCCTAAACTTTTCAGTTTTGCTAATTAAGTCATAAACATTTGCACGAAATTTTAATTTAATCATTCCCATCAATTTTCACCAGAAAATCGCTGACGCGGCAATCCTATCACCGCCAGTCATCCTACGTAGAACATCGCCACATTAATAATTTATAATAAAAAAGGCTGAAAGGACTGCATTAGAATTTCACATAAATATTAAAAATTGAATTAATAAATTAAAGATTTATGATTAAATTGGTATTTGTATAAGAATTGATCGGATAATTTCTGCAAGTTTAAGCTAGTGGTGAAGACATGACAAGACCTCCTTATGATTAGGAGCACTGAATGGAGTACTTTGGATAGTATTCAAGCGAAGCCCTTGAAGTGCCGTTGGTGTCTTGCTTTTTTCACCTCTGCAGTCTGCACCATGAGGGGAGCATGTATTGCTTGCGCGGCTACTTAGTTTATCCAAATTAGAAATCTCTACTTTCGTATTAGTCCTCACTTGTTTTGTATCGCGTGATTGCTTGGTCTCTCTCGATTTGACATTGCTGCTATATTTTCCAAACCAATTCTATATATAGGATTGACATAAATCTTGTAATTGTGTGATATATTTATATAGTGAAAATTTCAAATAGGAGCATGAAGTACTCTCATTTTTTTTTTTAAATAAGGGTTTGAAATAGACCTTACTTTAAAAAAAGGTCTAAATTAGCCATGTCAATCTCAAAAAGACCTGACCTCGGCTTTTAGTTTATTATTATTATTATTATTATTATTTTTATTATTTTTATTATTTTTATTATTATTATTATTATTATTATTATTATTATTATTATTATTATTATTATTATTATTATTATTATTATTATTATTATTATTTTCTTTTCGTTTTTTTTTTTTTTTCCATTTTCAAAAAAGAAAAACTCAAAAATGGAAAAAAAGAAGCTAAAACTTACGAAAAAAATACTTGGGGGGAGGGCCCTCCAGCATGGGTTTTATTTATTTATTTGTGTTTTCTTCTTCTTCTTCTTTTTAAGTTTTAGCCTCTCTTTTTATTAGTTTGCCTTTTTATGGAAAAAAAGAATAAAGGAAAGAAAATAAAATAAAAATTAAAGGAAGGAAATGCCCTTAACTAGTCAATGAGTTTGAGTCTTTCTTTGAGAATAACATAGACACTTCAAGATCTCATTTGAAACAAGGTATACCCAGGTCATTGTTTGAGAAATGAGGGTATTTCAACTCTTATTTGAAACAAGATTTACTTTGGACTCTTATTTAAAGAAATGACGGAACTTCATGCCCTTATTTGGAATTTGCCCCTCTCTCTCTCTCTCTCTCTCTCTCTCTCTCTCTCTCTCTCTCTCTATATATATATATATATATATATATATATATATGTCTTATTGTTTTAAATGAAAAATCTAATGATAAGGATGAGATTGATGGGGTTTTTATGAAAATGGGTTCTTTGTTAATTTTGGACAAGAATATAAATGGCTTAGAAAGCAAAGAAATTTAAAATACAAGTATTAGGAACTTATGATATGTTTGGTAGCCAAGATAAAAGTCAGGATAGATAAATTTATCTTATCATGCATTTGGTTCCTGAAAGAAAGGCAAGAGGAGAAGGAAGAGAATAGAGAGAGAGACTCGTGTAGGAATTTCTGTATTCCAATATGTATTGAATGTACAGTTTAGTCTAATAAATAATACAAATTGTATTCTCAGTGCAAGGAAATAAAAAGATCTAATAATCAATCTAGATCTAAGTCTAATATTCAATTTACATAAATACATGAAACGTAATCAATCAAGATTAATCAAGATCAATCAAGATATGGGACAAATCCGCATATCTTCCAACACTCCCCTCAAGCTGGTGGCTTATATATGTCCAAGACGCCTAGCTTGTTAAGTAGATATGCAAGTTGCTTCTGACATAGGGGCTTGGTGAACATGTCTGCTGGCTGTTCTGTTGTCCCAATTCCTCTTGTCTCAATTACTCCCTCTTGGATCTTTTCACGTTTAAAGTGACAATCCACTTCTATGTGCTTGGTTCTTTCGTGCACTATACGATTGGATGCAAGTTTAAGAGCCGCATCATTATCACAGTATAGCTTCGTGGATCCTTGTACTTCTACTCCAAGATCCTTGAGCAATCCTCGCATCCAAACTACTTGACATGTAGCCTTAGCCATAGCTCGGTATTCTGCTTCGGCTGAAGAAAGAGATACGGTAGCCTGTTTCTTGGTCTTCCAAGAAAGAAGAGATTCTCCCAATTTTATGCAATATCCAGTGACAGATCTCCTACTAATGGGACAAGTTGCATAGTCTGCATCACAATATGCTGACATTCTCAAGTCATTTTTTCTAGATAGAAGTATCCCAAGTCCTGGACATTTCTTCAAGTATTTCACGACTTTCAAGGCTGCATCCAAATGAGATCGCTTTGGCTGATGCATGAACCGGCGAGTGTCTCGAACCGCATATGAGATATCAGGTCTAGTCATTGTCAGGTATATAAGTTTCCCAACAAGTCTTTGATAGCCTGATGAATCACTGAGTACAGGATCATCATTTCGAGATGTTACTTTATCATAATCTGCAGTGGTCAGCTTAGTGTTCTGTTCTATGGGAATTACAGCTGGCTTGCATCCTGAAAGACCTGCCTCTGATATGATCTCTAAAATAAATTTCCGCTGACTAAGGGAAATTCCTTTGTCAGAACGAGCAATTTCAATTCCAAGAAAGTATTTTGGCGCTCCTAAATCTTTAATATGAAAGGTAGCGTGCAAATATTCCTTGAAATTCTCTATAGAGGTTCTATCATTTCCCATGACAAGTATGTCATCAACATAAATCATCAGATAGATAGATGACATACCTTCAATACGTGAAAATAAAGCATAATCATGTTTGGACTGTTTGAAGCCTGCTGTTGTAAGAGCACTAGCAAATTTTGCATACCATTGTCTGGATGCCTGTTTCAATCCATAAAGGGATTTACGGAGACGACATACTCTATTCTCCCCCTGTCTCCGTATGCCTTGAGGAATATCCATGTATATTTCTTCATCCAGATCACCATGGAGGAAGGCATTATGAACATCCATCGGGGTGTAGATTCCAGTCATTAATGGCAGCAACGACTAAGAAGGAACGCATCGTAACATCTTTGGCAACCGGAGAGAATGTCTCGTGATAATCAAACCCTTCTCTCTGGGTGAATCCTTTAGCGACTAATCTTGCCTTGTATCGTTCAATGGAACCATCAGCACGATACTTGATCTTATAGACCCATTTGCATCCAATCGGTTTTCGATGATGTGGTAATGGAACAAGATCCCATGTATGGTTGTCAGTAAGTGCCTTCAATTCGGCCGTCATGGCTTCTTGCCATTTTGGATCAGTAGAGGCTTCATTATAACTGGATGGTTCCTTGTTGTCGGATAAACGACTAATACAACATCTATGCTCCTTAGATAATCTATGAAAAGAAACATAGGAGGAGATTGGATGTTGAATACCTGGAGAGTTGTGAGCAGCACATACATAATCCTTGGTCCAAGTTGGAGGTTTTGTAGCTCATCCAGAACGCCGAGGATATTCAATTCCAGTTGGAGATGGTGATGTCTCTTGTGAGGGAGTCGGTGCAGGGTCAGGGATATCCACAGTGGCAATGGAATCTTCTTCTGCTTCTTGTTGGATATGTATATGTTCTGAAGTATTTAAGTGCACATCAGAGTTTTGTGAAACAATGTTGCGAGAAGAATCAAGACTCCGTGGTTGTGGCATTGGTATGTAAGAGAGATCTTGATAAGAAGCCTCATCAGGGAAGGTCTGACTTCTGGGAATTGTCTCTGGACCTTCATTTGGAGATGCATTTTCTGAAAATGGGAAAATATTCTCATGGAAAATCACATCTCGGCTGATGAAGAATTCCTGAGTTGAGATTTCAAGAACTCGATATCCCTTTTGTAGATTTGGATATCCCATAAGGATGCATCGACGTGCACGTGGGCTCAATTTATCTCGAGGTCCCGTTGTTGCAATATAACAGAGACAGCCAAAGATCCTGAGGTGGTTTAAATCTGGCTTCTTTCCAAAGAGCAGCTCAAACGGTGTTCGCCCGTTCAGGATTCGAGTAGGCATTCTATTAATAAGATATGCTGCTGTAGTGACACAATCGCCCCAAAAATGATCTGGAACATATGCCTGAAATTTCAAGGCACGAGCAACTTCCAGGAGATGTCGATGCTTCCTTTCAACCACGCCATTTTGTTGTGGTGAATATACACATGAATGTTCATGTTGAATGCCATGAGAATTGAATAATGAGGAGCATTCATGACTAAAAAATTCACTTCCGTTATCAGTACGTATCCGCTGAATGGATTTCTGGAATTGATTCTTAGATAGTAAGATAAAATTCTTCAAGTGAGAAACGGCTTGATTCTTAGAATGCATCAAGAAAAGCCATGTTGCCCGAGAATAGTCATCTACTATAGTAAGAAAATAACGAGAACCATCATGATTGACCGTATGATATGGTCCCCAAATGTCCACATGAATTAATGCAAATATGTCATTAGAACGTGAAGTACTGGAAGGAAAAGGTGTTCTTGATTGCTTTGCAAGGGGACAAATAGAACACTCAGGATGTGGAAAGGAAGCACTATGACCCAATCTCATGTGCATAGTAAAATTTCTATCATTGGTAGTGGAATTACACAATGATTTCTTATTGGAAAGAAAATTGAAATTACTTGGAAAGTCTATCCAGAAATAGAGTCCTTCAGAGAGATTACCCAAGCCCATCAGTCTGCCGGTCGAAAGGGCCTGAAATAAACAGTGTTAGCATCAAAAATACCCGGCATGAATTCTCTTTGCAGGCTCTAGACACGTATATGAGGTTGAACTGGAATTCTCGGGGACATAGAGCACATTCTCGGAGAATAATCGTGGACCGAGATGCACATTCCTGTCACCGTGACATAAGTGGAACTGCCATTGGGTAATTGAATGGAGACGGGATGATATAAATTTTTATTTATATCTGAAAATAATCCCTTGTCGCATACAATATGGTCACTTGCCCCAGAATCAATAATCCATGCTTTTCTGGAAATATAATTAATTAGGCAATGTGAAATACCTGAGAAATTTCCCCCTTTTGAACTATCCATTTTTTGTAATGCCTGCATGAGCCGCCGATCTCGGCCAATTGAAATAGCCGATCAATTTTGGACTTGTTGGTCTAGTGACTTGATAGGCAGTGGAAATTTTTTTTTTCTTTATCACCTGGTTTCCCGTGTAATTTCCAACAGTTGTCAATAGTATGGTTAGTACGCTTGCAATAATCGCAAAAAAATTTACCCTTTCCTTTAAAATTTTTTGCGAAATTTCTGGATGACGTGGCGAAGATCTGGCCGTCCGTTCCTTTGATCGCGATCTCCTGTCCACCGTCGGATCCGAGCGCGTAATCCCCACCTTGGGTGCCGTCCGATCCTCGCGTGAATTCTCGGCCGTTCGATCCACGCGCGAAATCTGAGCCACTGGATCCGCGCGTGTGATCTGGTCCGTTCGCCCCATCCCTTTTAAAGGGGCGCGGATCCGCATCTCCAAACCCTAAGAGGGTTTTCCTTTCGCGAGCTAGGGTTGAAGAGCTCCTGGCGGCCGCGTCTCTTCGTTCTCCACGGGCGGCGAGAGCGAGACTCTCGCTGTTCCTCGCATGATCGACTGATGCGAGTCGCTGACTCTCCTCTTGCATCTCCAACTAGAAGATTCGTCCTATTGTTGGCATGGGATCCATGGCCAGGATGTGAGATCTGAACGTGAGGTATGATTCGTTTAGAATCATGAGAAATCTCGTGGCCTTTTCTCTCTCTTTGATCTGTTTGTATTGTTTGAGAGTCGATTCTGGCCCTTCTAGTCTTTCCTCCGCTGCTTCGAGTTGATTCCACGAGACGATAGTCTGTTGAAGCGAGCACGGTGACCGTCGAGTTCCCCGTTTGAGTTCGCGATTTCCGCATTAGGTTAAAAATTTTTGCTTGATCCAATTTTCCATACATTTCTCGTATGTTTTCCCACATGGTTTTAGCATCCCTCGTGGGTGGAAGCCCGGCCCGCGACCTCGGTGAGAGGCAATTACCGATCCATGTTCGGACGAGGTGGTTGCACTTTCGCCAGTGTCGGGCTTGGCGTTCATCCGAGGGGATTGCGATGGTTCCATCGAGGAAACCATCTTTATCCTTCGTTATCAATGCCCGCCGGAGCTGACCACTTCGAGTATACTTCTGCTCCGGTTAGTTGTTGGCTTATTAGTCGAAGCTCCGGTCCGTCGGCGTTGGAAACGTACAAAGGGCGCCGGTTCCGGTCGCCCGGTGAACGCCGCCGTCGGAACGGGCGAAAACCGGGCATGAAATTCGGGTAGGGATTCGTCCCTTGGCCCGATTCGCCCGACCCGATCGGATGACCCGTATTGAGATATCCCGGGTAGGGATTTTGACCCGCACCGAGTTGCCGAACCGCTTGATCCGCCCGTCTCGCTCTATCACGATGGCTAGGCTTGCCCCATTCGTGGCCGGCGGGCCCCATCGTGACTTTGGTGGCCCACGAAACCGGGCAAAGTGATGACATTGGGCTTGGCCCATAATAGAGTGGATACGGAATCCACTGGTATGGTTGGCCCGTCGTGGGTTGCCCCAATTGGATCTGAGCCTGCGTGGGCCGCCATTGCTGAGGTTGGGCCTGGATCAAGGGTTGTTCGGATGTTGAGATTGGTGCAGGGGAATTCTGGTGCAATGGAACTTGCGGAGAATCCTCTCCTCCGGTGTCCCTGCTGTCGGCGCCCAGATTGGAGTCCTGCTGAGAAGCCATAATAAGTATTCAAAAAATAAGTAATTTTCTTCCTTCAAAAGTATGCCTTCTAATGCCGAATTATCAATCCTTTTGCAGGTTGAAAACTTCCTTCGGCAGCAGCTTGAGGCGGAAGCGTGTCAGAGACCGGTGCTCTGATACCATGAAAGAAAGGCAAGAGGAGAAGGAAGAGAATAGAGAGAGAGACTCGTGTAGGAATTTCTGTATTCCAATATGTATTGAATGTATGCAGTTTAGTCTAATAAATAATACAAATTGTATTCTCAGGTAAGGAAATAAAAAGATCTAATAATCAATCTAGATCTAAGTCTAATATTCAATTTACATAAATACATGAAACGTAATCAATCAAGATTAATCAAGATCAATCAAGATATGGGACAAATCCGCATATCTTCCAACAGTTCCCGCCTATGACAAAATAAGGTCCAATATAAGAGATATATAGCCAGAATAAATATATCCAATGGGGGATGTTGGATAAAGATAAATAAAATTTCTTTTATCCATAGTATAAAAGCTATTTTTTTTCGAATAACAAACTTATTAAATTATTAAAAAATAATAATAATTAAATATAACAAATATTTGAATTCTAAAATAAAATAGAAATTTCAAAATAACAACAATTTTTCTTTTTTTGTCTACTCCTATTTATATTTATATATTCGATTTTTTTTATATTCTACAATATATGCAATGTATATATGTATATATATTTAGTATTTATATTTATTACAAATTAAAATTCTTAATTTCAATATATGTAAAGGAAGCTACTGCAATTGTAGTAAATACACGAGGGTGCCATGAGACTCGGTGAAGAATTAGGTTTTAGGGAATAAAATTTTATTCTGCTTTTTCCAGCACATAATTGTGTTGCAAATATAATGTATGTAAAGGACTTTAAGAGATAAGATACAAAAGGTAACGAAATAACAAATATTCCCCACATATTTGTTGACAAGTTGGAATAGAAGTAAGCAGTTAATTCGGGATAAGCATAAGATGATTCCACACAGAATTTCTCCATCTGAAGCTTGGCAAATTTATCTCGCAAATTCACCTTGATGGAATTTAAAAAAATCAAAATCTATAGTTCGAGGGTTGATAACCCCTCAGATTTTCTTATGGTCCTTTAACCAAAATAACTTCCCTTTTGTTCCAACGACTTACGTAGCCACACCCATTTTGGGTTGGAAATTTCTGAACACTTTCTCATCATCATCTTCCTTTTTCCTCTCAATCTGACCCTTAGTGCCAAAACGTTGATCAGTAGGAAAGTTTAAAAATTCCTTTTTTGCTCGTCCAGCCTCTACCAACCCTAAATTTTCCATGGCTCTCAAGAGTAAGGTTTCGTTCCCATAACCATTTTCTTTCAAGAACGAACTTATGAAGTCCATGGGACTTCCTCCTGAAAGTGCTAGTATTATCACCTAGAGAAGGGTGAATAGGTGTAAAAACAAATTTAGCCAATAAAAGTAGTAAAAGTTATTTTCTTCAAACAAAGTCTGATTAACACCATTTTTTTTTATGTAAATTCAGACTCAAATAAGATGTTTTGGAAATTAGCAAAACTTAGAAAAATATCGCAATAAACAAATTAAAGGAGTTAAAGGAAGAGGAAATTGAACGCAAGATTTATAGTGATTCGGCTTAGATCAAGCCTACGTCCACTCTCCCATGCCGACAGCCTTCTAGCTAAATTTCATTATGAATCAAAAGAGAATTACAACGATTTGAGTATGATCACTCAGTGAAGAGTTTCTTTTTCTCTCACTAAGTCACTCCTTTGTGTTTTTCTCTCTTGAGTACAATTGTAAACACAATCGATGAAGAACAAGTGATTAAAAAGCTTTAGACTTTGGAATTTTAATTCTCACGCCCTCTCTTAAATGAACCGAATGACCTCCTTAAATACTCCTTCATGCCTTTCTAACCATTGGCACTTCCCAGAGGAATTTCTTCTAATTAATCCATTGGATAAAATCAATTAAGGAAATCTTGTAGCCGTTTGAAGATTGAAGTGAAAATCCGATGATCCTAGTCGCCCATACAATCAGAATCTAGGTTTCCATAAGTAGATGCTTCCCAAAAAGAAACTTGTCTTCAAAATTGATTTCACCAATCCGTGATTGATTTCATCTATATATTTAGAAAAGGTAAGTGAGATTCTCCGCCAGAAAGGCAGATATGTCTTATTCGAACTGAATCCTTGTTGAAAGATCAATAATCCTAAGTCTGATTATATCTCCATTCTTGACTTGGGTTCAGTCTAGGTCTTCGTCAGAGTGGGAAAGACTTCTGATGTAAAATAGACTTTGACAAAGCATTTCACGATATAACACAAAAGTCCAATATTCCTCAGGGTAAGAATAAGAATAAGAGAATGAAAGTTTTGTCAACTTCAAAATCTAATAGGAGTTTTCTCAACACCTCCCTTTTTCAAAAACTCATAATGTTTTAGAAATACTTCGGGCTTTCTTATCGAAATAGGAGTTGCTTCCTAAGTAACTTCTTCCTCCACTAATTGTCGATTTGTGCTTTGAGGAGATTCATGCCCAATGAGATCAAAGTGTGTCGGTCCTTCAGGGACAAACCAAGGCCCGCGACTAGCAATACGAGAGGATTTCCTTTAATAAGACATTGAAATAGACTTGGAGGATTTTGATGACATGTTCATGGGTGATCGGGTGTGAAATTTTGCAAAGAATGTGAGAGTAGATCAAGAGAAGCGAGAGTTTGAGAGAACGATTAGGGTTTGCAAAGAGTTTGATTATATGAAAAAAAGAGTCGAAGATTTTATTTAAAGAAAATGAACCAAGGCAATCGAACAAGCACAAAAGAAAAAATTCCCTTTTTTTAAAATTTAAAAAGTAACTATCAATGATTTTTGAAATATTAATTTTGAAAAATCAGTAGAGATATAATAATTTCCAAAAATAAAAAAGGCAAGTAATAATGATACATGTTCAAGAAGGAAAGAAGCTTACGCACCAAAATTTGAAATATAATTACCTGAGTTTGATAGGCTTTTAGAAGGATGTTTCTTCCATAGGTTGAATTGATGAGCCTACTTGTCCATAGACTTTAGCTAGATACAAGAGTAATATTCATCTTTTCACGAATGAACTCGAATAGTCCTTTCTCTAATGGCTTGGGCTAGTTGATTTTTCGAATCAATGAATTGAACATTGATTTCGCCATCTTGCACATGGTCTTTTATGAAATGATGGCGAATTTCAATATGATTTGCCCTTGAATGGAGAATAGGATTTTTATTAAGGTTGATCGCACTTGTGTTGTCACATCTGATTTCAGTGTAATGTTCTTCTATTCCAAAGTCCCTTAATTGTTGCATGATCCAAAGAATTTGTGAATAACAACTTTCAAGAGTAACATATTCTGCTTCTGCCATTGAGAGTGCCATAGTGATCTGCTTCTTTGAGAACTAGGACATTAACATTTGTCCTAAGAGTTGGCACATTCCTGAAGTACTTTTCCTATCAACTTTACAACCCGCCAGATCAGTATATGAGTATCCAAGTAATGTAAAGTCTCCCCCTTTTGGATACCACAAACCTAATTTTGGATAAGTTGCAATATATTTGATAATACGTTTGACAGCACTGAAATGAGACTCTCTAGGGTCAACTTGGAATGTAGCACACATACATACACTGAATAAAATATCAAGTCGAGAAGCAGTAAGGTAGAGAAGGGAACCAATCAAGATTCTGTATATCTTTTGATCAACTTTCTTTTCATTTTTATCATTGTCAAGTTTTGAAAAACTTGACATGGGAGTCTCAATCTTCTTGCAACTTTCCATTCCAAACTTCTTGACAACCTCTCTAGCATAATTCTCTTGATAAATAAAAATTCATTTCTTTGATTGTCTGACTTGTAAACCCAGAAAGAATGTTAACTCACCCATCATGCTCATCTCGAATTCTTCCTGCATAGATTTTGAAAATTTCTTACACAAACTTTCATTAAGAAATCCAAAAATTATATTATCTACATATATTTGAACAAGTAGATAGTCTTTTTCTTCCATTTTGATAAATAATGTTGTATCAACCAGTTCTTTCTTGAAACTATTGCTTATCAGAAACTTACTCAATCTTTCATACCAAACTTGAGGTGCTTGTTTCAAACTGTATAAAGCCTTCTTCAGTCTGTAGACAAGGTTTGGTTTTCTAGGATCTTCGAATCTTGGTGATTATTCCACATAGACTTCTTCTTGTATAAACCCATTTAGGAAGGCACTCTTGACATCCATTTAGAATAACTTAAAATTATGGAAACATGCATATGCTAGCAATAATTTTATGGCTTTTAACCTAGCTACAGGTGCATATGTCTTGTCATAGTCTATTCATTCCTCTTGCGTATAACCTTTTACAACAAGTCTTGCTTTGTTCCTTGTTACTTTGCCCTTATCATCCAACTTGTTTCTGAATACTCACTTTGTTCCAATCACATATTTTCCTTTTGCTTTTGGGACTAACTCCCATACTTCATTAATTCTGAACTTTTTGAGTTCTTCCTGTGTTGCTTCTATCTAGCTTTTATCAGACAAAGCTTCTTCTACTCCTTTTGGTTCTATTTTAGAAATAAGAGCTAGGGCATTTGAGTCTCCTTTTACTTTAGATCTGGTACGGATCCCTTCTTCTATATTGCCAATGATGAGCTCTTTAGGATGGCTTGATTTGTGCCTCCAATTACTATTAGATCTATTACTTTCTGCAGGGATTTGTTGATCATCAGTTTTCTTTGATTCTTTTGACTTTTGTTTTGCTTAACTTTGATTACCATAAGTTTGAGGTTCCTCGGGGGAATCAAACTTTCTTAAGTTTGAAACTAATTTAGACTCTTCAAGTTGGCTGGACGCTGACGTGACAATTTTTTAAATATTTTTTTCTTTTTTTTTTTTTTTCTTTTTCCTTTTCTTTTCTTCCTTCTCCTTCTTGGACTGTTCCGACGGTGGTCGACGAGGGCCTCGAAGCCCTTGCCCAGTGGTCAAAGAGCCTCACCGGAGGCTCGTCGGCCATTGCTAGAACAATCCAAGGAGGAAGAAGGAAGAAAAGAAAAAGAAAAAGAAAAGAAAAAAATTCAAAAAAATTCAAAAAAATATTTAAAAAAATATTTAAAATAGCCACATCAGCGTCCGGTCACCGGCCGATGTCCATGTCAGCGCCGGCAGTACAAAATTGGCCGGATTGACTGAATTGGTACTGATGTAAAAAGGTTTAGAACTGAATTGGTCTAATTGAAAAGTTTAGGAATAAATTGGTATCAATGCAATAGGTTTAGGACTTTTTTGGTACTTTTCCCGTTTAAAAAACAAGAGAAAACAGAACTCTCAAAACTCATTGTTACTAGAATATTCATAGTCGCTCCAGAGAGTTATGGATATTAAAGGTGCATTGTGACCATGGGTAGCATGCGGAGTCTTAATGATATGACTCTGGTTTTTTCACCTACTTTTGGTCGTGAGCGACATGTCTCTTTGTTTGCCGTGTCTCGACCAGATGATGCTGGGAAAACAGAACCTTCAACGAGTGTTTGGCAAGAAAGCAATCTCCATCAAGTCCAAAGATTAAGATGAAGGCAAGAAAAGAAGAATACGAATAGGCTAGATATATGAGTTACCTAATCTTCTCACCGTGCTACGTGTCTCAAGGGGTTGATGCAAACTAGCTGTGACTATCATCTGAGAGGACAATCTGCCATTTTGACCTGATAATGTCAGCTGGATTTCGACCCCTTCTTTTGGGGCTACATGGATAGGCTCCAATTTAATGCAAGTTCACTCTCTATGTGCTTAAAAGTGTTCATGTAGAGTCCAATGAGGTGCTTATAATCTGAGCACGGGCCTGCTGAAATGGGCATCTTCCCCATTTATAATTTGAAAAAAAACAAAAACAACATAAATTTATGAAAAATAGGTTGTGAGAAAAAAAATAGTATGAAAATGTCATATCAAGTGAGTGGAATTGATCAATTGAAACTTACAATGAACTGGTGCTTATAACCCGAGCACGACCCTGCTGAAATCGATTATCTTCCCATTTATTTTTTGACAATAACAAAAACAAGATAAATTTATGAAAAGCAGGCCATAACAAAAAAAATTGTCAGATTAAGTGAGTGGAATTGATAAATTGAAACTTACAATGAACTTCATTTTGAAAGGATAAAGCTAAATATACGAAACTAATGTGACAAAACTTTTCTTGAATGTTAATTGATCGATATGTCAATATTCTTTTTGTCGATACTATTCTATTTCTAATACCCACTTCAACCAATTTTGAGAAAATATCCCCCACCTTCCCCATCCTAGTGGTTAGTTGATATGCCAATTTGGCAGATTGATATTGATTACTTTTCGAGTAGAATAGAATCTTTAAATATCTTAAAATAGAGTCTTTTACCTAGAAAAGGAAACACACAATACAAGAGCGTAAAAATAAGAAGAGATCTTGTGTGAAAACGGCGCAACGCATTTGCGTATCGGGCTTTGAGTGAGCGGAGGAACTCAACACTTCGCTGCTCAGTTTGGAGCAATGGCGGCATGAATGAAGCTTGATCTCACCTTGGCCGCCCGCCAACTGTTCAAAGGTATCGACTTTCGTGCCGACTCTCCTCGTCGTCCCGTGATTTTTTATCTCCTCACATCGAGGAGGTTTTCCACGTAAAAAATCATCTTGTGTTCGCATGCTTGGTATTTATTTTACTCTATTATATCGATTCCTATTAGGTTTACACAAGAGGGGGGATTATTTTATTCCGTTGCGTTAATTTGATATTGTTCAAATTGTTACCATTCTCCCATCAGAGTGGTATCAGAGTTTCTGGTTATTGTTTGATTTTTCTGCCTTGTGTTAAACAATGGAAACGAATATGAGTAGAAATGTTACACTGAATGGTTCGAATTATCATATTTGGAAAGGGAAGATGGAAAACCTTTTATATGTGCCCGTATTTGCCGAGGAGAAACCGGAGAATAAAACCGATGCTGAATGATCTATATTTCATCGTCAAGTATGTGGTTATATTAGGCAGTGGGTGGATGATAATTTTTTGAACCATATTATTGAGAAAACACATGCACACAGTTTATGAGATAAGCTCGAACAGTTATATGCTCGAAAGATTGGGAATAATAAGTTATTTTTGATAAAACAGATGATGGCTCTGAGATATCAAGATGATACTCGTTTGACTGATTATTTGAATTCTTTTCAAGGAATTATAAATCAGTTGGCTGCAATAGGAATCAAATTTGATAATGAGATACAAGCATTATGGTTGCTTGGTACTTTGCCGGACTCATGAGAGACGTTCCGAATATCTTTGTCTAATTCTGTCCCGGATGGTACGATTACCATGGATTTGGTCAAGATTAGTATTTTGAATGAAGAGATGAGAAGGAAGACACAAGGATCGTCATTTTCACATTATGATACCTTGATTGTTGAGAAAAGGGGAAGAAGTGAGTCTCGAGGTCCGAGAAATAGAGATAAAAGTCGAGATAAAAGCAAAGGTAAGTATAATAAATTTGCTAATGTTGAGTGCCATTATTGTCATCAGAAGAGACATATTCAGAGGTTTTGTCGTCCGTTAAAAAGGGAGAAACAAAAGAAGAAAGGTAAAGAGAATAAAAGTGATCATGACATTGATGATAATCGTGTTGCTGCACTTAAAGAAGACTTTCTCATTATTTTTTATGATGATGTGGTGAATTTTGTATTTCATGAGACCAGTTGGGTAATTGATAGTGGTGCATCTATTCATGCTACGTTTCGTAGGGATTTCATTCTTATCTTATATATGTATTAGGTACTAAAATTGAGATAAATGAGTTTTGATATTGTTTTGTAAAGTGCATAGTAGGTGCTTGGTTTGCTCAGAAAAGGAATACTACTTACTGGGTTGTGGTTACTCATTTCATTCATCTTTTGTGTTCTTAGGTCTCGATTAGTGGCCATTTGAAAGCATTATCGCAGGGACTTTTGAGAGTTAGATTTTGGGTGATTATGTGTCCTTCAGACAGAAAGATGGCCATATCATTGCCCCCATTCCTATAGGATTTGGGGTATGATAGTGTGAGATGCAAGGTAGGGACCCTTGGACAATAAGTGCAATGGTATTGTCTTCTGGCTTCATGTATGGATTGCTCTCCCCGTTCCACTGTCGTCCTAAGCTTCTTGATAGTGAAGGGCCCAATCGTGTATGGCAAGGGTTGACCTTCTGATTGCACTAAATTGGCGTTAATCATGCCAAAACCACAAAAGTGATGGTAGTTGTCCATCTAAACATTATTGAATATTAGACAAGAACGGTTAAGTTGCAGCACTTAAATATGCACTTCATATATTTTGTAGGCTGGTCTTGAGGACACGAGTTGTCAAACCATGGGATCTTATTCTTCGTTGCAACGACATTGTGTATATATCAACTTATTGCGGTGGTACAACAGCCGGGGGTCAGGAAATTAGTCAAAGTTCCTGAGATACCAGTTTCACCTGCTTCTACATTGCAGCAATTCTCTCAAGCCTCTAGCTCAAGAGAAAAAGATGAAGGCAACGAAACAAAACTAGGATAGTCGAGACATGAGTTATCTTCTCAAAGAGGCATTAATTTGCTAGGTGTAACTTTGTCCTTTGCTCAACGACAGAGTTGCATATCACATCTAAGTACATCATATTGCTAAGTTATCTATTTGCATATCACATCTGAGTAGAAACATCCTCTAACAATGCCATATTTGGGCAAAAGATTTGGAAGGATCTTTAGTTACTGCCATCGGTTGTGAAATCAGGTTCAGCTGGCTTTTGAGGCATGAGCAGAGGTAACCTCTGTGGCGTCTTTATGCTACCACTTTTCCTTAAATTCCTCAATGCGTTGGCAGCGAATCTTGATGCATATACAGTAGCAGCAAGGCTCGGCGAAGAGCCGCCATCCTTTGCTAAAGCATCGTGTAACCTGTCTTCCGCATCGTGCAAAGCCTCATCACGCTTCCTCTTGCAGTGTCGGTGCCAAGCAGCTTGTATAAAGCAAGCTGCCCACGTCCTCCATTGTTGCGAGTAGAACCTGAATGCAAATATATCCGAAAAATATGACCAAACCCTTCCCTCTTTATATAACTACGTAAGTACCATAAAATGGAAAGGAAAACTTCTAAGACTATGCGTGGCTGGAGATTGTCTTTGGAATTGTGTAGACAAACAGTGAACATGATACCAAAGGGAGAAAGGGGAGTTTCGAGCTTTGCCTGAATCTATGTTGGAGCTGCTTGCTGTGAAGACGCCGAAACTGAGATGCCACAAATTTCAGGTCATTGGCTGTGAGCGCGAAGGCTTCTACCTCCGTGATAGCTTCTACGGTTCTCGTCGAGGTGGGAAGATTGGAGGAGGAATTTGGATCTAAGGCCCAAGTAAGCAATTCTTCTCCACAGAAATCACCTGCCTTCAAATAGACTGAGTTGAAGAATCCTGTTCTTCCACCATTTGTGGTCATGGTCACCAACTTGCCTCGTATGATGAAGAGCATCTCATCGACTGGGTCCCCCTCACGCACAATCGAGCTCTTCTCTGTGTACAGGACTGGCTTGAGGCGATCGCACATTGCGTCCAGCAATTGTTCATCCATTTTCTCAAACATGGGCACCTGAAAGAAATTATGAGTCAGGCAATGCATCTGAAACTTTTGATCAATATCGAAGAGGTCCATTTGCATCAGCAGACAACGAGAAAGTCGAAAGGATTCTCACTCTCATTAGAAGGTCCAGGCAAAGGTGACGCTTTATGTCTCTACGGAGATCTTTAGGGAGGTTCCTGATCAAAGATTCTTCCTCGACACCCCTTGTCTCTTGCCATTTGTACTGTTCGTACCGCCTAATCCTGTCCTTTAAACCCTCTGGAAGCATACGGTGCGACATCCATCGCTCTGCATCTCGCCTCTTCACTCTCATCTCCTCTACTCTAACTGTAGTGGACTGCAGATATTTCTGTGACAGCAATATGGTTTTTCCGGGAATTTTAGTTCAACACGCCCACTATGGTTCTTAATTTCATTTCCTGCTTAAGTTTTCATTCTTATGCATTGAGTTCTCAAATTCAATCATATTGCAAAAGTAGGCTCCAGAATCATTGCAAATTCGAACTGGAGCAGGATCGTAGAATACCTGCATATTGCCAATGAGCAATGCAAACAAGACCAAGCCAGCTATAGCTATGCTGACAGCAAAGAAAATCTCCCCCACATAGGTGCTAGTTTTTAGGTTTTGACCCAAAGAGCTGCACAGAGAGTGACTTTAGAAGTTAATCCTCTTAACCAAAAAGGAAAGCGGCAACGAGATTAGACGTACCTAAGATTGCGCAATCCCCACCAAAAGCAGTAGAATAACTTCTTTGGAAAGTCTTTTGTCTCCACCACGCCAGATTTGAGGGCATCGATGGCTATTCCAAAGTTGAACTGCGCCGAATTCTTAATTTCATCGGCTTCAAGCAGAGGACAAGCAATGTCAATAAACATAATGTTGTTCCCTTTCTGTGCTGGGTTACAGTATAAAAATGTGGAGTTACAGCCTGGTTTTTGACACATCTGGCGCCAGCACCTAACTTCTCGATCGATCGAGAATAAGTACCAAAAAGCTCCAAATACCTGGTAATTCAGAAAATAACACAACAGTTCCAACACAAATTAAATTGATTGAAGAAAAGTTCAGAAAACGAAAGGTAAAAACTTGAAATAGAAACTTACGTGACTGGCTAACATGTAGAGCAGGAGATTGAAGGCAGCTCCAGCCCAGGCTGTTTCATAAAGTATACCAGAAGTTCTTGTCGCTTCCTGGTACAGGGGATAGATCCTAGCAATTCTCGGTAGATATTGGCCATAAATGACGAACTTCAGTGACTCCTTCGACATTTGAGGAACTGGCCCTGAGTGTGGGGATGATTATATATACTACGAGCTGCCGATCAAATAAAGGGATTGTAAAGTGAAGGACGAACAGTAACTTCAAGAATGCTCCAAATTAAGTTCCACTAGAGAAATTAAATGGAATCAGAGTAGGGTTTCATACCTGCGGGATCGGAAGAATCGCCAGGATATCAAGGAAGAAGTAGGACGATAAGTATCTTCGTGATACGGCTGATGGATCATCAATTAACTCCCCTCTTCCAAACACTCTCGAAGAAGGGGCTATGAACCCAGTACGAAATTGGAGGATTATGTGGAAAATGTAAATCGCATCGATTACAGTTCGAAAGAGGCATGCAGTGATCTTCATATTGTTGTCTAAATCAAGGCACTTATCAACGTGAATCACAGGGATGTAGAAAAACAGTGGGTCCAAAGCCAGCGCGATAACACACGAGATCAAGAATATCCTGTTCCACTTTTGAAGAAATGGCCCTTGCGGATCAAGAATTTTCTTCTCAGGGTGATACTTTTTAGCTTTAGTCGTTCTATCTGATACAAGCGAGGATTTCAATGGCATTCTCATGCTTTTTATCTTTTCGCAGAAACTCTCATATCCTCCCTGAAATCCATCTAAAAGTTTGTTCACGATCATTCTGAATCTGGTTGGTCGAACCCCGTGTCTAGCAGCATATTGCTGCTCCGAGTTCCACGATTTCTCTGAATTGCAATCTTCAAACCTGAACAAACGATATACACAATAAAGAGATGAAATCATCTTCTGGTAGAACTTATTGGAAACGACAAAGGCATCAAAACCGCTCGCAGGTTAAAAATTTCAACATCACGAAGCGAAAGTGCACACTGACTGTCCATGACTATGTTTCGTTACAACCGGCAACCCAAAGAACATGCAACTCAGAATTATAGAGATGGGTAATGCTCGTGATTGTTCGCTTTTCACGAATACAGGCTCTATCTTCCGACAGAACTCAGGTAAGAGGCTGAAAATGATACAGTGAAATGCAAGCAAGCATACAGACGAGTAATAACAACACCAATAAGGAGATCATCGGCAGGACTAACCTCACGAATTTGGTTTTCCCCAAATTCATGTTCTTCCACTGATGGAGTTGGCAGTCTCTCCTCGAACTCGATGAACTCTGTTAACAAATATCCGTATCGAAGATTAAGCCCTGCAGTCAACATAACCACATGAGGCTCTCTGAAGACTGATTATTGAATTACCACAGCCTCCAAGTGCAAGCAAACCATAAAGACTAAGATAAGCAAAGCAATTCGGTATAGTTCATCTGAACCGTAAGTGAAACAATTATCATCAGAACGATTTGAACGTCGTAAAGTGTTTCTAACAACAATATCCTTTAGCCTCTCACACAGATAGACCCAGCGACAGAAACTCGGGAGAATATGGAGGAAACCCATCCTGTGACATGCCTTCATCAAAATACGGAGCAGTGATGCGATAAACAGATTCAAACACAACGCTAGGAAGACAACAAAAAACCCACCTTCCCAGCTTCAAAAACTCTGTTGCTTTTGCCTCGGCAACTACACCTCCCGGCCTCCTTCCCTTCTTATGAGCTTTCTACCTCCCATCAATGGCGGGAAAGCAGGAGGGGAAGATAAGGAAGAAAGTGCGACCGCAGGGCCTACATGAAACCGTAGAGAATTGTCCGCTCATGCACGTGGTGAACGAACACGAATCCTCACCTCTGCTTTATCAGAAGAAAAGCTTGAATATCATCAAGTTCTTCAGCAGGGGTCTTCCCATAAGAAGCGAAAAGCCAAAAAGGGAGGAAGCGTTATGAAAGAGAGAAAGTTCGCGGATTAGTAGAGACTTCAAAATGGCAGCTTCAGGAGAAAGTTCGTGGATGGACACACCTTCCCCCCTCCCCCCTTATCAACCTTTTCGAGTCGTTCGAGTGCGTCTCGCGTTTCAAACACAGGGTTCGGCCCGAGCGAAGAACTTGACCGGTTGACGTTAACTCAGTCCATACGCAGACCACGGAAGGAGAGCTTAAAAAAGAGTCGCCCCCCCTTGGGGAAATCTCCGCAACCTGACTTGGTCAAGATGTCATGTTTGATAATTCCTCACGACCCGAGCGAGTTCCCGTTTACAAGTAGCTCTTGCATAGAGCGTCGCTATCCATCTCGCTCATATTCATTGCGATTGTACAATACCCGTCCGTCCGTCCGTCGAGAGTTAGGTCGGTCATAAAGTAGGGTCCGAAAACCGAAAAGTGGGCTCGTGCTTACGAATTCGCGGAATGGATTTTAGGATCTACAGATTTTTCCCTGTCCCTGTTTCGAAAGGAGATGTACATGACCCACAGAAAAAGAAATGAGGATAGAAAAGGATTGGACCGAGACTTCCCGCCCCACACGCTCGTTCTGCTGCTCCTTTAGTATCTTTTTAATTAGAAAACTTACTAAATTAACGGCCAAAATGAAATAGAGTAGGGTCGTGGTCTCAGACTTGCGTGGTTACCACGATTTTTAAATGCATGAAGCACCGATTTTAAAACGATGTTAATGCCCCGAGGTCCACAATTTGCCTGAACCGGGATTGAAGAAAGAAAGATAGAGAGAGAGAGAGAGTGGACGTTTGTTGCCACATTGACTTCACTAGTCAACTCAACTCTCTCTCTCTCATCTCACAATAAAATATCATTAGCTGTAGAATATTTGCTTAAGTAGCAGCTAATACGACGCGTTTTTCGGGCAGGCCGGTCCGACCCGACGTGTCTTCCAAGGTAATTTTGAACGAGTCTAATCAAATAGCATTTTATTTTAAAGCCCGGTTTGCCCTAGACTAGAAATATCTGGACGGTGAGTTGGATATAATTTTCAAGCCTAGACAATGCCCTCGAGGCTTGGTTTTGATTCGGTCTTACATAACCCTTTTTCTCTTAGCTATCTCCGTCCTGAAAAATATCTACGAAAGTGCATAGTATAGGACGAAGGTGCATGATTTTTATTGGCTCATAGTACATGTGATCCTTACCTTCTTACATGCATGGAATGCAGGCGAGAATAGTCTCAGATTTTTACGGACCTAAAGTCATGACGACACTTTTTTCAGGCTCAATCTCTATTGAATCTTTAATAATTCAACGACAAATTGGAGGATTTTTTTTTTCCCAACTTTATGGATTAGCTAGCAAGTTGCAATCGAAAGGAACGCCAGCAATTAAAAATTCAAGATAAGGCCTTCCGATCATTGGCGCTCTGGTCGACTCTTTGAGCGCGACTCTAATGTCGACCTCATTAGAGCCGAGCAGAATATTTAGGAAAAAAAAAATGGCAAAGCGAAGCCAATTAAATATGACCTTTCTACTTCTAAACGATATAGAGAAATTAATGTTAAATTTCACGAGTCAGTAGAAGGATGCCATCGACCAAATAAATAAATAAAACGATGTCGGGCTGCTCGGAGGTTACCGGACATCGATGCTCCACGAGAAAAGTCTCCCGCGTTTTTCATTTTCCTTATCTTTCCAGAATAAAATTAGGAGCCAAATACGAAGTATGTAATAATGGCTAATCGGGTCCAAATCAAAGCGTTGTCCATATCAATTTCATCCCCTCTATCTGTTCATTCTTTTTTTCTCCATCATTTTTTAATCAAGGCACTTGCAGGATAATTGAAAAAAATACCCTATCGATTATCCTACGAATACCATGTCAATTTGAACTTTTCATTTTTGTCAATCGAGTTATAAATCTCTACACAAAATTTCAATATAACCCTTTTAGTGTCGACACATAACACATCATTACATTAATGATTCATAACAAAAATTCGTCGAAAAATATATTAAAATTTCACGTGAAGATTTTCGATTCAATCCATAAGATTAGAGAATTTATGATTAAATTAATATCTACGTAATAAATTTAGAATCGACCGGATAGCTTCTTCCATTTTAAGCTAGTGGTGAATACAGGCCAAGGCCCCGCATGATAAAGAGCACTGGATGGAGCTCCAGTGGATAGTATTCAAGCGAAGCCCCTGACGTGACGCAGGTGTTTCGCCTTTTTGGTTTTTCACCTTTGCACCGTGAGAGGAGGACGCATGGTTTGCGTGGCTATTTGGTCTACCCCAAAATCCAAATTGGATAACTCTACTTTCAGTCCTGACGCGTTTTGGATCGCGTGATTGCTAGGTCCATTTCGATTTGACGTCACTGCTCTCTCTTCGACCTGGTCCTGTATGTTATGATTTTTTTAGTTTTACGTAGCACCGACGTATATCTTATAACTGTGTGATATATTAATAAATATTTTTCATCCAAAAAATGAAAAATCTAATGATAGGGATTAGATTATGGGAGTTAATTAAGTTTGCTCTCGTTGATTAAGTTTGCCACCAGTCGATAATAACCAAAACTTAGTCAGTTTTTTTTTATGTTGAGAATTTAATATAAATCTTCTGCAATTCCAACCAAAAAAAAAGAAAGAATGAAGTTCTAAATAAAAGAAATCCACAAGTGGCTTCGCTTCATAGCAGATTGAGATGCCCCTTGGAATCTTTTGTTTTTGTTTTCATCTATAGATAACAAGATCATTTATCTTATTATTAATTTATTAAAAACGTTTCTCAACAAAATATTTTGCCTGTTTGCACCACATGCCAAATGTTTATTTAATATTATTTTCACTGATCAATAGTTGTCATAGTTAAGGTGCTAGTTCCACTTTTTGTTAATTTACTAGTTAATGTCTAATAAAAAATAACAATCTTGATGACAGAAAAACTTTTCTGTTTCTCAATTCAAAGCAACGTGATTCCTATTTATAAGATGAAAAATAAAATTCAACCGTTGAAAGATATTGAAAGATAAACGAAAAGCTAAAATGCGGCAGCTCTAATCAAATAATATAAAATGGATCACCAGTGATGGTATTAATAATGAATTGCGATTGAGTTTGCAACTTCACCATTCGCCAAAAAGAATCAAAGGCACTAATGCCTCTTTTCAATTCTGTACTAATTACAGGTTCTTAAATAAAAGAGCATTTTTCAGCCAATATTTCCTCCCCTCGATCTAAAATCAGAAATCACGGCAACCACTTTTCTGAATATGACGTGCAAAAATTTTTCTACTTCCCAAATAATAAGTTACGTCGGTTTTTTGTTTCTAAGGATTTTTTTCCATAGTATTTCAATCAGTGTTCTAAAAAATGAAGTGTGTTTGAACATTTTAAAATATTTTTTTGATCATCAAAAATGAATGAACATAAAATATTTTTATCATCAATAAAAATAATTAGATATAAATCACCGTTGATAAAAAAAAAAAAATTCATTTTCATTGATTAATTATTTCAAGTAATATAAACAATCATTTAGATATCCTAATCATTCAATTTTCTCGAAATAAACGGATCTTTATTCTTTCAAAAAAAAAAAAAGGTAAAAATGGTTAGCTGACTTGCTTTCATGCTAAAAATGGAAGGCCCAAGCCCATCTCACGATCAGTTCAAAAATTCCAACCCGCGTTCCTACCAAAAATAAAAAATAAAAGTTTCCGACACGAAGTAGCGCGCCAAGGCCCATTTCGCACCCGACGAAACCACAAACGGTGCGTACGATGCGCCTCCTCTTTCCGTGTCCTTAAACCCTGCCGGTGCCCCTCTTAAGGCTCTTATCCACATCTCACTCCTCCCACCTTCAGCCTTAAACCCTAAAAAATCGCCATCTCCGTCGCGACCCGCATGACGCCGGCGAGGCTCCTCGCCAACCTCCGCCTCCTCCAGCCTCCTCCTCTCCCTCTCCGCTCCTCCATGAGGCTCTCCCGGTCCCTCCACTCTTCGCGCTCCCCGGCCGCCCCCTGCCGGCCCTTCCCTTTCCGCCTCCGCCACGCCGGCCTCTTCGCCTCCCGACCCAACGGCGGCGGCGGCGGCAGCGGCGGCGTGGCCGCGCGGGGGCTCTCGTCCCGGTCGTCTTCTCTGCATTCGTCCGGCTCGCGGCCGGCGTCTTCCAAGAGCTTGATCGAGGACGAGGCCGAGCTCAGCGACTGGGTCAGCGGGCTGGGGAAGGACGACTTAGTCGAGGAGGCGAGTCCGGGTAGAGTCCGGGGGAGGAGCTCCGCGGATGAGGATTCGTTCGGGGCGAAGCGGCAGAGGTATGGGCAGTCGGACGATTTTGCTGGGCCGGGCCGGAGGAAGGGCCGGAGGGATGTGGAGGGGCTTGATTCGAGGGATTCTAGGAGGAGGTATGGGAATGAGTTGGGAGAGCGTGAGAAGTTCTCGTCCCCGCGGCAGAGGTTTGATGATAGGTCCAAGAGTAGAAGCGCCAAGTCTTCGATATGGAAGAGGGGCGATAAAGATTCCGATTCACGACTTGTGCGGAATGGTAGAGGAAATGCAAATGCTATTCGAAGGAATGCAGGTCCGTTGGATAAGTACAAGGAGGATGAGGAGGAGGAGGAGGAGAAGCAGGAGTTCATGGGGAGGATTGATGATTTGATCAGCGAGGAGGATAGCGAAGAAGATGGCACAGATGACGACGAGGAGTTTGTGAAGAAGAGCACGAATTCGTTGTTTGGCAAGGAAAAACAAGCTGCTGTAGAGAATTCAAAGAGAATCTCGCAGCAGGGTTCTGATTCTTACTTGAGTGAAACTAGGTACACCATCTTCGTTGCTTTGTACTTCTATATTTATTTTAGCTGCTAGAGTTGATAAAATAAGTAGTTTCTAGTGCCAATTAATCATCCATCATGGCCAGGGAAAAGAACTTTTGACACCTGGCAAGAACTTCTAAATGTTTCCTTAACTTTCATTTTGGCTGAGGCATTTTCTTCTGTAGTTACTATTGTGGAGCTTTCATTTGTGGTTTGAAAAGGCAGGAATTATGAGCCCTGCTTGCCAAGTGACAAGGGGGGTGCAAATAGAATGTGACTTTTTCTGTATTTGGTGATGAGTAAGACGTTCCCCACCATTCCTTCTCCATTTTGCCTTAGGAACTCTTCAGCTTCATTGAAATCAGTTCTGCAGCCATAAGTCCAAGTTCTTTCGGATTCCAATGTGTTAAAACCGAATCCACTTGTACGTGTGCTTCAATTATGCCTTGGCATAGATCTTTGGTAGCCCAATGTTTGTCTTGTATAGTTCCTTGTGAAGCGAAATTGTGAAAATTGTCTGTGATAAGATACTGTCTGTGATAAGATACTGTGAGTTCATTATCAGTAAGAAGAGTATATACATCTTGTGCTCCTATGAGACATCAACTATGAATATGCTTGGGTGGGACAAAAAAAAATGTCTGGTACTTATGGTTCAGTTCTAGATCAATATAGCACGTAAAAATACAGTAAATGTCTCACTCTAGTTCACATGTCTGCAGATTTGATCAATGTTCAATCTCTCCCTTGTCCTTGAAAGGAATTAAGGATGCTGGCTATGAAAAGATGACTGTGGTCCAAGAGGCCACACTTCCGGTTATACTCAAAGGTATGGTCCCCAACCTAACAAATTTTTTAGGCGCAGGCATATGAAGATATAGTTGCTTGGATACCTCAAGTTTCTTGCTGAAATTTAGTCAAATCAATAACGATAGTCTTGCGGGGAGTTTAATTATTTTGAAGGTGGTGGGGCTTTCTCTTAGAGTTGTGGCACTATCTAAAACAGATTCTGGAGGTTTGAGCTGACTATTTTTTAAAGAAATGCTACTGATAATGCACTGTTCTACTAGCCAAGCACTTGGTCTGAGTTAGAAGGCCAATGGGCCATGCCAAGCTCAGGAACGTCATGCCTGGACCTAGTGTTTTTTTTTTTTTTTAAATAATTTAAACAATTTTTAATAAATTTAAAAATTCAGAAAGATTCACGGGAATCCTACTGATAAATTAAAAATGAAAAAAAAATCAGTATATCGAAAATTTAATTAAAATAACATCAAACCAATTTAAATAGATAAAATACGAATGCAGTGGAAAAATATAACTCGAGAAATGTACAATTAGGTGCATGCTTCAAAAAAAGAAAAAAAGCACAACCAAGTCCCGCTGTGCACCTTGTCATCCATTGCTATAGCGATGTAAATAACCCCATTGCCATGACTACAATGATTTGTCCATCGCAGTGTCTGTTGTTCTCATTGATCTGGCTTCATTTCTTCCTAGAGCCAAGATGTGTGGACAACAGTCCTTTCTAGTGCTGAAGGTGGACTCTGACAGTACAGTTTATGACAGTGGGCTAGCATGTCATGAGCCACCATTGAAAGATTAGGAGAACACCAAAGTTTGGCCATCCCCAGTCCATGAGCCTGGTTGGCCTAGTTTCACCATGGCAAGTGGCCTAGGAGCAAAAGGGCCATGCATGGCATGACCCTTTTTTCCTAACAGGCCCTTCCTGGGCCCAATTCGGCATGGTGCAGCCCATTGGCTATTCCTAGTCTGAACAGTAAAATCACATGTTTCAAGAAGAGGATATGTATGACCCCCCCCAAAAAAAAAAAAAAAAAAAAGGGGAGACTATGACTTTCTCTTTTTATCTTACTGAAATAGAATTTGCTATTTTTTAAACATTTAGTTGAGAATTTGTATCTGGTTTTGTGTTCTTATGCTTGGCTGAGAATTGGTAATTTGACTTTAGTTTGTAGGTTGATATAACGTTGTATTCCCCCTCACCCCTTTTCCTTTTCCTTTTTTTTTTTCAATGCTTGGAGCTTTAACTTTGTATTGTCGATTTTTCCCCCCAGGTAAGGATGTTCTGGCCAAGGCTAAGACAGGCACTGGAAAAACTGTTGCGTTTCTTGTAAGATATTTAAATTGTGCAACATTTTACCTCCTAACCGAGGACACATTTTTTGGCGTCCATGCGTTCCCAAAGGATCATGCTTACAGAGAAACATGCATTTAAATTTGCTTTCTGTTAATGAGAAGAGAGTTCTTGCTACTTGCTAGTCTTAGGGAGTTTGTTTGTCAGAATACCTTGTTGAGTATGTGAGAAAAAAATAATCAGTTAGGCTTTTCAATTTTGTGTCCTTTCTCGTACTTAGCAGAAAAAAGTGACAAAGTTTTTCCTTTACTCTAAATGTATGCCGTCGCTTGTTCTAGAAAATCAGATGTTGAATGGCTTTCATGTCCATCTTTGTATTTGGGGTTACTTGAAAGTAGAAAGATTCGAGAGTAGCAAAAAATGAGTCTGTAAGTTCTGATTTATGAACTGGTGTTACTTCGGTTTGGAATATGCTACAGTTTCTCTAATAATTGAAGTTATTTTCAGCTTCCATCAATTGAAGTTGTCATAAAATCATCGGCTCCTGCTCGTGACCAAAAGAGACCACCAATTCTCGTTCTGGTTATATGTCCAACTAGGGAGCTTGCAGTACAAGCGGCTGCAGAAGCGAATGCCCTTTTGAAGTATCATCCTTCTTTTGGTGTTCAAGTTGTTATAGGAGGGACACGACTTGCTCTAGAACAGAAGCGCATGCAAGCGAATCCTTGCCAGGTTAGTCTCTATGAGGAAATATGAAATTGTTTCATTGTCCTGAATCTGATATCATGTTCTGTAGTTAGAAAATTTAAACAGTCTAAAGTGGAGGTAATTGCTGTGCAAGAGGCTGAGAACTGCTCGTAAAATTTCCAGAAGACTTTTCCCGAAGATGAAAATTTGGAAAATCATTTTGGAGGTTGTTTGATGCAATTGGAGGCTGGATAAACCAATATCGGATCACACTAGATAAACACCACATAATTTTGTGCATGCATCAAAGTGCAAGAACAGAGAAAAAGTCAATTTTTGACATTATTGTTCAAGAGGCAAATCTTGTCCTACTTAGAAACATGATGAACAGATAATCTGCCAACCCTAGTGATTCCTAGAGAAGATGTAAAATTTAAACCGGGAAATCACATAATTGCTAAAAAGTTCTAGACTTGACATACCATCTAAAATTAGCTAAGATGTTATCTAAAGCTCCAGAGATAAGAAAAGTATGTCAAATTCCAATCCTGGAGGTTACGTGGTATTGCGTCCCCTAGAAAAGCTCGACTTAGGCAAACTGCATAATGCATCATCGTTGTCATCACCTTTTTAGACGAAAATTATCATTGAATTTTAAAGGCTAGAAGAATGTTGTGAGTCTACTTAATTAGTGTCATACTTAACTAATTGTTGGAAGTTAACTATTTTGGCATCAGTTGGAAGAGAACTTCTTTCAATGAGGAATGTTTTCACTACTTTGTGGGGAATGGATCCAAAAGGCTTTTGGATTCATTTTCATCTACTTCTGGGAAACTTGAAAAGAGACTGCAGGGACTTTAATCATAAGATGTAGCTACTGGTCTAGATTAATGAACCGACAAGCTTTTTATGTTGTTTCTGTATACACACTCTTGAGAAGATTTTAATCATAGAATACATCAAGAAGTTGCTTTCCTTAATCCTTGTTTGTTGATTTTATCTCGGAAAATGTCAAATTACCTCTGTGGACGACTTAATTTCTCTAGTTATTCAATGGTTTCCCCCCACCATGCAGATACTTGTGGCTACACCTGGAAGGCTCAAAGATCATATTCAAAATACTGCAGGATTTGCAACCAGGATGATGGGCGTGAAAGTTCTTGTACTCGATGAGGCTGATCGTCTGTTAGACATGGGATTTCGCAAAGATATTGAGAAAATAATCGAGGCTGTCCCAAAGCAGCGGCAGACCCTTCTATTTTCTGCGACTGTTCCAGCAGAGGTTTTCTTCTTTATTCCAAGCTTTTGTTGATTTGTCTCGTAAATATGATCAAAATCCTAAAAGGTACCCTTTGTTTCTCAGGTTCAACAAATGTGCCACATTGCTTTGAAACGAGATCATGAATTCATTAACACCGTTCAAGAGGGAAGCGAGGAGACACACTCGCAGGTAGTTTCTCTTAATATCTTGAATAATCATCTTCAGTTTTCAATTTTTTTCTAATTAGCTTGGTCGCTTAGAATTCTTGATTGGCTGGAAATCTCAGGTCAGGCAGATGTCTCTAGCCGCTCCTTTAGACAAGCAATTTTCTTTGCTCTATGCTCTTCTAAAGGAGCATGTTGCTGATGATATCAATTATAAGGTACAGGCATACTCGAGTAGTTTCCACTTCATAATTGCAATTTATTCATTGTAGCACCAATTTAAGGTTGTTTTTTGGAAGTAACAATTTGCTCCAATTGAGAATGATCTTGTTTTTTTTAAGTGAACTTGTTTCAATTTTTCATTCATGGGTAATAACTGCAATTAGTTCTTCAGGTTATTGTGTTCTGCACAACCGCTATGGTGACCAAACTTGTTGCTGATGTCCTTGGTGAGCTGAAATTGAATGTTAGAGAGATTCATTCAAGAAAGTCACAGTCTTATAGAACAAGGGTTTCTGATGAGTTTCGGAAGTCAAAGGGTCTCATTCTTGTAACTTCAGATGTGTCTGCACGTGGCGTTGATTATCCTGATGTCACCCTTGTCATACAGGTATCATAATGTGAATTCCTTCCTTTGCAAAGTCAATGTACAGTTCTCTCTCCTATAGGTGGCAATATGGAAACAAGATTGAGCACTATATATTGCTGCAATCTCTATCTCACTGGGAAGTTCTATGGGGTTCCTCCCATAGTCTGTAACTGCTAAGAACCTTATTCTGCATTCATCTGTAACTGTTACGAACCTTCTTTTCCTCACTTGTTCTTATCTTTAATAATTTGATCTAATTTTTATGAAAGTTAGCATTTGTTCTTTTCTCAAAGAGGGTTCTGGACTTGTGGTGTTGTTTTTTGAGCTTGTTGGAGATTTAAGGATGAAGTTGGGTGGCTCAGCATGCGGAAATAATCATTGGATTTCTTTGACATTTGGCAGGTGGGATTGCCCTCAGATAGACAACAATACATACATAGGCTTGGTAGGACAGGACGCAAAGGCAAAGAAGGGCAGGGTATTTTGTTACTGGCGCCATGGGAGGAATTCTTTCTGTCAACTTTAAAGGATTTACCAATCACAAAGGCCCCTGTGCCTACAGTAGATCCTGATACAAAGAAAATGGTAATTTAGATGAGCCCTTTCATTATTTACTCTCTTTTTCTGTAGATCCATCTTTTTATTTCATGGTATATTCTTTTTCTCATATTTAAGCACACTATTATATTTGTAGCATTGATAAAAAATTCTTACTCAGAACATAGGGGGATGGAGGAATGGAGAAGTACTGATTATTTTGTTATGAACAGGTGGAAAGAGCTCTATCTCATGTGGAGATGAAAAGCAAAGAATCAGCCTATCAGGCATGGCTTGGCTACTACAATTCGAACAAGAAAATTGGCAGCGACAAGTTCAGGCTTGTGGAGCTGGCAAATGAGTTCAGCCGTAGCATGGGGCTCGATAACCCTCCTGCCATTCCTAAACTCGTCCTGGGCAAGATGGGCCTCAGGAATGTGCCTGGCCTTCGATCTAGATAGATTCTTGATTTACATTTGTGCAGCCGAATTGATAGGGCAATTTTGCAGTGCTCTCATAGAAGACGATGCAGGGGCTGGAGTTTCTTCAATGATCTACAATTCACCAGGTCATCAAGTGAATGTATTTGTTGTAAGTCCAGGGGTTAAGATTTTCAGATGTACTTTTGGCCTATTTATTGGAACCGGGTGAACCGGATCCACAAAATGCGTTGCGTCCTTCACTCGTTTATAGCTAAATATCTAGACGTGTTTGAACCTAGCTCTCGCGAAAAATCAATTCACATTGACTTATAAATTGAGTCTGTGATCGGCATCCTCCGCTGCGGGGCATGGTGAGTGCAGCGGCTACAAGCCGATAATGAACTCCAGGGCAAGTTATCGGATTGTTAAGAGACTCGAGCCTTCGCTCGACAAGATAATTAGCTCGATCGCTGTCGTCATCCATTAAATTGGATGGAACCCTTTTTGAGTGTTGGGCATTTCATTTACATGCATGCACAGTCCCAAACTTTGAGGGGATGGGGTGGCCCAGGAAAGATGGTTTGACGTATTAAATGAGATCCACATGCACCTCGCATTCCCTTTCTGCCTACTTTGGGGAAAAGCCCCTCTTTTAAATCCAATATTCAGCATCTAACCGAGGTATCATTGAGGCTCATCCACTCTATACAGAGAAACCTCATCTTATTTTGAACTAATCACATTTAGCCGGAAAAGGGTCAAAGTAAAAGGAAGGATGATGCCAATGACTCGTTTGTCAAATTTCCATTTATGGGCTCGAGCAAGAATAATTGGTGTGATATCTATTCTGGGTTTTTGCCTGATGCTAGTTTATTGCCATAAGCAGTATCGTGTAAAGATTCTTATCAACGCATATAGTTATCGCTACACGGAAAGACTAAAGAGAAAGGCAGCCCCCACCATCAGAGTCAATTCAATTCAGGCTGCATGAGAAAGATGGAGAGATTTCCCAATAAATGGTGTGTTAAATTCAATCCATCGTCTTAAGTCCTGTCATTCGGCACATACTCGTCCGGTCGTATGAAAGAGAGGCGATTCCATATGAATTTCTAGTCCTAACTCAAATAGGATCGGAAAGGTGGATTGAATTTGTTGCACTAAAACTAAGCTCATCTAGTGAGAGGTAAAGAAGGAATTGACCCCAGTTTTCACACAACCCAAAATCTTTCAATCACTCGTGGTCAATTCGTCTAAGCTGGCAAGTTCTCACGGATGAACATGAGAGTACCAGTCATTGTAAAGACGTTATCTTGAGTTTTCGAGCTTAAGTTGATGACCTAGGGCTAAAAGCTGATGGAGCAAAAGTTCATTTCTTTCTTGTCCATCCCAGCACGATATGGTTTTCTTCTCTTCTTTTCGCTTTCCTTTTCCTGCAGCTCCCAATGAGGGTCAGTGAGTGCATCATGCATAGTCATTTTTTACATTAGTAGGACTTCCCACCATCTTAAGAAACGATTAAAATATGTGTGGAACCATTGTACTCGGCACAAAAAGTCAAAGACCCAATTAGCTTCGATTTCTTTTAGCAATGCGCTCAAATGTCATGCATCCCTGACATAATGCGATGGCGACTCCCATGTTGATCGAACAAAGTCTCACGCGAGTTCCGACAATCTCTCTCGATAGTAACTCGCCAATCACATGGTCCGCCTCGAGCTCTGCTTAAACTTCAAGCCCATGTCCATTTTTTTCCTTCCTCGAATTACGGATGAACGAGGGAAGAAGTAAGAGTAAAGTCTACGGACGTACTTGCAAGACTCGAACCAGGTCAATTCCACGAACTCACACCGGGACGGAAACTTCTCATTTCGATCTCCAAAATAATGAATGCTAGCTCGGTGCACGGCCACCTACCCAAAATATCTAAATTGCCAGTGAGATCACTTTACTTATAATTTGGTGCTGCATTCGATGCATTTTGCTCTGAATTTCCCCGGAATTCTTGGTCTCGGTCGTGGTCGGTGAATCGTGGACCTTATCCACTTTACCCTCAATAGAGAGAGTACCGATCAAGATGAATAGGCAGACGTGGCCCTAGCACAGCACACAAATCATTTCCTTTTTTGTTGTTTTTCGTGTGTGGAGGGTTAAAATTACCCGTCCTCTGCAAGAAAGACAAGTGGTCGGCCATCGGCCGTTGATGTCATTTTCGTTTTATACTATGTCGTCTTGTTTTTAGCTCGAATTTTCTGGAAGGGATTAAAAAAATCTCCAGAAAACACCGTAACGCTCCGACCACAACGTGAGGATCACGCCGAGGCGGAACGGGTGACCGAGAGGGGGAACAGTACAGTGCTGCACTGGCGAAACATGTGCAGAAAGAGAGTTTCCATGGCATCCCGCGTCCGTTCATGTGGAGCATTGGCACTTTTTGAAAAAAGGTCTCTCTGTTCTTCGGAGGAGACCATGTATTTTATTATATCGAGGTCGAGGGAGGACACGAGGGGGTTTTCGGCTCCATAGTGGTCCCAAAGTTTCAAGCTTTTGGACTGGTTCGCGAACTCGGTCCATTCATGGAGCGCCCATGCCATGGATCTGCTAAAATCAACCTAAAAAATTAGCTTTTTTCCAGTGAAGTCTCGATAGATAACTCGGGTCGTTCCCACTCATCTCTTTCTGTCGTCCTCAATCGGGTTCGAAGTCCCGAGACCATCTGGTACGCGTTTTGTGATCACGTAGGCATTCGAAAGAAGGAAAAACGAATGAAGTCATGCCGACGTCATCCCCACTTCATCAAAACGTCCACAGCTTGAAACAGCTCCCCCACCACCACGACCGCGACCATCACCAGCACCACCACCAGCACCAGCACCAGCACCACCACCGTTCCTAGTGCTCTGCCTACTACACATGCCAAGTTGCCAACACCCCCTTTCCCCGATTGCCAGAAACATGCATCTTCAAAAGAGCTTGCCGACTTCTTGCACTCCTGCAGTTCCCAAAAAAAGAAAAAAAAGTTAGAACAGAGTAATTGCGGCAATAAAGAATATATATAAATCCCAAGCAGACTTTTCCTCCAATAATTTGACGATGAGGGAGAGGGCGATTCGCTTGCCCCGACCTTTCCCTTTTTTTTTATTACGAATTTCGAACGGATCGAGGAAAAGCGCTCGGAATCGTTTTTGTTTATTTTCACTTTGTACGCACTCGTTCTTTAAAAAATATACGGGTGACGTAGCTCGATGATCGGTACATAACTTGACAAACTATTTAATTTAATTTATTTTTGGTTGGGTGAGCATTTGGGATTATAATAAGAGAGCGAAGACAAGGGGGGCGATCGCAATCGGAGGAGCCGACTGCTGAAAAAGCAAAGTTAGGATAAAAAGAAAGCAGGGGAACCTAAATTTTAATTTAATCGGAATTTAATCGTCACAAGATAAGCATTCCTATTTTATATATTTTTAAGACCGCGTCGCGGTGGCGGGCCCCGCTCCCCACCCACCCGAACGAGTGCAACCTTCCCTAAAGCGACTTTCCCAAATATTTCCTTTTTTCGTTTAATAAAAATTTCTCATTTGGATAAAAACCATTAAAAACTCTCAAATTATACCCATAGTAATATATTTGTTCCAAGCTTTTTTATGACTAAAAAGCTCCAAACTTGTACCTATATAACTCATAGCATGACATATTTATCTCAAATTGAACCCTAAATTTTTTTTGCTGACATTAAAAAACTTAAATTTATATCCGTACGATACATTTCACATAAAAAAGTTTGAGACTTTTGACAAAAGTGTTACAAAAGTAAAAGTTTAGGTTTTTTGTGTACAGAAAAGAGTTCGGGGTTTTGGAATTTTGGGTGTCACAAAAATTAAAATAAGATAAACGTGTTACTCCAGACAAAACGAGGAGTTGTTTTTTTTTTTTTTTTTGTTATAATTGGAGTCATTAATCGATCGGGAATATAAAATTAGATATGTCGGTGAATTCGGAGATTTTTGACGGGTTCTCGACTCGAGCTGAAGAGCTGTACAAAAGGTCGTCTCTCTCTCTCTCGCTAAGCCAATCTTCTTCTGCGTCTTCTTCTTGAACTGCGGAGGATTCTACAGCAGTCCTTCTTCTTCTTCTTCTTCTTCTTCGTCGGCGAGAGAGAGGTGCGGAGAGATTGGTAGAGAGATGAACGGGCGGGAGACGGTGGGGATAATGGAGGCGCAGTACATACAGAGGCACCACCGCCACGACCCCCGCGACCACCAGTGCACCTCCGCCCTCTTCAAGCACATCAAAGCCCCCGTCAACTTGGTACGCCCCTCCCCTCCCTTTTTCCCCCTCTGTCCGCGTCCGATCGCCGGCCGGCCGGCGGCGGCGGCGGATGGTGGACGGTGTGGATCTGGCGCGTTCGAGCATTTCGAAGGATTTGGGCCGAATCGCGGCTGTCTCGATCGTTTGTCTCGGAATCGAATGACGAGCTCCGGGAGATGATGGATGATGCTCCGATTCGAGTGATTCTGCTATTAGAGAGTGGGGAGCGGCACGTGTTGATTGCTTTGGGGATTCCTTTGTTTGATTCTTGCGTTGGTGCGTGTCAGGTGTGGTCTCTCGTGAGGAGATTCGACCAGCCCCAGAAGTACAAGCCGTTCATCAGCCGATGCACCATGAGGGGCGAGCTCGGGATCGGGAGCGTGCGCGAAGTTAATGTGAAGTCCGGTCTTCCTGCCACCACCAGCACGGAGAGGTTGGAGCTCCTTGATGATGAGGAGCACATTCTCGGGGTTCGGATTGTCGGCGGCGATCACAGGCTAAGGGTAATACTTCTTTGCCATCGACCTCGAGCTTCTCTTGGGCATTTTCGTTGCTATCCACGTTTTCTGAAGTTTATGATTTGGTAGTGAGCCTTAGATGCAAATGCATGGTCTTTCATCATCGTGTGGTTTGGACAGGACATGACACCGGCTTCTCTCTTGTCTTTTGTTAGTTCTGTGGCTTTCTAAATCTGATCCCTTTTGTCATTCTTTCATTTTCTCTTTTTCCTTTTTTTGCCTCATTTGGTATACTTTTGAAGAATCTGACTCTGTATTCTGGGACAATTTCCTGACCGGTTCAAATTGTAGAGCGTGACCTTCTTCCTCTGGTTTCAGCTTCACAGAAAACTGCCTTTTACAGGGGCTATGGCCTGCAATGTTTTTATGCCGACTTTCCTCGCTGAAGAATTGCTAATCTTTTAAAGGTAGAATTGAATCTGTTTGACCAAAGGGGAGCCTCTTATGAAGGATATGGCATGAATGAAGTAAATCTGCAGGGCTACCGCCATGCTCGAATCGATAATAGTCTAGGGTACATGCCTGCATGGACATAATAGTGTTTGTTCTAGTGTTTTTCCTCATTTTGTATATCGATTGTAGTGATAAATGGAAATACAAAGCATCGGTTTCATCATGCACTGTCTAAATGGAAATACATAGCTTGCAAGTTCTTTACACTGTTTTTGCCTTGCAGAATTATTCATCAATAATGACGGTCCATCCGGAGGTCATCGATGGGAGACCAGGGACGCTGGTAATTGAATCTTTTGTGGTAGATGTGCCTGAAGGGAACACGAGGGATGAGACGTGCTACTTTGTTGAGGCCTTGATCAGGTGCAATCTGAAATCTCTGGCCGATGTCTCAGAGAGGATGGCTGTGCAGGACCGGACAGAACCCATTGATCGGTTTTGAACTAGATGGCTAGTGCTGCAGTGCCGGAGAGTTTGGATCCTGAGAGCTCCCTAATGTTAAACCATCCATCCAAGTTGTCAGAAGTGCCGGTTGCATCGATGGCTGCTATATGTCTTTCGGAAATAGTTATGCTATTCGTGAGCTTGTGCTTTGCCAGTCTGTTGTTCTCACTTTGCAGTTTTCTGCAGATTAGAGTCCTACAAAGGCTTTTGTATGCATTTGTCGAATGGAGTGGATGGTTCCTTTTTGCCCTGAATATTACTAGGTATTTGTTCTGTGGTGCTTATGCAATGGTATGTAAATATCAATATCAGATACCCTTATTTTCTATGGGAATATGTGATTTCACACCTTTCAGGTCAGGAGTACAGAGTCCTTCGTTTGAGGCTGTTGTACTAGCTTGCGAGTATTTGATCATGTTATAGTCACTTGATGTTATTACTGCGCGACTTCCCTGTTGACACCCGTTAGGCTACGAGCAAGAAGTTTTGTCCATAGTCGAGAAGGATCATGTCCTCTACCAGAATTTTATTTGAAAAATGAAATAGATTAGTTCCAGCAACCCAGTTCCATGATGAAGTCGTTTTGCCATGCTGTATTGAATTATTGATACGGCTACAGTTGTGAGTATTCTAATGTTCTGACACATTAAGATTCTTTGCGTTAATCTTGGCATGTTCCATGTTCTTCTCGACTTGGGTACTTCAAAAGTCAACGAAAGTGTCAAAGTAGCAGCATCTTTCTCTATTGCCAGTGTGCCAGATGATTATGATAAGTCGACTTTTGAGCTCTTTGACCAAAGAAAAGGAAAAAAAGAACTCTCTGAGCTCCTTTTGGGGAACGAACGGAGTTGGGAAGAAGGACATCACAAAGGTTTTTCAGCCTACTCGTAAAGCCAAGTACGACCGATTTGATAGAAGATTGACATACATACTGTGGGAATTGAGGACGGCTTCTGGAGTGAAGTACGCATATCGGAGTTTTGTAGACGTTCCTCAAACCAAACTCTCAACGATTGCCCGAAGAATCCAGAGATGAATTGACAAATTCAATAGAAGATTGCCGTACATACTGTGGGAATTGAAAAGCTTCTGTAGTGAAGTACGCATATCAGAGTTTAGTAGACGTTCCTCGATCCAAAACTCTCCATGATTGCCGGAAGAATCCAGAGATGAATTGATGTGTCATCATGCAGTACTCGATTTGGCATCGACATCTCCAGAACCAAGCTCATGATTTCAGGCGTTGTCTCTCGGTATAATTTATGAACCTAGTCTCCTTCAAATGTACAGAGGTTATGCATAGCTCCATAAGGAAACATGTACGAAGATCCATCGAGAGAGAAACCCACTTTTAGCTGTCCAGCATGTTGATCTTGCTGGACTAAATTTATTGGTGGAAGATTTTCTGTTTTCATCCTTGGCATTGACTGTTATTATTTATTAACAAGAACATACTATAATTGGCACATCTTGACAGCTGGCTCAGCCATTGAGAACGTGTAACTTTTTCGTCTAGACCATAATCATAGATTACCACCTATAATAAATCGAAGAATATATCAAGAAGACCACTTTCAGGAACAGGGGAAAAATGCTGGCGTGAAGCTGAAAAATTGGGAGCACAACAGTACTTAATAGAAAAGGAACTGTAGACTAGTTCTTACCGGCTGCGCTTGGTCTTCCATAAGAGATTTCCAGTGTGCTCTTTTAAGAGCTTCAGAGCTCTAGTTTGAATCATTGGCAGCAAAATATCAACTGATGCATAGATAGACACAGTCACACAGAGAGGGAGGGAGGCAAATCGGTTGATTACACCCCCTCAAGAGCCACCAGTTTGCTTAGTTAGTTGAGCCCATAAAAGGGAGGTCAAGTTGGAAGCCCTTGAGGGGGAGTGAACAACCACTGCCTCGCAGACCATACATTGAGGCAGAATTGTGCCTTCATCCGTGAACAGACTCATCTCACGCAACTTGATAAGAGCTACAAACTCTAGTACCTGTGGGAAGTTCTCTTGGCCATACTGACTTGGAGGAGGGCTGGTCCTCTTTATAGGCCATCAATAAGCACGTGCATGCATATGTCTGTGTATGGACGTGGACGAGAGAGAGAGAGAGAGGCGGGCTAGGGCCTACAGATCTGGGGCAATTCATGCAGGTGGCATAATCAGATCCTTCCTGCAAAATGGTGGGTCAGTCCCATTCCACATGGACCAAGCACAGTTTACAAATTGCCATAGCAAAATCAATCCAACTGAAGAAAGAATAAACCAGTGTAAGCATCTCAACCGCATCCATTACCTCTTTCAACTCCATGGATAAAGAAATTCTCCATATCCAGCAAAAAAAATCCCAAGTTGGGATTATATTTGATCATGTGTTTCATCTGTAATCTGCCCATATTCTTAGATTTGCCCCATATCCATGTTCATGTTATTCAGCTTGCCTCAACTGCATCAAATCCAAGATGTACAAGCTTAAAAGAAACATTAGTATGCAACTTAAATTGATCAGAAGAACAAAGATTGTCTAAGCTCAATTAATTCCCAAAATTTGCCATATAGCTAATCTGATTCCAATTGCTGTTATACTCTTCCTACCTAACTCTTTCTTACTTCACAACAGTTTTCTTTTCTGCTATTCAACCAGAACACTGAACTTTGGTAGCGCCAAGTATCTATGTTGATGTGTTGGCTTTTCCCTACATGAAAAAATTGCCATAAAACATTTTTTGGTAGCGCCAAGAATCTATGTTGACGTGTCAGCTTTTCCCTACATGAAAAAATTGCCATAAAACATTTTTTGTCATGTCTCAGTCATGACTATCTCCTAGTAGCCCGAGCAGCCCATGAATATACTGACCCCAGCAATGCTAAATTGTTGTGGGAAATGATCTGCAGCGTCTTAAAGCCCTTCCTCTTCCCAGAGAGACTGGAAAGAATAACAAAGGAAATAAATTGAGTTGTCAGTAGAAAACACACAGAAAAGTGAGCGTCCAGCCTCCCTAAATTAACGATTATCTAGTCACACAACTGTCTTTTCGCCCTGTATTCCTTCCTAATAGTTATAGGTGGTGACTCCACAAGAAAAAACTTGAGGCCCAGGTCTTGCCATATTCATCCACTGGGCTTGGGACAAACAACTATGGAAGAAGCATATCTAACATTCTAATGATGGTTGGGACAAACAAAGCTTTAATATTTAACACAGTGCAAGTCCATTGGAAAAAGTGAATGAATCAAAGTTGTCATTGTCGTCATCAAAAAACAAATTATTTAGGAACAAAAGTTGTGCCAAAACTTTAAAAAATATCAGATACCAAAAGATTTCAGATACCCAAAAATTATAGGCATGCTAGTTTCTAATTAGTTTGACAGTGGCCAAATTATAATGTGGTTTTGAAACTTCCAATTTGATAATGCAGTGGCTTTTAGTGAGGGGTTTAGGCACAACATAGGGTGCATGCACCATATCAACCATATAACCATCATCAAAATCATTGTGCATAGCCCAGCTGGAATCACAATCCTGGATCAAGATCGGACAACTATGATCTCTTAGCTTTTTTTTTTTTTTTCCTGTCAGGTTCAAGAATTCCTATGACTAGAAAGTCTTTAGTGCTGGTCAATCACAAAAGACAGTAGTAAATCATTGTGTACAAAAAACTTGGGTTGGTACCTTAAAGACAGGCCACTAAGCAAGATTACTGCATGTTCATATATAAATTCTGCAGTGCTGTATCTCATGAAAAACCTGTAGGAGCAATTGGCTGCACAAATTTCCTGTCCTTTGTTATTGATCAACACAGAATTATGACGGAGTTATTTATTACCAATAATTATGTTACTTCACCAGGCATCATCATAAAATTCCAGGACAAGACATAGGCCATGCTCAGAGACTTTGTTCGTGTTCATTTATGCTGAACACTGACGTGCAACTCTTCTCTTCTTTGAGATCTCATAAATGCTCTTTAAAGTATGAGAGGTCTTTGGTTTGATTACAAAAAAAATTTTGGCCGATAACATAATCTCTTCGAAATAGACTATTAAGGACAGTAATTGACAGTAAGAGCCTTGTAAATCACCTATAGGTGGGAGGACACTGTGGACTGCATTAGATAGACTCTTCAATCATATATTATCATAGAAATTCTACCAGCATTCTCTAGGACGACCATCAGGAAACGTGGGAACATAAAGCTTTTCTTCATTCTTTGTGGAGTTACCAGTCTGCTGAATTGGCTTGGCGATACCAACCTTCACGACACTGCCATCTTCATCAAAATCTGGCGGTGTATCTTCATCTTCCTCAGTCCAATCATCCTCATAATTGCCATCAAAGTCATCATCCTCGCTGTCATCACCATCTTCACCTTCAATCATCAAGTCACCAACATCCAACCAGTCTTCACCACCCTCCTCATCAGTTGCATCTTTTGCTCTGGCATTAGGTCTGCTCTATCGTCATCCTTCTTGGAAACAACCCTCCTTGGATATCGAGGGACAGCAACAAGAGACCGAAACTTCTCCTTGATAAGCAACAGGCGATCCTTCTCTACTAAATGGGATCCATGGTATGCCTCCCTCAGGAATACCGAGTCCCTGTCCCCTTTTAGAGAGACATAAAACATATCCGGATGCCTTATCAGCATACCCCTCAGCTGCTGCGAGAATCTAAATTCCTCCCTAAAATGAGTGAGGTGATCTACAAGAGTTCTCTTCTCAACAGTGAGGCTCAAAATCTCATGGACAACCCCACAGGCGTGCTTCTCTTTCTCTGGCGTACCTGACCGCAATGCCGAGAAATCAGAGTAAGGGGATATATACGGCATATCTCTAAATTTATGAATCCTCTTCATCTCACCCCTAGACAAGACCAGACCCTTGGGCAACATCACTCTATTGAACTTCGGCGGCCTATCAATGATCAAATTCTTCTCTTCAATCTCTCTCGCTCGGTTATCCTCTTCAGCAAGCTGCACAGCAGATACTGCGAGCTCGGGATCCCAATGAGTTAGCTCCAAAGCCGGGCCTTGTGAGGTCGCTACGACTTTGAAGTACTGTGGATACCGGTGGCAGATCGTATCGCGGAATTCTAATGGAAGCCCCAGATCAGTCCTCAAATGCGCAATCTTCTCGAGTAAAATGCGCTTCTCCAGAGACATCATGACCAATTTCCTCAACTTGACTACCAACAGATCCTCCATCTCACCCCTCACTTTCAACTCCTCAAGATAAAGCCTTTCTGCTTCAGGGGTCAACTTGAACTTCAAAGAATAAACCCCTTCTTCCAAAATTTCAAACACACCAGGAAACTTCCTCAACAAAGCGATCAATCGCCGTTTCTTATCCAACCCAAGAGCCCTCTTGTGCCTACCCAGTTCCTTCAGCGACATTGTCCGGTCGGGTTGGCTCACAAGAATCTTCCTAATCTTGAGGACCAGTTTCAACTTCTTGTCTCTTTGTATCACATTATCAAAGGAGAGTTCCTTCCTTCTTTTCACCCCAGCCCTCACTGGACAAGAAGTTCTTACTGGGTGTCCCGGATTCGCGCTGTTCTCTCGCAAAATCAAAGCTTTGCCCAAAAATGGAGTCTTTTGCGGATGATACGGGGAGCATGAGGCGCGCGGTTTCAAGGGCAATCTGGGTTTTTCGAGAAGAGAGAAAGGAAGAGGAGTTGAGGGCTGAAACAGCAGTCTCTGTTCCATGTCAGGTTCATCGAAGGAAAGGGATAATGCAGACACTTCCAAACTGAGCTGGAGGGAAATTTCCGGAGATGGGAGCTGAGCTGAGCTGAGCGAGGAGCCGCAGCCGATGAGATTAATCCTTACAAATAGATTTTTGCTGTAATATAAACACGTGATTCGGATTTCATTTTAGAAATAAGGGTGTGTTTGTTTCGATAATACATTTAAAAAAAAATATTTTCCTTATTTTCCTAGGCGTTTGGGCCGTTTGGGAAAATAAGTTAACTGAAAAATGTTTTTCAAGAAAACTTAAATTCATGAAAATGATTTCCTTTTGAAAGTTTAGATGGGAAAATGTTTCCGAATCTACCAAGCACTTAGATTAGATCTTTGGTTTACAAAAAAATTATTCTTACAAAAATATATTTAAAAAATTGAATTTCAATTTTTTATTTTTTTAAATTAAAATTTGGAAAACATTTTAAAAATAAAAATAAAAATTCGAATTTCTTTTTCTTTTTCTTTCTTCTTTTTTTCTTTTCTTTTCTTTTACCCGTCACCAACCACAAGGATGGCCAAGTGAGCTTTGGTCTCACCAGTAGGATCGAGCAATCTCATGACCTTCGACAATAGGCTTGAGCTTGCCTAAGGCTAATGAGCCTCAAGCCTCGCTTAAATCGGGTGAGCTCGTGGCCTCCAACGATAAGGCTCAAGTCTCGCAGATTGGGTGAGCTCACGGCCTCTAGCGGCCAATTGGCGAGCTCGCGCCTCTAGCGACAGCTGGAGCTCACCCCTTGTAAGCCAACTGGGAACAAACTGCCAGAGGAAGCAGAAGGGATGGCATGAGGAAGCTAAGGAGTGAAGGACAATAAGAAGGAAAAAGAGAAAAATAAAAATAAAAAGAAAGAAAGAAAATAAAAGTAAATAAAAAAACAATATTAAAAATTTGAAGTTTTTAAATTAAAAATTCATTTTTTTTCCAATGATGAAGTGTGAAATTATTTTTTAATGGGATCCAAACGGTATAAAACATTTTCAATTATACATCGCCAAACAAATAAAACAAATCAGTATTCTTGGAAAATGCTTTCCGAAAAGCATTTTCCTTTATTATTGTGTTTTCCGTAAAACAAACGCACCCTAAGTGAGAACTCATGATGAAATTTCTTGTAATTAAAGAAATTTCCAAGAATGTTTTAACTTCAACTTGTAATTTTAAGGATGCTTACGGATGTCTTCAATGATTTTTTGGGACAACCATAAAAATAGTTTTTGAATTTTGACCCATGTACAATATAATCTTTGAACTTTTTATTTGTTTAATACGATTTCTAAAATTTTGAATTATTGATTGAATATCTACCAAAAGTTCAAAATTCACGTCGAACAAATTAAAAATTTAGAGAACGCAAATTGGACCAAAGTTTATATACTACATTGCAAATTAAATTAAAGTTCATAAACTTTTAATTTCATTTTCCCTAATATATTAGGGATAATGATAAATATTCTAGAAAAAGAATTTTATAAGAATATTTTCCACTCTTTTGATTTTATTAATGGCATGAAAACTATTAAAAAATAAGGAATTTCATGGAGGTGTGAAACATTCGGAGTACCAAAACTCGACACACACTTAAGGTGCGTTTCAACAACTTGCTAAATAGTAACAAATTCTATTTTTTTTTTTTGTTCGTGAGTAAATTTGGAATAGAAAACCGTTTGGTGAATTTTATATTCCCAATAACAAATTTGTTCTTAAGAATAGATTTGGACAGAATCAAAAAGTAAAAAAAAATTACTTATTTGTTCTTAGGAATAATTCCATAATCAAACAAATCTAAATTTTTTTTTTTCTCTTCTTCTTCCTTCTCTCTCTTCTTCCACCATTGCCACTATTGGTCGCCGTCGCTCCTCATCGCCGTCCCTAGTTGTTGGCGATCGATTGGGCGAGGTCTAGCAAGCAAGCCTCGCTAGTAGCTGGCCGAGCCTCACCTAGGCCCCCCGGGCCTCAGGCCCGCCACAGCAAGCCTCACCTACCCAAGTGAGGTTTAAGCCTTGGGCGGGTGAGGTTTGACCTCACCAAGATTTGGCAAGGCCGAGCTTGCCCTGCCGCCGACGGGGCTCGACCTCGTTAGGCCACAATGAGGTTAATGTCGCTTAGCCAAGGTGAGGCCGACCTCGCAATGACCCCGCAAGGTCGAGCCTCGCCGACGGTTGGGTGAACTTGGCCTCACCCAACCAAGGCTCGCTCGAGCCTTGCTTAGGCTGCCAATGAGGCATGGGCTCTTAGGGTTGGCGAGGTCACCGGCCAACTTGAAGAAGAAGAGAAGAAAAAAAAAAAAAGAAAGAAAAAGTAATAAAATTATTAAAAAATAAAAAAAAATGGTTTTGTTTAAAAATTTTGAAAATAGTGCGCAAATGCAATTCTATTTTATAAATAGAAATTTTGGGATAATTAGTAAATGCCTTCAAATATTTAAAAATTATTTTGAAAACAGAATAAAAAGAATTATTTATGACTAAAAATTATTTTTAAGAACAAAATAGTTATTAAACGCACTCTTAAGTCCAAAAGTTCAAAAATGTATACTTAAATGCCGAAATTTGAAGAAAAATGAATCACTTAAGTGTCAACGGTGATAAATTCTAATGTTACATTTTTTCGGTGAGATAAATGTAAAACAATGTCGTTTTGCATATGGATGTGACTAAATAAGTGAAAACGATTTTGCATGTGGATGTAGGCTAGATAAGTTCGAAAAACGACATCGTTTTACACATGTATTACATGGCTAGATAAGTTGAAATTGATGTCGTTTTAACTCTTATTTGCTACCTCAACTTTCCAACGAACTATGTAGGCAAGTTAAATTATTTTAAAAATGTCATGTAAGATTTCCAAGACCCTTTGTTAGAATTGCCATTAAAATGTCTCAATTTTTTAAAAAAGTGGCTTTATGTTTACCTTTCATTACTTTTAGTACTTAATGTAGCGCATAGGAACATTTCTATTTCTATTTTTTTTTTTGTTCTTTTATTCATCCGAATAAAAAAAGAACAAAAATCCATTTTGTAATATCAACTAATTTTTCTAATTTTCAGAATAGAAAAGTAGTTGAGGAATATATTTAGAATAAAACAAAAAGTAAAAAAATAATTTTTGTTTTTGAAAACAATTTTTAGAAATAAGTTATTTTTTTTTTTGTTCCTTTTCTTTTCTTTTTCTTTCTTGCCGCTCCCCGTGGTTGTCGTCCCTGGTCACCGCCAACTATAGAGGTTGTCACCACCGATTACGGATCGTTGCCACCGATCGCTACGTAGCGACGGTTGGTGGCAACAAGCAACAATGGCAACGGGTGGTCGGCGGTCAAACATGTTCCTATTCTCCAAACACATTCCTATTCTTTTTTTTTTTTTTTTGAGAATATAAATTTTATATAATTACCAAATGTGTTATTTTACTCAAAATTATTTTGTGGAGTGGAAATAGAAAATAATTATTTCTAAAAAATTTGTTCCTCAAAACATAAATATTATCATTTGCATCATAAGTGTCCCCTATGCTTACGGGACCGCAGTCCCAAGAGTGTTGGCCATAAAAATGAAATCATGGTTCGGTTTCTAGTTTTTGAGATGGAACCGAACCTATTTTTTAAAAAAAAATGTATTTAAATGGTAATAAATCATAAAATTCTAATAATTCTAATTTTTTTTAAAATTTTTAATATTTTTGCTGAGTGCCTAGTTCCATTAGATGAGACCGAGACTAATCGGTTCGGTCTGATTTCTGATCCTAAGAACTCGGTCCCAAAAAATGGAAACCGGTTCTCCCAACCCAGTTTCCTATTTCTAAATAGAATCGGATGGAATTAAGAATTGATCACCCCGACTTACGCTGTAAGCATGCCGCATTTCAAATGAAAACTTTTCGTCCCTTTTGGTTTTATCAATAAAAAGAATTTTCACAGTCGCCCGAGTCAACCCGATAGCTCTACTACTCAGTCGCCGGAGCTGAAGAGGTGATCCGAGGCGAATGGCGAAGCCGGCGAAGAGACGGGATCGTCAAGTCGCACCGGCGGCGGCGCAGAACCGGAAACAACCCGACGCATCTGCTGAACAGGGCTTGCCGGGTGACTCGGCCTCGGATCGCAAGCTCCTCCTCATCTTCGTGGTGTTCTTCGTACTCTCCCCTGCCGTCGCGGTGCTCGTGTACCGTCTCAAATACGCTCCGGTTGCGGAGGCCCCAGGCTCTTCTGCACGAGGAGGAGGAGGAGGAGGGCTTGTCAAGACTGATGTGACTTACCAGGAAGTTCTCGCTGTAAGTGCCGCTCCGTGAGAGGGGGGAAAGTTTTCATTTTTATTGTTGAATTTTGGTAAAAAAGAAGAGGGGAGTTTTGAGTTTTCCCGTGTCGTAATTTCGTGGAGAAATTCAGGAGAATTCTAGGGTCTCCGAGAATGCCTCCCGGCGGAATTTCGGTAATCCAGTGCTTGCTTACATCACCCCATGGTAGGTCCTATTGCCAATCCGGATTTGCTTAATCTGTAACGTGGTGTTGATAAGTTCCACTAGAGCTTGCTTTTGTTTCTAGCGTGGAGCTTGTATCAGTTGATTGGTGTGAGATTTTGTGTTTATAGAACATTCGGCAGTGGTCCCACAAAATCTCACAATTTGGAATTGTTTCTAATGGTTTGATGAATTGTAAGAGATTGGTCTCTGTTCATATAAAATTGCACGCTTAGAAAATTCTGTGCTTGCGTTTGGTCAACAAATGTAGTTCCTGTTAGCATGGGTAGGATATTGTTGTTGTCATTTAGCTTTTTGGAGCAATGCACCTAGCTCAACTTAGGTTGCCTCCCAAGTTTCGGATTGGATTTTACTGTACTGGTGCTTCAATCGTTTTCTTGTGGTGTTTGTGAATGTTGAGATGTTATGACTTTTGCTTAAGGGAGATCCTGAACATTAAAAAAATCTGTACTTTGCAGGAACTCAAAGGGCTATGAGATAGCAAAGCAGTTCAACTCCAAATTTACACATTTGTCTCCTGTGTGGTATGAACTCAAGAGGTATGCCCAACTCCCAGATATCATTCAGACATTAGCTATGTTAATTCTAACCCACATCACTTAAGTGCGAGGTTATAATTTGCCTTATTTACATGTAATCTCCCTTAACCTAATAGTTTAAGCTTTTGGGTCACAAACATTCAAACATGGCATTAGAGTCTAAGTCAATATTTGAAATCCTGGCGGTCCTCTCTCAAACTCATTGCTTGTGGTGGGTTACAACAACTTCCTTGCACAATAAGGGTCGTGCCCATTTTGGATATAGAGCCCTGAGCATGAGTAAAGGAGTGGCTTGCATGTGAGGAGTTACAAGTATAATCATGCATCACTTAAACACATGGTCATCATGTGCCTTATATACATGTAGTCTCGCTCCACCTAATAGCTTAAGTTTTTGGTTTAGACATTCTAACAAGCTATGTCTGCTAATTTAAGAAGTCTACTTCTCTATTGGTCTCTCAGCTGCCTACAAAACAGATTGATCTCATCTTTCCTTAGAAGCGGCAAGTCCTGAGGGGTTAGAGTGTGGTATTGCCTGGTTTTGCATATCCTCTTAATAAGTAACATTGAGAACCGATGTTAGAAAACTATGTTTAGGTATTTTGGAGAAGCATCATTTTGTGTGTGAAGATATATTTTTATTTTCCATAAATGTCTCCAGAGGCTAGAGTTCATTGTATGTTACTATAAGAAGAGAACTTTGGAATCTAGAGTGGTAATATAATGATACCCACTCACCTGTAAATTCTCAACCCACAGCCAAGGAAGCAGCTTAACCTTGGTTGGGAGACATAATGCTGATGTGGAATGGATCTCAGAGCTCAGAAAGAAAGGGGATGCTCAGGTATGGTAATGTTATCATTTAAGACTTCAGGTTAAGGTTGACAAGTTGGATATTTTAATCTCTTAGATTGCTTGCTTGAGAATTTGCTTGGATGTTTACAAATTAGACTTAGTACTGGCAAAGATGGTTTTAGTTGAGGCATCTAAACTGGTGTACCTTCTACCTTTGCCTACTTTTGAGTTGCCACATTAAGTCGTACTATAATCTGCAGGGGACCTTTGACCAGAGACCTGTCCATAATTTATGTTTAATTTGTTATATTCTAAGTTCTAGGGTATTGTACTCTGCGCTTTCAACCTAATGGGTCTCTTTGTGATCAGGTTTTACCTAGAGTTGTTCTGGAGGCACTTCCTACAGAGCTGCTCAAGAAGAAGAAGCAGAGGGCTAAGGTTATTCAGCTGATAGTAACAGAGTGCAAGTAAATTTCCTTCGGACTCAGTGGGTTACTTATTTAAAAAAAAAAAAAAAAAAAAAGAAGAAGTCCCATCACTTGTTAAGTCTTGAATTAGATATCTGTAAGAAATTTACCTTGCAGTTTTTTTGAGGTTTTACCAACTGGAAGGTGATTTAGATAACATGATGTAGAACAATTTCCCCTCTCTCAGCATCATCCTGTCAATTGCCTTGTCCAATCTAATATAAAGAAGGGCCCTTTTGGTTAGATGTTTTTAAATATTGGCGATGCTGATACTTGGCATTTATTAACTCTTTAACTGCCCTTTGTCTTTTAGGGAAATGGGTTATGATGGCATTGTGCTAGAATCCTGGTCAAGGTGGGCTGCTTATGGGATCTTAGATGATCCAGATTTGCGGAGTATGGTATGAAATTGCGCTTGAATCGAGAATTCAATCTTGATTATGCAGTTATTCAGATTTTTCTAAAAGCTGTCCTAGTGTATCAGAATTTCGGATTTCTTATGGCCAGAATGTTTATACTTGATAGTTTGAATGGTTTGTCTATTTTGTAATGCTGAGTTGATGTAGCCTGCTTCAACTCTAGCTAGATAAATCTTTCAATATAGTCCCTATGAGCTCCAACATACGGTATTCTGATCCTTTTGTCTTGAAGAATCTGCTGTTTTGGATGTAGGCACTCCAATTCATACAAGCACTTGGACGTGCACTTCATTCTGTCAGCTTGGAGAGGAATGGGGGACAAAACTTGCAGTTGGTCTATGTAATAGGTCCCCCACGTTCGAAAGAGCTAGAAACGAATGACTTTGGGCCAGCAGATCTTCAAAGCTTGGACGGTGCTGTAGATGGCTATTCTCTTATGACTTATGATTTCTCAGGCCCTAATAATCCTGGTCCTAATGCCCCTTTGAAGTGGATTCATTTCGTAATGCGGCTGCTTCTAGGTACTGGTGGGGATAAAGGACTTGGCCACAAAATATTTGTGGGTCTCAACTTCTATGGAAATGATTTTGGCCTTTCCGGAGGTACTTAATATTCCTCAATCAATTAGTATACTGTTGCTAATGGTGTTGAAAGAGATACATGCATGAGGTGACAATTTGTATCCCAGTACCCTCTTCAGAGAAAATTGTTGTCTGACTTCAAGACTTAGTAGGTACTATGGATGGGCTAGGCCCATTCTATACCTGAACTTATCTGTGATTTGGGTTAAAGTGCTAGTGTTTTGAGGAAAAATGGTTTTGTGACATCATTCAGATGGACCAGTTTCATAAGTCGTTTTATCTAGAAATTGATCTCAGGGGTATCAGCCATGGTGAATTTTAGACGTGATTCACTGATACAGACCCTGTCAAGTTATTTATCATCTTGGTCCTCTTCATTTTTGGGTAGTATCTTGGTCTTTTTGGTTGTTCTATTTGTATCATTACTTTTTCTCCAAGTCACCTAGGGATTCCTCTACTCTCCAAAGTTTCTCAAGAAAGTGTCAAGAAGAAGCACTCACATATTCAGGTGAACTCCAGTTTGATTTTTGTTGAATTCCTGGTTTAGGTGGTGGAGCAATTACTGGAGCAGATTACTTGTCTCTGCTGGAAAAGCACAAGCCTTTACTGCAGTGGGAAAAGAACAGTGAGGAGCACTTCTTCGTGTACACTGATCAAAACGATGCCAAACATGCAGTTTTCTACCCATCATTGATGTCAATATTCCTCCGCCTAGAGGAAGCACGTCATTGGGGAGCTGGCATCTCAATTTGGGAAATAGGGCAAGGACTTGATTACTTTTACGATCTTCTTTAGAACCTTGGCTTCACGGTGTTCTGTCCTGATTCTTGGAAGGTATAGAAATCTGCCAAAATGCCTTTCAACGGTTTTTTGACTTCCAAGGAATTGTCTTTTTTCCAGTCGAATGTCTGGTCTTATAATTTGCAGAGGTGTGATGGCTCACAACCATGCCATTGCAATCTGAAAGGCACAAATGCAGGGAAGAGATGTGACAGGATCATCAATCTCAATGTGCAAGCTCATATTGTTACAATGGCTTAAGATTGAGTTCCCCTTATTCCAGCAATATTCTTTCCTCATAAATTTTTCCCGTGACTGTTCTAGTTGTGTGATTGCTAAGCGAGTGCTGCTGCTTCGGATTATGCGCAGATGGCTGATTTCTGCTAGTGCTATCTATCTAGTGAAAGAGGCCAGTCATTGTAACCGAAAAACAAGGAAAGCAAGGAGTCAGGTCACAGCAGGTGCTTGCAGCATCAATAATGAAACGTTGCTCTAGATCGCCACAAATCGCTCTCGCTTTTGTTTGGGCTGATGACAACACGAATGGACTAGCTGAATAAAGCCTTCCCCTTTGCTTCTTTTTCTGCAGTTTTAAAGACGGTGGTGCTCTTCTTTTTCTTGTGTCCCAAATTTGCCCTTTCATCTTCTTAAGTGGCGATTTCAGTAGACAAGGTGATTTTTTTTCATTTGATGACTTGTTCTAGGTGGATGTTGTCTCGTCGTGAATACCTTTTGTTTCCCACTATAAGTACGGTATCATTGAAGATATCAATTTCTAAAAAAGGTTTTGAGGCTCTATGCGCAACTTCCAGTTCTTCAACCATTTTTAATGATGCAAGAGACCGGGACGTACGTGTTGGGTTTTACAATTCAATGCACTTCTGCGATCCTGTACTGCAGCTGATGACGTACTTTTTCTAGAGTGTCCCAAAACCTTTCACGAAGTTCTCTCAAATCTCAGCCACACATGCACAAAACCATCAACACTCAAGCGGCCTAACCCCATCCCAGGTGACCACATCCTCATTTGCCACGCGTCGCCCTGCAATTGGTGGGTTCCCACCCCCGCCCATGCCACGTCATCTTTTCCTTCCACTCGATGCGAGGTCAATCATATTGCACTCGACTGAAGCTAAGGTTTGCCTCAATCCGTCGACTGCCACCGTATTGGCGATGAAGTCCGAGTTTTGATGGTGTCCCAAGCTTTTTCATCAGTTCATTGAGAACCCCATCAAGCGTCTCGACGTCATAAGAATTATGCCATGGAGGCCCTCAATGCAGCAGGCTTGACACCAATCTCAGTCCTTCGTGACAGAAAAAGAGAACCCAGAAAAGTCTTGTCCCTCCCCTCAAATTCTCCACTCAAATTATGGAATTCCTCTTCTTCAAGCAACGCTTCACCGAACTTTCAAGAGCCTGTGTCTAGGGGTTTCCATGGAGGTCTTGTTCTTGCATCGTCTCTTATCAGCACTGGCGTTGCCAAGGCCTTGACATATGAAGAGGCGCTGCAACAGTCAGTAAGCGCCTCAGCCCCTGAGGGCGGCCTCGACTTTGATGGGCGCGGTGTTCTTGATAATGTCATCAGTTTTGCCACCGAGAACCCTGTGGTCATAGTGGGCGGGGCTGTTATTTTGGCGCTTCCGTTGGTTCTGTCTCAAATTCTCAAGCCATCAAAGCCATTTGGTGTTGATTCTGCTAGGAATGCTTATGCAAAGCTCGGTGATGATGCGAGTGCTCAACTGCTTGATATAAGAGCCCCTGTAGAATTCAGACAAGTGGGTAGTCCAGATGTCAGCGGTTTGGGCAAGAAACCGGTTTCAATTGTGTATAAGGGAGATGATAAGCCAGGCTTCTTGAAGAAGCTGTCCTTGAAGTTCAAGGAGCCAGAAAACACTATCTTGTTCATTCTTGACAAGTAAGATTACGTTAACTGATCAGAATGCCATTATCTGTAGCATATAGCTGATCTCTTTGTACACTTGGTTGGAATATTCTCAGTTCAATCATGGGACCGCATGACCTCGCACCTAGCAACTTAGTATAACTACTGGAGTAATCATATAATTAAATATATCCGCTAAGGCATATTTGCAGCTTTAATACCCTCACTTGAATTTGATCCTGGGAGCAAACCAGGATTTTCTGGAAAGCAGCATGGCTTGCGTAATTAGCTAGAGGGACATGTACATGGCAATATCGAGTTAAAACATGACCTCTAAGTTTGTATGTTAGCATTCAGCTATTCACTTGACCGAAGACTTTCTTGACTGGAGCACAGCAAATGCCAAGCATAACTATGATCCAGCAAATTCTGAGATTAAGAAATATCCTGAAATTAGACTAGAATTTGCCATTGCAGAAGAAAAGGTGCATAGAAGAAATTTATTGAATGCCTTTTGTGCTAACCAGTCAAATGTGGCTCGATTCAGTAAACCAATTGGTTTCATAGTATAATTTTTACTATTTTCACCTTAGAACTGTTGTGGAAAACGTATCTATGCATGTTTAATCTGTTAATTCAGGAGAGTAAAATCGATAAATCTGCTTTAAATATTCTATTTTTGCAGCAAAGCTGTGGAAGCTCACATTATTTTGTTTTGCTGGAAGCCAGATTCGATGGGAATTCTGAACTTGTTGCAGAGCTGGTCACTGTGAATGGTTTCAAGGCAGCCTATGCAATTAAAGATGGGGCAGAAGGACCCCGAGGATGGATGGTCTTTGCCACATTTCACTTTTTCTTTAACTTATCTTTGGACCTTTTGTGTGGGTTCTCACAATTATTTGTGTGGACTGTGAAATTGCAGAATAGCAATCTCCCTTGGATACCTCCAAGGAAAGCATTGAGTCTTGATCTTAGCAATCTCACAGAATCTATTAGCGGAGCAATTGGCGTGCGTATTTGAGCTTTTCACTTTACTTTGATATACTAGTTTTGTGATGATGGCTAATTATAGAATGATTAAGAGATAATGGTGCACAAACTGTCATGTCCCATGGATTTTTACAGATATAGAATGTTTCAGAATTGAAGACCATCAGAATTAAAAGAAAGATTCTTGCTGAATTTGTGATACCAATGTGAAGCTCGAGGACAGAGGATATCGCTGACAAATATAATGGCATTGCATCAGTTCATGACATTAGGAGAACAGCTATAGCACTAACTCTTTTACCTTTTCAGATTGGGAAGAAACTTCCTTTGCTTAGCTTTCTTTTTTCCAAATGTAAAAGTTATTGCTTAGTGGACACAGAAACACGCTTTACAGGTTTTAGTTGATACAAATTAATAGTAGAACATGAATAATGCTTTGGAGTCAATGTATGTATACCTGTCCATTGTCGCTCGGCGCTGTTTCTGATTTCTGAAGTTGTCTCTCCAGTAAAAGTTACTGTGAATATGTGCTTGCAGGATGGCTCAGATGGCTTGTCGGTTGCCCTTGGTGTCGCAGCAGCTACTGGATTAGGTCTGCTGGCATTCTCAGAGGTGAATTCGTTATGTCCGTTGCACTTGATTCTTCTTTTCGAACCCCTTATTTTATCTTTCTCCTATAGCACTAATTGATAAGTACTTTGGCTCCCTTGTTGTTGGCTCCACCCAAGCATAAAATCGAATCTAATTTTTCTTTTAGGTAGAGACAATCCTACAAGTTTTAGGCTCTGCTGCAATTGTCCAATTTGTCAGCAAGAAACTTCTTTTTGCTGAGGTAAGGCTCCACTCTCCAGTACATTGTTTTTCTTGGATTGCTATGTTTTAAAGTTGCCAGATAAGAGGCACTTTGTAGGAAATGTCTCTTTGTTGATGTAAAGGGATTCTGAGATACTGCTTCACACAATTTATGTTGAAAACCCTATTGACACCGCTGAGATTATCGATCTTATTTGCTAAAAAATGACATTTTTAGTAAGAAATTGCTTTCCGGTCTTTCTTAAGCAGTGAAATAATAAGTCTTAGTTCCCTACCATTGTCAATTCCAGGACCGGAAGGGGACACTGCAGCAAGTTGATGAGTTCTTGAACACTAAAGTTGCTCCCAAGGAACTGGTCGATGAAATAAAGGTACTCTTGTTGACTACCTAATCTTTGAGCTGGAGAGATGATGATAACTTTGCAATCTATAGTACACAATGCATATAATATTGTTACTTACAATTTTTGGAGATGGTTGAGTACATGTGATTTCTCAAGCTTATAAGCAGTTCCAGTGAGTCATGCTTCTATCCATTTATACTTTATTTCAAAATTTCAGCAAATTGGAAGGGCACTTCTTCCAACGACAGCTAGTGGCAAAGCTCTTCCTCCTCCGACAGAAACTAGCTCAGAGCCCGCTTCCACCAATAATACCATGCAGAAGATTGAAACACCTGCTGCACCAATCCCAGAGCCGACAGTAGAAGCAGCTGCAGAACCTCCTATTGAAGTAAACTCAGTACCCCAAAAGGAAGTAACAGCCGAATCACTTCCAGGATTTATGAGAGCTCTCTCTCCTTATCCATATGTAAGTCCCACTTCCTTCTTTCTCTAGATTTATCCAATCTATTCTATATGCATTTGGCACAACCTATTAGTGTCCTTCATCCTTCTAAGGTTTCTTAATTAACTCACCCAGAGCCCCAATTTCTTTTGACATCTCCCATAGGAGTTAATAATCATTAAGTTTGTTACAGGCAATACAGCAAGGTTTCTCAGGAACTTCTCAATATCTTTTGATCTATTTCACTTATTTAAGATTCACATTATCCAACCAATTTTGATTATATGTGATAGTAGATCTTTTATTGATTCATGTCCCGTTAATTTTCTGGTTGCAGTACCCAGATTTCAAGCCTCCAACATCGCCTTCTCCATCGCAGCCATGAGATATATTTTTGAGGAAGTCCCGCATGATAGCATCCGTGCCTGAGCAACCATAGCTGGTGATTCACATCTTTTGACTTCTCAAGTATAAGTCGAGAGTGATTTTCAAGTTCGGGGTGGCATTGGGTACCCTCTTAGCAAAGCTCCTCCTTGAGTTGTCATAATTTATGGTTATCGTGTCACCATTTAAAATCAATTTGAGGCACTTTAGCTTTGGATTTCTGGTAGATGTCTGTGTTAGCTCTATTTGGAGTATAAAATTGAGGTCTCATTCGGGGTCTTCTTGTGAAAAAGTATGTGTTGATCCTTTTTCAGGTTACCATCACGAGAAAAGTTAGAGATTGTCAATAAATTCTGTATGTCGCCTACATAGATCAATTTCTCTTAATTTCTAAGTATTGTGATTCTCTACTCTTGGAACTGAAGGTACTGCTTGTAGCTAAAACTAGTTCTTGGAGATTCTCATTTGTCTGTACTAAGTTTGTTGTCTCTTGCATGAGTATGACACTGTTTTCTCCATTCTTTTTCGGCTCCCACTGAATCTTCTACGCCGGTGTCTGCCGTAGATGAGAATGGATATGTATCAGCTTCTGGTACATTTCAACTTGAGGATGGCAGGATTCCGACCCACAAAATAAAAACTTGAGAATGGCAGGATAGCAGGTGGGAGTACTTCATGATTGACTGCTAGGATTCATGGGCAGTACACCAGGAGTTACGATTCATGATTAAATCCAAATCTGAACGGCATTTATTGGATAGATTGAAGTCCAATAAAGACATTCTCTCTGAGTGACGCTAGGTATAGTCTATTACAAAAAGTTAGTATACTAAGTCGCGTGTCAAACTTACAAGTTGACATTTGAACATGTGAACCATATTCAAAATCCTATCTATTAGACCATCGCAATAGTTATCTATCAACTTCGCGAACCGTTCTAGGTATATTTGGCATTGTTCCACTTGCCGAAGTGCTTTTTCATTGGTTAGGGACACCCGACGTAACATCAAAGCATGAAGCTCTACTGAGAACTAATAAATAAATGAAAAAGAAAGAGGAGGAGGGGAAAAATGTTATCGATTTTTGATTTAGGCAATTAAATAAAACATAAAGTTCACAGGTCAAGAAGAAGACATGCATACCCATCTGTGACCAGCCATAGAGGAATCCAATCTTGAAAAAGTTGATAATACCCCTCCAAAATACTTCAGAAGTGGGTTGCAAAACATCTTGCCAAAAGCTGCCAAAATGTGTTGGATGTGAGGCTCTCTTGTGGCAAGTGGCAACTACACAGGTTGTTCAATCCAAAAATTAATAGAAAAATAAACATAGCTTCAAAATAATATATTTATGTGTATATATAGATATGCATTGGGTACAGAGCAGAATAGAGAAAAAATGCATATATTATTGAGTTGTGTGGCCTGGATAAGGTGGGAAAGAGATCACTGACACAAGGCACATAAAAGCTACTTCGTCCTCTCTTTTTGACCCTGTCGATCCTTATTTTCATACCAAACATTCTTCTCTTTCGGCCATCTTCTTAGCTTAACAAGACAATTACCAAGTGAAACTACTTAAGCAGATAACGTCTACATTAGTAGGGTTTCTACTTCTAACACAACATTATAAGTCATTAATTGGAGAGAAAAAGAAAAAGAAAAAGAAAAAACCACCCACAGAATTTATAGAGATCATCAACTCTTGCTAAATGCATCTTTCCGCATGCCATCTAACGAGCTTTTCAAGGTTTCTCAGATTGGAAATTCTTGTGGTAGTTCTAAAGTCGAGGTAATTTTCAATTTACAAACAGATTCACTAGTCATGAGACTTTTAGGAAATGGGTCGATTCGCTCTCTTGAAAAAGCAATGTGACTGTACAGCTTCATGCAATTAATAGGCGATGATCGTACGTGCACGTTGCATCTGTGGGTTGTAGCATCTTAAAACCAAATCCAACCACACACGCTCTAGCTTCTTCTATTTTCTGCATATGTAGATTACTGGACAAGAGACAAAAAGACGAAGGCTCACATCAAAGATTTTCCGAACACGGAATGCATTTATTAATCGAGAGATGTCGCTCTCAAGCAAATTTAATTTAAGCAGGAAATAAATGAGAATAAAAAGGGAGTTGATGCTGGGGCTCGACCAAGCGAGCACAAGCATGTGAAGGTGATAAGATTAAGGTGCATCCAGGAGAAAACGACATGCCATCCGCCTCACAGAGAGCCACTAAAGGAAATGCTTCATTCTTGAGTTCTTTACTTAAAAGAATGTTTTTTTACTGTTTTCACAGAAGAGGGCAGCAACAGAAAATGCTGATTTTCTATGTATTCACACGTAAGGAAAAAGAACAGGGAAGCAATGTTTTATTCAAGAGTCAAAGACCGCTGGGTTGGTTGGGTTTCAAATTCAACTTAATCTGCTTCATGACAGGGATTCAAAAGAAAGTTAAAATTAAGGTGAAAACTGCCAAAAAGATTCTGATACTTGATTGCAAATCCCGTTTCCAATTTTCTGAAGCTACCCTTCATGCAAATAATCCATTCTCTCTGAAGCTTGTACTTCAGATGCCATCCCCAATCTCAAAAATCCGCCTGACCATCAACTATCAGTTATTAATAGATGTAGAGGTACATAGAGCTAGCTTGAATTAATGTATCATCAACAACAACCTACGAGCAGGTAAAATTCAGGTACTAGGCTGCACGGTGTACCGAAATTCTGATTATTAAATGACTATGACGAACATGACAATCTCCTACTTATAACGAGACCAACCCCATTTCCGAGGCGTGCAGAAAACCTATAATACACTCACATAAATATACATGCATGTATGTGCATACAGCTGTCTAGTTTTGGAATGATGAGAGTAACCCAAGTCGCGCCGTGCATAGCCCGAGGAATGACTGTCTTCGCCGCCCAGAATTTATTCTTATAGTTATGCCGTTTGAAAGCATACTTGCTGGTGATGGTATTTTCTTATCTCGTAGCCATTCTTGACTCGACCCTCTCATTTACTTTTGACTTACGATGTTAGTAGTGCTAACGAGGACCATGAACTCTTAAGTGGCAGGGCCCGGTATTGAGTCGAGCAAATCCCCGTCGACGATGTAGGAATTCGTCACACGATGCTCTTGAGATGATCAAGAAGTTTTTCGATGGTAATTTACATCTGAGAGGGCCAGAGAGAAGACGAAATGACACCATGCTTTGGGCCAGAGAGGGAAGCTTTTTGACAGATCCCACCTTAAAAGGTGGGAAGAAAGAAAAGGGACGAGTCCTGGAGGCGAGGGCAACGAATTTGTGAGTTTGACCTAAGAGTACACGTCAACATAGCAACTACAAGTCAACTCGACCGGGTTTTATATGGTCCGTTTGGTAGGACCTGTCGTTCGCTCCTCTCTCACCGAGACTCGAGTCTGCAAATTGCAAAGCATCATCTCTCTCTCTCTCTCTCTCTCCCCCTCTGCTGTGTCAAGAAATGGACATCGAGAAACCCGTTAAAATCTAGTTCAGGATATGAATTTCTTTTCATTCCTTTATTCGTTTTTCATTTCCCTCCAAGCAAATCCCTCTCTTGAGAAACTATTAAATATCACTCGCTTCTTCTTCCCCATAACCACTAGCCACTTCTTGCTGTGCCACCGTCAAACTCTTTCTTCTTGTTCTCTCTCTCTCTCTCTCTCTCTCTCAAACACACAGAGACACTCACAGTCTCGTCCCTAGGAAGATGGATAAACAACGCCGCCATAAGCAAGCCAGGACCAGCAGTTGTTGCTCCGACGGTGAGTTCTCTTTCGCCTATTCTTTTCTCGGTCTCTTTCTTTTTTATCTGTTCATGTCTCCGTCTTATTTTATTCCTGCCATTGTCACTTTTCCTTTGCTCCTCATCTTTTTCTTCGTGTCTTCTTTGGTTCTTCACGTTTCTGTATAATAACTCTCTGCTCTTTCTGTTTGGATTTATGCATAAATGTTTGAAGGGTCTGATTATAATCTTCTTTTTTTCTGTTCAATGTTTTGGCAGAGGTGAGCAGCATCGAGTGGGAGTTCATAAACATGTCAGAGCAAGAAGAAGACCTTATTTACAGAATGTACAAGCTCGTCGGCGACAGGTAAAGCTTGAATTTGCTTTCTTTCTTCATCCATTTCATTTCTTCGACTTGCATTATTAGAGCAGCTTTAAAGCAAAGCAATGTGGTTTTCTTTTTCTGTGAAGACTTTAGGACAAAGTAAAGTCAGGCCCACCTGATAAGCCACATTGTATATTGGCAAAGAGTCTTGGCAAAAGGCTGTTCCGCAGTGTCTTTCAACATGTCAGGCACCTAGAAGGGGAACATTGAGCGCCTATTAGAACAGAGGCCTAAGTATTTCATTTTTCAGGTCACCGCTTAAGAAATAGACCGCCCATCAATCTCTAGTGACTGTAAATGCTAATCATTCGGTGATTTAACTTCAGTGCAGAATTAGTTTTTGGCTGAGTAGACCATGTTTGTCTTTTCGGTTGCTTATTACATGGGAATAAAAAGAAATGGCAATGTACTTCTCAGGTGGGCGTTGATTGCGGGTCGGATTCCGGGTCGGAAGGCTGAGGAAATTGAGAGATTTTGGATCATGAGACATGGAGAGGTGTTTGCTGAGAGAAGGAGACAGCTGAGAAGACACAAGTCCTGATGTTAAATGCCAATTTCCTTCTAAAACATCAGATTTCTAGATATCTAGATTTTTTCTCTCTGCTCTATCCTCTGTTACTTATTTTTTGGGGTGCTTAAATCTGTAGCTTCTCTCCTTTTCCTAGGATTAGTTCGGATTAGATTAGATTAGATTAGATGTAGTGTAAAATGTCACAAGGTTTTTTGGGTTGGATGAAACTGAAAGTACCTATGGCTGTGACATTCCCATTTGGCTAGATTATTAATGAGACGGAACATTTGGGCTCTCGAAACTATGCAAATTGGCACTCTCAGAAGAGGACAGGAGTAGGGACAAAATCCATCCCAAAGAAACAAAGATTCTGGGCATTTCGATCATTTAATATGCTTTTCTCAGTTGGTGTGTGGTCCACCAGTAAGCTTTTCAATTCTGTATGGTCGATCGGTCACTTTCTTAAATCTTTCACAAAAGGGAGATTTGAAGGAAAAAGATTCGGTTCTGGTTCAATTCAATTCATGATGTTCTGCTTCCTCGTGCTATGCCTTAACCACATGAAACATTTGCTGCTAGACTGCTACAGTACAGTAAGTAATACGGTCATTTTGCAATTACACAGGTACATCCTCACGAGATGGATTTCTTTTTTCCCCATTTCCACTGTCATCCCCTTTAGTTTTTTCCCAATGCAATCTTGTAGTCTGGACTACCAAAAAGTTGCATCTTGAGCCTGTTGCCAATTAACATGGCAAAATAATTTATCATCCATATACAGTCGAGGCAAATAGTAAAAGCTAGGCGATAGTTTGCTGTGATCTTTTTTGTTCCCTCCCAGTTTATAACTTGGTTAGCAGGACTCAATCTTTCCATTCTCAATGGATTAGAGTTGGAACATTGAAGTTGGTAACTTTGTCATTGAGATTTCAGTGAATTGGGAGAGTGATCTTTTACTTTCTGAAATGGTGGATAGATTCTTTGTCGAAAAGGGCAAAGTTGATGATGCTACACTGGTCAGATCTGCAAAGGCCCAGAAAGACCTAACAGGTCCCCCCACGCATGTTTCAAATGTCAATATCTCCCACAAGGCTGTCTCTTACCAAAGTGAAAGCGTTCGGTCGAAAACTTATTCCTTCAACTCAACTTTTGACAATTCGAGCCCTTCTATTATCGAATGTCGGGTTAAGGCATGTACAAGTGCACACAAATTTCGCGTCGGCAGGTCAAATTGTCACCAATGCTAACCATATGATGCTTGCATCTCATTTAGTGTTGTTTACAGAAGAAACAACCTGTCAAACGGGGCTACGATAATCAAAATGGCATTGGGGCCCTCAGCTAGAATCCTTTTGTATCAGCTGTTAATGGATCGTGTGTCTTTAGTTTACCCTTCAGTCTTAATGGTTTTTTTGTTTTTACTTGGTACAAAAAAATTAGATCGTACTCATATGCAACTCAAGTAATACGTTTACTAATTAGCATATTTGATGATGTGAAATGTTATGACTGAATTTTTAAATGGGTAGGTCATACTCAACAAACGATAAAGCACATTACATCATTTAGCGTATCGATTTTCTTCCGACCAAAATAACCTGAAAGATCAAAAGAGTGTGCAAACTATTTTATGATTTACTCCGTTACAAATTGAAGCCAAACCAACTTTTGACAAGTGATGACCCGGATCACTTTTTCATACTCTGATGTGGCGATGAATGAGATCTCCTCTCTTGCATGCCTACTTTCGGCAACAACAACGACGCATGTGCTCAGGTCACAAGCGAGGAAGCGTCGCGCCCTATCCTAAGTCCATCTCGATCGCGGATCATCGTACGAGCTCGACACGTGGAGTCCATGTGGGACCCACACAAATCAAGGATGATGGTGATGACTGATGAGGGCCAGCTCATGTGGGCCCCATGGCTTGACATTTACCAAAGGAAGGAAGAGGGAGGATCGAGCGAGCCATGGGACCAAGGCCCAGGCCCAATCAAGCAAAAGGGCCCAACAAAAAAGGGACACGAGAGCTCCACGCTAAACCACCTCGCCGTCCCCGTCATCTTGCAAAAGTCAGAAGCTGAAACCGCTGGGAAACACTGCCTGCGACTGATCGAGAGCGATAGAGCGAGAGGAGGAAGAAGATGATCTACCGCAAATGGAGTCTCCTGACTGGTCCCGTCGCTATACTCGGCGGCGTCGTGGCCGCTGTCGTCGTCGCCAACTACATCGTCCTCGGCGTAATCATCTCTTTCCCTCTCTCTCTCCCCCTAATTTCAGGGGGGAAAACAGAAAAGTTCTTTTCTTTGTTCGTTTTTCTGGCTCCATCGTTGCCGCGCCTCCCGCCGGATTCTCTGGCTCGCAACTTTCAATTGATGAGCTTTACGCGGGTGGCGATGTGGGATCTGGTCATTTTGCGGGTGGCGATTGCGCCCCGGGGGGAGGGATAGATTAAGCTTTTTGAATGCCTGAAGCGACGAATTTATGGGTATATCGGTCTCGTGTTATGAAATCCTTTTAAGTCGCATGGAACTGGCTTTGAATTAAGCTTGTGTTGGCAACGAGTAGATGATATGTTTCTAACTGAATCGGATGGATGATTTTGCGTATGTCATTTCTGGTGCTTACTTGTTCTTCGATGCTATAGAGATAGTTTAAGGGAAGTTCTGTTTTTGTCGCAAAGCTTCATGCTTGATGTTACTGGACTGAATTACAGGAAAAGAAGTGCTTGTGAATCTATGAGTAGCTTGGGAATTCAGTAATGGGAACATTTCCTATACTTATTGGTTGGGCGGTGGTTTTAGAATACTAAGCTACGAAAATTCGTTGTTTTGTGCCACGGATTTGCTGTTTCTCGGCACGAGTAGGTGTCCATAATCGTGACGGAACTCTTTCTGGATTTTGATCTAGTGGAAGAGGAGGACCACTAGGACTGATGCTCGAAAGAAAGGGATGGTTGGGAGATAGAGTTGAACTTGTAGGATGAAACTGAAAGACCTACTTTTGTTGCTATATTTATGAGAATCCGGTGTTGTTGGATAGACATAGCTCAAGATGGATTCGAGAGAGATATATCTTATGTGCATTCTTGGAATTTCCTTCTGACCGGTCTGGCTGGTTTCTTATTGTTTGTTCATTCCCATGGAAATATGTCTTGCTCTAGGATAAGAAATATATGTAGATGACCCATATAACTTTAGACTTCAGCTTTTGTCTGTTATTACAAGTGGCGATGCTATCTCACGTGCCAAGGCTTTTGAGCTAGAATAGGAAGCACATTGTATAGGCTTGCGCTGACCTTCCACTTAAACACTCGTTGAAAAAAGAAAAATTGCAACAACCAATGTAGGGTCCAATTAACTTCAGTCAGTTCATTGAGCAGTTTCTCCGCTGTCCCTTATGTAACATATCTCTGGCTAAGCATGCAGTTGATTCACAAAGTCATATTTTGTCGCTTTTGTTCTAGATATTCTTACCTGCTTTATTCACTGTTGTATCTATAGGATCCATTCCGTAAGCCAGAGCCAAAGAAGGAGTATTCACCATCATCCACCAAGTGACCTCGTGATGTGTAAGCAATCTCCTTTTTCCTAAGTTTTGGTCATTATCTCTGTTGGATTTTTGCTCGGACATGCCAATAACTTGGAATCTCTTGTCAGAACTCAAGTGAATGTGAGACCATCTTTGGGCTGGGTTTTGAGCGTTCTTGAACCTTAAGATGGGAACAGAAAGTTGTATCTTGATATATTAGTTGCGGACCATTGTTCAACCCAATGTACCTGGCCATTCTCTTTTGTTGAATGCTGCTCTGTCCCAATTTTCTGCTTGACTGCCAAAAATAAGTTGTTTTGAATTTGGCCAGTTAACACTGTGGTTGATGCAAATGTTCCCATTGGTGGCAGAAATAATGAACTGTCATGCTGATGTTTCCAAAATAGTGATTTAGAGCTTCAATATCAATGTTACTTGTTAGTGAACTTAAGGCCGGCTTTGGTACAATATTAAACCGTGCTTCCCCAGTTGCAATCAAAGGTGATCAAAGCATCTTTTTAAATATAGCAAAAAGTGACCAAATCAATAGAACAAAGGAAATACATAGAAAAGTACTTTTTTTTTTTTTTTTAAAATACTAAATCTTTAAATCTAAATTTTAAGTGGCATCTTTAGCATATTGATCTATATTTATTTCTCGTAGGGGTTTTCAATTGTATCGTCATTCATTTTTACTTTTTCTAGAAGCTCACATAATTTTTTTTAGTCATCCATGATTTTCTCTTGGGGTGGTGTTTGCTATTTTCTTAATTACGTCTTCATGGTCTTTATGTTTTAATTTACCTACTGTCATTCTACAGTACTTTCCTATTTTTCTTTCATGGTAGGTGCTAATTATTGCTTTTCTATTATTCATCTAGTTTTGTGTTTTGAGGCTATCTGCTATTAGGCAAATACAACGCTTGTCTCTCAATTGAATTGCTGCTTGGAAGGTTAAAAGCACCAAACTTCTCAATTCATATATTCATCCCACCGAAATGCAGATTACAATTTTTATTCAAGTAGCATTTGTAACTAGAAGGTAGCAGCACCTAACTCTATTTTAGACTAAGTTAAAATGATGTCAATGATCTACGCGACAAGTCTCCAAGCTTAACCACCCTCCCCCCAAAAAAAAAAAAAAAAAAAAAAAAAAAAAGGTTTCCAGGCACAAGGCCCGCGCTTTCACTAGGTACATTTGAACATCACTTTACCAATTTTCCCCATAACAGAGGGAATACTTGGGCTAGCTAAGAGCTAGAACTAGTTTCACTAAATACACTGCAAAACACACACTTCCACCCCAAATGTATCACAACTGGGTTAGGCCTAGTTTCACTCGGGCGGCAATTGGCTGATTCTATCATGGCATCCGTAGCGCAAAAAGCTTGGTGATTTGCTTGCTCAACAATCTTCTTGATGGTTGTTTTCAGCGCAATCCTATATATAGCGAGCGAAGAAGGGGAATCCTTTGTCTATAGAATAAGTATAGTTTTAGTGTCGCAAATGTTACGATGTCGTTGATCTGTCAACTGGTGAGTTTCCTTTGGAGCATGAGAACAATTTCAAGGCAGAACTAGGTATCGTCTCCATTTACAGACGGGTGATCTCAAAGCTTGCATACGATCTCCCACATACGAATAATTTTGTTACCAAGTAACTTGAAAAGAACTTACAAGAAGGGCTGCCCTGCCACGGCCAAAGAAATAATAAGTGAACGAACTCCGATGAGCAATCTACCTTAAAGCAACACTACAATTCAAGAATTGAAGAATGGGTAGGAATGTAAGTGTTCGTAATTGATTAAGTATTTGTAATTGATCCCTTTACAAGCTTTATCCCTACTGATCAAATTGGGATAGCAATGCTACGACCTTTTCTCCGTACCCTCGGAGATGGAAACCATCTCTTTGCAAATAATTTATGCTGCCCAAAATCATGTTAGTGAAGATTTCCTTTTGAAAGTTTCACCAACATTTCCATTACCAGATCATTCCAAGAATCGATCGGCCCTGGCAAGCACCAATGCAAGCAATCGTTCTGGACCTTGGCATTTTTGTCTTGAGCAAATGGTTGGAATTGCCGATACGGACCTGGGTGTGCATCAGGCCGTAACAGCGACATCTGCGTTGTGTCGAGTAATGCCAAAGTGACCCCTTTCTGGGATCCTATTTCCACGGCTTTCTCGAATTCCTCCAGTTCGACGTGGCGCATGATTGCGTCCACATCCGTCAGGTCCACCTCCCCACCTTTGAATGGAACTGTTCTATTGCAAGTACCCCCACTAAACCATTCCCCATTCTCGAAATGATCCGGGGTGGTGGTTCTAAAGAAAACAAATGCCTGATGTTCAGAATTAGTGACAAAGTTCAATACTAGCTGAAGAGCTTTCCTGTATGCATATTCGAAACCTAGCTCTGTCAAGTTCTTTCCATGGCAGTTGTGACATCCCATGACTGTATCGTTTTCATGGTAGATGGCAGTTTTCAGAAACCACTTGCCACTGGCAATCACGGCGTAATCGTAGTTCTTGTATTGCTCAGTCCATATCTTGTCGAGTTTGTCGAGATGAAGCTGGATTTCTGATGAGGACACTCCATTTATATCTTCAAATATATCTGCTCTAATAAGGAGAGGAGTCCATATGACCGCAAGGGTGAAGTTGTGAGCTGGAAAATGCCATCTTTTTGATCTGTACTCTTTGTCATGGTAGACCTCAATGGCTTCCTCAGTCTGCACAACATGATCATAAAGTAAAGATTGAATGAGATTGATATGCCTCACGGACCTACACCTCACTAACTGCTATGGGGCCTGAGGATAACAATTGGGGACAGCTGGATTCTTTTATGGCGCAGCTATTATGGGTCCAATTAATAATATGTGGAAAAATCTTATAAATGTGCAACCCGATTACAAGGATGGAGTCTAATATCGGTGCTTCACTAAAATGTTTTTATTGACTTTCTTGTTGATATGTGCATTGGAAGTCTGTCGTGAAAATACCCCAATACTAAAAAGCACATACTTACGACGACAAGAATACGCTTTAGTTAAGAAACATCGAACTGAACACGAAGGTCAAACCTGCTTTATTCATAAGTGACTGAAAAACCTTGTCTCAATTGGATAAAATCCACACTCACAATAATTTAAAGTGACCTTTGGTTGGCTGATGGATGCCACATGCGAAACTGAGTGTGTGCACGAGAATCTAAAGAACTACCATTACCATATGGTGGAAATGGGGCTAACTTTCAAGGAAGAAGTCGACAAAACAGCAAGAGCACCAGAAAAGATGAAGAAAATCCGTCACAAATTTTTCATTTTAGTCACAACATGGAAATTTCATTAATGCCTAATTAGAACTGACAGGTCTTGTTGTTGTTATGGAAAATTACAAGAAAACATCACAAATTATTGCATAACGAGGTGGTTATAAAAAGAACAAAGAATCGACTCCCTAAAATGGTGGTGGGTAAACCAGACAGCCAGAAAAAAAAACTTGGCAGCCTCTTCAAAGGCAGTAGTCCAACCAAAATAGTTGCAGGTATCCACTACATAAAATAAGCTATTAAAACACCAATCTGTCGGTGATGCAACATCAAGAAATTAAACCAATTCTGACATCAAGCCAAAATCTGCCAAACAGTCTACCAAAATACATCGTGCCCCGCATATAATCTGCAAGAAAGAGTCCTAGAGAAACAATGGAAAGAGCATAACGCAATTTCCATCATGAAATTCCACGTTAATAACTCACGACCTTCCACTCACTTTCGTATTCAAGAGTCATTTGAAGCAAATAGTTCTAGTACGGCACTTGAAATGAACATTTATGAGTCTGTTTAAAACCAATTTCTTTCTCCGCAGGGTTTGCATTGAATGGACAAGAGCTCATGGGAAGTGACAGAACAATTGTGGCAGTAGATATTATGAGGCTGATGCTGAGATCACATACCTGAGAGAGGATGCAGAGCAATGACTGAACATGGTTACGAGAGATGGAATCGCCAATAAACGCCCATGACTTATCCTTCATCATGTCAAGAAATTTCCCAGGATCAAACTTGGGCAGCCTGCAGTCCCGGGGAGTCCACCTCCAGTGGAGGTAATCAGAATCAGGACGTCCATTTTTCATACAATTTTGATGAGATTCAATTGCGTGGCAACTCTCATTGGTGTAAAAGGGACCGGATGGGTCGGGAACCCATTCTCCAACGAAGATATCACATCTTTCTGCAAAAGATTGGGCGAAAGAACAATTAACGATACAACACAGCACACCATCAAATTCGATCAAAGAATCAAAGTTGGAAGAGAAGATTAATACATGCAAAAGAAAAATCAAGTCTGATTGCTCTATGCATGCTGCATTATACATATCGGTGCAGCAAATTAAAAATGCTTATATTTTCGGGAAATTTTGAGATTTATGTCGATTGCATTCAATGATTGAGTAAGCTTCATATTAGATTATAGAGAACCGACCTTCATCTATCAAAGATGAATTCTCATTTTCCGTCACACACACACATATATATCCTCTGTTTTGTTGACTCCTTCAATAAGGAAATAATATGTGGTCAGAAATTCGTTCAGGATCTTAATTTCAAACAAGATCCTGAGCAAAATTCCAGCCATAAATTATTTCCTTATTGAAGAAGTCAACAAAACAGAGGATATAGAGATATACTACCATGAATAATCAGCAATGCAGTCCGAAAGTAGGATCAGTATGTAAAGCAGAGTGCCGCATGATGTAATCTAAAAAAATTTCCACCAATTCATGAACTCAAGTAAGAGAAAGACAACTTAATGTGAAAATTCCAAAACATAAAAGCAGACGCCACAAAAAGAGCTCCTTGATCCGGCATTCATCTCCGAACATTTCAGAATAAGATCAGATTTTGCTAGCCCAGAGTGATCTAACTTGACGCCGCATCGTTCACAGCGAATTTTGGAAAACTTCGGAAGACAAACCGAATAAAGCAAGAAACAGATCAATTAAAGAACTCCACAGGCAAAAAGGAATTCACTTCTCTCATTGCGTTCGCCAATGCATTTTGTCATTCTGGCAAGCCCTGTATCGCAGAACGTGCAGAGCAAGAACGTAGAAATCCACCCACCTGTCCGATTGATCAGGGACTCATTCTTGGCCGTGAAAGCAGCCGAGGGATCAACCTCGCCCGGCTTTGAATAGGCAGAGACGCGAGAGGCGATTGAGTTTCGGTTATTGATGCTGAGACGGGTGGCTCCTGAACGACTGACGACGGCAACCTGATGGAATCAGAGACGAAGAGGCGAAAAGCGAGACCTATCAATAGAAATGACAGAGCAAACTTGGCAAAGACGTAATTATGCTTGTGGAGGGATAATGGCTTGATTTCAGGCCTCATTTCCCTCAACTCCCCGTGACCAAGAAAGGATCAAGACATAGCAAGGTTTGAGAGAGAGAGAGAGAGAGGGTGGTTAGCGATTACTTGTTGAAGTGTGGACAAGCTTTTTCGCAACAACCCAAGCGGTGTTTAACCAGGAAGTTTAATTATGAGAGAGAGAGAGAGAGAGAGAGGGCGGTTAGAGGGGGAGAGAGACAGAAAAAGAGAGAGGCAAGGTGTCATATCGCCTTTTACCCACTTCCAAGCTGTTACTGCACATGGAAACTATCGACACAGACCTGAAAAACATGCAGTGAAATTCAGACAACAGAGGAAGAAAAAAAGAAGAAGAGAAGGAACAAAAAACCAGTAGGTTGCAGCATGGGAAAGAGATTAAAAAATCGAATGCATGAAGGTGGTAGATGGGTTGCACGAGAGCTCCCATCCAAATCCATGACAGATCTGGAGCGGGTTCAATTGTACACTGCGCATTGAAACTTGTCGTCGAATAAAGGAGGAGGAGGAATATAGTACCAATTGAATAATGGGTTCTCTGTTTTTATTTACGGACAGTGACAGGATCGAGGAAGCACGAATGTCACTCTCGCAACCAAATTTGGTCTTGGATGTAAAATTTAATTGGTAATAATGATGTTCGTATCTTCCTTTTGGGGTGGTAGAAAGAACATGCTTCGGTTTTAAGGAAGGTATAATAAGAACTTAGATCTAACAAGGGTAATGAGTGGAAAGACCATGCACAGCTGGCGGGGAACCATCAACGACCCTAAAGCATTGGCAGCATCAGACAGAGGGAGAGTGGTCCTGTCAGGACGTCTCTCTCTCTCTCTCTCTCTCGCATCTTCTTGGAACGGTGGCACAGTCCAAACAACAATTTGTAAGCCAGTTATCACGAATTCAAATGGCGACATCCACGACAAGTTCAATTTGATTTAGCCTTTTCACTTTCTCTAAGTTTTTGTTATTTTCATCAGGTGTAACATGTTAACTCCCCTTAATTTAATAAATCGATTTACCACCCTGAAAGAGGTGAACAAAGGGGGAGTGGCAGAATGATTTTTCATGCGGCTGACCATCTTCTTTTGAATGCAACCGTTAACACTGATGCCATTTGTCTCTGTCATGTCATCACACACTAGAATGAGTTTCTTTCTTGGATAACTCAGTATGAGGATTCCAGTACGAATTTCCCTCTGAAACAAAAAGCGCCGTAATATACCTACAGCAGGTACAATCTCTCTCTCTCTCTCTCTCTCTCTCTCTCTATGTATATATATCCCCTCTCAAACTAAAGGTATTATCTATGATTTGGAATTGCCAGCACCGGATGACCCACCACCTGATAAGTCGAAACCACTCTACAACACTGATTCTCTGATGGCCCACTGCGAAAAAAGCATAAGGATTCAAATGAGATCGAGAGTTCAGAGACCACGCTTCATGTGGGGTTGAATTTGTCCTCTTATTCTCATGAAGGGCCAGGCAATGCATACACAGCGGATGTCTTGCTACTCTCGTACTGAACAAGTCAATGATTGGCCCAATCTCCTTAGAAGTGCGAGCCAGCCCCCCCACACCCCACACCCCACACCCCAAAACTCGGTACTTGGATTAGAGTCAACGCCTCACAGAAACGTAATATCCATGCTGCATATGACATCCTTTTTTGCTACAGGTTGTCACATTCATAAAAAAACCCTACTGTACACCAGCAAGTGCATGAGATCAGAGGCAAACGCAAGGAAAAATACCTTCAATTCAAGCACAATACATATAGACTAGAATAATACACGATATACAAAGCAACTTGTAAGTACAGCAAATGAATATCCTCATCCGATGTCATATCTATAAATTCCATTTTAATCCTTGAATTTCTAAGGTCTACAAATAATACACGACATACAGTGTGTCTGCAAGCGAGCTAGAGTTAGAAATCTCTGCACATGCCCCACATCTTCAAGTTCTAAATGAATCGCGCATTAAGCTTCAAACAACTACCTCCCAGAAATCACGAAAGTCAAAAAAATGGTAAAATGAACAAGCATATTGCAAGACTTCTTCAAGCTGAATTCCCTGTAGTCTGGATTCCCGCAGGTACAACTTGATAACATCATAATATCGCTTGGGCATTCTGAAATGCTCATTATGCAAATCAGTAATCAGCTGCTTTTGGAACTTTCATACCAAACCCATGCTTCACTTTCTCGACTCTGTTAAAAAATGAGGAAATCAAACAAGCATTAAATTTAACAAGTGATCTACCTTCATTGTCAGGAAAATGGCAGTTTCAACACAGAACAGTGCAGTTTTATAATTTAGATGTAAACTTTACTTTCTGTTATGTCACTTTGACATAGACCTTGCTATAATAGAGATTTTTACTAGAAACGATGATCAGAAGTTGAAGAAATAAATGTGTCCTGGCTATATGAATATTATAAGAAAGGAGAGAAACGAGAGTAATTATTGCTATCAAGTTTGTTCATGGCTTTAAACATCATTTTAACCGTTATTTCATTGGTAAATCACCATAATTTCTTTTAGAGACTGTGGTAGGGAGTCCAAAATATCATCTGTGGCCAAATTCAGACATGTGATTCATTAGCCTCAAAAGTGACTAAATAAATTAGACTGCGAAAATCCTACTAGCACTTACGTTGGAGCAAGTTTACCGAGGCAATCCAGCTCTTCACCAGTTTCCTCATCCAAGACTCGTCCAGAGATCTCAACGATGTATGACCTATCTCTATCAGTCGGAAGTCCTCTGGAAGCAAGTAAAGCTAAATCCTTTTCATGAAGTTCTCGACCATTAACAAAGATGCCCGTATTTCCTCCCGCACAATTCTCGGGCATAGGATAGTTAAATTCTTCAACGAACGGCTGCAGGGGAGAGAGAGAGAGAGAGGGAGATTCTTTATAACATAACCAGAAATAAGCCATTTGAAAGGTAAAATATGCATAAACATCATATTAAGCATTTAGTCAGACAAGTTTGTATTTGCTGCCTCACCGGAATTATGCCAAGGCAAGGTCCACCAATGGCCCCCCAAAAACCAGCTCGATAATCATACCTGGTTTAAGTACATTAAGGACAAAATTGTGAGGGAAATGCATATAGCTAACAAATGTGCACAATAGATGATTCCACACACAACAAAAGTCCATCAAGAGGAGAATGAGTTTGAAAGAAACATTCTGTCTGGTCAAATTAAGTATCCCCATTCAAACTAATTGGTAATCCTAAGCTCTAAGTGGGAGCGAGATTCATACATAAAACACTTTGCACTTCACCCTTAGGGAAAAGCATGCACAAATAACTCAATAGGCCAAAAGTCTAAGGTTCTCTTAACTAAAGGGATGGTACTAAAGATATTAGTAAAACCCTACATAAAAAAAAATGACGCAGAACAATCTACCGATAGAACAAGAAACCAAAAGCTGCTTTTGGAGATTAGATAATTACCAGAAATTTCCAGGCTGTATTGGTCCGGCGAGCTTCTCAGCTTTCCTTATCAAACGATCTGATATGGGATGCCCATTTATTGAGACTTTGGCTCTGCCATGCTCATCACTTTGATTTGACCTTGAAAGATCCTTGAAGCTCTTCTTGATAATGTTCATGAAAAATGATTCGTTCCCCTTGTTACCCCTTGTTTGATCATGTTCCCTGCTTGCATCTCCAGATTCTTGTGATACTGCAGTATCAGAGCACTCATTGAATGATACTTCCATCTCAGTTGCAAGTGAAGCCTCTTGTAGAGAATTCTGCCGCAAGATAGCCTTATTTGGTAAGACCTTTTCGTGATCGGATCGACTACTGCGATTCCCCTTACCAAACCGGTTAACTGCATGATTATGGGAAGAGCGATCAAAATGTTTTTGTAGAGGTGAACCAGCAGGTGGTGGAGACCGTGCGGCACTTATTGGCTGCTGCGCCGAGTCACTCAATCCAATCAAATCGTCAGGGCTATGCTCATCATCCGAGATACTTGGGGAGGTAGAATGCAGGCCCTCCATCTCTTGAGAGTCGCTCAGGCTTAAGTTATGGCATGTTGTCAATGGAGCTTGCTTTCTGTCCATTGAAAGAAACTCATAACCAGAATTATCGAAATCATCAGAAGAGAAATTGGCGCTGTCTCTGTTGACATAGCCATGGGAATGCACATAATCTTCTTTCAGTGTCTCATAAGAGCTGTCTTCACAATCGGCATTAGCTTCTTTTGCCTCCGTGTGATCAGAAAAAATAAGTCTCTTGTTTACAACCTTATATGAAATCATTGTAGAACAGGCTCCACATCGAACCTTTTGCCGCTTTTTTGTCATGAGCAGAACTTTCTTGGGAAGTTGCAGCAATTCAAAGCAATTGTGACAAGCTACAAATGGGGCAGCACCAGCTATGGGATGCAATCTACGACCACTACCAGCTAAAACAACCCTCGGAGGTTGGCGTTGCACCAAGCCACCCATTGCATAATTCAAGTCACTTGGCTGTCTAATATGGGACTGTGGCTTGTGAGAAATAAACGGAGGGACTGCAAACCTAGGATTGAGCGAATGATAACCCAGTGAACCTGGATCCTCATGATGATACAAACCATTATGTTGTGGGACATCAGAGAACTTCTTATTGTAGAATGCAGTGGGTGGAACTGCTGTGGAAACCTCCCGATGGTTGTCACAGCAATGGTAGCAACGGCAAGCAGACTGATGAAGACCTGAATTATTGTACGATCTAAAAGGATCCGAAGTAGCATCAGCATACTCTCTTGCATAGAACATGTGAGGAGGCGGTCGATGATATTCACCTGGAGCTGTCCCATGTACATGAGAAGCATAAGGATCTTTGTATCCAGGGAAATGATGGGGGTTCTGCATTGAGCTGTAAAATCTATGCATAACATCATGCTGGTTGGTGTAAGAGAGGGGGTTTTGCTGCTGACTTTTATAAGCGAGCCCTGCAGAATGTCTATAAGGATCAAAGGACCCAAATGGGTTTTTATTCAAATCTGAAGAGCCAACGGGAAAGCATGCATTTGGACCAGCATGAGTATCTGGAGCAACGGTCCCTCTATTTATAGGAAAACTATCCTTGGCTTTATCAACCACATCACAGGACCGAGCAAGTTGATCCTTAAGTTCATCCAGTTTTCTAAGGAGTTCAGCTCGATCACCTTCCAGGTAACGAACTCTGTTACCTTCATGAAGATCATTGTGTTTCTTAAATGGTGCTTCATGACTGTAATGAGAATCTAACTGGTAATTTGAAGGACCCTCATCAGGATACCTAGAAGTTGATAACCTTGCACCATGGAAATCACCATGCGTGCTTTTCGGGTATTCAACCTTGCCACCCATCTCCCTAGTTTGCCGATCGACCATTTTTCCTGATCTTTGAGGCCCACTTGTGGAAACATTTTGAGCGCAAAACCCCTTACCCGCATCATTCTGATCGAGTCCACTCTCAACAAGCCAGTTCGGAGTTGCGTCTTTGGAATCATAATTAGTAAATTCACTGCCTACCGTACCATTTCCCTCCAAACCCCTACGATCAAAACTCAAAGATCCCACATTGGATTTGACATCCGAAGCAGAAGAGCTGCACAAGTTGGCTGTTGCTTTTTCTGAGAGAATCTCAGATTTTTCACAAATTCCTCCAATCCTTTCTTCATCAGACTTCTCAGATAAGCAATCAGATCCCTGGACTATAGGTTTTGCTGCATGTCAAGAAAAGAAAGAGTTCAGCTTGAAGATCAACGTTTCTATTATGTGTAAACATAGTTAACTTACCCACCTTATGGTTTCCACATACATCGAGTTCCAAATCTTCTGACTGCAGCAGAAATGACAAGTACCAGGGTTTTGAGTTCGACCAGGTACTTCTAATGTCCTCTAAACCTCCCTAGTCTTCTACGATTTGGCTTTGTTTATCATGTTAAAGTGAAAAATGTATGCTTTTTCTTCTCTCATTCTCCTCCTTTTCCAATCGAATCAATCACAAGAAGCCCTCTATCAGACCGTCAGCAAAAATCCCAATGAACAAGCACAGGCAAAGCCATCATTTTAAAACCGGGGGACGTATCGAAGTTCGAAAAGAAAGAATTCACAATACCCAATCACGAATCATCATACTGCGGCACAACATCAAAGTTCCGACCAACGCACCTAACACAATGCCTCGACTTTTCAGCAAATCGCGAACCATTCATCTCCATTTTACCGCCCACAACATTCCCATTAACCAAGCAAGACTCAAAATTACCCAGCAAGCGCGAAACAAGAGAAAAGACGAAGAAAAAAAAAAGGAACTTTACCCCGAAGAACAGCTCCGCAACCACCGCACTGGTAAACAGAGTAATCGGCGAGCTCCGGCAACAGATTCTCGCACTTGGGGCACCGAACCAGCCGAACTTTCTCCGCGCTCGCCATTCAAAGAAGAACCTCCGAGAACCAGAGCGACAAGTCTAAGCAGAAAATAAAAAAGCTTCTTCTTTTATTGTTATGGGAGAAAATCAGAGGGCAGAGAAGGCCATTGAGCTGGAATCCTGAGGCCTTTGGGTGGTCTGCAATGTGAAGCGAAAGTCACACGCGGGTCCGCGAAAAGTCGAGACTTGCCAAGTCTTCTCTTTTGAGATTGTCCACACTACAGATTCGTGAGCAAGCAACGACGACCCAGAGAGAGAGGAGGGATGGAATTGAGGACATTGGTGTAGAAATCTACGAACGACCCTCGAGCTCGTGGGAATCTGCAGAGAAAATGGAAGCTTGTGGCTCAGATTTTAGAGGGGGGAAGGATCATTTTCCAAAGACCATTGCCGTTGCCGCGGAAAAGTTGGTGCCGAAAGTAAAATGCAAGTGAGGAACAGGAGAGAGAGAGGAGAGAGAGAGACAGGAGACGACGTCGTGCAGAGGGGGGGAGACAGCGTCGTCGTCGTCGAGCCAATGATGCTCCTCGGTGTCGGGCAGTGACTAGGATTCGAACATAAGGAGGACAAATGTGCGAGGACAAGAATTATGTGCTATGTCCACTCCTGTTGCTGTAATTGCTTGTTCAGCACTTGATCTCGTGACCATAAAGATGACTCAAGTGCCATTATTTTATTGATATCACAAAAGGGTGCCGAGCTTGTCGTGCACCCACCATCTAAAAAAGCTTTATTTTCTGAGCTTATCCGATGTTACGTCCAAAATTCAAAATCTTCATTCTATAAACTGTCATTTCAACAAGTAGAGAACTCACTTCCATTTATCGAATCGAATCAGAACCAAAGCATGGTCTCGAACTCAAAGAGAAGATCGTGAGCTTGGGTTTATGAGTGGGCTCTTTTTAAGCCAAGGAGGAAGCAGGTCTGGTGTAATTAGTAACTCCTCAAGTGTCATGGCTAGATCCCGTAATCCATTCGTTCGGGATTAGCGGCGATAAGTAAAGGGTGCGTGACTGCTTTTCTATCACCTGAGCGAGATTCCATGGCACTGATGGGAAGGAAGTGGCGCTTTTGCTTTATTTTCAGAGTCAATTTATTTCCTTATTTATTAGGCTTTCAGCTTTATTCGCTCTTTTGTTTTAACATGGAGAAATGAAAAGAGGAAATGACAGGGGGAGAGAGAAAAGCACTGTTTTGGACTCGCCTGAAAAGAAGTGAAAGAGCAAAAGTGGGAAAAGCGAGAGCAATGGATACAGAGAGAGACAGACAGAGAGGCGCGTAAAACTACAAGTCTGACGATTTCCTGAGAATTTGACCGGTGCTCTCACCTGCCTTGAGATATGCCGGGGCCCCACCCCCACCCGAACGAGGCAGTAGGGCGGGGGCCACCTGCACTCTTGTTGACTTTAGAGGTTCGGTCGGACGTTCGGACAGTGGTGCGATTTTCTCAGGAAAAAGTGGCCAGCCTGGCGGTTTCTCATTGGAGCCAACACCAAACGGAAGAAGAGGAGGGGGGGAAAGGAGGAGCTCGGAGCTCACGGAAGCGACGAAGTGGTTGACAGGAAGGAGACGAGCTTTTGCCTTTTATGAGAGGGGGAGCTGAACGAGTCATCGATGCAGCATTTACAAGGCTTTTGCCTTTTTGGCGCATGGACCCTTTTCTTTCTGAGGCGCGGCCCACTTCCTCAGACAAAACTTGAACAGCCTCTTTCGGAGGGAAGGACCTTCTCCATATCTCCTTTTTCTCTTCTTTGATCTTGGCTGCTTCTTCTTTGTGAAAAATGGTGCCTGATTAGGATGCTTACCAGCTCTTTAAACCTTTATTGTTATGTGATATCGACAGCTCTCCTTTGACAAGCAGAGCGCATAGCGATTCGTGAAAAGCTACTGCGAGAATGTAATCCCTTCTAAATCTTCAAATCGAATTTCTTTATGGGTAATCTGTTTTTTATCAAACCGACGAAATGGGTTGAATTTAAAGTGAATGAACGAATCACAATATTTGCAATGCCCACAAACTTAGGAAGCTGTCCGTTAGGAAATGGGTAGTCATCGATGGGATTTGATGAATGAGGAACCAAGATTGATAAGCATTCTTTTAAGGGATCTTTGAGGGGGGTTAGGAGGTCTGTGCCCCTTGATGCCATGCACGTTAGGATCAAATCAATAAACAAGCAAACCACCCCCCATTTTTGTTGCTCCATCAACTCATGACAGACTGTTCCAAATTTTGAGAGCAAAGTCGGGTCGATTCGCGGTCAACTCGAATGATCAACTAACGCACAAGGCCGCACAACATTAAAAAAGGAGGTGTTTGTCAGTGTCATCATGAAAACTAGCCTCTCCGATCGCAGAGGATTATTTCTCATGCTAAGCTGTGGAGGCTGGCTTTTGATCCATCATTGCAAGATCATTGGACGTCTCATCACATGCCATCGCCCTGTTAAACAAATATTAAACGGCATTGTCCCTTTTGTTAACCTGGTCATTAGGTAAGAAATGCTCCTAGAACAAATCCAAACATAAGGTTCCAATATCCAACGTCGGTCACTACACAACTATCCATGCAAAATAAAGCCCTCGTCTTTTTATTTCTCTCATGTCTCTGTCGTTTGCATTGTTCACATTGCCCCAATTTCCGCTTTACCTTTCTCCCACAACTTGCCAACGTTTTAATCAGATTACTTTATTTCAAAAGATGGATAAGCTCAAGGTTGAATGCCATCGCTTTTGCGTTATTTGCAAGTCCAGGCATGTTTGTTGTCCACATTCGTCTCGTCTTTTTCAATTATGTCACAGGTTCAGCAGCCAAATCTCAGAAAACTTGACCAAGTCCAATAAAAGAAAACTATGTTTTCTGCATCATGAGCCAAATATCTCTGCCTAAAAAACAAGAAAATTGTTGAAACCACGAACTGCAAAACAACCTGAATATCAATTACTTCCAATCAAAAAGCTGTGCTGAAGTAACTGTTAGTGACTTCATTACACAGTATCTGCAAGACCATGTTGTTGCTAGGCCCTATACATCTTGGGGTTTTGAATTGGCTAACGGCGGCTCCTAGTCCTAAGAAATAGTCTAGGATCTTCTGGAACGTACCTCTTCGGACAACTCGGAGTTCGAGGGCCCCTATCGCGCCCACTTTGCGCGCGCCAATGTACCCTGCATCGACAAATGAGCGGTCCAAACAGTTGCAGCATTCTCTCAAGATCTCGCTCGCCTGGCCATTCATCTCCCAAAATATCACATAGTGACCTGGTTCCGTCGAGAAATCCACATGGCTGGTGAAATCTACGACTTCGAGCATTTCTTTACCCAGTAACTTGGCTGCTGCTTCGACAGCTAACTGCAAGTCTTTCTCAGTGTTCTTGTCAATGTTGACGGTAAGCAAGAGATTTCTTCGGCAGATAAATTGGAGTTCAGGGGTGTAGTTGTGAAATCCTACAACCTTCACCACGTCTCCTAGCCTGTATCGATACAGCCCTGTAAAATTTAAATTCAGAAAATTACCATTCGAGGAAATAACCGGAATAGAGATGATAAAAACAATAAATGGAGAAAAGAACTATTAGAAGAATGTCCTCATATAGAGCTTGCATAGATCGACATCACACGTATCGATGCATAACTCACCTAACAAAAACTGGCATTTCCAGGAGGCAACAAAATTAAGATAATAAAAAATTCCAATTTGGAGGATCGTGGATTTATTCTGGTTCGGAAAAATTTATTCTATCTAAAGAAGCGATGACCTCAGGTTCTATTCGATGTTTACTCATATGAACTTATGTCTATAATGATGTTAAAATAAGAAAACAAAGGCATTCACCTAACCCTTGTTTGTCTTCAATCAGAACTTGAATGCGGTCCTGGTGGGGACCGAAATAAATCTATTAGAGCAAGGAAACAACCAAGAAATTTTTCTGGGCTCGTTTCTTGAAGGAGCAGGCGTGTTTTTAAAACTTTCCTTCTGCAGAAGCAATTAGTGATCTCGTACTGTGGTGGATGCATGAATAGTTCTAGGGCATAACCTTCAACTGAAATTCTGCTCTACTTTCTCTGCAAAAAGAGTGGCCACTAACCCAACCGGAAGTGGTGGAGGAATAAATTTCACGTTGCACATTTCCTCGCTGCTCAAGTATGCCGCAAATTGAAATTTATCACTTTTCCGGTGGAACAAAATCCTAAACAAAAAGAAAAGATGTAGCGCCTCTCTCTCTCCCTCTATCTCGTATGGAAACTAGTCCACTGACTTTCTTTAAGTGCTGCAAAAGTCTCGTCCGTCCTTAATGGAAGCCAGCATATGCTCTTCTCTTTGCACTGGCAAAGAGTCTTCCACTCAAGCCACCACTTACAGGTGACCTATCCTCCATGTGAACAATCGCAAAGCAAAGATAATATAAGGTTCAAGAAGTCTCCGCACGAGGGAAACATTTCACTAAACATCCAGATCCAACCTCAAAAAGGAATTTTTTTTTTTTTTTAATATCAATGAATGAAAATGGACTTGCAATGAAAACAAAAGCTAAGATAGATGTAGGGCTCTGTTTGTGAGGGATAAAACAAGATGAGCCGGCCAAGCACAGAGAAACAGACAACCCCAAGCCCATTAAAAGAACACCCACGAATACCTACCGATATTGACAGATGAATTGGAAGGACCGTTGGATTTTCTCTTCTGAAATAAACTTTGGGATAGAAACAGAAGTAAAAGGACATAGGAATCTCTGAGGTGGTGCCACGAGAATCCCACGGAACACAGCAAAAATACGACAGAACACACGTGGATCCTCTACAAGGACAGGCCGTCCATCTCGTAACAGATACGATGGACCACTTAGATATGCCACCAATTTGTCTCGATGGCTTCAGATGAAGAAATAAGGCTGATCTCAATGTTCGAATTTCATATTCTTATTCCGCTAATCAAAAGAGCTAAAGTTTTAAAGATCATGCTTGCTGGTTCTGTCTAATTAACTGCAAGAACAAATGGTATGTTTCACTCCTATTAGCACACGGGTTTTAACCACCCTAAGTTGGCCATAAAGATCTTCCTCCATACACCGGAACACTCAGCAGGTTAGCATTTGTTTCCCTCTGGAAACAGAAAAAAGTTTTGCACTTTTTTAAAAGTTAAACAGCCAGACAAGAAATACGGTGGAACACCTCATGCATGGTCCGGAAGTCGAAATTTCAGCCACGTGTGTGTGTGTGATACTGCAAGATATGACAATGAAGAAAACTTGTCCTCATTTAGACATAAAGTTAACAAGCATACCTGCAAAATTGGTGACAATAATTTCATACTCCTCACCAACCTTGACTTCAGTGAGACCCACTGGCTTTGGATCGACACAAAGCAAAGTTGATGATTCATTGTCTTTCCCTGAGATCTCAGTCATCGCCCTGAGAGGGATAAATTCAAAGTAGCCGATGTTGGGAAGAACGGCAAAAGAGGCCAACTCCGGCGGCAACTTAGGATTTACATTAGCTCCAATCCATCCTTCAGACGATCCATAATCTGCACTTACTAAAGGCAGATCCCCGGCATAGTGCCTCAGTTTCTTTACATACGGCTCCATTGACCCAGTCATGATCCCATAAATATACTTGGCGTTTGGAAAAAGCTCCGGTATTACTCCATACCAATTACTCAACCGGGAGCATTTACCGTGTATGAGATCAGCCAACTCAGGGTCTGGCTTAAGCAACTTTGACATAGCCGCTCGAATCGATGTGTCGGTGACTTGACTAGTTAGATCCCCATACCTTATATCATTGCACAGTTCTTTCCAAACTAATTCGAAGTTTCGAAATGCATGGACGATGCTATGAGCAAATGTGGAAAACACAAACTGGACGTCGTTGCAGAAGATGAGCCCGCACAAGAGATGGCAATATAAGGACTGGGGGAAATCGGGACCAAAAATCACCTCATCTGGACTGCAACAAAGAGACTGCATTGCCCTCATAGTATTTTTGAACTGTGCGCTTCGATACACATTAGTTGTGGCAGTACCAGCTGCCAGGCCGCCTTTGGTTTTAAACTGCTTGCTGCCATAAATGAACTGCAAAGCCTTTCCCCTCCCAATAGGGTACTCTCTGTGAAGGATAATCGACTTTCAAAATAAAACTTTGCAGCGCACACAAAAAATTCTAGACAGTGATGAAGATGATGTCTAGTGTTCTAGAATTCCACAAAATCTTTGTCTAGAAATCTGGGATTATGTAAATGATAAATTGCACCCCAAATACAGTATTTTAAATTCATGTAGATCATCCTAAGTCATCTATCAAAAGGACGGTGCAGATCACAAACAAAAAGGTTAATATTCATTGTATACCTGTTTCGAAAGGCAAAAGAGGTTCTGTATATTTGCATGGTTGACTCAACCAGCTCATCATTGAAGGGTACATATTTTGGCCTTCCCTGAGTGGTACCGGAACTGCAACGTCATGCAAGAATCAATTAAGGCTACAGAGTCCATTCATTACGGTTTCATAGTAATAGAATCATTGAAGCTCTATTACCTTAATGATATGGTGGTTATGGGTTTTCCCGTGAGGATCGGGGACGAATCACCATCCGCAATCCTCTGGATGTAAGGTGCCAATTCCTGGTGAGTAACCAGAGGAACATAAGTCTTGAAGCTCTCGAGGTCAGTTTTTCCCTTAAGCCCCAATTTCTGCAAGTACTCTGCCTCAGCATTCTCTTCCAAGATCTTCTTCAAGGTCTCTTCTTGAACCCTTTTGGCCTCTTTAGTCATAGCCTCAAATTCATCTATAACAATGTCAAAATTCACGCCTTCCGTCGTGTCCAACATCTTCAAAATCCCTCCGCTGCAACATAAGCGAAAAAAAGAAAATGAATATAAGTATCACCAAAGATGAATAGAACAGTGAAAGTAGTGATGTGATGTGATTCCCTTCAACGTGTTCAATTACCTTAAGAGGGCCAAGTAGTACATACTCAGACGCAAAAGAAAAAAACAGATTACGTAGGCATACAACGAACTGAATTTCTTCGGTGGAGAGAGTCAAACATGGTAAATTATGTTAAGACGAAACAGTGGAGGACAGAAGTTAGAATCTTAATAGAAACAAACATTTGGCATCATGCATGAGCAAAGAACATCCACTGTAGGAGCTTGTGTCCAAGAAAGACCAAACAAATAAACAGCTGGCATATTGACTTTCTGGGACTTCCTCAAGCCCAGAAGAGCGAGGTTAACAAGAGCAGATTCAAAGTTCCCATTAAATCTCCAAGTTCAATAAAAAAAGTAAAAAGAAGTATATGCTCTACTTCATAATTGAAAGGCCAGTAGAAGAATATACTCATTCAACGATCAACATAAGAAACCATGGAATATAGCCAGACGAACTTATGGGGTGAATCTCAAAGAAACGAAAACTAATAATCTCCCAGAGACTAATGAAGCATGAAAAACTTACATGCCACAAGAACCGGTTCCTCAGCCCAAGTTTGGTAAAAGCAAGAAGTGCAGTATGAATTCCAACGTCTTTCGTTTTCTTTCCCTCCGTTTGGAAGCGGTCGACTCAGTCAACCATTCAGAATTTTCGTGGAAGCTGCACCAATACTCGCTTCAATGAACCCAGGCGGTGCTGCAAACCAAGAAAAAACAGAGATCAACGACTAACAGAGTTGGCGAATAGTCCAAACTGCATATATTGAGCCAAAGCCAAAAGCGAAGATTAGTTTCGGAATTGACAACCCAAGAACACAAACAGAGAATGGAAAAAAGCAGAAAAGAAAGGGAGAGAATTAAGGTCAACAAGAGACGCGAACGAGAACGCACGCACGCACAGAGGCAGAGGCATGCGGAGGCGGGCAGTACCCGTCAACTAAAGAAGGAAACGAACTCATTTAACTTGTTCTACAAGAGAAAAAGGAGGGGACTAGCAAGCGGAGAAGGAGGATGAATTCAAGAACACGAGCAAAGGGTGAATGGAAAGGAAGAGGGAGGGAGGGAGGGAAGGGAAGGGTACCCAGAGGAAGCCAGAACTCTTGTGAGGAGGCCGATTGCAGTCAAAACGAGGGTGTTTTTATTGGGGGAGAGAGGGTGGGGGAGGAGTTGGGTGTGTAAATCTCGATGTAGACGAGGCCAAACAGGGACAAACGAAGCCAATGTTTGCAAAATGCATCACCGACTCCGATGACACCCCCTTGTCTTCTTCTGCATTATTTACTCCACAGAGAGAGAGAGAGAGAGAGAGAGAGAGATCGCGTTGCCATCGTTTGTTTGTTGGTCTCCATGTGTGTCGTGACTGTTGGTTTGATTGTTTGGCCCCTTCATGTCAAGCGGGAGATTGAGAGTTCAATGAGTGGAGATTCGCTCGGCTGGCACCATGCGAGAGCGGAAAATCAGGCAACGACTGATTCTCTGCAATTCTTAACCTATTTTGAACATTATCTCTTCAGAGTTGGCTAACCATCTCACCCCAAACCCAAAAATATTTACACGTAATATTTCCTTTCCGTTTCATTTTTATACTCGACTTTTTTAATTGATGAGTCTTGATATTTGCAGCACTGTTCATTCACTTAAATACAAGAGAGAGAGAATTAACAAAACTTTTATACATGCATTGTTTATAATTACTCCCGATATCATAATATCTTTTCGAATGCGACCCTATACAAATTATGGATTTAATACATGGCGTGAAGCGAAAACGAAGACGAGCGAACATAGATGGTCATAATGTCGACACACGCCCCAACATCACGCATGAGCTAAGCACAAAACATTCGACGCTTGTAATTTCGTCGTTATTCAAAAAGTAAAAGAAACTTGTAAGTCACGGTACATCCCCATGTTTATAAAAAAAAAGTTTGTCCATTTCCCTATCTTCAATTATTTTGTTGAAATTCATTATGAATCGTCAAATTCTCATCATTCGCCAAAAGATTGGAGCAGTTAGGAAAATGCGTGTCGCTTGCCCATTAGTTTTTTTTTTTTGGTCGGTCCTACTATATTCTTACTCTAACTCTCACTTTCAGAATTTTACCCTGCCTCCTTGCAGGGTGTGGGAGTCGAAACCCACTCTTGAAACTTAATTCGTCCCCACCCCAACCCCCGAGAAGGTGTGGGAATTCGAACCTACATGAACATAGAAGAAACTACATGAGCGGAGCTAGTGCTCGAGGGCTAGTCATATGTAAAAACAAACTCAAAAGTTTTGGTGTCCGCCCCATCTTGTATTGAATAATCACCCCACTTCATCCATTTTATCTAGTAACTATCTTTTTCTTGCCTCGCATGCATCTCGTGGTCAAGAGAAGGAAATAAAATTACGTAAGATCAGCACATTTGGTCGAAGTCAAAGAACAAAGTGGTCAAAAGTGTACTTACTTTTTGAAAAATAAATTATTTGAAAATAAAAATCTTTAAAATGATTGTTTGTATTGCTTAATGTTTTAAGTAAAAATTGTTGTAAAAAAAATTAAAATATTTTTCATAAGTTAATTATTTTAAGGGATCGTTTTAAAAAAAACATAAATTATTCTCTCTCTTTTTTTCACGAAATAAAACGGAGGCTAAAATTAAACTCGCAAATCCCGAAATGGTGCCGCGTCAGCACAACCAACTCAAATGGATGTATTTGCTGCCTGCAAAAGAAGATAAAATAAACAAATTTTGGAATTGTGCGGCGGCGCGTCAGCAGAACCAACTCGAATTAATGTAATACTTGCTGACAAAAACCAATTAAAATGCATTTTTTCCATTGGTTTGTCTCGAAGGGGACAGGGATAAGCACGTCCCTTCTCACGTTGGATAAGCAAAAATTAAAGATTTTGTTTTGAAGAAATTAACACGACAATCATCCTGTATTCTATTATGGTAAGCAGGATTGTGTTGAAAATGAGGAGCTCAAAATATCATCAATGTGGGGAAACGTCATGCATGAGCGTGATTCAAATACATGCAACGTTTTATTATTTTTTTTAAGTGGATCATCCACATATATATTTCATCAAATTGTATAGAACAATTATGGGAGGCCCCCCCATCCCCCAATCAGATCCATTCTCTCTTTTTATAAGCTGAACTTTCAAACTTCCTTATTGTTTTTATAAGGGACGGCCATGCTTGCTCGGTTTATGTCTCTCGACTAAAATGTCATGAGGCGGGCCTTGGAAAGTTAAATAAAAGGTACATGAACAGCCATTCGATCCCCTCCAAAGTCCGCATCGAATCCTTTCTGAATTAAGGGATGTGAACGAATAGCACGTCCTCCACTAAAATGGGTTTAATAGTAGAACATTGATTTTCTTAATTCCATAGCATCGTTTAGGGTTATAATAAAAGAAAACACTTTGTAAAATATCATTTTATAGGAGAATGTTTCCACCTTTTCAGGTTAGTGAATTCATTTTCCTAATAATAAGCAAAGCATGTTTTCTTTGAACGTAAACATCGATCGATCATCTTTGGCAAATTAAAATCGTGAAAATTCAGAAAATTAATTCACATAAATGCTTTCACTCAAACAAAACATCCTTACTATAAATAACTTTCATCGCATTGAAATTGGTATGATTGAAAAATTTAGTTGCATGCTGAAATGGTAGCTCAAGTAAGTAAAATCATTTTGGGCAATGTATCTCGTGCATTTATATATTTCTTTCTGACGTACAACAAAAGATTAAGATGCAAATTCAATTCTATTCTTTCAATATGATCACATGAAATGTTTTCCTCTTTTTCCTTGATTTTCGATTGCATAATATCATCAATTCTGTCATAAACACCATCCGCGAGATTAGAATCCAGAACCCAATATGGAGGTGCAATTATTCACTCATTCTTAATGACGGTACAGAGTTGTTAATAAGGTCAATTCAATTTTGACGGTGCAATTATTAATGACGGTGCAAAGTTGTTAATCTTGAAATTAGGTCAATTCAATTTTGCCTATGAAGATCGAGAGGATCTTCATTTATACTAATTTAAATGGGGGCATGGTTAACATACACCAAGAAGGAAAATGAGATAACGATGGGATGGACGATAATGTTTTTCATCCTTCTTATCATTTCCGGAGCTTTCCTTCATTTGAGAATGACATGGGCTAGAGGCAATAGCCTTATCTGCGATCCCACCCCTCTCTCTCTCTCTCTCTTCCTTTATGTGTGTAGCTTTTTCGCGTGTGCGCTTGCTGGAATTGGGTGGGCAACATCTAAATCCAGCATGAAGATCTGCCATTACCAAGAATCTGTAGTGCTATTTGGAGGAGTTGGGAGCTTTTTTCTGGGTATTGCATCTTTTGTAATGGAGCCATCCTCAGCCGTGTTTGGTGCCTCCATCATTTTTTTTTTTTTTCACTTGTCACCAATTTTTTCTGTCGTCGGGCATTTCTAATATATCCCTCTTCATTTATTTTTCTCGTCGCTTTTTGAATAATGCATGAGATATTTCTTTCAAAGGTTATATTTCTCTCCATTAATGATAGGAGAAAATTCTCTCTAACAAATCTCCTAAATGATTCGTCAACGTTTATAGAAGTACATGATTGAATTTGCACGTGGATGATATATACATATTTATATCTCATCAATCACGAGACCAGCAAGTTATCCGGAGAAAAGATCGCCGGTCTGTTTTTGATCATTAGATTGTTGACACTCGTCAACACAACGCTCATTGAAATTTACTAATAAGGAAAAGAATCTATATATTTTTGGCTCAGAAATAGAATTTTATCTCTCTTAAAGAGAAAGGAGATACCACGACATGAGTGCACACAAACGTACAAATTGGGGGGGTCACTCTCCATCTCCATTCCCATTTAATCCCGAACCCTAACCCAAAACCACATGCCAATGTAGGTTCTCAGCAATACATGCGCATGTTTTCATGCACCAGATGCCAATGAGGTTTTATATCCCAAAAGAGAAAAGCACGTCCTTTTGCATGCCCTCAGAATGTAAATCCTAAATGGTTTCTAAGCCCTCCGATCAAAACCTCTAAAATCTTTCATCACATACTTGATGTAACGAATCAAGATATATATAATTCACGCTTTTTAATGACGTAATATCACTAATAAACACTCATTGTTTATAAATAATAGTAAACATAAGCACCGCTCGATCAGTGGTATGCATCCACATGTTTCTTGGTATGAACATTATATGAAATACTTTCTCGCATGATAATACGAGAGAAGTACTATTGTCTTCATGTATTACAAGATGTGTAGAGGTTGGTCCAACCTAGCGAGACCAAACCCTAGAAGAGGATAAGTTTTCCATCCAAACCTTGCCACAATACCTTTTGGCCCACAAAATATTCCTGGGATTGAACGTTTCACGAAACATACATGGGACAAAGTAAGGTACTATGAGTCTATGTCTACCAAACCAAATGCTACCTAAGTCCCTAAAAAGAAGGTACTATAAGTCTAGCGCATATTTTGCGCACGTCACGAAATTGCCTTTGCTCGTCCCAGGCCCCAATAGCCCATATTCTTTTACTGCATAATTAACCATCTTTCTGATTTCCGTTGTCACGCCCCGAACCTCGAGCACGCGCACATCCCTCAGTGGTCGATAGAATTTTGCGACGTTCCCAGGACTCGTCGCCGACCCTTTTCATTTTATTGCACATGCGGAAGCGAATTCACTAATCCCCTGACAACAACATATATGGGATAGGAAAGCAGGACAACCAATTTCAAATCAAATACATTTTTATAAACACTTCAAGCTTATACAGAAGGTCTATGTCATAAAGAACTACTGGGCCACCTATGCTCCTGACCCTTCTGCTTCAAGCTCCGGGTTCTTCACACAAGGGACCTGAAAAATGGTTATTCAATAACCAGTGAGATATAAATCTCAGCGAGTTCCACCCCTAAGCCCCGGTTAGTACACCAACTCAACTCGGGGTATCTCTCCGTAATCACGCCACAAACAACCAACGACCCACAACTAACAACCAACAATCATTAGTCGATTCGCATACAACCTTACTGGTATGCCATACCCCGCACGTTATAATTTAGCACGATACACGCAATGCACATGGCCATTAGATGATGCATCTCATCAATCACATACGAGTCGCATCACAAGCGATCTCACCCGGCCATTGCCACATCCGCACGTTATCGATTCATGCGTGCGTACCATAAATGATGTGATTCACTCATGCATATAATTAATGCATATAACAATTTCACACCTCAATTCATCAATTCGGATCGAGTCATCGATCAATCGATCCATCGATTACATGTCACCACGACCTTTTCCTCGGTCGGTACAATCAATACTATCTATAAGTCCGACCATGGTCCAGACTGCTCACTCTAAGCGATATATAGATAGTATAGCTCACACCAAGCCGACAAGGTTAAGGTATACTTGCTCTCGCTAAGGCGACATATCACCCGCAGGTGATATAGTATACCGGTATCTTGCTCTCGCTAAGCGACATATCGCCCGCAGCTGATATAGTATACCCCGATGCTCATTCTAAGGCGATAAAGTGTCTTTGCTCGCGCTAAGCCGACATATCACCCGTAGGCCGATATAGTACACCGGTATCTTGCTCTCGCTAGGCGACATATCGCCCGTAGGCGATATAGTATACCCATGATGCTCACCTTAAGGCGATAAAGTGTACGCTCACGCTAAGCGACATATCGAGCCCGTAGGTTGATATAGTACACCGTATCTTTGCTCTCGCTAAGGCGACATATCGAGCCCGTAGGATGATATAGTATACTATCCGACCATTCAATTCATTCCATCTTTTATCCTTCTCGATAAAATAGCCGTGTGTGGGGACACGGTTGGCCTTAGCCAAAATACCATATTTTCACTTTTGAAAATCCCACTAATTCCAATAATCCATAAACACAATCTTAGCGTTGTAAACCGACGCCCGGTATTTTCCACTTAAAATACCTATATTTCACAATCGTCACACGATTACACCATTCAACAATCAATTCATGCGGATGCCCATGCATTTACACATCCATTCACTTCATAGGATTAAACCCACATGAAATTAGACACTTTTCGCATTCGGATGAACAGTGCACGTGCGCGTGAGCGATACTTTGTGAACGGTGCTCGTGAGCAGTGCACGTGAACGGTGCTCGTGAAATGTGTCGAGTGAACAGTAAATTTCCAGAATTCAATAAACAATAAATTATATTCAAAAATCATTAAAACAATGATTAAATTAAGGAACCCAATCAATTAAGATAAACATGCTTAATTAACCACATAAACCACATTAAGCAAATAAAACAAGATTAAGCTAAACTAATCGAATCAATTAATCTAACCACCTATCTTAGGACTAATACAACTTAATTAAAACACTTAAACCAGAATTAAATCTAACTAAACCAACCCTAAGCAAGTTTAGGCACTAATCGAAGGATTAGGAGCTAAACTCACCCGTTAAGCGGGCCGGACACACCGACGCGGCGGCGACGGTGGCTACGCACCGGGACCTCGACAACAACGATCCAAGACAATCCCAAGCTCAACACAGCAACCACGGCCTCTGTCTCCCTCGAAATTCTGAAAAACAGCCTGCCGGAGGAGAAAACAAGTTGAACGGCTTGGCCGGAGCTCCGGCGAGGGGGTGGCCGACAACCGGCGGCACCAGGAGGTCTTGGGGGTCTTGCTGGAGGTTGGGATGGGCGGAGGAACGGTTGGAATGGAAGAAAATGGCCGAAAACTCGAAACAGTGCAGGCTGCGGGCGGACCGACGGACCGGCGACCGGCGGCTTACGACGGCCGTACAGGACTAACGGCTGCTCCGTTCGGGACGAAATCAGATTCGTTGGAACGGTCTGTCTCTCCTGGTCACGGAGATAGGTGGCTCGTTCTGTGATTCAACCGGGAAGACCACTTTTGACTCGATTCTTCATCGAAGGGTCAGCTGGAGCAGAAACTGGGAGAGAGGGAGAACGAGAGAGAGAGAGCTCCGTCGGTTGGGAGGCCGAATGGGGGGAGAGAGAGAGTGATGGGAGGGCTTTCAAGACCCCCATAAATGCTTGCTTCAAGTCCCCATGCATGACATCATCTTCTCTCTCTTCTCTTTTGCCCTTATCCACAAGCTCTAGGGGCATTTTGGTCATTTCACCTCGCACAAATTACAAATATGACCTTGGGCTGAAATTGGTGGATGGGCCTAAGGATTGGGCTTGGCCATGAATAGGAGTGGGCTTGGGAATTTATTGGGCTTTGAAATGGTTAAGGCTTGGCCCATGGGCTTAGAAGATGAATAGTTGATTTAGGCCCAATGTGTTCATTTGATTTTCTTAGGCCCACCTTGGTGGCTTTCCCACCTTGGGTCTACTCCCACACTAGCTTGGCCCGGCCCACGTCCTCACGGACTCACTTCCTTTGTCCGAAAATCCCTTTTTCAACAAGCCGCTTAACGGCGCCGTGTTTGAAGAAGCTTCATTCAAAGTCCGTCCAGGACATTCCCGATAATTCGAAGTCCAATCCTAAGTTCTCTTGCCCTTTAAATTTCGCCCTAATGCTATTTTGGTTGTAACTCGGGACCGACGGGCGGCTCGGAGGATTCATGCGTAACCGACTCGTGCCAAACCACGTTCAAGACATCTCGACGCATGGACGTCCTTGGACCGCATGAAATTACGGAGGATAGATTCTTATTTCAAAGTACACGATCACTAAGGATCGACATAGGGTCGTTCGCGGGCTCGATAACGATAAACGGAATCACCCGTCGTTCCATTATGTTCGTCCGCAAATCAACTTCTAGTCGTCCTTTGAATCGGCACGCCTATCTGACGGGATCATCCTCACGCAAGTCTCATGGTCAAGTCGTTTCCTGTGTCGAGTCCTTTAGCCGTACGAGTTCTGTCCTCATTAGCCCTTCCCCTTAAGGTCAGTATCTCAGGAGTGATCAATTCCGAGTGAGATCAACCAACAATGCATTGACGAAATTCACATTCATCCATCCTTCAGAGGACTCGAATTTCAGGATGTCACAACTCTTCCCCTCTTATAAAAATTTCGTCCTCGAAATTTAAACCATTCAAATTCTTCTTTAAAATGGTGGGGGTATTGTTATCTCAACGATTCTTCGCTTTCCCAAGTCTTTAGTTCCGCCTCATCCTGCTATCCAACACTCTCAGTGCTGCCAAATCACTTCCAATCTGGCTTCAAAAGTCTAAGCACTTGCCCACTTTTGCAAAACGAAAGTTGCAAAAAAATTGGTTTTTCTTCTTTTTCTTTTTCTTTTTATTTTTCTACTAGGCGGCTAACTGCCGCGTCGAGGATTCGAACTCCCGACTTCGGACCAACGCTTCACCCGGTACCACTCGGCTAACGGCGCCGACGGTGACCCAAATTGCGTTCTTTATCCATTTAAAGCCAAAATGCTCATTTGAACCCAAATTCGAAAGGTTCCGATGTAAGTACCATTTCAACTTCTCTTTCTTAACAAAACGCGATGTCCTTATCATATGCGACATCCAAGGAAAATATACTTCCCTACTTAAAATTCCAAAGGTCTTCGACACATTTCTACGCAGCTCTTCTGGCAGCTCTGAGCAGTCTTTAATCTGTCTCTGATGACCATAACTGAATTCACTGATCACTGAACTAACTCTCTGGATCTGTAACCTTCTGCACTCTGATTTCATCTCAACAAATCGAAGTTCTGTACTCTTTGCCATTCAACGTTTCACACGGTGTCATCTGAGCGGTCTACTGATAACTGCTATAGTAAGTTCCAAACAAGATCTTCTTTAAGATCTGCATCATCGGGTACACACAATCGTCCACAAACTTTGATGTTCCGTCCTCAGTAGCTTGCAAATCAGCCTTCCTCTTTTCTATATCTTCCTACGAATCTTCGGATCTTTGGGTCCATCAACCGCAACGTCTTGATTCTTAGCTGTACTTTCGGTTCAATTCTAAGGATGGCCATAAGACAAAGGCGGCCTACCTCAGATTTTGAAATCGAATCTTCAGCTTTTCAATTAAAATCCACTCCTAAATCACCATCTCGCGCAATCGATGTCTTTCGATTCAACACATCAATAACTTTACTAGCTTATCCGGGATGATACAGGAGGTCTCAATTACAGTCCTTGAAAAGTCCCATCTGACAACACTATCTCTTGTTCTTGATTGTCACCCAGTTGAGTTGCCGATTATCGATGCAAAGGCGCAACGACCCATCTATCCCCTTCACACATCGAACCGATGCTCTACAAGGTGATGCACTAGGACATATAAATCCTTTATCCAACAATTCCTGCATCTGCACCATTAGTCCTTTCAAAGTTCCACGCACAAGTCGAGTCAGGTTCATACTTTCTCATATGACTTTGATGACGTCGACTGACTTCTTGGTAATCCCATCACCAGACCATCGTGATGTGTTCCACTTCCACTCGAGAAACTCCAAAAGTTGCAAAGGTCTTCCAAGACCAGATGCAATCATCAGCACTGATGCGGTAGTCAGCTTTTGCTTAAGCTCTCAGGAACTACGCTCGCACCTGTCTATCCCTACGAACTTCTCTGCCGCCTTCAGCAATCTAGTCAGAGACATAGCTATTGCTGAAAACCTTCCCACAAACCTGTCTGTAAAAACCTGTCAACCCCAAGAAAATTATGGTCTCTGTCACTGTCATCAGTCTTGATCAATTGATCACGGCTTCAGTCTTGGTCGGGTTCACAAAAATCCCGTCTATGTCCTTGCAACGTCTGAAACACTGTCCTTAAACGTCTTTCATATTCCTCTGGACTTCTAGAGTACACCCAGATGTCGTCGATGAACACTATCACGACTCGATCTTCCTTTCTAGGAGCAAACCGAATGATTCCTCAGGAAACGTGTTAGAAAACTTCCGTACCACGGCAATATTCTCCACTTTCGGTTCCTTAACTATCATACCCACTACAGTGGCCAAATAACCTCGGCAACTCACCTCCAGTCACCGAGTTGTCTTAAATTACGACATTAAAATAAACGAGGATCCTTCTCGATTTTCGACAAACTCGAAACTTTCTCAAGCAATTGGTCAAACGGATTACCGCATATCAATAATTCATCACAACAAGATGCTCCTTGAGCCAATCTTTTCCATTTACAATCTCAAAGTTAAACATGAGCGAGAGCTTGACCAAGTACCACTCTAACCAGTGATTCTCCTTTTTACAACTCCATTTCAACAAACTGAAATTCTACAAACTCAACCAAAATTCCAAGGTGCCATTATGATAAAATTATCCCAAAACATTCTTCTCCTTATTGGCCCCTTTCCAAATCGACGATTATCTTGGTTAGGCACGAACCGCGAACCAGATGCGGTCGTCCTCTCAATCATGTTCTTTTCTATCATCTGTGCCCCCTCGTACATCTCATCAAAGCTCTTTAAATTCAAGAGTACCAGCTAGTCTTTCGACTCCGGCTTCAAGCCATCCCTAAACTGATTCGCCTTATCCACAGGGTCCTCTACCAACCTCAGCGCATACTTGGCCAACTCGGCGAACTTCGCCTCATATTGATCCACAAACATCTGATTCCGGCGAAACTGTCGGAACTCTACCATCTTGGACTCTCTCACACTGTCTGAGAAGTACTTTCCATTGAAAGTCTCACAAAAAGGCACCCCAAGTCTGAGCTGTGCCTTCAGGGAACACTCTTCCTTGAGTGACTTCCCACCACATACTGGCGTTACCTTCAAGCTGATAAGCCGCCAAAAGTACTCGATCTTTCTCTGAACACCGCAACACTGTGAAGATCTTCTCAGTATCTCTTATCCAAAGGGTCACAACCTCAGGGTCGCCCACACTACTGAACCTCGATGGCTTAAGTCTCAAGAACTGCTCTACCAACTTGTGAATCGGTCTCCCCCCGATCACAATCCCAGGTTGGACTCCAACAGGTGCAAGCGAAGCAGAAGAACGCGGCTTGATTCTCGAACTTGCTTTGTCCCAACAAAATTCCCAAAGACTCAGCGCCCGCACGATCCTATCTAATCTAGGATCGTCAAGTCTTGCTACACCGCATTCGCCCCTAAAGCGGTACTCTCTCACACACGCCGGCTTAAGCTCGCGCACTACCTCGGTGCACCGACCCTAGTCGGCATCCTATCCCCCGAGTGGCGACGCAATGAGACCTCCTCCAAGGAGTCCTCGAGATCCGGATCACTCATTCTACGGGATCTCCACAACCCGCTTTCCAATTCCTCACCGAATTAGGAAAACCGAGTGACCCTACACCAAACAAACTACCAAACAAGACTAGCCAATCACAGGCGTCTGCATAAGGAAAAAGCCTTTCCTACTCACTATCCCGACATCCATCGCACCTTATCACTCCAAACACTAACCATGCTCTGATACCACTTAAACGGGGATGTCACGCCCCGAACCTCGAGCACGCGCACATCCCTCAGTGGTCGATAGAATTTTGCGACGTTCCCAGGACTCGTCGCCGACCCTTTTCATTTTATTGCACATGCGGAAGCGAATTCACTAATCCCCGACAACAACATATATGGGATAGGAAAGCGGGACAACCAATTTCAAATCAAATACATTTTTATAAACACTTCAAGCTTATACGAAGGTCTATGTCATAAAGAACTACTTGGGCCACCTATGCTCCCGACCCTTCGCTTCAAGCTCCGGGTTCTTCACACAAGGGACCTGAAAAATGGTTATTCAATAACCAGGTGAGATATAAATCTCGGCGAGTTCCACCCCTAAGCCCCGGTTAGTACACCAACTCAACTCGGGGTATCTCTCCGTAATCACGCCACAAACAACCAACGACCCACAACTAACAACCAACAATCATTAGTCGATTCGCATACAACCTTACCCGGTATGCCATACCCCGCACGTTATAATTTAGCACGATACACGCAATGCACATGGCCATTAGATGATGCATCTCATCAATCACATACGAGTCGCATCACAAGCGATCTCACACGGCCATTGCCACATCCCGCACGTTATCGATTCATGCGTGCGTACCATAAATGATGTGATTCACTCATGCATATAATTAATGCATATAACAATTTCACACCTCAATTCATCAATTCGGATCGAGTCATCGATCAATCGATCCGATCGATTACATGTCACCACGACCTTTTCCTCGGTCGGTACAATCAATACTATCTATAAGTCCGACCATGGTCCCGGGATCGCTCACTCTAAGCCGATATATAGATAGTATAGCTCACACCAAGCCGACAAGGTTAAGGTATATCGCTCTCGCTAAGCCGACATATCACCCGCAGGTGATATAGTATACCGGTATCTTGCTCTCGCTAAGGCGACATATCGCCCGCGGTGATATAGTATACCCCGATGCTCATTCTAAGCGATAAAGTGTCTTGCTCGCGCTAAGTGACATATCACCCGTAGGCCGATATAGTACACCCGTATATCTTGCTCTCGCTAAGCCGACATATCGCCCGTAGGCTGATATAGTATACCCATGATGCTCACCTTAAGGCCGATAAAGTGTATGCTCACGCTAGGCGACATATCGAGCCCGTAGGTTGATATAGTACACCGTATCACTCGCTAAGCTGACACATCAGAGCCCGTAGGATGATATAGTATACTATCCGACCATTCAATTCATTCCATCTTTTATCCTTCTCGATAAAATAGCCGTGTGTGGGGACACGGTTGGCCTTAGCCAAAATACCATATTTTCACTTTTGAAAATCCCACTAATTCCAATAATCCATAAACACAATCTTAGCGTTGTAAACCGACGCCCGGTATTTTCCACTTAAAATACCTATATTTCACAATCGTCACACGATTACACCATTCAACAATCAATTCATGCGGATGCCCATGCATTTACACATCCATTCACTTCATAGGATTAAACCCACATGAAATTAGACACTTTTCGCATTCTGGATGAACAGTGCACGTGAACAGTACTTTGTGAACAGTGCTCGTGAACAGTGCTCGTGAACAGTGTCGAGTGAACAGTAAATTTCCAGAATTCAATAAACAATAAATTATATTCAAAAATCATTAAAACAATGATTAAATTAAGGAACCCAATCAATTAAGATAAACATGCTTAATTAACCACATAAACCACATTAAGCAAATAAAACAAGATTAAGCTAAACTAATCGAATCAATTAATCTAACCACCTATCTTAGGACTAATACAACTTAATTAAAACACTTAAACCAGAATTAAATCTAACTAAACCAACCCTAAGCAAGTTTAGGCACTAATCGAAGGATTAGGAGCTAAACTCACCCGTTAAGCGGGCCGGACACACCGACGCGGCGGCGGCGACGGTGGCTACGCACCGGGACCTCGACAACAACGATCCAAGACAATCCCAAGCTCAACACAGCAACCACAGCCTCTGTCTCCCTCTGAAATTCTGAAAAACAGCCCTGGGAGGAGAAAACAAGTTGAACGGCTTGGCCGGAGCTCCGGCGAGGGGGTGGCCGACAACCGGCGGCACCAGGAGGTCTTGGGGGTCTTGCTGGAGGTTGGGATGGGCGGAGGAACGGTTGGAATGGAAGAAAAATGGCCGAAAACTCGAAACAGTGCAGGCTGCAGGCGGACCGACGGACCGGCGACCGGCGGCTTACGACGGCCGTACAGGACTAACGGCTGCTCCGTTCGGGACGAAATCAGATTCGTTGGAACGGTCTGTCTCTCCTGGTCACGGAGATAGGTGGCTCGTTCTGTGATTCAACCGGGAAGACCACTTTTGACTCGATTCTTCATCGAAGGGTCAGCTGGAGCGAAACCTGGGAGAGAGGGAGAACGAGAGAGAGAGAGCTCCGTCGGTTGGGAGGCCGAATGGGGGGGAGAGAGAGTGATGGGAGGGCTTTCAAGACCCCCATAAATGCTTGCTTCAAGTCCCCATGCATGACATCATCTCTCTCTCTTCTCTTTTGCCCTTATCCACAAGCTCTAGGGGCATTTTGGTCATTTCACCTCGCACAAATTACAAATATGACCTTGGGCTGAAATTGGTGGATGGGCCTAAGGATTGGGCTTGGCCATGAATAGGAGTGGGCTTGGGAATTTATTGGGCTTTGAAATGGTTAAGGCTTGGCCCATGGGCTTAGAAGATGAATAGTTGATTTAGGCCCAATGTGTTCATTTGATTTTCTTAGGCCCACCTTGGTGGCTTTCCCACCTTGGGTCTACTCCCACACTAGCTTGGCCCGGCCCACGTCCTCACGGACTCACTTCCTTTGTCCGAAAATCCCTTTTTCAACTGCTCGGCTTAACTGGCGCTGTCGACTGTTTGAAGAAGCTTCATTCAAAGTCCGTCCCGGACATTCCCGATAATTCGAAGTCCAATCCTAAGTTCTCTTGCCCTTTAAATTTCGCCCTAATGCTATTTTGGTTGTAACTCGGGCGACGGGCGGCTCGGAGGATTCATGCGTAACCGACTCGTGCCAAACCACGTTCAAGACATCTCGACGCATGGACGTCCTTGACCGCATGAAATTACGGAGGATAGATTCTTATTTCAAAGTACACGATCACTAAGGATCGACATAGGGTCGTTCGCGGGCTCGATAACGATAAACGGAATCACCCGTCGTTCCATTATGTTCTGTCCGCAAATCAACTTCTAGTCGTCCTTTGAATCGGCCGCCTATCTACGAAGGATCATCCTCACGCAAGTCTCATGGTCAAGTCGTTTTCCCAGTGTCGAGTCCTTTAGCCGTACGAGTTCGTCCTCATTAGCCCTTCCCTTAAGGTCGTATCTCGGAGTGATCAATTCCGAGTGAGATCAACCAACAATGCATTGACGAAATTCACATTCATCCATCCTTCAGAGGACTCGAATTTCAGGATGTCACATCCGTCCCTAGATTATGAATAATTTTTTTATGTTTACATTCAAGCAATCGCATCCCTTGACCCGTTACCCACATACCATTTTGAATCAACATATGTATTTCCGCTTAGAGAAAGCTTCATATATGCTTTGAAGGAACTCTTAGCTGCCATTTGTGGAGCATAGATGAGACTAATCAATCTCTGATCAGGAGCATCGACAGTTAAGAATAATAAAGCAGAAGACAGAATTGTGAAATTTATTTAGATTTCAACGTATCATTATAAAGAATACATAAGTTTATCTATAAATTTTATGAAATGACGAAATAAGATAACATATCAATCAAGATATACACAATCCAATAGAGATATCCACACAAGCTTGAAAGATACCGAAAACCGTCATAATTATCCTAAATATCTTTATAATTGACAATCACTTAAAATTGCTTACCAAACGGAGCGGTAAGATTTATAGACCTAGTAACATATGACTGAGTAAATGGAAGAGAAGCCAATTTAATGAGGTGATTGATGTGACATGAAGTGATTGATGTTCAAACCACTTATTATAGGGAGAAATATGATCTTAATGGGAATAAATGGATTCAGACTTTAAGTTGTAATAATATTCTCTTTAAGGAATTATTTGCCCCCCGATATTGTTAATGATTACTGGCAAAAAATTTTCAGGATACAATATAGTCTCAATTGAGAATACCAATTAGCAATTTTAGTATTTCTCTAAGATTTCTCAAAGGAAATAATTAATATGATGGCCGTAATTTTTTGGAAAGAAAATTTGACAAGACTTGACTATCATTCGTTCCAGAACCAACGTACTTATCTTAGTATTAATGAATAGAGACAACACTTTGGAAAATATTGCAAAGTGAACATGTAGGTTCACATGGGTTACCTTGAAAGATATATTAAAAATTCAGAATAAGAAAGTAATATAATTTGTTTTAATTCTAAATTTCATAACTTTTGAAAATACTGATTGAATAAATACAACCTTTCAAAGGTTGTGACATGACTAATAAATGTTAGCAAAATAGATGCACGAAAATAAAAATAAATAATAATAATAATAAAATAGAGGATTAGTGCTAATTATTATCCACAAGCGTGCACCTAATAATCGTGCACCTGGACGCGGTTATTGTTAATCTAACCCACAATTCATTGTCTTCATTTGAGCAAGCCTAAAGACACCCACACTTATATAGTGGTCCACATCCTTCCAACTTTTCCATATGGGACAAAGAAAAGTATTATTTGTTTATTTTACAAACAAACAACTAAAACTTATTACAATGCGGATTTTTTATTGTTGTCAAAACCACTTATAAGATGAGTCATAGACCCGTCAAAATGGGTCATTGACCCATTTCTTAATCCACATGGGTGTTAAATGGGGTATTAAATGTTTCATAAATAGGTTTACAACTTATTTAGACCCAACCAATATTTATGATTCTCTATTATTTTTTTCCATCATCATTCAATCTCATACTTACTCACTCCACACTCTTACCTTAGTTTGGGTATGAATTATTAGGTTCAACATGGAAGTGTTTTAACAAAATGGATGAGGGTCAGATACGCATCATTAGATTTGTATTACATGTAAATGTATCAAAACATATTAAATGGATTAATTTGGATCGAACCATTTTCAACTTAACCTATCCGTTTGGCGAGTTTAAGTGATAAGTGGTCTATATGCTTTTTTTTGCGATAAACCCTAAGTCGTGTGTGCATTACGTGCAACTCGCTCTTACTCGAGTCGGATTAAAACAATGAGGCCACTCATGACATTAAAAAGGAAAAGCGCAAAAACTAATTAATATAATGGGGTTATCTTAGTCGGAGAAAACGTTCGATATGCTTACACGTCAAAAAAAGAAGCACGAGATTTCGTATTCAAATGCACGCGACGGTTATTTTATGTCAAATCTTATGCGTCGCCTACCATAGATCAAACAGGAAAGTATTATATTGCATATATATAATCCACTATAACTTATGTAAAAAGGATATGATTATCTATCACAACAAATAGAGATATAAAAATAATAAAAAAAATTGCTAGGTTGAGTGAGTGTGTGGGAAGAAACATCAGCAAACACCAAAGGGATGACGAGTTTCCATCAACAAAGGAGTGGTGGCACGAAAGTGGACTCTCTTTTCCCAAGCATTTCATGCCACTTGAATCACAACATTCCAGTGACTCACCTTGCTTTGGATCATGGGAGTCTACTCCATTTTGGATTGAAGCAACAAGTGGACCTTGCCTTTTCAGCTACTCAGGGTGCTTTATTTTAAAAAAAAATAATGACGTTTATTAAGAAACATATAACCTCATTCTCTAATTGTTAACTGAAAATTAGATGATTTAGGATGCCTTTTAGTTCGCGGAAAATAGAGGATTTAAAAAATATATATATATTTTCTAAAATAATTGCTTGTAAAAAACGAATGACTGAAGAATATTTTCATCATCTGTGAATATGTTTAGATGTAAATCATTGTTGATGATGAAAAAAAATGTTTAATGACTATTTGTTTCAAACGATACAAACAATTATTTTTAGAAAATTATTTTATAAATCGTTCATTTTCAACGAAACAAATTAGAGCATTAAGTGCATTTGTTTTGCGGAAACGGATGATTTTGGAAAATAATATATTGAATATAATCACATGTATTGCCTACAAAATTTAACGAACGAATTTTTTTTTATATTATCTATGAAAATGTTTTGATTTAAGTTATTATCGATAATGAAGTAACTTTTATTAACAAATTGCCTCGAACGATACAAGCAATCATTTCTAAGATGATATTTTTTAAATTATTTATTTTTCACCATGTTCGGAAGGGTTTTCATTTTTTTGGTGATCTACTATTTTTTTTTAATTTTACTTAAAAAGAAAAATAAATATATGCAGATATGTTACAGCCGCAAGCTTTTTCTTTTGCTCGGATCATGAAGGATCCGCACGGGGAGTGCAAAGGTCAATAGGTGGCTTTTGGCTGTTTGGTAAAGCATACGAATCACGTCCATTCGATCTTTAGTTGAGGTGATAGATTTTGACCCGAATCGGTAAAACCCCCACTTCTCTCTCCATTTTTTGGGAAAAGTTGACATTGCCCTTTTCGGCTCTTTTCCAGTTAAATCAAGTCGTTATCATAGAGTAAAATCTAACCTATAAATAGTCCTAAATTTATATACTTATATGATAAATTTATTCTATATTAATTTTTTTATCACAAAAAGTCCTAAATTTATACACTGAGATAAATTTAGCCTTTATTAATTTTCATTAAATTTTACTGTCAAATTATCGAGTTAGGTAATACATGACAATTAACGGGTAAATCAGTTTTGGATTTTACGTCAGTTTATAGATTTTCGTGATATTAATTTAATTTAACGGAAACTAATGAAAATAAATTAGTCACGAATGTATTATTTTTGGATTTTTTGTGGTAAAAAATTAGTTTGGCGTAAATTTATCACGAGTGTACCAATTAGGGAGCTTTCATGGTATTAACCATTTTTATAAATAAAAAACCTTCCCATATAAATGTTACGGTCAACAACATATAGATTAATCACTGGGGGTTCGCCCCAGTGGCCATCCTTCCATCTTGAAAGGGGGTTGGGGGTTCAAATCCCTACGCCTCGGGGGGATTGGGGTGGGGACGATTTCATTTCGGGAGTGGGTTTGACTCCCACGCCCGGCAGGAGGCAGGGGCAAAAGTCGAGAGTGAGTGTTAGAGTAGGATTAGCGTAGGACCGACCAAAAAAAAAAAAAAAAAAAAAAAAGCAACATATAGATTGTCTCGTGACATATCGATGTTTTAAAAGTCAAATATTCCCTCGGGAAGCATGTTTTAACAACCGCGAGATGGGCATTGATTTCTCGAGTTGCCATGCGGCACTAATCTCGTGGCGCCTTTCGGTCTCGGAAAATTGGAAGAATAGGACGCAAAAAGGCGATGATAAAAGCAGTTTTCAGCACGATCATCGGGATTTTGGCATTTCTACTGTTTCTGTCGAGCGAGGGAAGGACAATGGCATTTAGGTTTTCCGCCATGCAATCATGGTTTGGACCTTCCACATCGACCGAGTCCTAAAGCCGTCCGAATGGGAAAACTCGAGCGCCCACAGTTCCGAGCAGATCGACCGACATCGGCGGCGTTATGCGCGGGACAAAAGCAGAGTTTCGCAAGGGACTGCCGCGAGTGCATGCAACGAAAACAAGGAAAATGCATGAACGAGGTCATGATCCCGCCGGAGCGCAATAGGGTAGCGCGGCACGAGGCGCACGTGAAATGAAAACGTGGGGGGGAAGGCGTTGAAGGGTCTTTGATTTTTAGTATGCACCGACGACTCGCGTTGCCTCTTTCCCTTTTCTTCCTCAGCACAATGATTGTAATGCTTGCGTTTTGATCACTGTGTGTGTACGGTCGATCACGAAAGTATGATGGATTGGACTTGCGTGAGGAATTCAAGCATTGAAAAAACGGATTACTCGATATTGCGTTAGGTCCTTTCTCATTAATAACTTGAGGAAATCAATCCCTGAAAAAATAAAAAAACGGAAAGCAATACTAAAATCGTATGTATAGTTTATAATCAAGAAGAAGCGAAAGTAGTTTGAACACGTCATGTTTAAATGATTCGATGAATCTTTAGCTTCCTCGACATGAAAACGACACGCCTAACAAGGCGGGTCGTACGATACGATGCAGCACGATGAGCATGATTGTTAGACGCGTGACCGAGTCGGGAGTCGGCATAGCACAGTACGCTAATCCATTTCATGAGCTACGTGTCCGCAACTGCGTTTCTAATTTAGCCGTCATTATTTTTTATGTGAGTGTCGCTTTTATGAACTCCTAAAAGGATAAAAAGAATTTTAAAGTGATAAATATCACATATAAAAGTTTACGCGTTAATTTAATATGCTGATTCATGTCTAAACAGATTAAGCGGGTCAGCTGACAAAAGATACGATTTATGTCATGTCATGTCCCAATTTATCATTTGAGTGTGTTTATATCAAATGTGAGCACTCGTGATGACAAATAGGTTGTGTCAAGAATTATTGGTCACCATGTAAGAGTGTTGACATGCTAAGAAAGCGGTGAGACCAATGGAAAACTGTAATGTGAAAAGCAATATATTGTGTATAAAAAGTTACACGTTAATTTAAATATGCCGATTCGCATCTAAACAAACTAAGCAGATTAGCCAGCGGAAAATACGATTTATGTCATGTCATGACCAACATAGCCCAATTTATCATTTGAGTATGTTTAACTTGAATATGAACATTTATGATGACAAACGGGTCGTGTCGAGAATCACCAATCACAATATAGTAGCTTCAGTGTGCTAAGAGGACGAAGATAGCAATGTAAAACCATCACTTGAAAAGCAATAATATTTTGTACAAAAAGTTACGCGTTAATTTAAATATGCCGATTCGTGTCTAAACAGATTAAGTGGATTAGTCGGTGAAAGATACAATTTATGTCCTATCATGGCCAAAGTACCCAATTTATCATTCAAGTCAATCTATGTCAAATGTGAACATTTATGATGACAAACAGGTCATGTCGAAAATTGTTGGTTGCAATGTAGTACTATCAAGTCAATCTAAACAGATTAAGCGGATTAGTCGGCGAAAGACACGATTTATGTCATGTCATGACCAACATGCCCCAATTTATCATTTGAGTCTATTTATGTTGAATGTGAACATAATGACAAACGGGTCATGTCGAGAATCCCCAATTGCAATATAACAGCATCAACTTGTTAAGAGAACGAAGAGAGCAATGGAAAACTATCACATGAAAAGCAATAATATCGTGTACAAAAAAAGTTATGCGCTACTTCCAATATGCTGATTCGTGTCTAAACGGATTAAGCGGATCAATCAGTGAAAGATACGATTTATGTCATGTCATGACCGACATGCCTCAATTTATCATTCAAGCTTGTCTACGTTGAATGTGAATGTTCATGATGATAGACAAGTCATGTTGAGAACCGTCGGTTGCAATGTAGTAGTGTCAACATGCTAAGAGGACGAAGAGAGTAATGGAAACTGTCACATGAAAAGCAATAATATTTTGTACAAGAAGTTACGCGTTAATTTAAATTTGCCAATTTGTGTCTAAACAGATTAAGTGGATTAGCCGGCGGAAGATACGATTTATGTCATGTCATGACCAACGTGCCCCAAGTTATCATTTGAGTCAGTTTATGTTGAATGTGAACATAATGACAAACGGGTCATGTCGAGAATCCCCGATCGCAATATAACAGCCTCAACTTGTTAAGAGAACGAAGAGAGCAATGGAAAACTATCACATGAAAAGCAATAATATTTTGTACAAAAAGTTACACGTTAATTTAAATTTGCCAATTCGTGTGTAAACAGATTAAGCGGATTAGCCGGCGGAAGATACGATTTATGTCATGTCATGACCAACGTGCCCCAAGTTATCATTTGAGTCAGTTTATGTTGAATGTGAACATTCATGATGACAAACGGGTCGTGTCGAGAATCACCGATCGCATTATAACATCATTGACTTGAGGATGGAGAAAGCAATGGAAAACTATCACATGAAAAGCAATAATATCAAGTACAAAAAAAAGTTATGCGTTACTTCTAATATGCCGATTCGTGTCTAAACGGATTAAGCGGATCAATCGGTGAAAGATACGATTTATGTCATGTCAGGACCAACGTGCCTCAATATTTATCATTCAAGTGTGTTTATGTTGAATGTGAATGTTCATGATGATAGACGGGTCATGTCAAGAACCGTCGGTTGCAATGGGAGTGCTAAGAGGACAGTGGGAGCGATGGAAAACCATCACGTGAAAAGGCAAAAAGTGGGGGGCTCCTTACAACCTTTCTCTCGTTCTCACTTTTGATGCCTTGTCTTTCCACGATGCATTTAATTTATCTTTAGCCCTAAGTATTTTATGCCCGTGAGCTAGAAGTCACTCTTTCGTGGGGGTCATTCAAAGGTGCCGCTTTTGGTTTTCTATCGAAGGTAGAAGAATTCTCTTCCCCCCTTTTCTTGACCATATTATAAATATGTATATGAATATTTGTTAGGTTTGACTGTATAGGTAGTCGGGCATTTTCTAGGAGTATCGTCTTCCACGACCCAATATAAGAAAAGCATTAAAAGAAAGAAGGAGAAAGTGTTGTGCACTTTCGTGTTGCTTTTAAGATGGGGTCGTTCGCCCCTTCTAGAGATCATAGAGACCACAGGGAGGATTGAGATGGACACGCTAATCCGTTTTTTATCATCTTCTTTGGAATAAAAAAGGTGATTTAGATCTTTATAATCTTCTTTTTCGCATTGTTCTAAGGGGGGCAAAGTGGTTGATCTTGTAAAGTACTCGTGCCTAATAAATTAATAGATTTAGGGGAAAAGCATTAAAAAAAGTCTTTAAATTTATTGTATGTATAACAATTTAGAACTAAACATTTTAATTGTGTTAATGTTGACATTGACGTTGAGATTTTTTTTTTTTAATAATCTTTCCTTTTTGTTCCTTTCCCTTTTCTTTTTGCAAGTGGCGACCAAAGGCCATGGGTGAGGGTTAGCCTCGAGGAAGGCCCATTCTAAGGCCACCCTTGCCCAGGCCTCGCTCAGGTGAAGCCAGCCCTCGCTAGTCATGGCCTATGGCCGGTGACCGGCCAATGGCTAAAAGAGAAGGAAAAGGAAAAAACCCAAAAAATTATTAATCAAAAAAATGTCCACGTTAATGAGTTCTGACTTAAATTAACCGGATGAACTCAATTGAAAAAAATGTGAAAATATTTAGGACTAAGTTAATATAATTGAAAGATTTAGGACTAAATTGACACAAATGTAATAGGTTTATAACTTATTTAATACTTTTTCCATTGATATAGTTGCCCTAGCTCTCCACAAAGAGAGAGAGAGAGAAAAATCTGACGTTTATTCTTTTATGCTGATTTCCGCAATTGAATTATATATTAGATGCTTACTTGGACTCGACCGACATTAGATATCGATTCTTATCAACCACACAAATGCCTTAAAACGACTGCATGCATGGCTGGTAGCTAGCTACCAATCCTGAACGTGGTTCAATCAAAGGGTATTAGCGTTTACGGGGTCGGGCCGGCCAGGGCTCCAAGTCCAAGCGTATAGCCGCCGCACTCGGGTTGGCTGACTGGTCCCCCGTCACGTCTCGGCATGGCAACGTTCGACGAGACAAAAGAGGCGGAATGCAATGTCGGCACATCCACAGCGATGCGTACATGGAGCAACCCGTTCGGCACGTAAAAACGAAGACGTCCTTTTCCTTCGCAGAACACGCATGCGCGGGGGTCGTTGATCACGTCCCTGTTCTCCATCGAGAAAGAGTCAAGATTTGGCGTTGACACATTCGCAAAAGTTAAAATCCATTTTACGCAATCGTACCCGTCCACGCTGACGGTTCCTCGGAAATGACCGATTCCATTGACCCTCCCTGCAGCCGAAATTTCTCCAGCAGCCGAAATTTCTCGTGCATGCTTAGAATCCTTCCCGATTCCCGTTTTCCATCACATCAGCTACCCTACGTACTCCTTTTCCGGTCAGATTATGCCGCGCCGCCACCTTTTTATGACTTGGGTCAGTCTCACGGGCTGTCGTGAGTCGATGGTAAAGTCGTTAAGAGTTAAGAAAGATCAAGTGCTTACGTGTATTTCGCTCTTTCTATTATCTGGTTTAACTTTAAAGCCGAATATCCTGACTATAAGTAAATCACCTTTTCCGTGAGTCGGGAATGAAAATTTCTCGATCTTTTAGATTACCATAGATCCCGAACTAATGGAATACCCTACAAACGTAGTGAATTTGAATTCGGAGTTTGGATAGTCATGTGCAGGCTCGAAGATGAGTTGACACGTTCCAAAATCGAAACCCTGACGATATCGGATGTCAACAAGAGCTTGATGTCAAAAGAGATATCAACTAAGTTGGGCCTGTTGAGGAACTACAGAGGCTGGGCTCGTTTGGAAACCGGACTGGAGGCCTGATAATGGGCCGAAGCTTGGATATGGGTCTTGGCCCATATTTCTTTTGATTGTGCTGCCCTTTTTGTGGGAGGATTGAGTGCCATTTATAGTTGTTTGCTAAACGATACAGACCTTTATTACGAATCTCAACTCCCATTAAACCCTAATTTTGACAAATTACATCAGTTCTTTCTTTTTTCAACATTAAACAGGGAGCTTGGCATAGCTAATTTTACCCCTTAGGCATATCATGATGCATAAGGTGTTAAACACACGAACACGAATGTTGAATGAGCAATGATCAGTTCTTACGCACGGAGCTTAAACTCATCCGGACATCAACCAACTGCCAACAACTCTACATGTGTGGTTGACGGCAAGAATTATTTCTTTCGTCGACTTCAGCTTTCGACTACTCTCATTTTTTTTGTCCCGTAGCAATTGCATTCAAAGCCATTCTATCGCCATCTTGCCTCATTGGGCGATCTAAGTGAGAGAGGAGTCGGGTTTAGTCCATGAAACAATCAAAACCGTACATCTCAAAATCCGATCTCTACTTAGCACAACATTAAAGTCAGATCATATCAAAATGGTTAGTCGCGAATTCCATATATCACATTACATATAAGGAATAGTGTTGTTCGGATACGATCAATGCTTCGATGGGATCATTCCAATCCAAAGAGGGAAGGCCTAGAGTCGAGGCGAAACTGATCAAGCGATCACCGTGCCTTTATCCCAATCAAACGGCTAGCAACAGCACAAAAAGTAGGTGAGCTGCCCAATCAGCGGCGGTCGTGCATTGTGTGGTCTCGTGGAGGGGCATGCCGGGTGAGAGCGATCGTCCCTTGCCCCCCACACGCTCGCCCTCCATCTCTCCCCGCCTCTGTGGCCTTTCTCCAAAGTCACAAAAACGAGATACCTGCCCAAGCCATGAAAATTGTACGTGCTTGTTGCAAGATTGAAATATATTTTCTTAAAAATAATTATTTATATCGCTAATGAAGATGAATGAACGAAAAATATTTTTTTATCTACATGAAAATGTTTAAATATAAATTATTATCAATAATGAAAATATTTAGAATTTAAATATTTTTATTAGAAAAATACTTTCCGAATCATTTATTTTCCGCTAAATAAACGGGAACCTTAAGATACCCACAATGCCTACTCAATCAAGATCCAATCAGTGTTTAGGGTGTGTTTACTTAATTGGAAACTTAAGATTTGGAGAACATTTTTCGAAATATATGATTGGTTATATCACTTAAAAATTTAGTTAATGGAAAACGTTTTCGTCATCCATAATAATTTACATCTAATCATTTCGTAGGCGATGAAAATATTTTATATTCATTCATTTTTATGAGTTATATAAATGATTATTTTTTTGAAAAAATATTTTTTAAGTATTGAATTTTTCGTGAAAGAGACAAATCCTTATAATAGTAATAAATTTATTTTTAAAACGAGCGACTGAAAATATTGTTAGCATGAAATCTTGTCATCCACAGGAACTTCAAGGATGATTAGGCTTGAGAATTGGACAAATGGACAAATCTCAACGCGTGGTATCCATGCATTTAATGCTAAAATGGATTTTTTTATTTCCCACGCGAACATTACAACACATGCGTTCTTGTCCGAATAGACAGCCTAACTAAATTAGCGACGTGTCCAAACCTCGTCCTCCAATTAGACAACGGACCGAGAGAGGGCGAACTTGTCAGAACGCCACCCGTGTCGGCCTTATTTACAGCGGTGCCACTGGTGCGTATCTCGCGCAGCTCCTTCAATGGCTGCACCGTAGAAGAAGACAGGCAAAGGAAACGAGAGGCGGAGAGGAGGCAGAGGAGGAGGAAACGTGCCAGTCAGTGTCTCAGACGGCGCGAGAGACTTCCGTACGTCGGAGCAAAGTCGGCTACGCGCTGTGGTGGCGGTCTCTGGCGGCGCTGGGAAGTGCGAGCTGCCGCCGCCGCTTTTTTCTCTGCCGCCCGAGAAGCTCCGTGCGCGCTTCGAAGATCCCAAGAGGCAGAGCGGCGTGCTCTGCAAGCTTATTAAACGCCAAAAAGAAAGAAAAGGGAGAAAAAAAAGACGATGACTTGCCCTTACGAAGACCGTCGCGGCACTCGCGCTTTTGACCTCCCTCGCCATCTGCAGAAGATGACGGAGAAAAAAAGCATGGAATTCCTGTTTCGACAAACTTTTGGTGCTGAAAATATATAATGCGAACAAGGAACGGGAAAAGGGTCATGATATCCGACACATTGTCAGAAAGTTTTCGCATCGCAAGGGGCGAATGATGTGGAGAGACTCTGTTCACTTGCTTGAGAAGAAAGTTGAGATAAATATCTAAGGCACTGATAGAGACAGTCCCTTTTTTCAGGCTTCTTTTTTCTTCTGTTCACTTTTTTCCTCCTCTTAATATATATATGCAATATATAATTGGTGGGATATTTGTTCGTGATCTTCCCATTTCAGGCATGTTTTTCCTCTCTCTATCTCTCTCTCTCCTCTCTGTACACTGTCATCTGGGATTGTTTTTTAGTTGCGATTTCGGGTCTTGATAGGTCGCTTTGCATGAGGAATCATGTATATTGAATGCGCCGAAGATCAGGCTGAGTAATTGGGCTGTATGGAACTGCCAAAGGAGAAAAGATTTGCATTTTCTGTTTCTGGGACTGGAGCACCCGGGAGGAGACAATCTGATAAACTTTTGATGCTGGAGGATCGTTTTTTTTATTCGTATATGAACAACAAGTGGCCCCCCATCTCTTCGCACTCTTCTATGGATAATATGGATGAGAAAGATCCGAGTGCTTGTGTGACCTCCTCTTGTTCCGAGCATCCCACTGCCACTCCAACTGCCAACTTCAGTGCTCAGGATGCCAGGCCCGTGGTCGAAGAGTTAACATTGGAGAATATGCATCAGATAGCTTTGAGTAGCGGCCATCATGTTTTCAGGCAACGCCAGTTCCAGCATCTCCCTCAATTGCCGAGTGAAATTCTTGGCTCCCAAGATAGTTCTGCAGCGATGGCAAGGTTCGGTGAGGAAAATGTGGGAATGCCATCACGTATACCAGTTCAAATGCCTTTACTGATTCGGGAAATTGATGAGCGGATGTTATCCAATGAACAATCTAGGGAGGCTGAGAAAATCATGAAGGGAAAGGGGATTTTCAGCTGTTCCGCTGATGGGGTTAAAAACTGGGAACCCGAGAAGCCGATGTCCGAAGCTAAAGTAGCTTCTCCGGCATCATTGGAAGCGATCTCAAGCACTGACAAGCCTTCACTGCATGGCATCGATAAGTCAGGACTGGAAATTTCGCATGATGGGACTAACTTAAGAGAGTTGCTCAAACCGGGGTACCGCAAGATAAACAAACTCGAGAGCTTGCAGTTGTTCAGGCAGATAGTAGAATTGGTGGATTTTTCTCATTCACAAGGTGTTGTTTTGCTTGATCTGAGGCCTTCCCACTTTGTTTTGCTTTCGTCGAACAAAATCAGCTATATTGGTTCATCAGCCAGCAGAGAGGCAGCGACTGTCCTTAATCAGGATTTAAAAAGGAAAAGGCCGTGGAAGCAGGGTGAACCTGCTTTTTGTGTCTCAGGTGAAAAGCAACAGAAACTTGGTCAAGACACAAAAGCTCTTTTATATCAGCAGTTCAGCTCCAGTCAAGGCTCTGGAAGCCAGAAACTTGCCGAGTTAGATACTAAAGTTACGGATTTTCCAGAATTAGCACATACCGTTGGGCCACATAATACAAACTTGAGCCACCAAATTCAATCTGTTCTTTCTCAGTTGGAGGAGAGATGGTATACTAGTCCAGAGGAGCTCACTGAAATGGGCTGCATTGCTGCGTCTAACATATACAGCCTCGGTGTCCTACTTTTTGAGGTAAGGATAATACTTTGTCATTTAACGCTCGCGCACTTTCGATTTCTGGCACATAGCTCCGTAAATTTTCATCCAGTCATTATTCATGCATTGAGTGACCCTAGCACACACTTCTCTGTCTTGGTTGAACTAATGAAGATTGTTTACCTGTTGGAGATTGCACCTAGTACGGATCATAGTGGTGTCATTTTACTTGACAAAGGATCAGAGATCACCTTGGTTGCTTGGGAACCCATATTTGTCAATAGACATTATTTGAGTTTTGAGTATTTAGCTTTTGTCGATGATTGAGTTGCCTTAGCTTAAAGGGGAAAAGGAAAATATATTCTCTCCAGTAAGAAAAAAATAGTAGGCATTTCTTCTCCCTACAAAATTCCTCTATGACCAGCTTATGTGCGATCTCGGCCTGACATCAATCAACAGAAAAAAGTTTTCCATCTAGTGAATGAACATCTCCCCCATTTGCTTTTTAGTCATTGTGAATCTGTTCTACGATAAATGTCAGATTGCATGCCTTTTGAGGGGTGCTATTTTGGCACATAAGAATCCGTGCTAAATTTAGCTGCTGTTTTTCTCAGTTGCTCTGTTACTTTGAGTCATGGAAAGCTCAGTGTGTGAGAATGCTGGACTTGAGTCGCCGGATTCTGCCGCCAGAGTTTCTTTCAGAGAACCCAAAGGAAGCTGGGTTTTGTCTTTGGCTTCTTCATCCTGAATATGATTCCCGTCCAAAGACTAGGTAAACTCCAGATACTGCTTTGTTCTCTGCATTATGTATATGGATTCTCATAAATGTTTAAGTAATATTTTGAGGTATCATGTATATGTTATAGGTCCTTACATATGTTGTCCTAGTGAACCAGGAACCAACACCTGTGTTTCAAAATATTTTGTCATCTAGAGATTCAGAACCAATAAGAATTTTGATCTTGCCCCTAATAAAGCAATGACATTCGCATCTTTATTGCTATAATTTAAATTGTCCCTATAGATTAAGTGGTCGTGACTGAGTATCTTGCAAATTCATGAAACGCTCCCATTTTGATCTAGCTCTCAATTAGACGTTGCACATGGTTTTGTGAGCGAGTGATATGAGCTCACATCATGACACTCTGCATGCCTATTAATGTCTGCCTTTTTGCTTCATTATTCCATGGCTGGAAGGGGAAGGAAAGGAAGCTTATGCTTTTGTTATAATGAATTCTTGGTGAATATGTTGATCACCTTCGACTGACCTAGTCCTACGGGGAGGTAAATAATTCTAAATTGATCCATGAATTTACTCAAGAAATATGCACTGGGAGATGCAGCTTCTTCGGTGGTACATGCAAATTTTAATCTCAAATTGCTTGACCACCCAAGAAAGGCTTTTGACCTGGCTGGCTTTCAAAACCTTTTTCTTCTCTTACCTTCTAGGCTGTGATTTTTACTTTTTATTACCAAATAAGCAACTACAAATTGAGAATCAAAACGATTAGCTTTCTCTTTCTCTTTTTGTCTCAACAGGGAAATCTTGCAGTCGGAATTATTATGTTCATCAAAATCGTATGAATTGCACCAGAACGACCATCCGGGGAGATCTACCAGTGAGAATGATGCAGAATTAGAGCTATTGCTTCGCTTTTTTGTTTCACTTAAAGCTCAAAAATTGAAGGACGCCACAAAGTTAGCAGAAGATATAGGACAAATCGAAGAAGATATTAAAGAAATAGAGAGAAGATCCTCTTCATTAACCTCCTCTTTGCTTAGTGAGGTGCCCACAGAGTTCCTTTCAGAAAATGTCATGACTTCCGGATTTCTCAGGAGACCGTACTCGCTCTCAACTGTTGGAACAAGCTTGTCAAGAAATTTAAGGCAGCTTGAGGATGCTTACTTTTTTATGAGATCTCAGTCACAAACTAGAAAAAGCTCTTCAGTGGCACATCCTGAAAAAGGATTGCTAAGCAATAGAGAGAGATGGTCTGGGGTATGGCATGTAAATCAGGACCTTAGTGTCAAGCAAACGGCATCTGATCTTAAAGAAGAATTTTTTGATGGTTTATGCAAGTTTGCTCGGTATAGTAAGTTTGAAGCACGGGGAACATTGAGAAGCGGAGATGTTCTGAATTGTGCAAATGTGATTCGATCTATAGGTTTTAACCGTGACGAGGATTATATTGCAGCTGCTGGTGTGTCCAAGAAGATAAAAATCTACGAGTTTGCTGCTCTTTTAGATGACTCAGTTGACCTTCATTATCCAGCAGTTGAGATGTCAAACAATTCAAAGCTTAGCTGTGTTTGTTGGAACAGCTACATGAGAAACTACCTGGCCTCAACTGATTATGACGGCACAATTAAGGTGTGTGAAGTATAATGAATTCAGTCTTTGTTGATTCTATGCATCATTGGATGGTTCCTTCTTAATTATGATGACTAGGAACTGTATGCATTCGTGGTTCCATCTAAGTGAACTCTTGTTTTAAGTACCAATTTCGTGATGAGATGTCTGTCTCGTGAAAGTTCCCTGCAACATCAAATTACTGTAAAAACTATCTATGAACCTCATATTATTCTCTCGTTTGACCAGTCTTTTGACTGGATTCTACAGAATATATCATTATATGGTTCCTTCTTAATTATGATGACTAGGAACTGTGTGCATTCACGGACATCTAAATGACATTCCATTCTGGGAACCGATTTAGTGTTGAGATGTCTGTCTATGGGGAGTTTGATGAAGCAGCAAATTACTGTCAAAACCAGATGTGAACCTGCTATTACTTTCTTGATTCTAGTTGTTTGACTTACAAAACTTAGTGTTGTGAGTTCCAAAGAAAACTCATGTGAACAACAATCAAAATGTTTGGTCCTGGTTATTTGCCATCCTAATTCTGCATATAATCACTTTAACATTGCTTGAACCTAGATATGGGATGTGGTCACTGCTCAAGGATTTTCACAACATATGGAGCACCAAAAGAGGGCTTGGTCTGTTGACTTCTCTCAGGCAGACCCTACAAAGTTTGCAAGCGGCAGTGATGACTGTTCTTTGAAGCTGTGGGCAATCAATGAGGCATGCCATCTCTTGTATCTATTTTAACACTCTTTTCTCCATACAGTAGTATAATATCTTTTTGAAAAAGAGACACAATCTCCCCCCTAGTTACAATTTATGCATGCATGAAAGCGTCAATAGAAAAGAAGCTTGGACTGAGTCACATTGAGGAAATCAGATTGGCAAGGAAACTCAGTAGACTTTATGAATCATTTTTGGTCTTTGAAAGCCCTGTTAATATTAACTTAAGCTTTAACCATGAGTTCAAGTAGGGTAGACACAGATTCTTGCTTTGACCTTTAGTTAATTTATGGTCTTGGAATTTGATGTGAGAATTTTTTTAGTTCAAAAGGAAGAATGAGGTCATAAATGTGATTGTCTGCAGAAAAACTCGGTCAGCACCATTTGGAACCCGGCCAATGTCTGCTGTGTTCAGTTTTCTCCTCACTCGACTAATCTCTTGGTTTTCGGATGTGCTGATAACTTAATCTATTGCTACGATCTTCGGCACACTCAAATTCCTTGGTGCACTTTAGCTGGACATGGTAAAACAGTCAGCTATATTAAGTTTTTGGATTCTGAAAGCATTGTCTCTGCATCCACGGACAACACCTTAAAGCTATGGGATCTAAAGAAAGCGAATTCAGATGGGTTTTCCTCAAATGCTTGCACCTCAACATATAGGGGTCATACTAATGAGAAGGTTGCTTTCTCTTCACTATATGTATTGACATTTTGAAGCATACGATTCATTCCATTATCTTGAGTATGAGCCTCTGGTTTTGCAGAATTTTGTTGGCTTGTCCACTTTGGATGGATACATAGCATGCGGCTCAGAGACTAATGAGGTACACTACTTTGGTCTCATTTTTTTGTGTACAGTGTTATTCTTAGATAACACGTGGTTAAATTGGTTACAAGTTTGCTTGTTTTGTACTGCCAAATTTCATGAAAGAAGTTCAAAATCAGCAATAAGCTGTTGCAAGTTAGATGTCAATTGTTACAGTGCTTGAGACTTAGATATGGTGTTCTAATTATTTGTGGACCATTATAAAAGCAAAGGGGATGGAAATTTCGGTATTTTTGCTGCTATCAATGATAAGTAGTGTTGTTTTACTTCGTTCGTGTTCATAGTACACTTATTATGAATACCCAAACTTTTCTTATTGGACCAAGACGAAATTTATTCGGCCAGACAAAGATATGCCACCTAAGAGAGTGTCATCCTTTTTTTAAGAGATTTCTTGGAAGGGAAACAAACCAATTGGATTCCTTGTTAGAGGTCGATACTGTCTAAACTGTCTAAACCCAGGTCTTATTTTAATGTTTCCTTTATTTGCCATTCTCCTGGTCTCCAAAATAATCTAGTGTGATATTGTGAAAACAAAGAATAAACTGACTAAATACAATCGGTTGTTTTACCAGGTTTATAGTTACCATAGATCCCTACCAATGCCAATCACTTCTCATGCATTTGGATCTTCCGATCCTATTTCTGGAACCAAGATTGGCAATGATGATGGTAATTTCGTTTCGAGTGTTTGCTGGGGACAAAAGGCGAATATGTTGGTTGCTGCCAATTCTGCTGGAAGTTTGAAGATCTTGCAGATGGTTTGAGAAAAGAAGGTAGCTCTGATTATGTTTGCTGGGGGAGGAAGACATAAGATTGTGGCAGCCAATTCTGCTGGAAGTTTGAAACTGTAGTGGATGGTTTGAGGGGGAAAGCATGATTTTCTCTTAACAGTCCTCAAGACAAGCCTTTTGGATTGGCTGGTGAGTTCCAAGACTGTGCTTTGCAATTGTGGCGGTAAGTTTGCCTTGTGACACGCAAGCTGTCCTGGGAACACAGATAGAGAAAATATAAATAGCTGATCTAGCATCACCTCAGTTTCTGTTAGCATGTATGACGTGGGAATACAAAGTGGGATAGCATGAGGCGATTAATCAGCTGATCCTAACACAATCACAAGCTACAACTTTCTTGGGGCGGCTCAACAAAATGTGCATGTAGTTGGGCTTCCGTGATAGAGAGAGCAAGCGATATCTGATGACTATGTTTATGCTGCAGTGTTATGAATCTGCCATTGATTGGTTGCTCGTCTGCAATCGTGCTCTTTCTACTTCATGAGAAGCAGTAGGGAGTTGCTCAGGTATGCCATCACTTGATATCTTTGAGACTTTGATCTGGGTGATCACTATAGTTTCATATCATTTGATTGATTATGGTTTTTGTCCCAGTAGATGACTGTTTCACTGCTCGTCATTTTAGTTAAGAATTCTGAGTATCTTTTCTCAAAGCCAATAGTCAACAAGTTGCGACTTTTGAGCGTTTTATAAAGTTCGACTTATTTCAGGCCTTTAATGTGAAGATGGATATATCATGAACCTATGATCATAAAAACCACTGCAAACTGATGATTGATTTTTTATGTAGAAATTTCAGCATGGTAGGAGAAAGGAACCCAAGTTGTTTCTGAACTTCTGCAGTTTGTAGTACTTTTCATCGGTGACGGTCTATATTCCATAATTTTTGGTCAAGGTGATGAAAAGTTTCCATCGCCAGTTGCTGTTGGAAAAGAGTTACTCATCGCTATCCACGTCTCAAAAAGTGAAGCCTCGTTTGTGAGGAATTTGAGATTCTCTAATTATACTTAGTCTTGCTTCACCCTCTACTCCATGGACGAACATATGAAATGATTGGAATTGTATAGTGATGATGACATTTTTTTGAGGGATGGAATTTCATAGACCCCCAACAGGGTTATCCAAAAGCAGCAATGGTGATCCTACTTACATGATTCCATCTCATTCAAATACTGTCATGCCAAGGGTTGGATGGGTATAGGATTAGACGATACATGAAGATGGCCATCAAGAATGCAGACTTAAGTCTCTGTCGAATTTCTCAAAGTCAGATAACAGAGTTCCGGCAGACTATTTGTTTACAATCGCTTCATGTCTTTTTGCACTAAGTTTTTTGCTCCAGTTTGGAGAGAGCTCTGCTACAAAGTTTCTCAGGGAAAGACTGGCTCGGAAGACTTTCAGCTCGGCAAGTGGAGTTCTTCATTGCTCTCAGCTTGAGGTGAAAATACGGGGACCATCTTAGAGTGTGCAATGTAATTTTTTTGTTCTTTACATTATTCCATGGTTTTCATTGTGAAAATCCAACTCGTAGCCATTTTGATACTCGAGATATCTTGATGCATCAAGATTTTTCCTTGTTCACTATACAGCAGGACTTGCTTTTCACCTGCAAAATAATGTAAGCGATTACATTATGATCTCCAATTTCAAATGACGTGTGGATCAGTCCTCATTCACCTCTCCTTTTCCAAGCTCGAGATATTATACCATCTCTGACTGTCAAATTTTAGAGACATTTCTTCACACCGCAACTCATAGATCGCTAGATAACTTTGTCCCAGAAGTTCAGGGACTCGAACCGTGCTTCATTGGACGTGTTTTGTAAGATCCAGGACATGCAATTGGTCATGTCTATTCGAACTAAGTCAGGGGAATGGTCTCTTGTCCTCGTCCCATGTTGTAAACTTTTTTTCTCTGCGACGAAATCACGACCTGCGCCTGTCACAAGTTTCGCAGCTAGCCAACACCAACTTTGGTGCGGAAAAATTAAGTCAAGCCACCTCGTGAGGTTCATGCTCCGTTCCTATTCTTTTTCCTGATCTCCATCACTTACTAGGAATCAAGTACAATCGTTCAACAGATGGAAATGAAGGGCCACTAGGATGGTGCCGGTTAGTGCACCGACCAAATGCTCCCCGATTCATTCCCCATCAAGATATTTTGTGGTGGACAGAATGAGTAAAGCACAATTTGGTTGGTTGCAACTTATTTATCATGCTGATGTTGATCCTGTGGTCTAGAGATAGTCAGAGACATATATAATCATGTTGCCTTGCCGTGTGGTCATGTGCTGATTCAAGTTCCGGCGACCGGTGAGTTTGTGAAATGAGAATGCTCAGTCGCTACTATACTGGATTTGCTTGGTAACATGGACAGGACATGGCAAGCCAAGTTTTTAGCAGTATATGATAGCAATCCATACCATTGCCCTTCCGAAAACGGTTGCCATAAATGCCTGTGAGGGTCTTCATTCGGCCTTGCTTGATGAAGATTTGACTGACATTAGCTCGACGGTTCGACCATGGATCGAGACAGTGAAAGCTGCCTGTATAGGGCCGCTTTCACATGGTCACTTCGTCATTTATTGACTTAACAACGACAAGCGGACATGATCAAGAACCTTATGTACTCCATCCCGGAACATGGCCTCGCTTTCGCTCGATCACTCACTGACCAAAACCCTACCAACATTAAATTGGGTCTGCGAAGTTGGGAACGTGTGGTTCAGGGTTTCTTTGAGATCTCTCCCTCCATGTCATACCATAGAATTCATGGCTCAGTTTGTGCCTCAGCAGTAATTGGTGGCGTGTCCAGTGGCCAACCGAATTGCACGAAGTAGTAAAAAGTACTTGAAGCCTTCTCTTCCACGGCAACATATTTGCCTGGACCAGAAACATTGTATGGTGGGAATTTTCTTTTCTTTTGTAAACCACCAACTTTGTTCCTACCTACTCACGATTGAAGTATTTAATAGATGATGAAGCGCTTGTCCTAGTGCTACTGAATAATGGATGAAGAAACCCTAATTTGCAACTTGGGTTGCATGTCCAAGGAGATTATTTTTGCAAAAAAATAATTAAAAAAAAAAAAAGCCAACTCCTTTGGAAAAGCTCCAATTTTAACTCAAGTTTCAATTCTAGACCGAACTTCTTTTTATCTCATAAAGAAACACCGACTTTATCTCGGGTCCCAATTTTGTCGAAATTTTTTTTTATTTACTAAAAAAAACACAACTTTAGATCGTGTCCCAATTTTCACTTGAATTTTTTTTTCTCTTGTGAAAAACACCAACTTTGAATTGGCTTCTAAATCTTGCCCCGTCAAGTTTCCACTTAGCACACGTGGAATGACGCATTGAATCTTTGATGGCATCATCAAATCTTGGCAGAAGCCAGATTCGGTATCAATTAAAAGTTTGTGCTTTTTCATAAGATATCAAAAAGTTTGGGTTATAAGTGGAATTCGACATAAAATTGATGTTTTTTTATGAGATAAGAAAAAAGTTTTGGCCCAAAATTGGGACATAATCTAAATTTTGTATTTCTTAATGAGGCAAAAAAAAAAAAAAAAAAAAAAAAGTTCGGTTAAAAATTGGGATCGGATCTAAAGTTGGTAAAGTGGTTAGGGAAAAAAATTATGTGAAGACACAATGTGGCATATGTTCTCAGAATCCCTCCCAAGGTCCAGGACAAAAGATGCAGATACCCTTGCATTGAAGAGGTCGACACACTCGATGAGCACAGCGGCAACAATTCGCCTGTAAATCGCAAGCAGCACCTGCTTTCGTCATGATCCCAGGACGCATCATGCGAGCTTCAGTGCGGTAGATATCGTTGAAAAAAGCCGAACACTCGATTAACTATTCTAAAAGTTTAAGTCGTTTGGAAAATATTGAAAATTGCATGCTCGATGCAAAGCACATCGTGTGCCATTTGTTTCGATTCCTTGTTTTGCCAATGCACGCTCCATGCGATACCGCGTCGCGACTGCCCGTGATGGCACCCGTCACTCGGGTGAAAGCCGGTCGGGAGGAAGAAAGGCGTGCGTTTCAATACGCATCTTGGCTTGTTTGTAATGGCAAGTGCAGCAGCGCTCGCATTAAAATAAAGGTTCGTACATGTTGATGTTTAATAAGCACTTCCCCCCGCAACTGGTCCTTTGTAATAAGTGCAAGCCGGCTGATATTTTGGCGGAATAATAATGGAATAAAACCCTCCAAAAGTCCAACTCCCGTTTCACGATTGTAAGTTGCTTCACAAAGCCAAGTTTTCGTGGAAACAAGCACGACCTATTCATATTTGGATGATTGTTTAAAAAGTTTTAAACCTATTGTTGAATGCCGATTCAATTCTACAATTTTCAATTTAGTTTTAAAATTTTGTTGATTTGTCAATATCGTCATTTTCGGCTAACTTTGATTGGAAATCTTAACGTGAACGCCGGCTATATTACATGACGCAACTAAAGCTGATGTGAATGATTTTGTTTTTTTTTTTTTAAATGAATTTTTTTCTTTTGTTCATTTCCTTTCGTCAGTTACTGGGGTGGTGGCTGGTGGAGGTCGCTAGCTACAAATGATGGCCAGGATGCCCTCACTCAGTGGCTCCGTGACGGTGGTGGAGGGAAATAGGATAAATATGAAAAAAAAAATGAAAGACAAGAAAGGGAGAAAAGAAAAGAAAAATCGGAAATTTTTAGAAAATTGTAAAAATTACCCACGACAATGCCAATCATACCATTGAGCATGTCACGTAAAACAGCCGGCATCTACGTTAGCAAATTTTTGACCAGGATTCATTGGAGGGATTACATTTGTAATTTTAGGATTGAATTGGTCGTTGTACAATATATTCAATATCTTTTGGACAATTTTTCCCCATTCATATTAGTGAAAGACAGATTGAGTTAGGGGTGAACATGATTCTAAGGTAGAATCCGGAACCGAATAACTAAACTGATGGGAATCTATCAAATTCTAGATTCCAAAGTATCTAGGGAAGGTTCTAGGTTCCGAAAATCAAAAAACCCATTTCGATCGGTAGTTTCTAGATTTTAGATAGGTGAAACTTGGAACCTAGTTTTTAAAACCTAAAACAAGTTTTTGTATTTTTATTATTTATGTCTTTACTCAATCATGCGGTATTTCAAGGCGTATGATAATGAGTGTATAATTTAAAATCACTAATCTAAACTTACCCTCTTATGAATGAAACTTCTACTTTATTAATATTTCATATTCAAATATAAATTGTGATCAGTAAATTATAGCAATAAGTTGTAAAATTTGAAACTGATTATGAAACTTGTGACAAGGTAGGCTCTAGACTTCTAGATTCCAGGGTAGATTCCAAAAAATAAAGAAGTTGTCTCCATGATTAAGTTCCAGGATTTAAGTAAAATTTGTACGGAATATGAAAGCTTCCATCTCTAGATTGAGTCCATATAATGCTTTTTTTTTTTTTTTTATTTATTGATGATGATATATGACTCCTCCGCAGAAGCAACAAAAAGAATGACAACACAAAAAGAAACACGTAGGTTTCTCAATACTTTTTAATATATTTTATCTGAACGATTGGTACCTTCCCCGCAAGCATTGACCTCGACGATGTGAATATCTGGCCAAGCAATCTCTCTCTCTCTCTATAAATACTGTATCAAGTTCACGAAGTTGGTAGTGCCATCAACAACAACCTGCCCAGGAGGTCGCAAGGGGGACTAAGAGCAGATATGAGCAGAGAGGGGACGGAGTCCGTGGCCACCACGCCGGAGCCCGCCGCGGAAGGCGGCAGCGCCAGGGCGAACGGCAGGCACCAGCACGCGGCCAACCGGTGCACGAGCTTCCAGATGCCGCTCCACTACCCGAGGTTCACCCGAGCCGACTACGAGGTCATGCCCGAGTGGAAGCTCGACTCCCTGCTCCGCGAGTACGGCCTCTCGACCACCGGCAGCCTCCACGACAAGCGGGACTTCGCCATGGGGTGCTTCCTGTGGACTAACTAGCTGGCTCCCTAAGCCCCCTTCAGCCCCCGATCACATTCCGCGGGAATGGTCTCGCAAACGCCGGCTGTCGTTCTGTCTAGGACAGCAGCATTTCGCTATGTGCTTTATGGTCTGGTAGTCATGTATGCTCTCTGCTAATGCTTTACTAAACAGGCAGGCGAGGAAGTGAGTCAAGCATCTAATTTCACTTGTGTATTTCCAGATTAAATAACAATACACAGTCAGTCGCGTTCCGATGTACTACCTCGGCTCGCCACCTTCGGCGCTCTATACACCGCCCCTTTCGTTGTGCCTCCGCCGTGTCGGCCGGTATCATTAGTTTCATCGTTCCGGTTTCATAGAGCAGATTACACTCTGGAATTGCCTCCTTCCAGCGAGACGCCGAAATCGAAACCGGGCCCGTACTGATTGGGCCTCCCTCGACGACGAGGAAGGCCCGGCCCAAGCCCAAAGGGTCGCGCGGGGGCGGCGCACGTTAGCATCGGCCGCGCAGGATAGCGAGTGCCGGCACGCGCCGCGCTACTACTGAGTAGTGACTCACTGAGTTGACACGGTGGTTGACGCTCGGAAGACCCGCCTGCTCATTTTCCTGCCTTCCCACGCGAGAAAAAAAAATCCCGACTTTTCCCTCATTTTCTCGCTCTGCGCACTGCATTTTTTCCCTCTTCTTTTTTTGAAATGATTCGGCGCCCCAATCCCCAAATCGATCCCTAGCTCTCTCTCTTGCTCTCTCTCGATTCTCCCCTCCGATCCGAGCACCCACGCCAGCAGAAGCGAGAGGAGAGGAGGAGGAGAGCGATTTAGGGAAGGAAAAGATGCCGAGGGAAATCATAACGCTGCAGGTGGGGCAATGCGGGAACCAGATTGGGATGGAGTTCTGGAAGCAGCTCTGCCTCGAGCACGGGATCAGCAAGGACGGCATGCTCGAGGACTTCGCCACTCAGGTCCGAAACCCCCCCGCCTCGTCGCGCTTTTGTTGTTAGGCTAATTTTAGCTCGGGGAGCGTCGCGAGGCCGTAGTCGTTGTTGGTGAGAAATTCGTGGAGATTTCCTACTTAGGAAGCCGAGCGTCTCGATTGGTCGGCTGGGCAATGCGCAAAATTTCGCCTTTTTGCGAGTGGTGGAGTGGGGTTCTTTATTCCTTTTCGGTGAAATTCGCTAATAGAGTTCGTAGAGTGACTTTGTAGAGTTGTGGTGGATTGGGGTTTAGGGTTCTGTAGGTTGTTTCCTAGCTCGTGAAGCTTAAATTGGAGTTGAACTTGTAATGATATAGGCCGATGATGATCAGCCTATTCCAGGGTAATGTTCGTCAAAGCGACTTTAATATATATGTATCATTAGCACATGTACTCATTACGATATCGTGGTGTGGATGGAGTGTTTCTAGTTGTATCCCTAACTTGTGAAACTTTGGCTATTGCGATGCTTTAGGGAGGCGACAGAAAAGATGTGTTTTTCTATCAAGCTGATGATCAGCACTATATTCCGAGGGCTATATTGATGGATTTGGAGCCGAGAGTGATAAATGGTATTCAGAACAGCGAATATCGGAATCTCTATAATCACGAGAACATATTCGTGTCTGATCATGGAGGAGGTGCTGGGAATAATTGGGCCAGTGGATATCATCAGGTTTGCTATTTTACCGTCTCTGTGCTGTATTTGCTAAATTTTAAATAAGGAAGTTATCTGAGAAATGGTTTTTCGGGATGGTAGCAGAGGTCCAGTACCTTGTTTTCTTATCCGCCGGCCTTTGACTTTAGTCTGTACTACTTCTAGTAATGAAGGTCATATCAACCAGCCCACTGCATCAGTTTTCACTTTCATCTCTCTAATTTCTTCAGATTCTTGGTGTATCATTTGCTAAAGTTGACTACATTAGATTGTGATTACTGTTACTTAAATGAACCTTTTTCTGCCCTTGATTCCAGACCACTTAACAATTGGAAGTACTGAGAAAGAAAATCTCCTCGTTATTAATATCTCTTGCACATCATGTAAAGTAATGTTCTTCTGTTATCTTGTAATCACTTAATTTTGGGTGACAGAACTAAATGATAATTACCCTATTATTGACTCCTGCGTGATATGTGTACCAAATTCTTTTAGGATAATCATTATTACCGGACTTTCTTACTATACCTTTTCATAACATTGTGATAGGGGAAGGGAGTCGAAGAAGATATAATGGACATGATCGACAGAGAAGCAGATGGTAGTGATAGTCTTGAGGGTTTTGTTCTCTGCCACTCTATTGCTGGAGGGACAGGCTCAGGTTGCTTCCATGCTCTTCTTCTATTTACATTTTTCACTTTTTTGCATTAAGACTGATGGACTTAGTGAAAACTGATATAAATATTTCCACCTGTTGAGGCTTTTCTTTCTTTCAGAGTATGCTGGCATATATCATGCTTAATATGCACCAACCGTAGGATGGTCTAGTTTATACGAGTTATTTGTCTCTTTAGCCACTCTGTGATGTGTTTTCCTGTTAGTTGCAGAATGCAGATCTTTACTTTCTATTGGCTATCTTCTTACTTAAGAGTCCCCATGCAAACGTGCTCGACATACCAAAACACCTATATGTATATTGTTTTCGCTTTTTACACTACACATATGTTGGTTATTTTTCTCAAAAGCAAAATAATGCAGGTATGGGCTCATATCTATTGGAAACTCTGAATGATCGCTACAGCAAAAAATTGGTTCAAACATATAGCGTGTTTCCTAACCAGATGGAGACAAGTGACGTGGTGGTGCAGCCATACAACTCACTTCTGACCCTCAAGCGTCTAACCCTTAATGCTGATTGTGTTGTTGTTCTTGATAATACTGCACTGAATAGAATAGCTGTGGAGCGCCTTCATCTGAGTAATCCTACCTTTGCTCAAACAAATTCATTGGTTTCAACTGTCATGTCTGCGAGCACAACCACCCTTCGCTATCCTGGGTACATGAACAATGACTTAGTTGGCCTTCTTGCCTCTTTAATTCCAACACCAAGATGCCATTTCCTGATGACGGGATATACACCTCTCACTGTAGAGCGTCAGGTAACATATTTGATATTCCTTTCTCTTTAAAATGTGGTTTATAGGTTTACGTGACCATCTAGATAAGCCTAATGTGTTGGCATGAAACTTCCTCTATAATGTGGCATCCATGGATGATGCCTTGTTGTGAGAGGGGAGGATAATGTGGACTTTATTTTCAAGGTCTTTCGGTAAATTTTTTTGAGGAACCCAGCTTAGTCTTAGTCCTGATTGACTCACCTTCACCTTGTTCAAATGACTAAAGTGTGAATTCAAATATTTTTCATCTTTGCAGGCAAATGTAATTCGGAAAACTACTGTTTTGGATGTCATGAGAAGACTTTTGCAGGTGACAAATTTTACTGCGTATATTTTTATTGTGTGTTGAGAGTTTCTTTGATCTTTCTTTTTTCTTCCTAATTCTTCTTCTGTGTGCATGTGTTTCAGTCAAAAAATATTATGGTTTCATCTTACGCTCGAACAAAAGAAGCTAGTCAAGCAAAGTACATATCCATATTGAACATCATTCAAGGAGAAGTAGATCCCACTCAGGTATATTTTTTCGCTGCATGAATTCCTTATGTTTAGTCATGCGTGGAGAAATTGACCATGTCTGTTTCCTTAGCCTGGCTATCTGACCAACAATTAATTGTTTTGAGGCATTGGTGTTGGTCTTTTTATTTGCAACGTGAAAACCTCGAAGTGTCTGTATTTGTAATGCTGAAAGAAACGGTCAGTTTTCTTTCTGGACAATATTTTCTCAGGAGTCATTTGGCTATAATTTACATTTTATCATCTTGGATGAAGCAAATGATTCATTAATAGTTCTTGCAAAACCAAGTCCATCGCACTGACCTCGTCTTTTCCTCATAAAAATTCTTAACATAGATTTTATTGTTCTGAAATGGCCAACATAAGTTAAGGACATCCTCTACTGCATTTCCTTTTCAAATAGCGGCTTTTAACTTTAATATGCATTGTATAATTCTTGTAATCTTGGTTGATATAATTGAAATTTTCCTGTTCTTGTAATCAGGTTCATGAAAGTTTGCAGAGGATACGCGAAAGAAAGCTTGTCAATTTCATTGAGTGGGGCCCGGCGAGTATTCAGGTCTTCTGATACAATAAAAGCAATTTAAGTCATGCTAGTATATTTTCTGGAGCTATTTGGTGTTATAAAATATCTCATGCATTCTTGTTCTTTCTATATTTTAGGTTGCCCTATCAAGAAAGTCTCCATATGTTCAAACCGCCCATAGGGTATGGTTGGAGCTTTGTGAAAATTTTTGCTTCTAGAAATTTGGCAGCAGTGGCAGGTGTGACCTTTTTTTGAGAATCTACTCAGAGAATGATGAAAATTTATGAATGTTGCATTTGTCAGGTCAGTGGTCTTATGTTAGCAAGCCACACCAGCATACGGCATCTCTTTAGCAAGTGTTTGAATCAGTACGAGAAGTTGAGAAAGAAGCAGGCCTTCCTTGACAATTACCGGAAATTCCCAATGTTTGCTGTAAGTTGTCAATAGATAGCATTCATACAACCGGTATAATCTTATAGACCGTTAATGGGAATTTTTGCTTGCATTGCAGTGCTTGTTCAAGTGATCATGCATTTATGAGTAGTGTATTGATCTTTTGATGTCCTGTTGAAAAAGCTGTCTAAGCAACTGTTGTCATTATTTTTTTAACACAAAACCGTTTTGATAAGAATTCCTACTCCATATGGTGTTTCTAGTATGCCAAGACATCATATTGACACAATCAATCACATGAACAGGATAATGATCTATCGGAGTTTGACGAATCTAGAGACATAATTGAGAGCTTGGTTGACGAATATAAAGCATGTGAATCTCCGGATTACATTAAGTGGGGAATGGAGGTATATCCTCTACTTTGCCTCATTTATCTATCTCAACTTTTGAGCATATATCAGATCTTACCTGTAAGTTTCTCTGAAGCAGGATCCCGATCACATCCTAACAGGAGAGGGAAATGCTACGGGAACTGTAGATCCAAAATTAGCCGTCTGAACGGAATAAAAGCCTGTATGAAAACATAGGTAAGCTGCAATGGTTTTTGCTTCCAGTGTACACCATACCAACTACTTGCGCATGCTTTGTAGTCATGTGCTGTTCATGTCTGTAAGTAATAGTCAGCAACAAGTTATATGTGCTGTGTCATTTTGGCAAATAAACTATGCATATATTTATACACATGCTGACAAGATTTCCGCATCACGTCAACTAGCATTTCAGAAAGAGGAGCTGGGTGGTTCAATTGTCAGTCTTAATTCTGTCTTTTTCATCCATTCTATTGATTCCCTCATAAAGAGCATTTTTCCGTGATGCTGGGATAATTTGATCTCACCCATGATTTAACAAATTTACCTGATCTGTTGAATTTAGGCACATCCTTGTGCATATCTAGTACTAGTTGGTGAGCTGAAACTTGTTTGTTGCAGGAAACTTTATCGGCTTGGATTGGAGAAGTGACTATGGCGACGTATTAATTTCGGGCTTGACTAGCACCAGAGTGAGGATTGTAAGTGTAGTCTCCATCAGGATCTTACCGTGTGAAATGTTCATTTGTTTGTGGTGAGAATTTTGGGGTATGTAATTGCTTTTCCTTTCTTAAGGTTCACCTTCTAAAGAATGCAGAATCTCGCTGCATGCTTAGTCACCAGATCCTTGGGGTTCCAATGTTCAAACTTGAGATGTGTCGGCTATATGCTGAGTTGTATTTAAGGATATGTTATCGTTGACGTGAATCTTCAATTGATTTCTAGAATGCATTCCAGAGTGCATGGAAATTGCTGCAAGGTTTGAATGTGAAACTTCTTTTACCAGAAGAGAATTTAGATTTATTACAGACTGCCGTACTGTTTTTTATTGTCTACTCAACCGTAATCAAATCCCGGACAAGACGAGTTTGGATTTATTCACTTGCCGACATTACTTGGTATACATCCACGAATGTCTTACTCCTATGGTTCTTTTTTGTACTGATTATTTACATCTCTGTCATCAGACTCAAATGTTTATGACCGTAATTTCAACAATGGACGAGGCAAGACATTCGAAGCTTGTTCAATATCGTTTCCATGCTCATCCCTTGAGTTGAGCCAAAGTCCAACTCATTGAACAAATAGTAGGTTGTTTATAAATCTATAGAGTGACCACTTTTTTCTATGCAAAAACTAGAGTTGCGGCAGTTTGAGGCGGAATTGAATATTTGAGTTCTTTGACAGTGGGTGCGCGTTTGGGAAGGCTTTTGGGAAAGTTTTAGGAAAATGCAAACACTTTTGAGTTAAAGGTATTTTTCAAAATGCAAACTGTGTTTGGTAAATTATAGTTTGAAGGCTTTTTGTGAAGTACTTTGAGCAAAATGATGTTTGGGGGAATTACATTTACAAAGGACTTTTGTGATAAAAAATAATTATCAAAAGAAAAATAAAAAAAATTGATCGGCAAGGTTAGGGGTAGGAGACCCTGGCGAGGGCTGCCGGAGGTCGGGCGACCCCCGACGAGGGCTGCCAGCCGTCCAGCGACCCCGTCGCGACCCAAATCTGGGGCAGTGAGGTCGCGGGAGGACCTCGCCGCCTCCGGCTATGGGTCATGGCGAGGTCGCGTGACCCAAACCTCGCCACGACCCAGACAGGGTGGCGGTTGCACCACTCCCTAGTAACGCTCGCTTGGGCCACCGCGACCATGCCAAGCTGTTGGCGGCCGCTCACATCTTCAAGCAACACGTTAGCCAACCTCAACGGAGAAGAAGATGAATAGTACAATGACGAGGGCAAAACCGGAAAAATCAAGAGTAAGTGAGGATGGTTTTGGAAGAAAATAAAAAAATGAATAGTACCTCTTTTATGCCGAGAAAGATGAAAGCCCAAGGCATCCTCACACCTACCTTGGGCTTTCAGCCTTGAGAAGGCCAACTTTGGCCTAATAGGAATTTCAAAGTTGTTCCTAAACGCCCAAACTTTGGCCTAACTTATCTTTGGAAGCCCAAAGCCCTTTGCAAAGGGCTTAGGGGGCGTTTGGTTGGGCATTCCCAAAGCCCCTTGAGCCCCCAAAGCCCCTTGGGGGAAATTTTGGGTGTTTGGCGAGGGCTTTTGAATGCCCATTTGCGAAATGTGGGCATTTTAAATGCGAAAGCCGAATCTTTGGGGGGACCGGCTTTGAGCATGGCGTGGGCATTCCAGAGATGCGATTTGCATTGTTCATCGGGTTCTTGTTCATCGTCTCCTCCGCCGTTTGCTTTCTTCTTCGCCGTTCGTCTTCTTCGGCGGCGCCCGGCCGCAGCTGAGCCGGATCTCCCGGCCGCGGGGGCCGATTTGGCCGCGGGACCCCTCGCCCGAGGTCGCACAACCTCGGGCGAGGTGGCCCGAGGTCGGGCGACCTCGGGCGGCGTCGCCGGTCTCGCGCGAGCGGGCGACCGGGGCGAGGCCAGATCTGGCCTCTGCGACCTCCGGCGACCAGATCTGGCGGTTCGGCGACGACCAGATCGCGGCCGTCCGGCGGTGGCGGCGGTTGGCCGGCGGTGGCGCGCCGGAATTTGATTTCAGATTTAAAAAAATAAAAAATAACAAAAGCTACTTACAAATGTGAATTTTACCAAACGGTGTTTTGTTAAGTTGCATTTCAATGCTATAATTTACCAAACGGTCTCACATTTCCGAAAGTCCCTTTACCTCAAAGGTATTTGCATTCCCCCAATGGCATTTCCCCAAAACCGAACCAAACGGGCCTTCTGTAGTAGAATAAATCAATCAACATGTTGGAAATTGTTAAGACTATTTAAGCACCTGACGCATGATCAACTCATTTGAGGCCAAGATTGAAATGTGTCAACCTTTATTGCTTGTCACCTCAATGAAAGTACTCGGTTCACAACTAAATTAGTTAATTTCTTTCGCCTATTACTCTGCCGGCATGTTGCGACCTTCGGTTTTTGCTCTGTTGCCAAAACGGTGCTGATTGGTTGACTGGGCGCATTTCTTTTACAGTTTCGAGTCCCTCCCAGGATTGTTATGGCCGACCGCATGCGCAAGAATGTAGCACGTGTCATTCTTGGGAAATTTTAATGGTCTGGGACTAGGAACTTATTAGTGAGTGGCCCTACGGAAGAGCAACGCAGTAGGGGGTTTGCAACGCGAAGCTTCTTTCGGCCAAGCGAGAAGTGGACCTATTAGACGCCATGCAGATTGCACATCTCTCTCCGTGGCCACCTTTTACTTGGATCACGCAAGATGCGGATAGATAGCGTGTTCCTCTCTTTCCACTTTCCTAAGATAGGCAGCTACAATTCTTGGTCTCCAAGAGAAAACGTCAGAGATTGCAAAGCCAGATGTCGATCCCCACCAGCCACCACCCCCAAACATTTTTTAGTTCATAAACAGAATAGAGAAGATAAAACATAATGGGATCCGTATTGACAGACCAAATATACAAATAGTAGAAGAGCTCGCTATGTGCAGTAAATTACATCAGAAGGAGTCGAAGGGCTGAGCCACGTAACCCACCCACCTTCGAGTCTTCCAACCCTCATGTGGGAGCCTCTGACTTCCCTCTTTTTTTTTTTTTTTTTTGGTAAGTAAAGAGAACATTTCAAAAGGAAAAAATTAAACGGCTGTGTTGATGTCATTGCGGTCAGAAGTAATATTAGAATCAGCGGCATTGTTCAGCAAGGGTCACCAAATGTTGTCGTCAAATTCGATCAGTCTTGTTTTGTTCTTTTTTCTTCACTTGACCTTGATCATGTCATTGGAAGAAGATCCTGCATTCCAACACGAGGGAGAAAAAGAAATCAAGTGTCTGGTAAGTCAACCCGTCGTTTCCCTCGATCTAGACGTAGTACTCTCCCGATAGCGACGCATTATCCATACAATGACGAGCTCGCGTTTCATCTTACACGGATCATCCAAAATCAACAACTTGCTATACTTATGGCATCCTATTCCTACCCGATGTCATGGCATGAAACTAGCATCCTTGCCTTCTTTAAGGTCATGGAGAACATTTCACAATGTCATGAAAAGATCGAATCAGCTTCACTTCTTGATCGAAATCTCGTGTGAGAATCTATGAGGACAGGCTATCCATTTTTAGAAAGAAAACACGCCCTTTTTAGACTCATAAACTATGTAAACTCATGGATTCTAATCCAAATGATAAGACGAATATAATCCAAAACAACAGAATGTAATGTCACGCTCTATTTAAACGTCGCAAATCCTAAGCAAACTCCTCCTAGTTAGTAATTACGACTGTGGCTTAACTAAGCTGTTTGCTCATCAACGAATGCATCATGCAACCAAACAAAATGCATTGATCCGCCGCCAAACTATAACACGAACTCTGTCAAACTTACCAACGGAGCAAGTTGATCTTGCATTTGGGCATTTCCCCGCCCTCCACATCCTTCATCGTCACCTCCCCGCACTCCACATTCACCCTAACCCTCCCCACCTTCCACCCCTGTATGATCGCCCCCACGCTCGTCCGGACCTTCACCTTCACCACCAATCTCTTGCTCCGGTACCCCGACCTCAGCTCCTTGCCCGCGCCGTCCTCCACCAGCTCGTCCCGCACCTCCGTCGCCACTTTCAAGCTCGTCACGTTATTCTTCCCCTGGCTGAACCCGGGCAGGCTGTCGGACCCCAACTCGATCCCCCCGTCCCGCCCCAGGCTGATGTCCACGTCGGTCCCGCCGTAGTACAACCCCACCTTCTGGTTCGGATTCTTGACCTCGACCCTCAATACGGTCTGCGCCTTGAGGTAAGTGCCGTCCGGCTTAGCGGTCACAGTGAACCGGGGGATCCTGAGCGACTCGAGGTGGAAGACCGGGATTTTCGGGCCGAACCAGAGATAAGATAGGGCGCCTGCTATTATGAGGACGCAGAGGATGAGGAATACGAGGGCGCAGAAGCAGCAGCAACACGAGCGGCAACAGCTCCGGCGCTTCTTCCTCGGGTACATCGAAGGTGGCATGACCGGTTTGCGATACGGCTGTCTCGGGGGCGGTTGGACCGGGTAGCTCGGGTCTCTGTAGCCCGGTGGCTTCTGGAGCATCGGCTTTTGCGGCGGTTCGGCCATTTGGCGGCTCTTCCGGTTCGATGCTCTGTTCCTACATTGAAAGCAGAGCGACAGAATCAGCGCAAAATGAGCACGTCATGCCGACGCTTGCCCGCGAAAAAAAGTGAACTTTGAAACGTAAAATAATTCATCGAGAAAGAGAAAACAACACTGCCAATGCCCGGATGAACGAAGCCGAGTCAAACAGGGAAGCAAAAATTGAATTCTCGCTCTTGCTCTGTAACTGAAGGCGACCTCTGTAATTTATTGAATGAAGCTCGACACAAAATGACTTCTATATTATATATAAACGAAAGGGTAGATGGACGAGCTCACTCAGAAAAGGAAAAGAACAGCTTTGTGTAGATTCATTGGAAAGAAACAGAGACAGCATCACGCAGGCGCATGCCTGCCCTGTCTAAATTCTCGAAAGATTTCGATAATTTGATTCCTAAATCAAAGGGATGCAAAATCTATGGACCGGATAAGAAAAAAGCGCGCACGAAGCATCATCTTAGACGGCATGCGGAGAGATGCAGACCTTTCGGAAGAGATGGAAACGATTCGACACAGAACAGTGCCGAATTCTGCAGAAACGACGAAACCGATGGAAACCCAAGTCGGTCTGGGAGAATTCAACGGGAAGAAAAGATCTTGACCCGATGAAAAGGTGGTGGATTTCACGAGAAAATTAATAACGAGATGAAAATTTAGAGAGAGAGAGAGAGGAAGCTGAAGCGAAAATCTAATGGGGGGGTGGTGAAGAAATATGAAGGGGGGAAGGGAGGGGACAGGAAAGCAGGGGACGTCGCATTCGAACGGGGGAGGAGCAGTGGCAGGAATTCGTTCGCGATTTCCACGCGCGGCGCTCGCCCGCTGACTCGACGCGACACCTTGTTCTGCCGGCCCGACGTTGCTCTTTTTCTTGTTCCATCCCTTCCTATATTGATCTGTTTCTTGTTATTCTCTGGTTTTTGCCGTTGAATCGTCCAACATTCGTTCGGATTTTGTTAACCAGCGTCTCCTAAATTGTTGTTGATTAACTAATGATCGAATCTAGAAAGCTTTCACCGCATTGATCTTTTTTCCTTTTCATACATTGGATTTACACTCCATGGCTTGATGGGAACAAGATCTTTAACGGGAGAGCGAGAAATATGAGATTCTTGGATGACCTGCTTAAATCGAGCTTCACAATGCGAGATATTATAAGGAAAAGATCGTAATGCGAGGCCATTTATCAAAGTGGGAAATGGGGTGAATGGATATATGAACGAAAGACGATGCAATACACAGGTGTTTAGGACTGCTTATTATTATGTTTCCATTATCCTCAAAATATTTAGATATTAATTGTTTCCAAAGATGAAAACATTTTGCATTAACTAATTATTTTGGGAGATATAAATGAGCACTTTTAGGAGGATGCTTTTCAAATTATTCATTTTTGGCGAAACGGGCAAAATTATCTAAAAACTTTAGACCAATTACACTCTTGCCAATTTGATCATAAATCTTTTAATTTTGTCAATTGAGTTCAATCTTTTCAACTTTTGCTATTTGAGTCCATCTGATCAATTTTTATTTGCAATTACTAACATGGATGTTGTGCGTCCTACTTGATACATTGATGTTAACGTGGACAATTTTAAATTATTTTAATATTTTTTTCGCACTTTTTTATTAATTTTTTATTTTTCCTTGTTTTCTTTTTATTCTCTTCTTAACTTTTTCTTTTTCTCTTCTTTTGTTTTTTTGCCCTTTTTTCCTCTGCCTACCATCGTTGGGCCTCGTCAATGGCCTGCAAAATGGCCTAAACTTGGGTAAGGAACGCCCACCCTTGGGCAAGCATGGGCCATCCTCTTGCCAGGGCAATGAGGGTGACCCTCACCAACTCAGGCCTAGGCATCCCTCACCCAAGGGTGGTGAGAGTGGCCCTCGCTAAGGCTAACAAAGAGAAAAAAGGGAAAATAAAAAATAAGAGGGACTATTGCTGTCGAATCTATCAATAGCATTCAAGAAAAGGGAAAAAAATGTAAAGAAGGAAAAAAATTAATAAAAGATTTTGAAAAAAAGCTAAAATATAATTAAAAATTATTTACATCAATGTTGGCCGTGTATGTAGGATGACTGGCCAACATCTACGTCATCAATTTCTAACCATTGATTGGATAGACTCAATTGACAAAACAAGAAAAAAATTATGACTCAATTGGTATAATTAAAATATTTAGAAATGAATTGGTAAATATATGATAGGTTTAAGACATTTTTGACAATTTTCTCCAGCCCTAGTGAAACATGTGAAACCTAACATATCTTTACAATGATGTACGTGACATCCATGAACATATGAGAAGGTTGTGTTGAGATGAAACCCTGAAATGGGTAATTAAAAAAAGAGCCGGAGACACTTATATATAGTCTGATGTAATCTCACCAGATCACTTAATATCTATTTTTTTTTTCAGTTGGAAAGAAATTGATACCTGGCCTTGCTCTATTTGCATCAGCAGCTACGTGCCTCCTGATATCTCCTTGTCCAGCTATAATATTAAGAAATTGTCCTCTTCATTTTTCCTCAGCGCCAAAAATATTCGGCCAACCTTATAACAACTCAACAGTCACGACCCTTATTTATTTATTTGAGTTTTCAGTTTCCTTCTTTAGGATGGTATTTTTCAGGAACCATATTAATATGCATCTAATATCTAGAATATCCATAAAACCCATGAAAAATCACCAGGTTTATCTCGTTGGATCACTTTCTGTGGCTTTTAGTTTATTGTCAGATACAGACAAATCATTTAAGGCTGGCTCTTGAGTACATAAAGCATCGTACATGTGGGTTTTTTTTTTTTTCCTTGTTCCTTTTTCTTTTACTTCGGTTGCCAAAGCCAAAGATTATAAACTGGGAAACTGATTATCTAAATGCGGTAAAGATTGAACTCACAAGTAATTGTATTCTCAGAAAACGTGAAAATGCATAAGAGTTGACATTGGAGTCAATGAAGAATTAAAAGATGATATGAAAGAGCGGCTCGAAATTGAAGGTTCAGTTTTAAGTTCTGTCCTCCATCTTTGAGGTTAGGCTAGAATCGGCGGTCATGCTTTTACAGCACCGTCTAAACCATCTATTCTACAGAAAGGGAAAGGCTTGAACCTTGAAAGGATATTTAGACACAAACCCTTCAACCGTGACATTGTATGTTGACATCTACATATGACTATATGAACTATGAAGATGTGTAAAATCTCACGACGATAAAGGAGGGAGGAGAGAGAGAGAGAGAGAGAAGAGGCTCCCACGCTACAACTTGCAATTCCCAGTTTATTCGATGCAGATTTTCATACGAATCCACTCACGCAAAATTATTACAATTCACTACAATTCGCTCTGCACCGACCACCTCCGAAGTCGAAACTACTGAATCTGCCAGCCTCGCCAACAGCGTCCCCGACAGAAAGGTTGACCTGAGGGCCACACTTCATGAGGTGGAGGTCTCAAACTCGATTCCTCTTGTATAGAATGCACGGACTGGTGCACTGACACTATCACTGGAGAGTAAGGTGTAGGACTATCAACCATCCCCAGGCTTCCGGGTGGAGGACAGGTCCGAAGGGATGCCTGGGGTTGGCTCTCTGCCATCAGAAACAGAACAGGAAAAACATAAATACGGCTGCCATGACTTCGGTATCTTCAGAGGCCTCTGGTTTGGAAATCAAGGTGGTCGCTACAGAAAGTAGAGCGGACCACGGAGAGATCCAATCTTCCAGTCCACTCCTCACCTGGCTTCAATGTGATTGGCTTCTCTATCACTGCGCCATTAACACAAACCATCTGTTTGTACTCCTCATCCCCAAAATCCGCCATCGCCTTCGATTTCTTCTCCCAGGGATTCCATACAACTGTATATTCAAACAAGATAACCAATTTACTTCAACTTGGAGTGACTAATATCCAGCAGTCGCATCTGTTTCTCTGCAATCTCTCAGGTTCCAGTAACCCTACTAAATGTTCTAGGAGTACGTAATAAAATGCAAAGACATTTTCCTTAATTGGAAGGGCTCTTACCGACATCTGACAGACCTTCCTTTCTGATCACAAAAGTTCGCTTCCGCTCATGATCAAGAACTGCGATTACATTTGGAGAACTCAAGTAGATTCGATCCACCTACCAGAATTGGGTGAGGCAGAAAAACGTACAAATTATAGGCTGTATAGAGGCAAGGTCATCAAAATGCAGGTAGAGGCACTATCAGAATACTTCAACACACAGGCATTGTCACATTTCCTCATTCTCTCCAAAGAAATTAGTACAAATGCATGGAGAAGACTCCCACTGAGAACCAAAAAACTTCAAAGAAAAGGCCCTCTTTAAGTTCTTCAAAACCATTGAAGAGGCTACTCCTTCATTTCTTGCTATTCAGGAAATTCAGAACTCCAGTGAATATGAGGCTCTTTACTCCTTTGCATGAAGTTGGCTATAACAAATTGAATCACAAAAAAACTTCAACGTTTACCTCTGATTCAAAAGTTATGGCATCCCCCTGTTCTGTGAAGCGTTCCCTTTGGCAAAGGTTGTCTAGATAGTCAAGCGTCTCCAAATTTTCGATTCTCACTTCACTGAAACAGATGTACATTCAATCCCTTTATTAAGTGGAGAATGAACCTTTTTTTTTAATCATTTAAAAGGAAAATAAAAATTGGCTGAATTTGGTGGGGTACATCCAGGGCAAGAAGCAAAGGAATACTATAGTAAACCTTCATGCATTTAAATGCTAAACAGTGTGTTGCGGCAGGTCCCTAAACAAAACGTGCTTGCTTGAACTCCAAACATTACGATATTAGAGGTCTCCAGACCTATGATTGCCTAATTGTCATAGCTATTTCATATTTGACATTCAGAGTAAAAATTTTCAGTGACCGTAGATAGTGGCCTCAAACTCATAAGATCAAAGCATATTCCAGAAAAATGTTGATTAAAAATATGTTACCCTGGAAAATGAGCTTAGAGAACCTATGTCAGGCCGGTTCTTTAGATTATCATATTTACCGATGGTAGTAAAAAGCTCATCTATGGCCAATGACAAGATGATTGGCAAATAATGGTCCATACCTGATGTCAGAAACTGATAAATATGTGTGATAAGCGAATGAGAAACTAAATGCCTTTCCATTGATGTTTCTGACTCGTGATATTAGGCTCAGATCACCATTGGTTGAGAGGCAAACCCGAAGGCGAAGCTCAAAACTGAAACAAGAGATCTAAAAAGGATCAGCAGGAGCCTTTGAACGATGATGTTTCATGCCATAGATTGAACAAGAAGAGAGAACAAGAATCGTAAGGCATGGTATTGGGTGTGGAGCTCGCAGATAAATACGATTGAGCTTATACCTATGAGGCCAACCCTTCATGTCTTCTTCAGAGGGCTTAAGCAATAGGTCTATGAAGGATTTGCCTTGAGAATCAGTGGAGGGAAGGGGTGGAGGATTATCATCAACTGTCCAAATTTTGTTCCTAGCAAAACCATGCTGCTCCAGCACTCCACAATTGCCAAACTTCAAAAGTTCAAAAAGAACTTGAGCTAGAAATGTTCAACATTGAGTCCTTTATGAATGTTGGATCAAAATATGAAGAGTACCTGAGGAAAACATATGGGAATTCCTCCCCTCACTGCTTTGGGAGGCTTAAAAATTGCCTGCAGCAGAAGATAATACGCAAGCAAATCAGTCTCAGATTATACTTGTAGATATTGACAACGTTGCCTCCTTGCAGGGATTCTTGCTGTAGATTAGCCCAGAAAACAAAGAAATAGCAGCAATTCATATTGAACTCGATCAGATTGGGTCATTCTCAAATTTCCTTGAATGTCATGAGTTAGAATGGAAAGCATTAATCCACAACAACCTAACACATTAAATGTTGACGAGCATTAAGTTCAACTAAAAGCACAATTTTTATTTAGATGTTCTAAGCTCACATTGCTACACCCACTGTATTAGCAGAGTGCTTTACAGGCGCATAAAGACCGAAAATTAACACACATTAACTTCTGCAACTTATAAGAGTGGAATCAGCATTGAGCTCAAAGATTCCAACAAATACAACAAATGAGTCGCACCTTAGTACTAGTAAATAGGAGCTCTTCACCTTGCTCGTTCCTCCATGATGTGACCTGCCCTCCGTGCATGCTAACCTACACAGACAAAAACGAGAGCACCCACAGGATTTAAGAAAGTCAAGCACGACCAAGCATACAAAATACAATAGTCAGTGCAAAAAACTCAAAATCTCAGCATAATCATCCCATAGTGAAATGCACGATACCCACCCGCACTGAAGCCCCTTGTGGACTCCGAAGCACGACATGGTCAATCCCGTTCCAGTCCTTTGTCATTTCGACTGCGGCTTTACAATCCCACACAGCAGCAGAATGCCCCATTTCGATTGGAAGATAAACTTCTGTTGCTAGAGTACTAAAAAATTCAGAGAAAACTGGCACTTATGGACAGGGAAGAATTACTGAATTCGTCCTATGACAGAAACATTAGAGATACATCAGAGGCTTCTCTAGGCGAGAAACCGGTGAACACGTGAACTAAAAGCTAATTTCCAACCACCACTTGCTTCCTCAGCATTTATCCTCAGATCCAATAAAAAAAAAAGGCCGATATCCCCAGAACCCTCAATTGCTTAGACATAAAACATAAAGAAACTCCATTAGGATGATAACATTTGGCAAAACCCTGTAGACCCAAACCACTATCTATCCTAGGAATCTTGAACAAATGCCCACATATGTCAACATACCATTAATTGCTGACACTGAAAGGAGAGAGAGCCATCAGATGAGCTGTTAGCATCGGTGGCACTTTAGTTTCTTCAAGCTTCAAGCTTTCTATAAAAAGATTGAAACTTGGTAAAAAAGCAGCAAATCCACAGCCCAAAGGCAGATCAAGAAGAGACTTTTAATGCCAAAAAGGTTGAAGCATTCGGTTCAAGAGCACGGATCTATAATTCTTCCTCCGAACACCCCAAGAGAATAACAAACCAGAGAGAGCGAGGAAGAGAGAGAGAGGAGGAAGGTTGAATGCAGGAATTCATCAGAGAAAGCCCTTCTCTGAATATATAGAGATGAACATAAAAGTCACGAAATTTAATGCGAAAGCAATGCCCATTCAGAACTGAAATGAAACGCCAAAGAACACATGCACTGAATGAAGTGGCCTTTTGGCTTAAAGAATTTAATATGCCCAAGAGCTCCTCCTAAATACTGAAACCAAAATCTGAAGCAACGAAAGGAGGAGGAAGGGAAAAGAAAAGGGCCGGAGCGGATGGCTGGGGAGGGAAGGACTTGGGCGTGTATGTGGAAGTAAGGGAAGAAACGTGAAGATACGAGGTACAGGTACGTTGCACAAGCAGCCAAATTTTTTGAAACGAAGGGATTTTTGAGATGGGACAAATTGGACGTTTTATATTGCGTTGTGAACAGTGGATTCTTTTTTCTTTTCTTTTTTGTAATTTCCCTCCTCCCTTACGTTAGCAAATTTTCCAGATACATTCCAAGGAAATAAACCCTTTAATTCGACGTGGAGTGCCCCCGTTGTCGCTTACATGTACGGATCATTGCAACGTGGGAAAAGAAAAAGGGTAAAAATTCAAATGGATGGTTATGGTTGAATTGGGCATGAAACAGACTCTACATTATGACCAAATAGGAAATGCAGCTGCATTTACCCAGAAACTAAGTTGGCCACGTTACTATGCTTAGTGTATCACTCTTTTAAGCATTTAAGAGTTGTTGAACCAGAGCCTATGGCTAGGCATAACATCTAGCTAGACCCAATTTCATAAGCTGTAGTCTTATTTTTCTGTATTTTTGGCGGTGGCCGCATCGTGGGTCGTCCATAATCTTGTCTAATACTTAAGAAACCAACGAGTTTCGGCTTTGCTAAGACAGCTTCTCGACCCCCCCGGTTTTATTCTCCGATGACAAATTCAAAATTGAGGACGAGTTCTCTTCCAAAGCACGAATTACAAGTTACGAGACATGGGGACTAGTGTAAGTCGATCCCAATTTCCAGCTTTCGGGTTTAATGTTTCGGCCCGCATCTGAGCTGAAGACCGCCGTGTCCTGGAACGTCGATGACTTTTATCCAGATAGGGGTATCCTAATGTGTAGGAGAAGCCGACATGTGAAGCAGAGCAAGTGGGAGGAGAAAAAGGCGGAACACTTTGATGGAGCGCGAAGCAAGAAACCTAAGGAAAAGCAAAGCTAATAGCTATAAGCCTATTGGAGGAAAGCTGGAGGAGCAGCCCCCCACAAGTCATGGTGGACGCACGTGAGGCTTGGTTGGTTTCTCCAACTGGAATTTGGTTGAATGCATCATGAAAATAAAGTGGGGAGTCAAAGATGACTAGCTTTTCTCGGGAGTGGAGTGTTAGGAAGGATCACGTGCGGCGGAGGGGGCGATGAAACCCCGCGGTGATTAAAGTAATGGGAAAATGGAGAGAAATTCAGAGGAAAGATCGAGGAAACTGAGGATTTTTCAAAGTGGGTCATGAGTGAAAATCCGCATCATGTGGCTGGGACGAAGCTTTAAACCCCTTTTTTTAAGTGTTTCAAAGTCGCAAAATCATTTTGTAATTGATAAGCATTTCTTACTGCTGCTCCAAGACATGGGGCAAATCCCACCACAAGCCAAGCAAATCTTCTTGCACGACTCCACGGAGCGAACTGTTAAACGACATAATTATCATCCTGAGGACAATTGAAAACCACAGCAATCCAAGAATGGACTAACTAACATCTCCAAAAATTTCCACTCGCCCCAAACTACATTGAGCTAGAAACTGCTCAACTAAAAGCTTATATTCCGATTCAAGCAAATCTGGGACAGTGAAGCAGCAACCATTTTGTTCCTCAATGAAGCCTTCCTCTCAAATGCAGCATTTAACAGCAAATCTCATGCTATGGAAAACTCGATCTAATTTGCTCGCTATTTGCTCTTCCTACATGATAAAGGAAGCCATCCCAAGTCAACTCAATCAGAATAGTAACAAAACTATAGCTCCCTTAGACCTGCTCTCGACCCAGTCAAACTCAGAGTCCCAACTACCATACTGCCCGTCAATCAAACAAAGAAGCGACAGTGCTCCGAACAGTAGAGAATCAGAGGAGAACATTAGAGGAAGCAGTACCAACTACCTTGTCAGCAACAGTGAGTACAGTTTTTCATGCGGAATATGTACATTTTCGTCAGTTGCGTGGATCACTGGGACCGCGAACCCTACTATCTGAAAAGACTTCGGCCTCCGGAGGTCCAAGATTGATGGATGAGCACACGCAAAAGGTAGCCTTTCATGCGAAACAGAACTTTTTTTTTTGGTCCCTTCAGGATGCGAAATAAACCTTGGGAGGAACAAAACGCATCTGACTAGAAGAAGAGAAGACAATTATGAAGGACGATGAGATGGGCCAGGCAGCGACATGTGGGCACAAATCTGTACCCTTTTCTTTTGCTTTTGAATGGAAAGTAAAGGAAAGGCTTTTTTGACCCAAGCGAACAAAGAAAGCTGCCACCAAGAATCCTCTGTCGACATAAGCTACTGGAAAAACGAGGCAACCGTGCACCCGCAAGTCAACTTTGAGGTAGAACCAGCAAGAGAGTCGAGTAAACATTGTCAAGTTGGCTTCAAAATGAAGTAGAGAACAAGCTTACTCACAAGTGGCACGATCTAATTACATGACATTAGTCCACAGTAATAACCGTAAAAACACCCAATTACGAACCAAATCCAAATGTACATAGCCTCTGGGACCATCACGGCATTCCGAACATGATAAAAAAAGCCATCAGTTCTGCCATGAGAGAACTATACTACAAATAAAATTAGAGTCCTCATATTCTTGGATGCTAGCTCTACCCAGCTATCCCATCCTTCTCCTGTTAGCTGTGACATTGATTTCGAAATTTTCCGAAGCTCAATAAGTAAGGCAAACTTATAACATAAATCAGAAAGGGCTGTTAGCCAGCAGCCACCGCATCGGTTCTCGGTTTTGAATCCAAAAGTTGGTGAAGCTTGGCACCGGAATTCGACTTCCTTTCATAAATTTCTCCCTCATCTTCACTTCTTCGATCAACGGCACCAGAGTTGTTTACCCTTGAAAGTAAGTTCTCTGTTTTGTCCGAGAGAAGCCCATTGTCGTTGAATTTACCCAGTGATTCAACCGCCTTTTCCACTCCCGGTGCATTTTCCAGTCTTTCCTGTAAGTAGGAATAGTTTCTATTCATCAAAACCAAAATAGCAAATTATATGTATAACTCATATCAAACGCTGAAGCTATAAGGATGCAAGAGGTACCATCAATGTGGTATTTTCTAGCCTCAATTTATCTGAGTTCTCGGTTAGTCGACTAATTTCAGATTTAAGAGCCCTATTCTCGGCATTCAGAGAATCCACCTTTTTGGCAAGTTCTTCAGTCTCAGCCTGAACATTAAGAGGAAAATCCATTCCCTTTAAATGACATACACGTTGATGAAAATGACAAACAGAAAGACTGAAAACAGCACGATAACCCCTTCTGTCACACGTCATCTATACCTGCTTCCTCAGTCTTGATCTTCTAGCAGATTCACGGTTCGACTGTTTCCTCCTCTCCCTTTTCAGTTCTCTTTCATTCTACACGAAGGGAATTTTGAGAAACAAAGTCTATGATATTGTAGACAGCAACTTGAAGAAACAGCAGAAAGAACAGAAGTACTGGCCTTCCACGGAAATATTTTAAGTAACCTACCACAGAGTGACATTACCTGTAACCAGGCTTCAGGTGGCACTACACCTGGTTGCAAAATGCTCACAGGGTTGGCATTTGCATCCATGCAAGAATCCTTCAGGTCCAATGATGAAGACATGCTGGGCGAGATTACAGGCGCAGCCAATTTTCCTGTGGCTCTGGGACGTTCAATGGCTCCACCGGACACATTCTCAGAAGCAGCATCCACCTCCCCAGCAACCTTTCCTTGCACTTCAGATTTTCCTTCGCCTGCAGATATGAGGCTCCAAATTCAGACTTAATTGCATTGTTGCATCCCAAAGCGATGAGAAATTCAACTCCAGGAATGTATGAATGATCTCTCCTGACATATGTATCAACCACCGACAAATTTATTTGCTACCACCTACATAAACTAAGCCCATCTGTTTTCACCTCCATGGATTTCTCAGCAAGCAACAGTTTATGACTACTAACTTTGTTACAACACATGCCCATGAAAGCAACTAAAAATCGTAGTTCCACAATGGTAGAGAGAGAACTTTCTCAGCAAGTTCATAGCATATCTCATAGAACTTCATCCTCATAACTGCGGGAGTCTACAGGTTCTACATCAGATGCCACTTACGAAAAATGGACAGTCTTTACATCCTGGAGTAGTAGGGTAGAGACGCTAGAAACACCCCTTGGGCCCCCACCACCCACCCTAAAAGAAAAATGTGCTAGGAGGAATGGCAAGATCAAACAGAGTTATCTCACTATCAAGATGATATAGTCAATGAAGGCTGATGCTATACCATTGGATGAAGTTCCTTCACGGTTTCTTTTCCTCCTGGCTTTATCTGCCTGGCACATTTAGTGCAAAGTTTAGTATCACTTGTTGTTAAGACCACAATATTCCCAGCAACAAGAAAGATGAGGCAAACAAGTAATAGAATTTTAGTTCTCACCCCTGATTGATCCCCATCACTTGAGTCTCCCGAGTCTGCACTGCTTACAAATCACAAAATTGAAGAATTAACAAGATAGCGATTGGGGAAATGGTAGCAATGGGATGAATACAATTAAAAATATATATATTCTGGAATCATAAGTGTATGCACACTAGTCTCGATTTGGAGCTACAAAAAGTTTCTTGTTCGACAAACCTCTGTGATGACCTCTTATCAGTCCCATCGTCATCACTGTCTGCATCCCCCCCACTGCCTATTGACATTGCAAGCCCTTCAAAACTTTTAACTTCTTCACCAGTCCATTATCAGATGACTTTTTAGGAGTTTCCGCAGCCAAGGGAGTCGGAGTCTGCATAGTTGTAAGACCATCAGAACCAACATTCAAGCATATGCCCAATAAACATGCAGGGGGTTATATAGTTCAGGTAAAAATCACAGAAGTAGCTCAGAATGGTAACAAATTCTGGAGTAAAAAGAAGATGAAATACGGACCAAGAACATGTGCCTATTACCAGGATATTTACCAAAACAGTGAGCGAAACATTTTCTCTGGTTCTTTTTGCTTTAAAAAAAAAAAAAAAAAAAAGCACTAGATGCAGACAATGATGACAAGGAATCAGATCACTGTAATCATCAGTAGCAGTCTTAACTTGCAGTAACTTAAGCACAATGCTTGCATCATCAAGAGCAAAGCACTCTTAGACAAAGAAAAAGAATACCCACAACACAGCACATGTCTCCCAGTATGCACAAGTTTTGGCCACTTTCCTACTATATATTAAACCAATTATCAGGAAAAGAAAGTTAAAAAAGATACACTTACAAGAGGAATTGCAGGATGTCCATAAACACCTCCATGTGAGTATATTGCAGCATAAGGTGGCCCATATGGTGGCATCATAGGCTGGAGATCAACATGACACTAAGTTCCAAGCTGAAACTAGATAAAGAAAATATATTTATTCATCAATGTTTCCAACACTACCTGTGGTGGCCCCCACATGTAGGGATGAGGACCATGACCAGATGATACAGCAGAATTATAATAAGGCGGAAGAGCAACTCTTGGACCATAGTATGCCTGTAAAGATGGAGGGCCAATGGATCATGTCAAAATTCTTATTGAGCAACAACTCTGCTCCAAAGCATTCAGCCAAAGCAATTAACTTACATGCATAGCAGCCCAATCAGGATGATACATATGAACACCCGTCTGATCCTGCTGCACAAGGAACAAACATTTAATTGAAAACAGGACCTCAACAAATTTTTAGCTTTAGTATCTGGAAGGAGATGCTACTCTAGAAGTCCCCCACTGTATATATCATCATATAGCCTGGTGAGTAGTAATGGAAAGATGCTTTCAGAATTAATAAGCACAAATGGATGTGGCTCCTCATCTCACCGGAGGTACTGGTGAAGATGATTTATCGGATTTGGATGACTTCGTCTCTTCATTGTTCCCCATTATGAAGCACCAACTAAAAAATTCAGACGATTCCTCTCTTGGCAATGATATTATGCAATCAGCTGCATCAGGAAAGGTGATGTCAAGTTAAGATGGCCAAGGAAAATCCTTAGAGCCTATTGGAAATGTAACTAATAGCTTCCAATCGCACCAAAAACAACGAAGTCACTCAAGCTCAAATGTAGTTGGAGAAAGTCAACTCGTTTTTTGTCTATAAATCACCAAGAAACTAATGACCCTTAAAAGGTAGAAATTGGATAATTTATGAGATTCACAGAATCCTCCAACTGCAGATAAGAATTTCTTTATAACCTCATGAAACATTGGCATGTACGCAATCAAACTTGTTGCAGAGTGGTCTTCCTTGGATATATTTTCCCAAACATCTGGTACCCATCTATGAATGACAAAGCTGATAACACCCAAACACAAAATTTGGTGGTAAACTATCCTAAATCTGTGGCACTTCATCAGGACTTTGAATTCACCTAATACTTAATGAGAAGATCCCATGTAAGAATTCATAAAGATAAGACTTTTTCTTTTACGTACTAAATAAAAAGTTTCAGTTTTTACTCTAGCAAATGGTAAAAACGGATATAGCACCACATCATAATTCTTGTATCTGATGTGGAATCATACTATATATTCGGCAACTATTAAATATCAGGAAAGAAAAATCGGATCCGCTAAGGGATGCAGCTTTCACGCACAGCGAGAAGATAAAAACCGTAGTTAACCACCTACTCTACTCCAAGAAAGAGAATAAACGAGAAGAAACAACTTTGAGGGCCCATAATTCACACGGAGAAGGTCACTTTTGAGATCTTAAAAACCTTAACTTCTCCGATGGGGAGTCAGTCGTAAGGTGAAGGTACAACGAAACCTTTACAAGAAAATAGAAGAAAAAGACTAGCCAGTGAAGACAATTAACCCCACTTTCAGAGTTTTAAAAAGAAACCGACATAGAATTACAGTATTAAGTTAAAATTGTAGGTTTAGCTAGAGTTATACTGATTACCGAGAGAACGAAATTCCAAAAAGAGGGAAAAAGCAACAAATCAACAAGCAGGATGAACTTTCAAGATCTTGTCCTCTTTACTTATCGCAAAATCATGGTCCTGACTCCAAATTCATGCCCACAATTCCCAGATCTAAAATTACAGCTGTACAGTCACCTACCATCACACTTTAAAATCGGCAATTTAAGCAAAATTATTTCCCATGCAAGAAAGTTCTTTGCTGGAAAATAACAACTCGACAACATTACATCCATGCAACACAAATTCTAGGAAGCACAGAGATGTTTAAAAAAAAAAAAAAAAAAAACGAAATTCCATAGGTTGCCCTCCTGCTGTTATTACCTCTCAAAACAGAGCATGAAATATGTATTCCATGGAAAAAAATTCGCACAGAATTTGTCTACCAAAAAAAAAAAGCTCATTCCATCGCCACTGCATACTAGAAATCTCGATGACGTTCTCCGCAATCAACGTTTCTCACCAAACACATCGCAATTCTATTCGCTACACACAAACACTTCCCGACTCAACTCAGCACGCATTCGTCGGCCATCCTCGCTTCTGCAGCAGCAGCCAGGAGCATTTCTCGAAGTACAGAACGGAGAAAGAGAGCGCAACGTTCGACTCGCGAAATCAAACAGCAGCGGCTCACAAAAAACGCACCTACTACTGCACGACTGGAGCCCCCGCCTCTTTCCGGTCGCCGAATCCGGAGAACGAGGGGCGGAATTCGAGCGCCTGAATTTACAAGGGACGCGAAGCTCGGATTATCTCGGCGGAGAGAGAAAAGCAGAAAGGGGAGTTCAGCAGGCGACGGAGAAGCGCGGCGCCCGGAGGCAGTCAAAGGAATCTCAATTCTCGAAACCGCATTTTCTCTCTCTAGAACCCGACGGACGATTCGAGCTCGCTCGGAGCGAGGCAGAGGAGAGAGAAGACGAGAGAGAAAGCGAGAGGGAGCAGGAGGGAGACAGAGAAATGGCGAAGGGAGGGAGGAAGGAGGACGGAGCAGGGGAAGAGGAGAGAGAGAGAGAGAGGGAGGCAACATCCACGTCACCACACACGTGTCGTATCGTTACGAGAGCGTACGCATACGGCGTATATACGGGAGCCGAGGGGGGGAGGGGTTGTTGAGCTGGCGAATTCGACAATCGTGCTGGTCAATTTTTTTTTTGTTTTTAATTGGAATTTTATTCCAGCGTCACCGCTGGCCGTACACGTGGTGGACCGCGGATGCATCTCGCCCCCGGGGGGCGTCCACCCCATACCACCACCGTCATGTGGCTTACGTGGTCCATGCTGTACAAGATAATTGATTGATTTAATTTAAATTTAATTTAATTTAAATTTGAACCTTTCTTTTTTAATTAAAAGGAGGAGCGAAAGTGTGTTCCTAAAATTAACGGTAATGAATAGCCGCTTTGGAGTCCACGGCGTCCCTCTCCTGCTTCGCCACATAATTCTGACGTCCCCAATGTCATAAACCCTAATCTAATCCGGGACGAGTACGATTATCTTGGTCCCTCCACTTAAAATATTACTTATTTAAAAAATTATTTTTGTTAATTAAAATAAACCTCGATATTTGTTGCATCGATCAAAGGATCGGCCTCCACGTGGACGTGCCATTAGGATTAATCTCCCCCCCTCTCTCTCTCTCCAACTTTACTTTGCCAGCGCACATATTCTTAGAGAAGGGTCGTGGAACGTGTCTCCTTTTTAGCCATGTCGAGATAAAGAAATAAAGATAAAAGAAAAAAACATCGCAAACGTTCCCTACACTTGACCGAATATGTAATATCGTCCATGAGTGTTAATTTATTCAATTTATTCCTTAGATTTTTAAGGATATATTCAATTCGATCTTTGAATTATATGAAAATGACAACATCGAACGATTTTATATGTCTAAATATATACTAAAAATTCAAGAACCGCATTGAACAAATTAAAAGTTCATAATCACGTGAAATAAATTAAAAGTTCAAATGCCACATTGCATAATGATCCAAAGTTCAAGAATTATTGATATCATTGTCCAAAGTTCATGGTACAAATTTTTAGAGGTGTTCCTTTAAGAAAAATAAAAATCATTTTTAAGGAATATGTTTTCCCCATTTTTCATATTAGGGGATTCATTTTCTTAAATTACAAGTGATATTTTCTTTGATCGTAAATGATTTTTTTTTTACTAATCATTTTTTGCGAACCAAATGTATGAAAGGCCAAAAAATTAACTCGCGAAAAATTCTTTTGGTCAAACAAGCACACTTGTGAATTCTTCAAATTTCGCTCGAGCGTTCTAATCTTAATGAATATGTCTACGAGCGAGAAGCATTACAAATTCCTGAATACCAATTAAACATTGTTAATTAATTCCATGTACTTATATTACCGGAATACACGACATAGGTATGCAGACAGGAAAAGGACCCTTGAGAGGCAGCAAATGAGAACAATTCAGTAAGAACACATCGTCCGTCGAAGAAAAAGTCCTTCTCGGCTGAAAAAAGAAGCACCGAATGAAGTCGCGAACACGCTCGTCGTCTTGCTGATCGAAAAAGAGCTCGCTCGACCAGCTTTCTTTTCTTGTCGCCCCCCCATATTATAAAACGCGACGCGGTCGATGATTTTGATTCCAGGTCTTGCGCTTGGAAATTTTTGGCGCTATCTCGAGCTAATTATGCCATTTAAAGACGGGATGACCTGTGAGACTTGACTGCCACTTCGAACAAGCATACCCACAATTGGATGTCGGTGAACGTGAACAAGTTTTCTTGTCGTGCGAAATGGGTCTAATTAGGATAAACACTTCTTCCCACGAGTACGTTTACGGTACTTCGAGTGTATCATGTAATATTACGACGTGTCGTTGTAATTAAATATAAAAACTGTCATAAAAACATCATGATATTAATTTATAATGTCAAGTCGTAATGAAATGTAAAATGATCATAAATTGAGTGGTAGTATGGTCACCGTAAGATTTGGGAATTAATGTTGTATATTACGTGGCAAACTACTATATATCTTGGCAATATATTTCGTTTTTTTCTATACAATGGATGATCTTAATTAGGAAAACAATGGCCTCAAAATGAATATTTTTATTGCTGCTAGATGAACATTATCGAAATCAAAATACAAATTTGCCTCTAGATGACACGAGATTATTTAGATGGCCATTTGTTCCTCCCAAATGATATTCCAAATTAGTAATGATAAAATTACCAGTACCTCGTATTTTTTCATTATTCATAGTTGGTTTCTTGGCTTTGAATGAGATTAGCAACTCAATAAGATATCTATGATATGTATATTCTTCAAAAGCAATTTAAATGGATTGATAGTTTAGTTAAATCGAAAAACGATTCGAGTTTGATATATGGTGTTAACACCTTGCGGGTTTTCTTTTTCCGCAGATTCACGACCACTTGTTCAAAAGTTAGTGCCCTCTCGTACCCTGTCAAAGTCAAACTCCAAGTAAGAAGGTTATAATTGTAACTGTAGTTTAGATTAGCCAATAATGTTGTTTTGCCTCGCATTTGAAAGCCAGACTCAAATCAATTTATCACACAGTAGAACTCTACGTGGCAAGTATGCTTGTATATGTCATCGAAGGCAGAATAGTTAGACACAATATATAAAAATTAGAGGTGGGTAATAATCCGCCATCATGTAATTTCCACGACTAATGTAATTATGGTACTTAAATTACCCACCACTAGACTTATCAAAATGGGTCATAAGACCCATTTCTTAATTTATATTTAATGAGCCAAGTTTGTTATATGTATTAATTATATTTGGTAAATTCGTAAGCTCAAAATAACATGAATATTAAATAGGTTCATAATTTACTTAAAATTAACTCACCTATATAACCTTATCGCCCTCACTTAATCTTATGTTAATACTCTTACCTTAGTTTGGATACAAGTTTTCTAGATTTGGTTAAATATTAAAGTGTTTTAGCAATATAGATTAGTTATGGTATGATTCGATAGAGTATAAGTCTCCAAATTTGTATTATATAGAAATCGATTAAAATAGGTTAAAATGGGTCAATTTTGATGGGGTCATTTTTTATCCGATCTACCTGTCGAATGGATCTATCCACCACGAAAAACTCTAGCGACAAAAAAAATAAAAAAAAATATTGATCCCTAGTGTATGTTCGGAAATGTCCAAACAAAAGGCATCCTCATGCTCGATTCTAAATAGGCCAGATCACTTTTGTTATTTTTTTTTCCATTACAAGAAAAAAAAAATATATCGAAGAGATAAGATGTTCCAAGCACGCAAAAGAAAAGGTAACCTTTATGCCGATTGCGGTCACGCCGCTTCGACAATCAATTTAATTTCATGCCCGAATCGAGCGACTTAAGCAAAAACACTATCGCTTGACGTGACAGCACACTACATCGTCTACTCAGCTTCACGCGTATGATTCAATGAAGATTTCCATGCTCATCCTTTTTATGGTTTGTCTGTACATTACAAAAAGTCAACATGGGTATACTAATAAATTCTCCACATCACGATTAACGTTATTATGGTCACCTCACTCTCTCAATCAAAGCTCAATTTCACATTTTCCATCTGCAAACTGACGTATGCATGAAGCTGTTTGGCACGGTTTTCACGAAGTGTCGATGAGTCCCTCACAATTATGCCAGTCTTAGAAAGCAACTATCTCATCGGGTTTTCAGGTGCAGTGGATTTAAAGCACAACGCGATCGTACCATATCAAAAATCACGACTCAATTACGACAAAAATGCACAAAATTGGACCTTTTTTTTCTTTTCTTTTTCGAAAAACGTACGTAGCTATAATAAAGCAACGGTGAAATTCGCGCGGACGGACGGGCCCGCACGTTCCTTACGCGGAGAGCACTTGCATCGTCAGACAAAAAAAAAGCCTAATCTCAACCCCGCTGCGATCTCGAATATCAGAACGAATCTCCCATCTCGGCCGTCCATTGCTGATGCTGAATCTCCCACCTCCCGTCCCCCTCCCTACTTTTTCCAACTCATCTCGCCCGGACGGACACGTGTCGCCGCCTTGCCTCGCCTAAAGAAGGAAAATGAGAAAAGAAGAAAACGCACCGTCGACGATGATATTTTGGCGAGTGCGGGACCCACGCCATCTCACTTAAGTCCAGCGGACAATCGGACGGATAGCATCGGGCCAAGCCGCACTCGATAGAAAGCGGATCCCACGCCGAAGAGAAAAAAAAAAGTATTTTTGCCGTCGATTGGATTTTATTGATGTCGCGCCTTTTATCCTTATTAATTTTGCAAATCTCAGGAGATTTCCCAAGAAAAAAGGTGAAAGTTTAGAGAAAAATCTCTCGACGATAAGAAAATATTTTGAAGAAAAAGTAAGAGAGGAGATATTTTAAAATTACAAGTGGCGATAATTCCGGTTCATTTTAGCCCTCGCTCGGTAAAATGGTTACGTAAAAAACAAAAAAAAACCTCTCATCGGCCGAGGCACGCATCTGCCACCTGGGCCCCACGGGCTTTTGCTCCCCTGCGTCGGTGAAGGTGGTCAGAGCAGTGACGTGTCGCAACCAGGTGGGCTGAACGGGCCGGCGGGGCCCACGGTGGCAGGGGAAAGACAGGACGGTTGCCGCGCCAGCTCACCCCTCGCCCCCGCGCGCATCCCCGTCCCTTTCCGGGGAGATCTCCAAACCCGGCCCCGCGAATCACCAACGCGACGCTCCACGTGGTTCAGCACCACGTGCCGTCCCGCTAGTGGGCGTCGTCGAGAAAAAACGGATCTCTACCGTCCTTTCCTCTGCCGCTTGGCTGGTTCCATCTCAGCCTTCCCTTTCTCCTCCGTAATTACGTCAGCTCGCTCGGGCCAAAAATTGTAATTCCCAACGCCCCGAACGAATTGCAGTCCCACCAAACATCATTTAATTAGATATATATTTTTATATTTTCCCTTTTTACTGATTGGCCCCCCTCCCCCAAAAAAAATATTAACGAATATAATAAATTTCCTAAAAAGCGAGGCCTAAATTATCGACTGACCCGGGGAACACGTCGACGCTGGTCCGGCGAGCGACCCATGATTTGCTCCGCGAGCCCGCCCGTGACAGGTAGGCGTGAGTGGAGGGTGACGCCAGCGTCGGAACATCCACGTCAGCCGGAGAGGCGAGGTGGGCCCCGTTAGGCGGGGGACGGGGGGCAGATCAACGGCGATGCGCGCATCGCGGCGCGAGATGGAGAGAAAGCGACCACGGGTGAGTGATTGGGGGTCGGGGAGGGGAGGCTGACGTGTCGGCACTATTTCCATACCAACTTTTCGCAAAAAAATAAAAAAAAAAAAAAAAAAGAGAAGAAGAAAAGAAAAGCGGGGGAGGGGGAGAGTAATATATTTTTTTCAAGTTTTTTTAATTTTCGAGGCGGCCAGCGCTGATCAGTCAGACGAGGAGGGAGGGAGGGAGGAGGAGGCGTGAGGTGTCCGACAAGGTGACGTGTCGTTGCAGGCACTAGGGGTTGATTTACGCAACGCGAGGCGACGGGGAGGGAGGTGGAGGGTGGGGCCCGGTGTTGACGTGGACACGAGGGCGGAAAATGCCGTGCGGGGGAATGGATGGCGGATCCGATCCGTTGGTCTGTGGTTTTCAATTTCGTCGCCTTCCTTTTTATTTATTTATTAATATATTTTTTTGAGGGGGTCTTTTTTAGCGGGTCAAATGATGTTTCTGTTCCGCGTTCCTCAAAGGCCCACCAGCTGGAGTCTTATCTACGGAAATGCCCCCGCCGCCCCCACCCTCCCCGCGGCCGATTTCTTTGAAAATTTCAGCTCGTTCACACTAGAGGAGCGAGAGGAGTCGCTGTCGACCGACGACTCTTTCGAGCCAGAGCATGGATCGTGCTGTGTTGTGTTGTTGTTGTTGTTCGATCGTCGCATGAACAAAATTAGATCAGACGGCACTTAGGATTTATCGAGGCCGGACACATTTCCTGTGGTCCCCATAAAACTGCCGTCTAATAACGCGATACGATCAGCTGAAATTAATGTTTCCATTCCATTAGTGTTTTACTCCTTGTCATAAGCATGGTTTACTTTACTTTACTTTGCTGGAGTAGCTCCCACCAAACATTGGCACATAAAATTTTCGGCATGATGATCCGGGGCTTTTGACGAATGATTGTTCGCGGAAGACTTATCCACTGTAGTAGTGAAGAATAATGCTGGGAATGTTGAATTTGTTAACGAAATCATGCGTTAGATTCCTATCGGGTACTTAAATTATGCCCCCTAAATCACGAACCGAGACCCCACCCACACCATTAATTTCCACGATTGTTCTAAGAGTCCATAGTTGATCTAAGTGGGGCCGACTAATAATCTCACTCCATAAAATTCAAAACTAAGCATGCATCGTTAGTAAGACGTCGTCTAATCAATTGCACGGACATACACTCATGAATCAAGACTTGTGCCCGATTCACTAATCTCCAAAAGAAAAATAGTGAAAACAAAATAAAAACGAAAAGAGACTTGTGATTTACTGATGAAGTGGCCGTTAGATCGGTATGTAAAAGTATAAGATAAGATTTTATCCAAATTATTTCTCATTATATCCAACTATTCAATCCCGAGATCACTTTATGGCGGCCCAAAAAAAAAAGAAAAATTTGAAGAAGTCTTGCAAATAGACATCAAACCTGGTGCTTTTCGCGCAACCATGGACCCGAACTATTTCCCATCATCTTAGACTTTTCATAGAAGGGAAGCCTCCCTCTTGTCAACCAGAAAGTGACTTCGTTGGAAGATCTTTCAAGAGGGAAGATTCTTAATTTGACGAGGACCCTGGATGAAAGGAATTCAATGAGATGAGAAATTTAGATCCAGTTTGGTAATCATCTCCGGAATAATTATTTATATTCTTTTATTTTTCAGAATGAAAAAAAAAAAACAAAAATCCATTTAATAAAATTTTGTTCCTAGGAACAAAGATATATATTTTTCTTCAGGAAATAGATTTGGAACATAATCAATAAAAAAAAAAATTGCTTATTATTTTCTAAACAATTTCAAAATCCAGTTTAACTTTATTTTTTTTTCCTTTCTTTTGTCCTTCTATCTTCTTCTTCTTCTTCTTCCTTCCAATCCTAGCTGGTCACCGGCCACTACCGACCGTTGGATTGGTTGTGGTCGGCAACTAATGGGGCGAGATCCGATGAGCTCGTTGGAGCCTCGCCAGGTTAGGGCAAGCTCTGGCAAGCTCATTGGAAGCTCGTCTCGCCACAACGAGCCTCGGCCTCGCCAATGGCTAGGCGATCCGGCGAGGCTCGGCCTCGCTTGGCCATCGGCGAGATTTGGCCTCGCCCAGCGGTGTGAGCCTTCAGCGAGCTCAATGGAGCCTTGCCCTAGCCTCGTAAGGCTTCGATGAGCTCGCCGGATCTGGCCCAACAGGTTGCCAGCCACGGCGGCCAACGACTGGCCACAAAGAAGGAGGAAGATGAAGAAAAAGGGAAAATAAAAATAAAAAAAAAAAAAGAAAAACTAAGAAAAATATAGTAAAAGTATTAAAAATTAAAAGAAATAAAAAAATTTAAGAATTCTACCCAACACATTTCTATCCCAAAAATAGAAATTTTGTATAATTACCAAACGCGTTCTTTCATTCAGAAATTGTTTCGGGAATAGAATCAAGAAAAATCATTTTTGATAAAAAATGATTCTCGAAAACAAAATAATTACCAAACACGCCTTTACAGATTCAATTTGAGATGACTTGAAAGGTCGCAGTTTTTTTCAGCTACAAGAGCGATAACTCATTACCGATACAGTTCGGTGAGTTGATCATAATGATATCATGTCAAGCAATCTCGTGCATGGCAGAGTTTTTGGAAGTAGAGCATGTTGCGGTAAGTTACTGATGTTGGGATTGTTCTGAGGCGTAATAACTAATAAGTAAACAATGCTGGCGATACTCTTCTGGCAAACATGAGATGCATCGATTGATTTTTGTACTATACTTATAAGAGATAATCGTTGGGAAGCCTTTTCGTGCGCTGTTTTTGAAAATTCGTGTGCTGGAGCATTTCTTTTCGAGGAGCACCCAACGTGGGCTGAGGACCTTGTCTCGGGTTTTCGCACGTGATGTCGTTAGCAAAAGAGGGGAAGTGTCGTGCACGAGCGATGCTAGTGAGCATGGCGAAATAAAGAGCACATGAGAGGAGGAGTTAGGCGACTGATTTTTATTTCGTGAAAAATAAATAATTTAAATAATATTTTTCAAAAATAATCATTTATATAACTTGAAATAATCAATCAATGTAATTGATAACATTTTATGTAAATATTTTTTCGATAAAAATATTTTTTTATAAAATAACATATTTGCAATAGTCCTAGAAATAGTTTAGTGAATATTGGGTTTTAAACAGCTTGCTGAATTGTTACTCTCAAGATGAATCCATTCTAAATTTCGAGTTCTCAGTATGGTCTGAATTTCACTCCTCGCAAAACATCGTCGACCACATAGGCATTTACAAGATCACCTAATCCAAGAAATCTCTCCTTCCTCAAAATCAAAGATGCGGCGAGACCATGCGTTCCATCCGATAGTCTGCATCACGTTTGAACCACGAGCCCTTACCTCATTTTCTCCCATGTTCTGAAGAACTTTCCAAGCTGCTAGGTCGACCCTATTCTCAATTCCCTCCCCAACATTCGTAGGCCGCATGACTGCAGTCAGCTTATAGGTCCGGTTTACTTGTATGGACGAATTTCGTTTTCATTTGTAAAATATATTACGAATGAAAAACTCATTTACTTAAACTGAAACACGAAATATAAAAATCACATATTTAAACTAGGACATTTGATACCATTAATGTAATTTGTGCTAGGAGATTCTTCCAAATGAATAAATTCAATATGAGAAAACACCAAGTCGACAACGTTTTGACTACAGAGTGTAATAAGAGGATTAGCTAAAGTCATCAGTTCCAGCAGGATCTCTGTTCCTGTTCTTATACCTCAAAGTTCACAGCATCGATAAAGCCAAGTAACAACCAGATGAAAACCTCATTTAGAACACACTCTACACAAGATCTCCTAGAGTTCAATTACCTATCCGGCCGAAAGTTCCAGAGTTCATATCGATCCCTCAAAAGAAAAGGTAATCATTCAAGCGCATGCGGTCCAACGAAGCTGAAACTGACATCACATCTCACAAGCCAAGAATGAAAATTCATAACGCATCACTAAAAGTGAGATACTTCCTACAATTCATTCATACCGAACTTTGAATCTTTGACACACAGTAACCAAAAGGTGAACTGAAAATATAATTTGACACTCTCACATTTGATCAACAGCAGCAGAAAGCCCTGCTATGGACATACCAAAAATCAGGGAACACCTAGAGGTGATCGCTCAACGAAGCCTCCTTGCTTCTCTCTCGGACTCCAAAAGGGCGAGGACATCTCCTTCTCTCACTGGTCCCTTCACATTCCTCATGATGTGCCGGTTCATGTCGTCCAAGAACTTGACTCTCACCTGAGTCACCTGCCCCCTCGACCCAGTTCGACCCATGACCTTGACAACGACGGCGTGCTTAATCTGAGAATCCATTCTGCACAAAGGACACAAACTAAGCATAAATAATAGTAACACCCGCCATGGAAAAATCAATTGCCAGACACATGGATTTTGAGAAGGGCTACTGCAAACCCAAACACATCATTGGAAAAATCCACATTCAATTCCCATTTGGTAAACACAGTTTAACTTCCCAATTCTCACAATCAGCGAGAAAAAAGTCCAGGTCTTTAACAACTGTGCAATACTTCTACTACGGCAACATATCCTCACAAATCAACAAGTCATTAGCTTGTGCATAATGTATACTCTTGTTCACATCCACAAGAAGCGGCAAACATCAAGAAATTTAACGACAAAATTTAACTCGAAGGAGGAAGCTTCACTGATCCAGCACAGAAGAAAAGAGCCAAAGCTTGACTAAATAGAGGATCCAAGCTCGAGTACACAAAACCCTCACTCAACTCTATCCCTATTAAGCAAATAAAAGAGCAAAACCCCTGTCAAGCATACGCTCACTACAACTTGAATTCACAATAGGGCTGGTGATTCAGCACCCTGCGTCGCCCTGCGAAACTTCCTGATCTTCCTCTATCAAACAGAAAAACACCATATTCATCCCGTCGCCTTACCCAGAGGAAACAGGCGACAAAGTGATTTCTCCACACTTACAGAGATTCATATCAGGACCCAGTTTAGAAATCAAAACAGCGACAAAGCTAATTCAGACAAAAGTCGACAAGAAAAGAACATCGACGGAGCTTCGGCTCGAACATAACGCGAAAGTGCGTGTAAAACTCATGAATTGAGCAGAGCAAGCGGAGGAACCTGAGATCGGAAGCGAAGGGGGAGACGAGAGGAGGAAAGGAAGGGGGCCGACAGCTTGAGCTTCCCAAAAATCTTAAGCTAGGATGAGCAAAACCCTAGCTGATACTGATGGTCGTGTGTGGTAACTTAGTCCAAAATGAAGAACATTCCGTGGTATAGATTCGTTATTATTATTATTATTTTTTGGTAATTGAGGAACCGCCGGAGACTCCCTTATGGGGTCACATTGCCCTCTGATATCCGATGGCACCGTCGAAAAACCTGGGGGGGTAGCTCAGTAATCCACACCTAAAATTCCCACTTTAAGTTATGGAATGCAACGAGATGATTTGAACCCTTAACCTCGGCGATGAGGGAGAGCATGCCCACCATCTATGTTACCCATGGGTGAGTGTTGGTATAGATTCGTTTTTTTTTTTGTTTTTTTGATAACCCGGGAACTCTCGTTTAGTAATCCACTCCTAGGATTCTCATTTAAGTTATGAATGCAACGAGATGATTCGAACCTTTAACCTTGGCGATGAGAGAGAACACGCCCACCATCTATGCTACCCATGGGTGAGTGTTGTTATAGATTCGTTTTTTTTTTTTTTTTTTTTTTGATGATCGAACCCGTGCGTACAATGGCGAGGAAACTGAGGTGACTCTAGCGGAGGACCCACCACCCCGATGTTACACTTAAGACACTAAGCGCCTCCACTAGGTTTCGAACCCTCACATTTGGGGAAGGATCAACGAAGCCCTTATCCAGCGAAGGTTGGTATAAATTGTTCATCATGCATATCTCAACAAATGTTTTAAGTAAATTTCTGGTGCGCGTGACGTTCAAGTAGAGAAAACTATGAGAGAATCATGTCCCTTTTCTCTTTTCTTTTCTTTTAATTGGTCCTACTCTATTTCTACTTTTAACTCTTACTCTTAGACTTTTGTCATACTTCATTATAGGGCGTGGGAGTCGAAACCCATACTTGAAATTAAATCGTCCCCATCTCAACCCCTTAAAAAGGTGGGATTTGAATCTCCTACCTCCCCTTCCATGTTGGATGTCTCTTCCTACTTCAAGTATTGACAAACAACACAGTGTCTTTTGATTAATGTGTTGTGGCATTTTGAAGTAAGAGACACAATGAATTAAAGCTCATAACATTGACATAAGAGGTTGTAAATCTCAAGTTAGTGTCGGTCATGGGCACCATGGAGTACAAAGATGAAATTGGTAACACATCTAAGATTTTCAAATGATGCTTAGTCCGTCCAAAATTGCCGCATGCTCGAAACTAAATACTACGATAATAAATTAGATTACAGAAACCTAGCCACTTCATTAAGAAAGGTTAGGGGGAGAGATTAGGTCTGATTTTCCCTAATGAGCCCTACTTAGTCTTTCAAGTCAAAACTCCCTAAGTCATTCTAATTAAAAAGGGATAATCCGAGATCTTAATGCTAATCCAGAGTTAACTCAATAGATATTGGAAATGGGCCATGCATAGAACTCATCAAGCATACCCTATACTAAATCTTTGGGCCTAAGCCCTTTTTTATATGATTGGAGAGATATATAATAAGGTTCCTTTTATTTTGCGAAAAATAATTTTTAGAAAATAATTTTTGGATTTTTCTGTGTTTAGCACATGAAAAACAAATGTTATCCATCAACAAAAAGAGGTCTTCTTAAATAGGGAAAATGATTTCCGCTTTCTTTCACCAAGCATTCCTTTTAATTATTTTTAATTATTCTTTTTTTAAATCAAAATTTCAATTATTTTTTTTTCCTTCTTTCTTTTTACTTATCTTTCTTCCTCAGCTAGTCATTGGCCATGGCGATGGCTGGCGATCAACCACAAATGAGAGATGAGCATTGTGGGAGGCCGATGAGCACAACCTCGCCCATGGCCGATGGCTAGCCAGTGATCGGTTTAAGAAGAAGGAAAAAAGAAAAAGAAAAAGAATAAAAAACTCAATCTTTAAAAAAGAAAAGAAAATGTTATTAAATCAATGTGCAGAAGAAAATTAAATTGGATTTTCCAAACTAAAAAACAAAAATGTTTTTTAGTTTATTTACATGTTATTAGCCGAACTCTGGAACTAGTATGGAAAATGAATTAGATAATGTCAATAATCGTTGCTACTTTAGATTCATGTGCCAAAAGTTCAAATTTTCCAGAGCATCAGGTGATCTCCCAATAATCACTCGAGAAACTGATGCGTGATATTGTTTCTTTGATCATTTGGTGTAGAGAAGTAATCCTTGATTCTAAAAACAAGAAACAATATGGAAAGTGCGGAAGCAATAACTCCTAATTCACCATCTCTTCGCAGCAACTTAAATTAAAAAAAGTCTCAAATTGGACGTTCCCAAATGACCCGACCTCGTCACCGATGTAGTAGGGCCGACTGCGGGCAATTGTTGAGCCACCATAGGCGATTGGTCTGATTCTAGCCCGCTCCAGGAAGGTGTGCTCCTTCTGGTCATTCTCATTGCCAGTGATGTCGACCAGCCACACATGGTACCACCCCTCGATAACCACCGGTTGCACATCTTGAGTATCTAATAGTAGAACATGGGGAAAAGTACAAAAAAAGTCATAAATCTATTGTATTTGTACCAATTCAGTCCTAAACCTTTTTACATTGGTACCACCCAGTCCATCCGGTCAATTTTGGTCGGCCCAGTGGTCGGTGAGCCTTTGGCCTAGAAGCCCTCGCTTCGCCTTGGCGATGGCCGCCATGGCCTCGCCAACTGCGGGCGAGGCTGCCTTCGCCCACGACAAGGCCAAGGTGAGGTTGGCCTCGCCCAGATCCGGGCGAAGCCGCCTTTCCAACGGCCCTGGGAGAGGCCAAGTAAGGGTCACGACCCTCGCCGGTGGGAGGCGAGGGCCCTCGCCCAGTGGCTGGTGAGCCTTACCGAAGGCTTGTTGGCCACCGCCGAAATAGTCCAAGGAGAAAGAAGGGAGAAAAGAAAAGGAAAAAGAAAAGAAAAAGGAAAATAATAATAATAAATAAATAAATAAATAACCGCCACGTCGCATTCTAACCGATCGATGTCCATGTCGTTAGGTCTTTGGCCGGCCAAAATTAGCCGAATGGACTGAATTGGTATAAATGTAAAAAGGTTTTGGATTGAATTGGTCTAATTGAAAAGTTTAAAACTAAATTAGTACAAATGCAATATGTTTAAGACTTTTTTTTGTACTTTTCCCGCAGAACATGCGATCGAAGGTGCCCTTGTGCGAGAGATCAAGCTTCCTATGATGATCTCGAATGTGGTGATGACCTTCCGAATCGGCCCGGGTGGCTGGGGGTTGGTAGTGCGCCTGTCTTGTTCTCAAACATTAAAGCTACATAAGCTTTTGGTCACAAAAGAAAAAAAAAACAAAGAAAAAGCTACATAAGCTTCTGCGGAATTTTTTCATGACATCAGAAGCCATAAGTGCTACCCCTTTCATGTTTTTTTTGTTGTTGAAATATTTATCGATTATTCATTACTAGCCCATTAAAGGGCATTTTCAATTTGTACATCTAAACATAATATTGAAATTAACGGTTGAGGGGGATAAACTAACCAATTACTCGGAAGAGAATTTGCTCGATGGGCTTTAGCAACCCAATCTGCAGCCTTGTTTGTTTCTCGGGGCCCATAGATGATCGAAACTCCATTTAGCCGAGCCATTAAGCCTTTGCGGTCGTCCACAATGGGTCGCCCGGCCTGGGGGTCTTCAAGGCCTAATAAGCAGCGAAACAGAGGTAAGTTGTCTGTGGATACGATCCTAGATCAGTTTCGGAATTGGCTTCCAGATCAGTTGCAGTCGTGCATTCCAGTTCAGTTGTTTCTTTTCTTTTCTGTTTAACCCACAAGAGGGCTTCGCGCACGGCTAGGGTTTCGGCTACCCAAGCTGATGTTGCGTGAATTGATTTGGTGAAACCCGCGATGAGAATCCCTTCAGCGTTCCTGCACACTCCGGCCATTGATCCTGCCTTCGACGATTCACACCAGGAGTTGTCCACGTTCAGCTTCAGCTTGCTTAGAACATGTGGGTTCCAAGTCAGCGTGTTGTTTGGGCTTAGAGTTGCTCCTCCGCTTCTGCTAACTCTCTTGATTGACTGTTTCATGTATAGAGCAGCTTTGGTTCTAGCTTCTTCTTGGGTGGTTTCCGGATTGGGTAAAATTCCTTTGAAGACCGCCGAGTTTCGGGTTTTCTAGATCTTCCACAGCAGGCCAGCAAATAGGGTTTCGGTTCAGGTGCTGTTCTTGAGGTAAGATTTTCGAAGATTCATTTGTCAATTCGGGTTATACTTGCTGGAGATGTGTCGACTTGAACATCGAGGGCTGACCATATGATTTTTGTCCAGTTACATAGGATGAAAAGGTGCTCTGCTGTCTCTGGTGCTTCGCCACAGATTGGACAAGTTGGATAAGGTATTATGTGTCTTCTGTACAGGTTTTCCTTTGTTGAAATAGCGTTGCTGCATATATTCCATAGTAGGAATCGAATTTTTGGATAGGTGGAGAGTTTCCATATCTCTTTCCATAAGGCTTTTGGGGCTTGGTAGGAGGAGGATGGGTTTGATTTGGTAGGAAAAGCTGCTCTGTTATGTATTTGATTGTAGCCGCTCTTAACTGTATAGGATCCAAAGGAATTGGCTGTCCACACTAGCTGATCATCATGGGGACTTAGGCTAAGCGGATTAGCTAGGATCTCTTGAGCTACTCTTTCCTCATACAATTCATTAATTCTGCTGATATCCCATTCATTGTCTTCATTATCAATTAGCTCAGCCACCACTCTTGGCTCATTTCGATTTGCTGGGCCAATAGGTCTTCCAGAGGGAAGCCATAAATCTTCTCTGATGCGAATTTTTTTTCCATTTCCCACTTTCCATCTAGTGGCGTGTTCAATTGTCTCTCTTCTCATTAATAAACTCTGCCATCCCCAGGAAGGACGGGATCCTTTGCTTGCTTCCCAGAAATCTCCTTGAGGAAAATATATGCTTTTAAGAACTTGACACCATAAGGCATCCGATTGTTGGGCCATTCTCCATGCCTGCTTTCCCAACATTGCTTTATTAAAATCCACTAAATCCTTAAAGCCCAATCCTCCGTGGTCCTTTCTGATTTTCAGATCTTCCCAATTTTTCCAATGAATACCTCTTCTATCAGCATTCTGTTTCCACCAAAAGGAGGCTATTCGCTTCTCAATAGCGCGACAAATGGAAATTGGGATTTTAAATATAGACATAGCATATTGAGGTAGGGCTTGGATGACTGTTTTAATGAGAATTTCTTTTCCTGCCTTTGATATCAACCTCTCTTTCCATCCTTCAAGTTTCCTCTCAACTTTTGCTAGAATCTATGCAAACATTTGCTTTTTTGTGCGACTCCATTCCGAAGGGATTCCAAGATATTTTCCTATGTTTTCTGAGATAGGAACTCTCAACTCAGCTGCCACATTTTGTTTCAAAACCTATGGGCAATCTCTCCCAAAGAAAAGGCCTGATTTATTGAGGTTAATAGCTTGTCCCGACACATAACAATATTGGTTCAATACATTGGCAACATTCTAAGCTTATCTTATTGTTCCATCTAAGAAAAAGATTGCGTCATCAGCAAATAGGAGGTGTGATAGTGTTGGGCTTGTTGGGTTTAGGCGAATCCCTTTTATACTCCTATCTTGGACAGCTTTAGTCATAAGAGTTGAGAGAGTATTGGCCATTACAATAAACAGATAGGGAGATAGAGGATCCTCTTGCCTAATACCTCTCGTGGGCTAAAAAACATCAGTAGGCTCCCCATTTACTAGGATGCTGAAAGATACCGATGAAATGCATAGTTTTATCTAATTGACCCATGTTTCATGAAATCCCAACCTTAGCATATAGTCACATAGAAAATTCCATTCAACCCTATCATATGCCTTTTGCATGTCTAGTTTTAAAACAGCTGGAAATTTACGCTTCCTTCTTCTCACTCTAAGTTGATGAACCACCTCTTGAACTACAAAGATGTTGTCTTGAATCTGGCGATCACTTATAAAAGCTGTTTGCTCCAAAGAAATTATTTTTGGCAGCCAAGTTTTCAGCCTATTAGCCAGTATCTTTGCAATGATCTTGTAATTAAAGTTGCAAAGGCTTATAGGTCTGAATTGAGTAGTGTTTTCTAGGTTTGTTACTTTAGGGATGAGAGCAATATGCGTTCTATTGAGTTCAGGTTCGAGCGTACCGTGGTTAAAAAAGGATTGCACCATGCTGAAGATATCATCTTTAATGATAGGCCAATGATTCTGATAGAATAAACCATTAAGCTCGTTCGGTCCCGGCGCCTTTGTAGCCCCTAGTTGAAAAACAACAGCTTTAACTTCCTCTTTTGTGATTGGTTTTATCAAGTCGTCATTCATCTCCTCATTAACCACTGCTTCACATTGATTCAAACCAGGTTGGTAGTTCCTATCGCCCACAGAGGTAAATAAAGATCGATAGAAGCTTCGGATATGATGCTTGAGTGTTGAGGGATCCCTACACCAGGTTTGATCATCAATTTGCAGCATGGAAATTTTATTCCATTGCCTTCGTTGAACAGTTATCGCATGAAAATACTTGGTGTTTTGGTCTCCCCATTTCAGCCAGCTAATTCTTGACCTCATACACCAATACATTTCTTCTTACTTCCATAAATCTGCAATTTTCCCAACAATATTCTTGATCTCCCTTCTGTTTTGCTCCTCATTTGTTCTGTTATTTAGCTTTGTAAGCCTGAATTTGAGGGCAAAATATTTGGTTCTGAGCACTTTTGAATTTCCTCTTATTCCATTTTAATTCAGCCACAACTAGCTTGGTTTTCTGTACAATATTGAGGTTTGTTGTACTGTTCTCTTGCCAAGCTCGTCTAATCACCACCTCGCACTCAGGATCTTCAAACCAAAACGATTCAAATCTAAACATTCTCTTTTTTTTTTCTTTTCCTTTTGATCTAGAAATAATAGAATGGGGCTATGATCCGAATCTATTGTTGGAAGTGCATAAGTCATCGCATTTGGAAATAGAACCCTCCATTCTAGATTACAAAGTGCCCTATCTAATTTCTTCTTTACTAATGTACTGCATTCTCTGTTATTTGACTAGGTATAAGTGCAGCCCTTACTTTCGATGTCCATCAAGGAGCAATCATCCAAAAAACCCCGGAATGCAGCAGTTCGATAACGGTCCACCTCTCTACACCCGACCTTCTCCTAATGGTAAAGTATCTCATTGAAGTCTCCTATGCATAACCATGGAATTGTGTTGTTGTAGTTGTTGTTTTTTACTGCTTGCCACAGCCTTATTCTCTCTTGGAAATCTGTTGGTGCATGTAGAAATGATATCCGCATCAAGTTACCTCTAATAAGATCTTTGCATTGAATATATATTAAAGCCCGTGAGCTTCCTTCCACTTCCACTTTTACCTCCTCATCCCATAAAAGCGCCAACTCACCAGCTATACCCACTGGTTCGATAATAAAGGAGAATTTGAAATTTATCCTTTTCCTCACCCGTTCTACTATGTTGTTTTTATTTTTTGTTTCCATTAGGAACACCAGATTGGGCCGTTCTTGAGCCACTAAGGCTCTGAGATGCTGGATTGTCAAGAGAGTGCCCAGCCCTTGACAGTTTCAACTCAAAATTCTCATATATTCTTTGGTGGCTTATTAGGGCCAGCTACCAAAGCTCATGCATTTGCCCCTTCCCAAGTCTGAATGAGGGCATCCAGGAGTAGTTTTTCATCCTCTAAGAGATCTTGTGAGCTTTTCTTTTCATAGGGATTAATCTTCTTTTGTTTTTTTGCTACAGGAGCTTTATACACCGCCTTTCCTTTCTTGAAAGTGAGTGGAGGGGCCTCATTACCTGCCATGGAAGGGATTAGCATTGTGTTTTGCTCTGTACCTTGCCTAGTGAATATAGTAAGTTGCTTTGGATTTGCTGGCTCTTCCATAAACATCTTTGCATTATGCTGAATAGGAACAATTGTCAGTTCGTTTGGTGCATTTACTTCTGAACTTTGGGGTGTTGCGGTAGCCATTATTTGGGTTTCCATCACAACCTCATCCTCTAAGGCAGAAACTTCAATTTTACCATAAAAAGTCTTCCAATAGGGGTTGATCTCCCGGACTTCAGCTTTTAGCTATGAGCCATATCACCCCTGTTGGTCCTGGGCTAGTCTTGTTTCTTCATAGGGGATTTCGGTGTAGTAGTTTGCATAATGTCCAATTCGACCACAAGAATAGTAAAAATGAGGAAGCCTTTCATACTTGAAGTCTATCCACCATTGCTTCTCCCCACAATTAATCACAATTCCTGTTTTGAGTGGACTTGACAGATTCAACAGCACTTTTGCTTTCCCATTTTTCCGTGCATTGTTAGTTTTGGCTTCAATTTTCACCTTCTCAACCTGCCCCAATCTAGAAGCTAACAGGCGTATGGCATTTTTAGTGGTTCTGGCACGAGGAAGGCCAATGAAATGGACCCAAAAGGCATAGTGTGTAAACTCATAGCAGTGTTCAGGTGTATTTGGGTCTCCTTCCTTTAGAACTAAGAGGTTGCTTGCAAAAGACCATGGCCCCGATTCTAACACCCTCTTTTTTTCTTTACTTGATTGGAAAATAAAGGAGAAGAAACCTGGATTGATTACCTCACATTTTACTGTTTTTGTTTTCCATGCTCGTTTCATAGTATTGATAAATGCCTGGGAATTAACATTTGGCTTCGAGAATAATTTACCATAGAGAGTTAACTCACTTTCCTACTTTTCTTCTTTAGGAATGACATCCCCTAGGTCAGTGATATCCTCTTCGGACCATAAGTCGCCCAATTTCCGACAAAGAGCTGCTAGCCGTAACTTGTTATCCTCATTACCTTCCATTTTCTGTCTTCTATACCGGGGGTGTTAAGAAGCTATAGATAGTTTTCATGGATTGAAGGGATCTCTAGGAGAAAGAAAAACTGGAGGGGAATCGCAGGACTCATCAAATACATCCAGCCTTGAAGATCGGCGCTGAGAAGCACACAGAAAACTCAAGAAACTGTCACACAAATATCAGTCACCTGGGAGAAAGAAAATCTGGAGGTGGATCGTAGGATTCCATCGAATAACTCCAGCCTTGAAGAGCGAAATCTGGAAGACTTGCTAAGAGACCCAGTGAATACTATCTTCGTTCTGCCATAGCATCATCTTCGAGGATTCAACTCTGAGAAGACTGGCTAATCGGGAGGGAAATGCCTGGGTTTTGTCATGGGAAGATAGGGTTAGGGTTTTGCGATTTGGGAAATTGATAATGGAAAGGTATCTATCACCTAATGGGATAGAGAAGAGCTCCGAGGCTGGAGAGTTTTTTGTTACCCCTTTCATGTTTAAAAAGAGTTTGTTTGTGTAGATGAATTTACATTAACAATGATTGATACCATACGTTAAGTCGATTACAAATATTTTACATTGTGCAGATGCATGGTAGAGTTTTTTTTTTAGACGTCATTGACAATGTTAAGGACTTGGGTTCTTTAGAAAAAGAGCGAAAGTAAGATGAAATATACGTGAGAGGAGGAGTTGGCAATCTTGATGGACTTGAATGCCATGTGGTAATTGAAGAAACAAGAAATTCATAAATTGCTACCAAAAAGGTTTTCGCTGTAATTTTTCCATTGCCAAATCTTCTTAAAATGAGATATTTAGGGGTATTTATTGGTGATAGAAGATGACTATTGAATGAGAAATTGTCACTTTGCGGTACATGTTTGCTGAGTCGATAGACATAGTTTTGAGACTTTGTTAGTATAATAATTTTGGGAGACCATGAGAATAAGGATTTGTTGTGGGTTACAAATTTTGAAGGAATAAATCCCATGACAATCTATAATTATTTGTTATTTAATTTTTTGTGATCTTGAATAACTCTTATTCTAATAATAGATCAAAAATTGTCACGCAATCATTTTTTTTTTTCATGATTTTATCACATGTGGTTAGGAGTAAGTGGTTCACGTCACACGAGAAAAATTGTTATAAGCCCACCAAAAAAGTGTACGAGGAGAGAGTCGAAAGACCAAGTCTGACTTCCTAACCAGCCCTACTTTTCAAAATTTTCTAAACCATTCCAATAAATGGCCACACGTGGGCCTGCATCCTATGGACTTTTCCAAGCATATCCTGTAATAAAAAATTGGACCTAAGCCCAGCTTAAGCCCTTTTTTTTTTCTAATTGGAAAGATGTACGATAGATTATTTTTCACGCATAAATATTTCATATAATATCACGATGACAGTGCGTGCCTACAACTTGTTTATGCATCGACACCCTTTGAGTCACACGAAAAGATATGTCATGCATAAAATTGTCTTCTGTAAAAATATGTATATTATAACTTATCTAGGGGGAGATGCAATTCTCTTTTCTCATTAGACTAGTAATAAAATGCGACCTTAATCGTTGCTTGGGGATCTCATGAATTTTAAAGTTAAAAAAGATCAAGAACCAGCAAAATATGTACGAATCTCAATGTGGAAGATCGATATTTTCTTTTCTCGCCACACGATCTACTACGACATAATCTACTAATTGAAGGACTGCATTGGGTTATAGACTAGACTAAGGAGATGGGAAATTCCCACAGGGACCAAAAATGTTGCACATGAAAAATTCCCAATTTTTTTTTTTATTCAAATGCGAGTAGATATCGTATTAATAATTGCAAATTCAAAAACACGAAGATACATGGACAAACTTTTACATAGTTTCCCACGGAAAAGATAAATTGGTTTTATTTGATGTAGCGCGACATGAGATCAATGGTCAAAAAACTGAAAGAACCGACAAGGTGCTAATTTAACTAGCAAGTTAATTTGCTCCACTTTTATGGTCTCGGATTCAAGTTTTATAAAGACCACTCTGGATACTACTTGATTTGCTACAACCGAAAATTGCACAATCCAACTATGCGGCTGGATCATAAAACAAACCACTTATTTCAAGTTTAACAAAGTTTAGCGAAGTGATTAGAAAACAAAATTTGATTGAAATACGACACAAGTCCTTTATTTTTATCTATATTTATGCCAACATCCACTAGTCATACTCATTAAACTTTGTAAATAAAAAGAGGAAAGTGACTAGTAAATTTCATTCACCATATGTTCCCAAGAAAGTACAATAAAAGGTGGAGACGCTTTAATGGTGCTCAAAGAAGAAAGAAATAACTATCACTCAACAAACGGAAAAAGAATCAGCTACTTAGATACATGAAATTACTCAATTCAATACTTGTTTGAGGATATGCGAGAAATAGAAAAGTAAAGTAGCTTGGGGTGTGACAAGATGATCAATCTTGTGTCACAAGAAAGCAAGTTACGGAACAATGTCGAGCTGCGGTTCAAAGCAAAAACCTTTATAGTCCTGTGAAGGGACCGTGGCAACGATGTTCCGCGACCATTGTTTCTGGTTCATGTCGAAAGTAGCAATGTAAGGAGAAGGATGATCGTGGCCATCGTCGCTCCAGATGTATATCAGATCATTCAAGCCACAGCTACGTAACCGAACATTCGATCCAAATCCTATAAAATAATCATCAGGTAAGCGAGCAATCTCATGCCACTCCCTGCCATTCAAGACCCAAATGCCGACTCCATTATATCCGTCGATGTTCATGACCAAGACTAGCTTCTCCTTCATGTTCATCAGACGTCCGTATCCGTGAGGGTGAGGAACCGGAACAAAGCTTGCCAACAGGTCATCGGAACATCGTCCGGAGAGGTCATACATCACCAGGCCATATCTGTGTTCACGTGAAGCAGTGGACGGCGAAAAAATTAAGAAATACAGAACCCCATCACAGATTGCACTCTCGACACCGCATCTCCAACCTCTCAAGAACTCTGTCATGCAAGTCTTCCACATCCTCGTTTCGGAGTCGTAGAGATGAATCGAAAGTTCATATCCGACCCGAGCTCCAGGGGGAATTTTCGAAGTCACGAGCGAGACTCTATAACTTGGTGTTGTCCTACTAACCGAGATCGCGAGGGTGGCGAATGGCTGAGGTTCCACACTCGGGGCCGGTGCAATGTGTCTGCAAATTCCCGTAAGTGGGTTGCAGACACATAACTGGCCGATACCACGTTCACTTTTGCCGTATGCACAGATCAAGCCAGTGGAAGATGCAAAGCCGAGGATGCTAGAGTAAATACTGAATTCGAATCTGGGTAATTCGAGCTTGCACCAGACGTTGTGGACAGGGTCGTAAGCACATGCGGGTTGGTCAAGAAACCCGTGAAGGACAAACCATGGCCTGTGGGATACGCCGTGCAACAGTTTCTTCCGAAAAGTCTCGGAATTAATAATTCCACGCCACCAAGTACAGACAACGCCTGCTCTGACAAGGTCTGCGAACGGGAGGCAGGCTAGGATTTGTTCCAATAGGTCGTCAGGCAGGAACCAGTCCATGGAAACTAGAGAACCCTTTGCATTGCATTCGCATTCACCGAAAGCTGAGGATGCACGAGGCTTGTTGTCGTCTCGCGGCACGTCTTGATCGGCCGGCGGCGTCTCTCCCTCCATGAGAAATCCTGACAGAAATCAAGAAAAATTTTGAAGAACAGGTTCGCGAAATCTTTGCAGGTCCAGTGGTTAAGAACAACAGACTTTGGAGGTCATGCTCATTCACGCGCAGATAGTTTTTATAGGGTAACTTAGTCCAAAACGTCCTGAAATCAGGCGAGAATCGCAACTTTCCGTTTTTGGGCAACTTGACATGGAATCCTAATCTAATTCAAATATCGCAGTGGCACAATTTAAATATTTTCTTTCCCTTTCTAACTCAACCGCCTTCACAGACAAATTAAGAGCATTCCGTTTATATTAGATTCGAATATGATGCACATCTCGACGATTGTTTTGCTTAAATTTCCGAAGTTGAAAAATTTCAAAACCGGTGCATGTGCGATTTCAGACGATGGTTAGTCTATCTAAAATCGCCCCACGCTCAAAACTAAATGCTACTACGACAATCAATTAGATTGCAGAAAACCGAACTTCACCAAGCCATTAGTTCGAGCCTTCGAGGAGTTATAGCTGCTGCGACGCCGACCACGAGTTGTTGCATGGACAAAATTTCAAATATGCACGCCTTCTTCTCTAGCTTCTTAATCAATCAATCCTAACTTTTCATGCTGAAACAAAATTCAGCAGCTTAAACACAAAGGCCTAGACTTCGCAATTGACCGTTGACATCAGTAAAACGCACGACGCGGAAATCAGCAGGAGCAAAATAAAATTACAAGGAGCTTTAAGACATCGAAACACGAGAAGCATTACGTTGGGTCGAAGAGCAATATATATATATTTCGTAACTATTGGACATGTGAAGGATCTTAGTAGAATCACAGACCTTCCTTTTGGGGGCCAATATAAGAGAGAGAACCCATAATTTAATTCAAGAATCAAATTGAAAATAGATAAGATATTCACTATCTTTCCCAACACTTTCTTGACTTGGCATTGGTTCATGGCCTAAGTGATTAGAATCGAACCCAGGACATTTATTCAATAAGTAAGCTGAGAACACCAGGATGTGGGCTGCGGGCACCCCGGCCCGACCCAATTGCCACCTCTAGTCTATAACGAATGCGGGCAATGGGCATCTTGATAGCACTTATTATATGACTATTTAGTGATTAGCTGAGACTGAGATAAACTGCCTATGGTTCTACATCAGTTCAGCAAGTACATATCTTTGTTGTTATTGCTTAATTCACAAATTAAAAAAGAAAAAAGAAAAAGAGATTCATCTGAGCATTTAACGAAATTGCCATCATAGGCGACGAATGAATGCTTGGTGCAATTAGCAAAAAAGATGTATTTGATCGTTCTTCCTCTTGCAAGCCTGGAAAAGGGCGATGGGGAGAATTCTTATATGGTGTTTGGGTGTTGGCAAAGACGAGACCGAAAGAGGTCCGTTGACATAGACTATGATATAAAATTATACATATATTTGATGGGAATTCTCTTGTTCCAAAAAAGGGATGAAAGAAAATTGCACATCAACGAGAGTGGGAGTGAGAGTGAGATCTAATCGAAATCATCAACCTTATTAGCCCCGGCCCGTTGCCAAAATAGCAAGAGGTCCAATTTGAAGGAGCCTTCAAATTGTGAGACAGAGAGACAAAACTAACCAAAAATGATCAACTGATGAATACTAATAGGGTAAATTCTAATAGTTACATATACGGTGAAAAAGGGTGGTCAAAGCTCTTTACAAGTTGTCATACTTGGTCTTGCACCCCCACCACATTCATCCGCAGAACCATCAAAGTAAAAGACAACTTTTCACTGCTTCTCTAAATGCAGGGGCCTTTTTTAACCCAGCGCCAAAGAGAGTAAAATCCCATTTGACCAGAAAGTCAACGCAATCGTCTCGGTTCCCCTCACTTTGACCAGTGCGGTCAACAGAATCGACGGCATCCGCGGTGTCGGCCTCGACTTATTTCTGAAGCGGGAGCCCGCACAAGAACCGCCCGCCGCAGGACGACCGCCGGAGGCTCTTCCCGGCCAGTTCCCTCATCCCGTTCCAGTCCTTGAGCACCGTCGACGCCGTCGACGAGGACGAGGTCGTCGATTCGCCGCCGTCCGAGACGTCTCCGCCCGAGTCGGGCCACCAGTTCTCGCAAGACTCGCCGCCCGAAACCTCCCCATGCTCCGCCGCCGCACTCAACCTCTTCTTCTTCTTCTCCCTCCGGCGATCGCCTCTCCTCTGCGGCCCCGCCGACTGCCCCATCAGATCGCGGTATCCGATCGCGGACGCTCCTCTGAGGGCCGTGAAGTCGGAGCCGTTGGTCAGCATTATCCCGATGTTGAGAACTCCGTGTATCCTGCGCGGTTAAAGAAGTCGGAATGATTTCGCCGGGAAACTCGCTAAAAGAAAAGAAGGAATTCGATGGAGGTCTCACTTGCCGGAAGGACGGCGAATGCCGACGGCGGTGAAATAAGGGAGCTTGCTGTTACCCACGAAGTCGGGCCAGAGAGGACGGTGCTGAGGAGCAGCCGCACGGAGCCGACGAGGTAGTCGCGGATGTAGCCGACGGCGTAGATCTCGACGGTGACGGCGGAGGTGTGGCTGGAGAGGAAGTCGGGGCCGACCCGGAAGAAGAACTTGTCGTTCCAGGTGGGGTTATCGGAGCCGACCCGGTCGAGGCGGGTGCGGAGCTTGGTGGAGGGGTCGACCCAGACGAGGGAGTAGGTCTCGGTGCGGCGCATGTTGGCCGGGGGCGGCTTCAGGTTCTGGGCGGAGATCAGGTGGAGTTCAAGAATCGCACTTTCGCTGATCTGATCCCTTTCCATCTCTCTTTCCTCTCTCTCTCTTCGGGGTTTTGGAATCCGCGGGTTCTTCAGGAGCTTCTTGATTGATCTTTTTAATGGGTTAGTGCGGTTTTTGAGGGAGAGGGAGAGAGAGAGAGAGAGTTAGGCAAGAAGATGGCGGCGAGAACCGCCGGCGAGTGGAGAGAGAAAGAGAGGAGGAGGAGAAGAAGGGAGGGGAGAGACGGTTGAGGTTAAGTGGTGCAATAATTTTAACGGTTTCTTTCGCGGTTCAGGTCCGGTTGTTGTCCTCTGTGCTGGCACACTGCGAGAGAGAGAGAGAGAGAGAGAGAGAGAATGGTAGAGACTGCTACTCAACAAAAGAGACCATTTTTAAGAGCATTTGCATTCGAGAACCACCATCCAGTCATTGACAATTCACCAGTTAATGTTGAAAATATGACTCGAGTTTTGAGCGCAGAACAAAAATTTTCTAGTTCGAATAACTTTACTAGTGAGAGTTGATTTCCTACTTAAGTGGTTACTTAATCAACTCTTGTTTGATATACAGGAAATGTCTTCACCGTGAAGATCATCTAAGGAGGCTTGCTCTTGAATTACACCCCGAAACAATCCAATTATGTGGAGGTCAATAAATCTTAGGTCAATAAATCTTATAGGAAGATTTGTAAATTCCTCTCTAGGAATATTTCTTGAGGGGTTTGTGAGGCTAAAGATGAGTTATTGGATGAAATTGGAGGTTGGGAATGTTAAGAATATTTGAGTGACTCAAATGTTGTTGCAATTTCCATTGTATCACTCCCTTATTGATGTAAGTCATACCGACCGACCGACCGATCGAATCATATAAACTTGATATTCAATTTATTTTCTCGTTCGATCAGTTGCTTCTCCAACACTTACAGACACACGTGGTCTCTAATTTGGTTCCTGAATCCCTAGCACGCGATGATCATCGTTGGACATCCATTGGATAAATAATGGAGTAGTTTCATGAAGTTGTGTCACTCGGTTAAGTTGCTGGTTTGCTAGTCCCCCGCCCACCATAATAATCAAACGCCAGGCACTGAGGTTATCGTTATATGCTGACCTGATACAGGATCGTGAAGAAGATGAGGTGCGAAATTAATAAGAAAAACTTAAGTGCAATAACTTCAGCTGCTCCCGTTTCAAAAATATTTTCGAATGTTGATGGAGTCAGGATATATGTACCGGCAGCTTGTTTAACCTTGACCTGGGGCTTTTGCCAAATCGAGGAGTGTTAACAAGTCCCAAAATGACAAGACCAAGTAGCGAGATGCAACACCAAGCAGTAATCACGATTTAATGTATGGCTATCGGCCAACCATTTTAAGAAGAAGATGGCTTAAGCTAAAACAGATCCATTTGCGAATAGATTAGGCTCAAGAAGAGGAAGCTACAAAATTTGAGAGAACTTGACAAGCAAAATTCAGAGGCTAATCCTACATCACAGGGTCTAGAGCTCAGCATAGAACAGTTCCTTGTGAAGACCCAGTTGCCCCGGCACCGAGTCCAACATCGAGCCAGAACAACATCTGGTACTGCATTTTCAGTGAACTTAAGTTGGCGGAACCAAGTCTTCCCCACAACGCCATGATGCCACACTCAATATCTTGGAGCTGCACCACAAATATTAACATGCCTCAGGTGCCGAAAACAAATACGAAAGAACAGAAACTGGGGATGATGAAAGATGCTGTTTAAGCTTGCATTGAAATTGCTGAACTTACCTCCACCAATTGTTGCTTCAGGCAATCTCTCTATTGAATACTTGTGCTGTGTAATGAACATGATTGGTACACCAGGGATCTGCCAGTACAAGATGGTATCAGAAACTATTTCCACAGCATATATTCTTATGATGGACAACTAAAGAATTTTCACGTTATTGTACCTTACGGATTCTTCGCTTTAAATCTTGATCACATGTGGCAACAATGTAGCATTTGTGCTGTACAATTCATAAATTTATGTGAGTCTTGAAAGAAAAAAGAAAGAAACCCAGGAATTGAGGTACAAATACAAGGATATCCATCTTCAAAATTCATAATAAGGCAATTCTTAAGCCAATGAGCTTGAACTAAGACCAGGACCATTCGATGGCATATAAATCTGGCAGTTTCCCCTAGAACAGAGTCCTACATTCTATGATAATGCAAAAACAGAAAGATTATCATGTCACAGTCAATTTAACAAATCATCAACCTATTTGCAAGCTGGCGCCAAATAAATAGCGATTAAAAGAGAAATATTCTAATGACATTGAGAAACTTGAGAGGGACTACAGATTAAATTTCATATGTACAGCATCATCGTCCCACACTGGCGAAGCTAAGCTAAGGGCTAAGCTTTTCATTCTACTAAGTTCCAACATTCAATCTCAATGCATTACTTTAACATCGGTTTTTGTAAAGAATACCAATTGGCAGACAATATGCCATCATGTTCGAAGTAAACATAATTATCAGTATCGGGGTCTTGAAGGTTATAAATCACAGCAAGCCAATTCACAAAATCTAAGAAGAGCTCGACATTAAAGGAAGATCTTACAACTCCTGCTTTGATCTAATCCGATCTGAAATTTATCTGGAGTTCCCCATTCTAAATAAAGTTTCAAACAGGGCTGCTGATTTCAGGAACAGAAAAGAAGGAATGCCAACTAATGCCAAAAAACTGGATGCGTACACACCTGAGTAACTCTCTCAACAAGGCAATCATCGGCATAGGTCCCTTTGTGAGTACAAGGCAATCTTTCAAATCGAGGATCTTTTGCTATCCTGTAAATAAACGATGTGCAACGAAACCTCAGATCAGCAGTCATAGTAAAGGTGAAGGAAAAAAGACATTGAGGTAAAGATTACGAAGGTAAAGAGAGAAAACAACTTGGAAATAACAAAAAGAAAGAAACAAAACAAACCTCAAAGCAACACGGTATTTCTGGCCCAGCTTCTCGAGCTCTGCCATCACGCAGTCCGTGATGCAAGGGGTACCTTTAGAGTTAAATGACAGAGAATTCCATATAAGACCATAGAATAGAATGGAGCATGGAAACACAGAATCTAATGAACCGGCAGGCAAAAATAAGAAAATTGGCACTGAAATTAAAATATGAGTAGAAGACCAATAGAACTCACATTTTGCATATAAGCAGTCCATCATTCCCTTCTCCAGATCCAGCTGACAGAAAATAAAGAATTCATGTTGGTTACCATTCAAAATGAATAAGGAAAGCAGGAAAACAGTTGATTTATCTCGTATGAATCCTAAAAGAAAAGGGCAGGAAAACAGCATTGCACATGAACTACAACTAAACCAATTGCTTTTTCATCGCAAGGGTTGATTGGTTGAATTGGATCCAATCAATGTAACAGCACCGGTACAAATAGCAAGTGCTGAGGCCTAATTCCTAAATCCCCTAGAAAGCAACACCAATTCAATGCCCCCAAAAAATAAAGAATTTAAGCAGGCAAAGTAGTTCTCACTTTATTCTGAATGGAGAAATTGATGAAGTTGGTATCCACCAGAACCTGATAAGGCGGTCCCAAGGCGCTGTTGTGCTTGAAGAAGAGCGCGGACGAAACATTTGGCCTGAAGACAATACCAACCAATAATCAATCAATCAAGAAACAAAAAGGCATACGAAACGACGTATTGGGCGAAAAGGAATCGGCTTACACGTTTCTGGGGAGCTTCTCCTTGGAAAGGTCCTTCTTGTTAGGGTTTAGAACCTCTTGCTTGTAACTGAACCCCCACACCACAACAACAACGACAACAACCCATTTTTGTTAACTCCCGATAATCACACGAGGCGAACGGGAAAGCGAAAAGAGTAAAAAAGATTACTTTTTGATAGCTTTGGAGGTGACGATTTTCTTCATGGCGGCGAATTTAGGGCCTTTCTTAGCTCTCCCCATCTCCTCTTTCTCACCTCAAAAAACCCTTCTCGTGGCCTGCGTGTCGTTAGTCGACGACGACGATTCAGCGTGAATTGCTCCTCCTTGCTTCTGGAGTAGGACGATGATGCGCTTCTATACCTACGTTCCCTCGGTCTCCGGGCGCGCCTCTTGTGTCGCGGAGAGAGAGAGAGAGTGGCGGTGGGAAGCAAGGCGGCGGAGGGAAACCGAACGACTGCCGGTTGCACCACCACAATCTGCTGAACTCAAAGATGTAACGAGCCCACTGCGTTCTTGGCCCAGCTCAGTCTTCCAAGTTTCGTTTTTTTTTTCCCTTCCCTTTCTAAAATCATTTTATGCCTTTGTTTGGTCATACACCAATCAATCCTAATAATTCTATCTACTCTATTCTTCCTCGAAATTCTGTCAAATTATTAGATCCAAAAACTAAAAGTTGTTAAAAGAGAAAGCAAAAGTTAATCCCTTAACTTTACTTTTATGATTAACACGTGACAAGCCACATGATATAATTGTGTCACGTAACCCATGTTCGATCATTTTAATATCAATTTAATGGTTTTTTAGCCCCAAATGTCTATCAGTTATTGAATTTAAAATTGATAAATATGAAATATCTTGAAATAAAATTTGAATTATCCTTCCCAAAAGTTTATCTCTTTTGAATAATCTCTTTGATTCTAAATTAAAAAAAAAAAAAAAAAAAAGAGTAAAGTTAAAGTATCTTTGAATATATAAATTTTGATTTAAAGTCAAATTAGGACCAAAAGAGAAATATATGTTATTACATAAATAATACTCATAATTTGAAGCATATATTCTGTTAATTAAATGAAATGATACATCATATATCATGTAAAAAAAATTAAATTAAATATTTTCAGGGATAACATCTTTTATCGTTTGAATAAATTTCTTTAATTAAAAATGGGTAGGTAGGGGCGACCATCTTTGAACGTTATCATAGAAATCCCACATCGACCATCAAATGTTTAGTTTGAGACATTACAATTAAATTATAAAAATTGCAATTTGTTTGAAACAGGCATTTTTACATTTCACTTAGTTTTATTTCCTTCTTTTAGACTCCACTTAAGCCTATGTCATTTTGCAGCAAAATATTTTAGGAAAAAATGAAAATGAAAATAATTTTTTTAAAATCCACTTATTTTGAAACTTATAAATTATAAGAAAAAAAAAACAAATAAGAGTTAAGTACACGAGTTCTAATTTATTAGTTTATTATTTGACATTTAACCGATTAAATAAATCAAATTGACATTTATCCTAGTCAAATTTGCAATAAATTGTATAGTTGTTCCATCCATAAGTACAGATAGAAAAAATCAAGAATAAGCCAAGTTACGTTTAAGCAGGAGGATCAAAGGATCGTCTCCTCTTTTCTATAAAAAGGAGGCTACTCTATTTAGTTTGACGTCTGATAGACGAAAACATACCAAAAGTCTAGACTGAAGGTTTTCAAGAACGCGATCAAGGCCATCATTGTGTTAGAGAAGAAAGAAATAGGGAGATTTTACAATGTGTTGTTGTAATTAGAGATTACACTTCATTTATTGAAACTAAGACAACTCGATATCAAATTTCTTATTTTATTTCGAATCCAAAGTTTTATTTGTGTACAAAAACTTGTCAAGATATGTTTTCAGCGGGCAGTATAACTGATTTATTATTAATGTCTGCCCATCCCTTCAGGAGGGAGACCCGACATGGCCTGACCTAAATAGACGTAATGTATGAGGCAAGGCATCAGCCTAATAGAGTTTGAAGCGAAAAGAGATCCAAATTAACCGAAGGACTCGATCAAGATGAGAGGGCTTTCGTTTAATGAAATTAAGCTGGCGAGACATACAGGAAGATACACTTTCCTAGTTCTCAGGGATCATGAGGTCGAAACGAAATGTTACGGTGGGCACACCTGCAGATTCTTCATTCACGAAACAAGAGATCAGGTATCTTGAGAGGAACCGACCAAAAAAAAGATATCTCGAGAGGATGCTACAATTCACAGTTTTGCTTGTTTGTACATCTATCACTATTACACACTATGATGAGAAAAGAATGGTTATGAGTACATCTACCCAATTAGGCACATCAGCTACCAGAAGGATGCGGGATTTACAGCCAAAAAAGAAACCCCCCCAAAAAACAAGAAATAAACGAAGTAAGAATAGAACCTCGCATGCGAAATTCAGATCGATGCATCCTTCTGGGGTGAAAAAAAATCAAAAATCAAGGGCATGTACCAAACAAAAGAATTTTCACTATAAACCTGGTTTGATCGACTTGATCATAGAGACTTCTTGACAACCATTGTTGAGTTTGAAGTTTCTGTTTCATCAGGCGGAGGCTTCACATACTTCCCTATCACTTTTTGACGATGCCGCTTTTTCATCCTGCCGAGCTTTTCCTTACTCAGTTGCTTTCTCTTTTCTTTCTGCCGTTGGCGTTGGTTCCTCTCTCTTTCATATACACCCTGCCACATCACTTCCCCTGTTGAAGGCCACAACCACCTCCTCCTGGGTTTATCGGAATCATATTCTTCTGCATAGTCCTCATCCATACTCTTCAGCGTGTCATATGAGAACCATTTTACCCACATCCGCCCTCTTCGGTCCTGCAACCTGTGCTGTTCCTGCATGACACCGGTCTCTGGATCCAGATATACCATTCTCCTGGCACTGTGGTACGCCCAAACATTCACAAGAAGCTCCAGCACTCTTGAATAGCAATGCTTGTCCTGCAAGAGATGCATCCATGATATGGTTCCTCTTACCGTTCCATCAAAGTGAAATTAGCCAGATGCTTTAGAACATACAGTCACTGCGTTCTAATTTTCCCAAACCTATATAAACTACAGATTGTGTATGCTTCCAGTCATTCATCCATCTCAAATTTGTTAAGTTTATTTGTGCATCCCAATGATGCGCTAATAAGGATCCTGTTTTTGAAACGGTGGTTTTTTGAACCAGGATGTGATTTAAAATGGAGGCCGAGTTGATAAGACCAATCATAGCTTCCAGTATGCAGCATGATAAGATGGCAAGAGAGTTTACTCAATGAAAGCCCTAATTGAAGATTCAAATGGCAAATTTCAAGAGAAGCAATTTACTTTGGACAAACTCAGATAACAGCGTCCTGTCTGATGATGCTCATCATACATCTGTGCGTCCAATGCATCAACAAACATCCTGCACAAGGAATGACGCACTCCGATACTTTAGCACATGCTTACTGAAAACAAGACTGATGATTGGGTCTTGATTAATTAGCCTGTGACCATACCTCGAGAACATCACAAATTCCAGGAAGGACCTAGTTGGCAATGCCCAGCTCTTCATGACGGACCATGTATCACCATCTACAGGCATAGGGGGTAAAGCATCCAGATCATGTTTTAAGCCATACATCCTCTGAAGAGCCACAGAGAAGGCATACCTTCAAAAATCCACCCAGGTAAGAAAATCAGCAATAGAGAGAGACACAAAAACAGAGACCACAATCAACACCAAGTGATGTTTTAAGACTAACTTGCAGTTTCCAGCATTAATGGAGTCACAGAAGGACCAAAAGTCCTGCTGCAATGGATTTCTTGGGTCCTGGTCCATCCGCACCCAAAAGTAAAATGTGTCCCCATGCTTACGTGTCTGGATAGCATCCAACAATGCTCTTTCAGCAACACCAGACAGGGATGCCTGTTTCAACCCCATGTTAAAATGCGTCTGAACAGGAAACTACATAATCTTAAGTCACACCCTTTTCCGAACATAGATTCCACAAAATCATTTTGAAAAGTGGAAGTATGGATACATCTGGAGGTTTATATATTTCATCCAGTCTTTTATTAGACAGCTGGAATGAGGTCTCTTCAACCAATGGGCATGGAAATCAAATTTAGGCTCTTTAAACCCAACGAATAGTCAATTATCATTCAAGGCATATTTTTACACCCTATTTTCCTACTTTGACCTTCGAATTTACAGACGTGGGAGACATAGGTCAGACCTGCTTGACCTTTTCTAAAAGAAATTAAACTTCTCTCCATGGACCTTTACTCATCATATCCAAGCATAGACACAGCATTTCGAACAATGCATGACTAGGTTAGCTAGAGCTTTGTCCAATATATGTCTTGACTGACTGATCTATGACGCTTAATAATAATACAGTTTTTAATAATTTTGACGATTACCAAACCAGTCTCCATAAGTTCTGGGCATTGCCTCACCACAATTACGCAGTAAGGTCAGAGATTTATGTTGTTGGATGCCACTAGCTTAACAACTGGCTATTTTCACAGAGAGAGATACAGATAACCACTACTTGAAAATTGTCTTTGAGTTTCCAGGTTTAGAATGGAGCTCAAACATATACCTTCCTCGCTGTTGCCCTCCAACACTGGAAGCCTATCCAAGGATTCTTGTGTATGCGGTCAATTCTGTTTGCAATTGCGAAGTAGGCCCCAAAGTCACCCAATGCATCTCGGTAATATGGATTACTAAGAAGTGGAAGCCGAGAAGGTGCATCAATATCATCAGCTCCAGGTCTTCGCCCTTTGGTTGACTGCAATCACCAGGTAAAGTGTCAAATTCAAGGAATTCGTTACTTCGCACTCATGGCCCGAATTAAAACACTATAGACATACATCAAGAACACCTTGACCAGGGTGTTTTGGTGTTCTGAAAATTCTAAGCTTTAGGTGATTTATAATAGAGTTCTCTACCTTGTGATTCATATGCTTTGCAATTTTTAGAAACCTCAATGCCAATTATTTTTACAGCTAAAGTCCTTCATTGGCAAAGAGATCAAAAGATTAATCAAGATTAGAACCATACACATATAAACTAAAATTTTAGCGAATGATCTCAGTGAACCTCAGTAGTTCAAAAAACACCGGACTAAAGGATCAGCACTGCGATCATCTTCTTACAGCATACCTTTAGGATGTATGGCATGTCTTTCCCTTCGGATATGTGCTAACACAAGAACATCAAAAAGCTGTTTTCAGTTCATAACTTCAGTTTTGAAATTGTCCTAGTTTTCCTTAAAAGTGTTCTGAAGCGCACTGTTTCCAATGTTTTCATTCTCATATGGAAATTAAAACAGAAATTTTCAAGAATTCCTAGGAACCAGATGGGGCTTTAGTCGATCAACATGAGAGGAAAGATAATATGAGAATTTTAACATGCATAAGGCATCTCACCAGGAACCAGATGGGGCTTTAGTTGATCAACATGAGAGGAAAGATAATATGAGAATTTAACATGCATAAGGCATCTTACCAGTCCAATCCCATGATAGATTGAAGAAACATGCAGAAAGGGCCAGACTCCTTCTCCCAAGTAAGGTTCATAAATTCCAAGGGGCTGACCAATCCTTTCAAGGTCCCGTTCATCCCTTTCATGCAGATCATTTTTTAATCGATCAGCCTTTTTGGCACTCTTATATACTTCTTCCCATGTTCCATGAGGTTGATCACTTCTATCTTTTAGCTGCATTAAATTTAAGCAACAAATGAACTTTCACAAGAAAGTGAGAATTGAACACATCAAAATGTGTAAATATTACCTCCTGCTCCTCCCTTCTCTTTCTAGCAGCAGCCACCTCTATATACTTTTCTTCCTGCCATATGCCATATGAAAATGCATCATCGACAGCATTCTTTGAGCTGGAGCTCTCCTTTTGAGTATGGTTCCATCGCTCCTCAAACTTGTCCAAGAAAAAGTCACTCCGCAAAATTCTCCTCTGATACGCTGGTCTCGGGATGGTTTCAAATAAATCCCAGTGCCACTCTTGCTTGTGTTTAGGAGATAATTCAGAAACATCCTTTGGAGGGGCAACTTCAGATGGCAGCTTCAGAACTACTTGAAGTAATGATGCATACCCTTCAACAGTCTCTGATACCATGAGGTCCCTACCAGTAGTCTTTCCCCTTGCAGCAATATTATGAGCCAGAGGCGAAACTTTTCCTTTTGGGGCAACATGCCTTATGATTTTTGACAATATCTTGACATTGTCCTTTGGGAAAAGATAGCCATTGACCCCATCATCAACCTGACCATCATCAGCAATATATCAATAGAGAGCTCAATGAAAATGCTCTCAAGATTGAGGATAGTAGTAGAAATTTTGGATCTTATTGCACTTTGTTCCAAATATTCCCTGACTAATGTTATAGTCCCCACCCACATGAGCACCACATGACAATGTTGTCCCAAATACTCTGTGACTAAATTGATTGTGCCAATCCACAAATAACCACCACAAGACAATGCTGACTCAGATTTCATCATTCGAGAGAAGTTACTACAACTAAAAATGGACTAACACCATTCCTTAGATGGTTCTGTCTTAAGACTCATTTTTTAGGAACAATGGCAGTCAATTACACCTTTGGCCACTACTTAGTAGAGAAAGAGTGAACAATCAAGAAAATAGCAATATGCAAGTAAGATGCTAGTTTTATTTTTTCCAAGACAAAGCAGTCAAACAACATGAGGAACAATGACCACAAGAAGAGGGTGCAGTTTGGCTAGATCAACACGTCCCCTACTGTAAGAGGGCACTGGGCGAGCCACTCAATGGAGTGAAATTTGATGCATGTACTCCCTCAATCGTACATTGTCTCTGTATTATCCACAAATTACATGCACACAGGATACTTTTGATGGTTGGCTTGCATTATGGGAAACCAACAGTTAGAAACTTACGTATTTTCTAATAACAGCGAGCTCAGGAGCTATGATTGGCTTTCCATAGCACATTGCTTTCACCAGAATTTCTGGAAAAGACTCTTCCTCAAGAAAAGAACCATATATCACAAGATCAGCTATGCCCAAGACAGCATCAGCATCCTGGTCAACAGCCTTGTACTCCACAATTCCGCTAGGATATCTCAGATTATGTGCAATGGCCTAAATAAATAAAACAATATAATCACTTCACACGATCGAAGCTAAAAAGAGCCTCTCTAACTGCAAGAGACGTAAAAATTTACCTCCACAGCCAAGCTGTAATTGCCAAGTGAGCCACTCAGAATAAGGATTTTGAGATGGGAAGTAGAATCCTTATTTGATGGGAAATCAGCTAAAAGCGGTAGTATAGACTCTAAAATTAGTGCATGCTCCAGCCACAAACCCTTGTACAAAAATTGACTTCCAACAATTGCAATCACAATATCATTAGGTCCAAGACCCGATTTGTCTTGCATGTCGTCTTTGTATGATGCCATCATATTGTTTGTTTCCCATGCTTCAGCTGGTGAACCAGGAATAACTACAAAGTTTCCACTGTCGAATGCAGAGAAGATCATCTGTCCATTGAAGAACAGACTAAAATCAAAACAATTTCAGACAGAAGGCTTCGGTACTTGGGAGACAATAACCGAAACAGAAAATGGGAAGTTTTTGTCATTTCACTTGCGGTCTCCAAGAATTTTTAGGCTTTGTCTACTTACAGTCTTCATTAGAAACTTAATCTTACTTCCCAGTTCAGAAAGGAGGTAAACAAACGGACAAAAGGAAAGGAAAAGAGAAGACTCAGTTTGATGAAGAAACTTGAGCCGAGTCCTCATATTAGTTTATTCCCAGCCAAGCAGTTATTGATTGTTACACTTTCAATTTCAGATACTCCTTACATGATGGGATAAGATTCAATAACTGTTACTGGATCAAAAGGAGTATTTGATATTTGAACTTACTGGCTGCACATAATTTGAGAAGACAACAGCAGTGGCATGATTGAGTGTCTTTTTCCAATGATTTGTGAGTTCTATCTGCCCATGTGAATTGTACTGTTTTAAGCGAATAGCTAGTGCTGCATCGTGGATGGTCCATATGAGAGGCAAAGACTTGAAAGGCTCCTGCAGAAAACTGCAAAAAGTGAAATCATTCATATTCATTGAGCAAGAACAAGCCTAATGCAAGGACAATCCAAGGCATCAATGAATATTGCAAGCCACTCTTAAGTCAATGAACCCTAAGTCAACTCCTCATGAAGCTCACTGGAGCAATGGATAGTTGGCAGAAAACGGCCAAATGAACCTATTCTTGGTCCTCGGCCTATGAACCATAAATCCTATTTCCTTGCCTAATTCATGACTAAGACTGATGCGATGTAGAACAAGCACTTTCATTTATAAGAGATACAACATAGAAGCATGGGAACTGAAAAAAAAAGAAAAAAAGTAAGCATGGAAGCAACAAAGTTCCTAATTTAACTAGGCCTACATAAAAGACTTAGGAGTCGATATACTAGCAACACCGACTGCTTCAATGAGATGAAAGTGTCTAGCATCTTATCTGATCATCAGCCATTGTTGAAAGGCACAATTGCATCCCTTTGACAGCTAAATATTAAAATATCTAAAGACAGACAATTGCTACAAATTTATTTACTGACTGAGAAGAAGCAGACGAAAATAGGCAAAGCTTACCTGGTAAATACATCCGCAGCTTCAAGAGAATTAATGATTATGCCATTGAAGCTGCAGAGAAGTACATATTAGTCAGGTAGGATGGAGACAAAAGGATGAAATTGCAGGAACTGTAGAGTTTACAGCAATAAATTCACATTGAATTGTCAAATCAAAGACTGTATCAACCTCATAACCATGGTAAGCAAAATTATAAACAGTGAGGATGAGTTGAGGCGATAATGCCTTTCCTTTTGTAATATAAATGTCCTTCATAACAAAGTTATGCTTTCTACGAAGAAGTTTCCTTTTGTAATATAAATATCCTTCATAACAAAGTTATGCTTTCTACGATCTTCTTCGAAGGAGCAACTTATGTTATTATGTAAGCACGCATACAGACATTGCAGAGTTAATAACATATAAAGTCCTTGAGACAGCAATTTGGAAGATAATGAAATTCCAATCTTCCCCTTAAAAGGGAAAAAAAAAAAAAAAAAGGATAAAATGAACCCACTGTGAAGGAACATACGGACAGCTATATCAACAAATGACAAGTGCGTTAATCAACAGAAACAAAGTCCCACATCACCTGCACATACAGAAAGCAGAAGTCCTACTTACATACTGGTAAGGAAGACAAATAGGAAATATGATCCCAAAAGCAAGATGCTTAATGAAAAGGACAAAAAAGAGTAGCATGAAAAGTCATACTTTAACCAATCAACAAAGAAGTCTGCCTTGTCCCGGTTCTGAATAATTGTAATGGAAGCTCCTAAGCTTTTCCAGACATCACGCACTGGACCATCCTCAAGTGAAAATACCTGTTTGAAGTTTGACTTATTGGTTATTATAGGACATAACTCAGTTGCAAAGTGTAATGCTGAAGACTGAATAGAACACTGTCTCTAGACACTTTACAAAAACCCCTGATCCCCACAACAACCTCTTATTCAGCGGAAGCAATTTTGGGAATAAAAAAAGATAAATAGTTATGCATCTCCTTCGGCAGTTAGTTGCTCAGCTGCATGAAAAATGATCAGTGTAGACACTTCAATCCACGAGCCTAATAAATTTCACCTGCTCGGTAATATTTAATGTCCCACATCACACCTCACACAAATTTCCGACATCCTGGGAAATGGGAGAAGTACAGAACTTAACCATAGAAACACCAAGAATTAACTGCAATCTTCACAGACACCATACGAGTATAGGAAAAATTATGGCAATCAAATACTTCTCTACCTAGTTACCAAATATAAACATTACAGAATCTACAAGTGGATAGAATATGAATGTCAGTCAGTCAGGACCTGAAATTCATAACCAATCTCTCGGAGGGCAGCTGCAACAGTCACCATTAGTAGCTTCTCTGGATCAGCCACAAGATCACCAAAAACCTTCCGCACGGAATGAAAACACCACATTAGAACGTGGCAATAGCATGGCCGGAGAAGAAATCACAACTTGGCAGTACACAATTTCCAGGATACTCAACCACGACTCAACGGCAGGAAATATTGCAATTTTCCAGTACGTCAGATTTCGACATAGATAACAGAAAAAAAAGAGCCATGTAGAAGCTAAAAATTCCAACACTACACTGAGTAGTTATTCTGACCAATGCAAGCTGGGGTTTGAGGTGTCCATAACGACGGAGAGTCAAGTTCTGAGCGTACGACTGGCTCAGCACACTACCAGCTTCCTTGCGGAATCGCTCGAAAACCTTCGAAGCCCCGAATCTGATGTCCTTCCCAAAATCTAGGCTCCCTATCTCCTTCAGGTGCACCAAATCGCCAAGAAACGTCTCCTTCCGCTTGGAAGGGGCCAGCGATTTGTCCATCGGCAGGAACAGCTGGAACATGACCACGATGCAGAGGAAGGCGACCACCGCGCACATCCATTTCTGGAAATCTAGCTTGGTGACGAGCAGGAACCGCGAGAGCCTCGATCTGGCTCGGACCGCCCTGACCGACGACTGCGTGCGGAGAGGCGGCTCGCGCTTCACCGGGAGGCTGCCCTCCAGCGAACCCATCCGGAAGCCGGAATCAAATCATCATCGGCGCCCGCCCCCTCCCGGAATCGATTCGAAGCGCGCGAGAAAGGAGCAAGCAAAAGCAGCGGCGGCGTCGGCAGCAGCTGCGGCGGCGGCGGCGGCGGCGGCGGCGGCAATGGCGATTTGCACGAGTGGATGATGATGCGACGCGGAGCGAGCTGGCGAGAGCGACTCAGTGAAGAAGCTTGTGAACTCAGTAATGAAGAGAGAGAGATTTTGTTAGAACGCAGTTGACGCTGGTTTTTATAGTTGGCCGAATTTTTCGAGAGGAGGTGAAGAAACGGGATGGACTTGGAATTGATGTTGCTTTACTGTCACTGAAAATTTTACGAAATTCGCTTTTCTTTTTCCCCCCCGTGAATTCAGTATCCCTTGTTTATAGGGAGGCTGCACTAATTTAAAGCGCCCTATTTATTAGGTAGACGCATTATTAATAATCCTATTTAATTTTATATTCTTTTTTTTATATATATCTTCTTGTAAATTGGATAAGCATTAGATTTGCATAATTGAATACTTGAATCTATTTCATTTTTTCTGCTAGATCGCGTTTCTCGAAATGGTTATAATTCGACGCAGTGAAGTTAAAAGTATGTCGCGTACCATAAATTCAATTTCGAGGATTTTTTATGTCGTTTCAATAAAAGCTTTAAGATCGTAATTTAGTAAGTGAATTCAATTAATGCCCTCTTTTTCAAAGTAAAATTAAACTTTTTTTTTTTGTAATTGGGAGTGCCTTCTAGAGGCGGGAATATTTATAATTAAAAGTCCACGACGTAGCTGCGAGTTTTATTAATTTGACAGGATTGGAGAGCCAACTCCTTATGGAAGGGGCAATCACCATGCGGCCTTGATAAGGTTTGTTTAAAGTAAACAATAATTTCAAAAAAAAAAATTGATCTAAGTTTCAATGACCGACGAGACGGACAACTGGATTTGTAGGCAGACATGTGGATGGATCGTCACGCTAATACTACAGTGCTTCTCTCTTTTTATTTTTATTCCTTATTTTATTTTATAGTGCTTTTTTTTTTCTATTTCTTATTTTATATTATAGTGGTTCAGTTATCCCATTTTGTTATGTCGCTCAAATTCGCTTCCGTGTATGTCAGCTTCAATCAAGGAGGCAAGGAAGAATCAACAAATAATTTAATAAAAAAGAATAAGTCGAATTAATTAATCAAATGAAATGACCCTGGACCCGACTTTTTCGTCTTTTGTCCGTTTTCCGTTTTCAAATTCAGCAACAATTTCGATTTTCCGACTCTTTTTTTGTTCCCCTCCCGGGCCTATCGCTATTGCCCGTCACTCACTGTCGACCGACACTACAGGGAAGGGGGGCAATATTGCAATATTGCAATATTGGATTTTCATTCTTTTTCTGTTTTTTTTTTTTTTGGTTTTGGGAGAGGGATGTTTTGTCAATTTTAGGATCCGATCACGCGGATTTTCTAACGGAAAAAAAAAAAAAAGAAAGTCTTTGCTTGTTGCAGAATCAACGCCGGAAAAAAAAAAGTGTTTCGTAATCTTTTTTCGTAAATAACGGCGAGGACCATGATAAGTCACGAAAATCGGCTCATTTATCCGGAGCATGGAGTGCTCTCAAAGGACCCCCATAGATGCTAAGTGCAACGTAACTCAAAGAAGCTTTTACATGCGCGAATCGATCTGCCTTTGATGCTTCTTCTTTTATATGATTCGTGATACAAAGAATCAATAAAAACTTGGCCTTGCGATAGGCAAGATCTTAATCTAGGTGATAATGTAACTAAATGAAACAGAGGCTCTTCCCTCTAACGAGAGCCAGCAGCAACCGCAAAATCGAAACTGGGAGTGTTATGAGCTGCAGAATTTGATGTATAGTCCTCTGACTTCATCTACCTCGGCACGTCACGGCAGCAGCAACAAACAGCCCCAGAAGTCAGCATTAGCAAGGGTTAATTCGTCGCAGAGCGTCGCTTAAAGGAAAAAGGCGGCGATGAATTTCTCACAACCTGCCAAGCGGGGACTCATTGGCGTGATCGTCCACCAACCAGAGACGAAAATCCTTGAACCGCTTTATCTTCTTCTCGAAACCTGTAATGTAGTTGTTGTGGATTATAACATGCATGTCCTTGGTTTCATGTACCCATGTCTGATTCTTGAAATAAAGGCCTCCCGTGGGGAAGGCTTTCTGGGGCAGCAGGTAGAGATCAACCTGCAGATGGAAGAAATATAGGCGGTCATGAGTATGACAGGAGTAATATGCAAATTGTGTTGGTGCAGCATCTATTAATTTCACTCGATCTCTATGTAGCAAATGCCTCGACAAATCATTCTGAATCATAATCAATTGATAGGACTAGGTGCGAAACACAGGACCGAGTTCTCTACTAAAAAGGTTGACCAGATGACCAAGAATTATCTAAAGTGCATTAAGGAGTTTCTCAAGTTCCATAAATACGCCATCTGAATCAAGAAATGATCCCTACTCCGTGAATAAAATAGATATTTTGAACAAGATGAGTATAAATGACGACAAACACAAGCAGATGTCAGTGTTTGTGGTGATTTTGCTCTATAGTCCAATCATTCATGGCGCCACTTTACCGTGGAATAGTGATGCATTCTCCCAAAAGCCATGGCATTAGAATAATTGACATGTGCTGTCCAAATTAGACTCAACAAACCTGTCCAGAGGTTTTCATGAGTGCCCAATTAAAAGCAGGCTGATCATTGGCCTTTTTTGCTCTCGTCCATGGTTGAGCTTGAAGTTCCTCGATCCACTTCTTCATCACAAGTTTTGCACCAACAGTGGGACGCAGGAAGATCATACAGCTACAGATATAAGTCCGACCCTTTTTTCCAGGAGGCGGTAAATCATGAGAATGGTTCAGGGGTTTTGGCTGTTCAAAGAAGAACGAGTATGAATATTAATAATGAGAACAATGGACTCCATTCATACTTTCAGACTGTAAAAACCAGGTACACACAGCATACTATTGATAAGATGGCAGACTGTAAAACATGATTTCCATGCCCATCGGTTGAAGAGACCTCATTCCAGTTGTCTAAATAAAGACAGAAATAGGTGAAACATACTAAACTCCAGATGCATTCGTGTTTCCATGTTTCAGAATGTTTTTGTTTACTCTATGTTGAAAAAAGGGCGTGACTTAAGATAAAGCAGTTTCTTGGTCAGATGCATTTTATAATGGGGTTTAACAGGCATCCCTGCCTGGAGTTGCTGAAAGAGCATGTTGGATGCTATCAAGACTCGTAAGTATGACAACACATTTTACATTTGGGTGCGGATGGACCAGGACCACAAAATCCATTGCAACAGGACTTTGACTCCATAAATGCTGGAAACTGCAATTAGTCTTAGAACATCACTTGGTGCTTATCGTGCTCTCTGTTTTTGTCTCTCTCCACTGCTGATTTTTTTAACTGGATGGACTATTGAAGGTTTGCCTTATCTATGGTTCTTAAGAAGATATAAGGCTTAAAACATGATTTGGATGCTCCAGACTATTTGAAGGCACGGCACGATTCTCATGAATGCTGACAATCAAGTTACTAACCGTGCAATTTACATGAACTTTCAGAACAAAGACAGAAATATTACCGAAAATAGAAAGGAAGATGAAAGCAACATTCCAGCTGAACAAGCACCATTACAAATCATTGAATAATGTCTCAATAAATGTGACAGAGAAAATATAGCATAATAAAAATTGTAACTACAAGAGATTGTTCCTTCACTTCATGTTCTTTTCCCCCTTCACTTGTCATAGATGGAGTGAAATAGAGCCAACATGCAAAACTTTACTCCACTAAAAATACTATGTATGAGAGAAACATTAGTTCCAAGGATTGGAATACTTACAGCAGCCATGTCATCGGTGAAGTACACATCGTGTTTTCCTTCCAAATAAGGAAATGGATCAGCCAACCAAACCATATCGACATCATTGTACATAACATTATACCCAAGCTCCAAAATGTCCAGCAGATGGCGAGGTCTTCGTGATGTAAAATTGAAGAACCCCTTGAGACAAAAGAAAGAAAAGGGAACCAAGCTTAGGAAGGCTGTCCATTGAACTCGGAAAACAAACAACCATCACGAAAACAAAAGGACAACAAACATGAACCCACCAATCGACAGCTATAAACAAGCACATCAGAATACAATGACACTCCCCCAGGGAGAGGAATGCTCAGATTCACAATATTACGCCTCTACTAAGACTCCTGGGGGCTAAGATTATATCAAGCACCTCAGCAGGTAAAAGCCAACCGCAGCTCGATTAACTGGCAATCCAGCATGGGTTTCTGATGACAACTGCAGCACCTAGCATTTCTTACTTACTTACTCATCTCTGACAACAAACAAACTACAGATTCCTCGGGTGAAGTCTATAAAGGCCATAACATAATCGCAACAAAGGCACCATCAATCTCATCTGCTAAAGACCACATGAGCATTGGCTCAACTCAATTCCCAGTAAACCCAAGCATACCTGAGAACCGAACTTATGCGCGGTCTGCGCATCGGGAGCCGGAGGGATCAACACCGCGTGCCCGGGCCACCTCTCATTAACCTTATAAAGCGTGGCGTAGTCCTCGGCGATCACGAGCACCTTCTCGTGGTGGTTTTGCCTGGCGATGCTGATCAACCAGTTGTTGAGGAAGGGCAAGTAGGGCTGGCTCACGGCGCACACGATCACCGTCCCGTTCTTGGCCACGACCGACACCGCCTGCGCCAGCGTGTAGTCCCGCCACTTGGTGAGCGCGGGCCTCGTGCTCCAGAAGGCGCCATCGTGCATCTCCGACCACGGCATGAAGACGCCGAGGACCACGAGGACCGCCAGCAGGACCAGGAGGCCGGCGCGGCCGAAGATCGACGAGTGCTTCTGGGCGAGCGCCGAGGAGCGAGGAGACGACGGTTCGCGGAAGTAGGAGAGCGTGGATGGGAGGGACCTCTGGTGCAGAAACGACGACATTGCTCGTGCTTGCGGAGGGAATTGAAGGAGAGTTGGGGAATGGAGTGTGAGTCGGTGCGACTACGCCGCCGCCGCTACGCCCCGTGCGACAGAGGCGAGGCGAGACCGACCTCGAATCTCGCGAGCTGCAGGGGACTGGGGAAGCGGCCGAGCATCGGAGGCTCTCCGATGGATCGCGAGGGCTTCGGATTAGGTCGAAGACCGATGGGGATGGCGATTGAGATCGAGAGGCGAATCGATCTTTCGAGGGTAAATGGCGCGACCGCGCGGTTAGATGCAGCTTCGATGGGAAAACAGTCGGATCTGAACTGTGACATGATGGCCTCTTTTCTCGTTTTCTTCTTCATTTTGCGGTCGGCACGTGCGACCGCGAGCTGCGTACCTGCATCTTTCCCCCCCTCCCCCCTCTTTTCCAATTTGTGCTGTGAATTTCCATTCTACTAAATTTGAATCTATTAACCTGTGGATCACAAATCAATTTACCAAATTTACTTCAATTTATCATTCACCACGCCCCACATTATCGGAGGGTTGTGATTGTAGATAACACATCTTAAAATTTGGCCATGTGTGTTAAAAAACTCTTGATGACTATGATTTGGTTATATCTTCAATTTAACTTTTAATGAGATAGTCTTTTTGATCAATCTTGGTCACAAATTAGGCATATAGCGTTGAAATAAACTGCGATGGTGCATTTTTGGAGAAGATCGAAAAGCTGCTTGGGGGGGGATTGGGAGATATGAGACTGTTATACTTATTGATGGAGCGTCACAAAGAATTGTTAAAGCTGATTGTGCTGTTTTGGCAGAGGTCCTAGTTGCAAAGGAAGTGTTACAATTAGCACGAACTACGATTTATCAGAAATGTGAGCAGGAAAATGATTCCTAGAGGGTCCCTGATGCACTGGTGTAAGAGCAAGCTGGAGTGCGACGGAAGATTGCACCTGTTATTCAGGACATGAAGATGTTCAACAGAGATATGGAAAAGCTTAGAGTTAGTATAGTTAAGAATAAGTGGTAATGCCGTTGCTAATTGGGTAGCTACTCTTTCTAGGAAAGGAAGAGTTTCTTTAGATTGGGTTAACAATCCTCCTTTGTGCAAAATGTTGATGAAGGAACTGAAAAGCTTTCCTCCTTAATAAAGAGCTTTTGGCGTTGTAAATTCTCGTTCCAGCAGTGAAAGTGATCTGATGTTGTCGTGTGGTCCAAAAAGGAAAAACATGCACATGCTTTGTCATTGTAATTCACCCGAGCTGTGATGATCGAAGTCACAAAATAAGTAAGAGTAATGATCCTATATTTATCTTTATAGCTCAATCTCCTTTCAAAAAGCATTCAGACTCGTTGCAGAGTTCAACCTCTACGCACCCTGGCACCGGAAAATAGTTGACTAATAGGATATATAACACGGTGAATTCAAACTCAGTGGCACAAAATGCCATACAGGACACGCCATCTAGGGAAGGACGGCAGCTCACACTTGTTCAATACTATACAAGTATACAGTTATAGTACCACTGTCTTCTAGGATGACTCAATCTAACAGCCTGCCATTACTATTCCAAGTTGCTTGAGCCGGGCAAAAAGCAGCCAACAGTTCAACCTGTGGGGATCAACTCAAGGACGCACTGTATAGCAAAATTGATAGGCAACTTCTCAACGCTAGTTCCTTCTCGAAGATGAAGAGGATGAACTCTCAAAATATGTTGGCTTTGGTGTCGAGGGGCAGCCCAGAGACTGGATCAGCTCACCCACAGTTAGCACTTTGAACTTATGGGGTGTATTGGTAGCGATGTTATCGACACGGTGCTCAAAAATCTTCCCCTTCTTATCAAATTTGTATTGAGAAGTGCCGTCGAATCGACCGCGACTCTCCCACGGGACTCGAGGAATTCCGTGAACAGTCCACCGAACCATCAAGACATTTTCGACTGGCTGCCACACACTAATGATGTCAACCCACAAAGCTCTGAAAAATATTCTTCCATGGAATCGTAATCCCCAGAAGATAGATTTGTAGTTCTCAATTCCCATGAAAGTGTTGAGCGGATCTTTGAAGACTATGTCATCCCTACAGAAAGCAAAGAAGAGCATCTTACATTGATTTCCGAGACACCACTTAGAATGGCTATTAGTATTTTCCTATAGGGAAAACCACAAGCTTTGGGAACTTCCAAAATGTGCATCACCATCAAGAACAGTCATTAGTTAGACGGTCAGTATTAGTACATAACACCAAGTTAAGTGCATACAGCCCAGAAAACTAAAAGCACAGTTTTATCTCAAAGTGGTACAGACTAGATATGAATAAGCATAGGTCTCCAAATAGAAAAGAATTACCAGCACAGATGAGCATCCAGAGTTCACCCAGTAGTCAGATGGCATACACAAGCAAAAGGCACATCAAGAAAACACCGCAGCTGTGTGATACTTCCTTATGACCATCAAGAGAGCATATGCACATATATAGGAGCTCCCTCCCAATCTAGTACCGGTGCATATGAGAGCACATAAATTTCGAATTCTTCCAAGCTTAAGAAAACATGTAATGTGACTGTCATGTATTAAGAGATACCAGATTATACCAAATTATACCTGCACCCATCCTGGGCATAAGCACTAGTGACGACCCAAGTTCAGAATACAAGAGCAATGAGCAAGGTAAATCAGCTCAAGGGGATCAAATATCTAGAATTCACAGTTGGTTCCATGTCAAAAGATTGGGTAATCATTCAGGTTCAGCTCAATTCCTGTTTCCTATTGATGATTCCTGAGTGTATTTATACATTGAAACTTATGCTGATAATAAAAATCACACATGGGCTCTGGCTAAAATCAGGCACTTACATACCTAATGAACTCCTGAAGAAACCATCTGATGGCTCTATTAATCCGTAGTAACAGATGAATAGTTACATCAGTTTATAATGAAACCACCAAGCAACAAGCATGGCTATGAATTTAAAGTAGGCACATCTCCTTTTAGTAAACCACGATCGGCCACACATGCATTTATAAACCGAACACGAAACCGCCTGTTCACTTACTGAACAATGGGACCTGAACTAACATAATTGATCAAGCTCTTGTACTTGCACCAATTGCAACTTTGTCTAGCATAAAAAAGTTGGGAATTTTACTTTGGGCCAAAAATTACCACTAGTCAAATAATCATTTTGCTTAAAATCCACCAGTTTTACCCAAGCAATCCATATGCTTAATTTGCATTAGCAACGGTGTCACTCATCAACTGAAACTAATTAAGAAGAGCTAAACATTCTCAAAAAAACAAAGCTTTTCGACCACAGAACTGACACAATCGCGTAATTCATTCGTCCAGAAGCTAATTAACCAAACAGGACATCATCAATAGGTTCAAACCTGTAGATATCGAAATTGAGCTCCCTGTAAAACAGCTCCGGAAAGCCCTCGCGCAAAGTGCGAATCGCATAGCCCATATTCAAGTAATAATCCTGCTCCTCCTCCTCCTCCTCGCTCTTCTTCACCGGAGCAGGGAATTGTCCGTACAGTCTCACATACTGATCGCAATCCGAAGAAATCCTCAGCTCGGCGTCCTTCGTCCGCGCTCGGAGTCTCACCCTAGACCCCAAACCCTCGTTCCTCCCGACCTTGAGATTTCTCGGACTAGGGCTCAGGGAATAGAATTCATTCGCGGCAAATTCCACGCGCCGAACGGCGCGGAGCGTGGGGACTTCCGGCGAGAGAATTTGAACGGCCATGGCGACCTTGCTCGGCGGTGCGATCAAAAAAAGTGCGGAGGATCAAGGGCGGGTGAAACGACAAAGCGACATTTTCCCGAGAAAATTGCGACTGGAGATGAGATATTTTCTTAGCCAGACGGAGGAGGAGGAAAATGGGGAGTGGGCGGACATCCGTTTCGGATAATAAAGGGTTCTCCTTGTGGATAATTAGAATTATCGGGTAATTAAAAATTATTCGATTGGTCGTTGGGATTTATCGCCTGCGGACAAGGGCCCTGGCCTTTCTCTGGGGCCGACCAATCAAAGGTCGTTGATTCATGAAGGCAAAGGAATGTGAGCCGCCCGATTCCAAATTTTAAGTTATTTTAATAGGAAAAACTTCAGGGATTCTCGCTCCCTAAAATTGATAGGCCATATCGATACGACGTTTTGCATCTTCCGTTTTAAATCGATGGATTGGAGATTAATCTCGATAGTCATCGTGACACGAAATGGAATAAACACAACTTGTTCTACATGCAAATCATGGTAGTTATTGAGTCGATTGGAAAATAAGAGAATGTACATGACATTGGCCGGTGAATATATGGACTGAGAGGAAAGATCAATACACATGTGGTTACATAAGGAGGTATGACATGGGTTAAACAAACTTATTTGCAACCAAGAATGGTAGCTTATTACATAGTATGACACAAGGTGAAATTAACTTTTTAGACGGAATGCTTGATGGAAGAGCTATATCCAGTTTGATCATCATAATATTTGGACCACAGCATCACGCCTCCATACTTAGCAGATCTCTTGATGGCGGGTAGTACTTTGGAAGTAAGATCCGATGCGGGAATAAATCCATTATTAGCTGCATCCGGAGCCGCGGGCAATCCCAAGAAGATTTTGCCGGCCTGGATCGAAGTCCATTGCTTCCATGCATCTTCGAAACTACCCATGTCCCCAGAACTGTATTGCATGGCGGATTGTTGTAAAATTGGACCCATATGTAGTCGAATAAGCCTGTTTGAAGGGCACCTCCAACCCAAGCATCCGGATAAGGACACTGAGGGGCTGCAGTCAAGTACACCTTCTTCCCCCTCTTGCTATATGCAGACAAGTACCTAGCTAGATCATCGTAGTGTTGACTCGTGCCTCCTTCAATGTCGAAATCAATGCCGTCGAGCACTGCGTCTCCAAGTGGCCTAGATGAGGAGTGACCTCCCAAAAAGTTGTTCCACAGATAAGTCGCAACCTGTTTAGCATCCTCGGCAGAAGCGAGATAGTAACTTCCCGCACCTCCCCCGATTGAGAGTATCACCTTGACTCCCCTAGCTTGGCAAGACCTGATCTCCGAGCTCAAGCTGGTACATCCTCTCGGAAGGATCACAGTGGCCGGCAAGGTTGAGCACAGGAGCTTGGCCATTCCCAAAGACACATAAGAAAGCTAGGTTCACAAACTTGTAGTTTCCGGAGGCACAAGTGTCGGCTAAAGAGCCTTCGTTGCCATTCTGACCCCAATAGATAGAAATTCCTCCGCCGTTGATGCTGACCACAAGGGCCAAAATGGAGAAATGATAGTGAGATGGAGGATTTGGAATCCATTTTTGGTGTCTCTCTCAACTCACTTGGTATGCTTGATTAGAGGTTACTCTCACTTTGGTGCTTGAGAAGGTTGAGAATTAGGGGCTTTTTATAGGAGAAAGATGGAGCTCACCTATGATGTCCGTGTTTGGTGTTTTCCGGGAGAGTGCGTGACTTGGCAACTGAGCAGTCTGACAAATATTTCATCAACTAGGGGTTGCGGATTAACGTAGATGGCCTGTAAAAAAGTTAAGTAAGATAAGAACAAAACCATCCTCTTTTGGTCATTAATTTACAATTATTCTCCCATTCTTTAACTTAAATCCAAAAGGAAAGAAGATCGTGAAGTAGTGGCAATTGTGTTGCGCGCGACGGCATGCGGGCTTTTTGGCAGCTAATTGTTGTCTCCTGTATGTAAATCATTAGTATTGTCCTACTTCCTACGTAAGCAGCTGTCTTACTCTCTAGTAGTAATAATTTCTTTATGTTGAAAGTACTCCTAAATTTGCTGTGGTGTGTTTAACTTCACACTAGAAGTTGTATAGAAATTTCGAGTTTAATAACGTGAATCCCACGAACGAGCTAATGTAAGCTCGTTCTTGTTCGAGAACTAAACAACTATTGAAATTTGTTTGATTCTTGCTCTAGTCACCATGCAGTTAGTTCTTCGTGGGTCCTATTGTGATCCCAACATTATTTGCGAAATGCCTCACTTGGATTCGTTAATGTGTGGGTTCTTTCAAGTCTGCAATTGCAAATCTCCTTGCGTATTACTGCTATCGAATACACTGTCAATCCCACGATTGTCTAATGAATACTAGGACGATCTCAAGAAGCTTTCCAGCTTTGTGAAGCTAGGATATTTTTCAATGTTCAATTTAATGTGCTGAGAAAGAGGCACGAGGAGGGCATTGGCTGTTGCTTTCTCAAGACCTACAGTGTTCTCATGTGATTAAGGTACCAGGCAACAGAAAGATAAGAGAATTTAACTGTGGCTTTCTCATAACCTAGCCTGTGCTCTCATGTGATAACGCAGTACACAATCAATCCCTCTCTTTCCCATCCTCCTTTTGGATTTTATTTTTTGGAACTTTTCCATTTCCTCATACTAGAGCCTTGTATTCCCAAACCCTTGAATGAAATCTAGTGGCGGACCAAGATTGTGACCTCATAAGCCGTTTGCTAGATTGCTTGATCCAGGGGTGAGCGCGGTTCCTGGTTCCAAGGAGAGAGGTTTTGGTTATCAGTTCTATTTTTTTTCAAAACCGGCGGTTCCTTGTTCCTATAGGTATCGGAACCGGAACCTCCCCCTAGAAAGTATAAATCCTAATTTTCAATTTGTTTCTTCTTCTCCCTCTTCTCCCTATCCCCGACTCATCTCTCTGTTTCAGAGTTTTTCTTTTACCCTCTTCTCCCTGTCCAGTGTTCCCGACTCCCCTTTCTGTCACTTTGAAATCTCCGATGACAACTCGGCTGTCTCCTCTCAACGACTTGACGCCGCTCGCCGCCCTTGGCGCCGCTCGGCCCCTTTGACACCCTCGATGTCGCTTGTTGCCCTCGACCTTGAAGAAACTCGCCTCCTCCACCACTGCCTCGATTGCAGGTCCAATCTCTACGTCATCTTGCCGTTTCTGCTCTTCACTATTAGATTTACGTTTTAGCTGCTTTATTTGGTTGATTTATGAGATAAAAGGAGTTAATTAAGATAAGAACAAAAACATCCTCTATGGTCAATAATTTACAGCTGTGCATCTTTCGCTTCTCCAAAGTTGAAGAGGTGATGAAACTCTGCATTCTATTTGTTACGATAGGGCGAGCGATCGAACAATAATATAGATAGAAAAAGAAAATAAATCAGACACTGGATTTACGTGGTTCAGTTGTAAAAGCCCTACGTCCGGGGAGGAGAGCGGCGGCCGAATTTCACTATAGATCAAGCGATACAAGGAGATTACACACTCAAGTCACTCAAACACTCTCTTGGTGTTTCCCAAACCTCAATTACACCAAATACACCAATCTTTCTTGGATGTAAATCACGAATAAGCTTTGTCGCACGAGAAACACGAAGACCCGCTATCAAGCACCCAGCGCCTACGGACGTCTCTCACAAACAGAGAAAACCACGGCACTCAAAATAAGAACGGCGCTTCAATATGTGGCTTCGCTCAACACTCGTGTGCGGCTTCGTAGGATTTTTCTCTCTTTCATGGCAAGCTTCGTTTCTGTCGTGGACGTGCGGTAGCAACTCACCGAAAAGAAGAAACCCTCTCATGGACATGCGAAGACCTGCAAAGATTGCCTTTTATACGTGTGCCCATCGAGGGCCCACCACGCTTTTCCTTTTTGGCTTCACGTGAAAGACTTCCTCTCTCGGCTTTTACGTGCAAGGACTCCACGTGCGAAGGCTTCATTCTTTTCACTGTATGCCCAAAGTCAAATATTTGACTTTGGGCCCCACCTTTCGAACGCGTACAGAAAACTTCACCCGTAGCTTTTATATTTTATCTTGGGCCTACGAGAAAACCTTCCTCTTCACGCGCATGCAGGTTTTCTTCCTTCGGCGTTTCGGATTCCGCAGCAAAGAGGAAACTTTTCTCCAATTTTATTTTATTTTATATTTCCTCTTTTCAGCGAATCGCATTTTATAAACGCTCAAACTCGAGACATATTTTAACAATCTCCACCTTGACTCGATGTTTGAGCCAAGTTGCAATCGCTTCGCAAAAATTGAAACTTTCTTCTTCTTTCCCATACGCGATGGGGCCAACCGCCACGAATATTATCCAGTCGGCCCAAGCCTCATTTCAACTTCGCCATAACCGAGGACCTCATCGAATACCAACTCCACATGCACTTTTAACTGCTCCACAAAGATCCGACGCAACCTCCTTAACCGCAGATAAAGCAAAACCATTGTTGCATCCATATCTATCAAGAGATCGAATATGTACCTTGTTAATTTCAGCAGTTACAGCAACCATTGGCTCTATAGGCTCCACCTCGCTATGAGCACCATCTGTGTCAATTACTTTGCTAATACATGTATACGCTACCTCAGGAGTTTCTGGTCGCAACTCCACTTCAAGCTGAACATCGTCCAGATCCGTATTAACACTGCCACAAACACTCCTAGCCAGAAGTACTAGAGACTCATCAAGGGTAGCTTCTCTGCTATCAACAGGTGAATTTATATTCGGGCACCACAACTGATTGCCCCACTCACCTTGTGCATAGCCATGGAATATGCACCTTGCCCTCCAATCGAGCTTACCATCACTCACTCAAAAATAACACGGGCAACCAAACATTCTAAGAATAGAATAATCAACAATGTTACCTGACTACACTTCTTCAGGAGTCTGCCATTTAATAGCAGTTGATGGGGATCTATTCACCAAGTAACTTATCGTACTTAGCACATCAGCTAGAATTCTCCTAGCAATACCAGCACTAGAGATAATTTTACGAAATTTGTCTCTAGTAATGTTTTTCGTCAATTCTGCAAATTGTTATGATTTATTGGCACTAGTGCGGTGTTTCACTATGCTCTCTTTCATGCAGAATTTATTTGCTAGCTTCCGCAGAACTCCATGCTATTGTCGGTCGCACATGTTTGATCGACTTACCGGTCTCCATCTCGATCAAAGCTCTTGGCGCGTGATCCCGACACCAAGCATCAAACTTGTGCCTTGGCACAAACACCCAGGTCTTCCTCGAGCAGTCAAAAGACTCTCGAGCAGATGCATCCGACATCTCCGCAGCGAAATTTGTCACTGTCTTACCTTGAAGTTTATACATGCCTCCGTGCTTGATTCCTTTCATTATCACCAAGGCACCTCGAACAACCTTCAGAACTCCACCTTTTGAAGAATACCTGCAACCAGCTGAATCTATGGCACCCAAGGAAATTAAGTTATTTTTTAACTCTGGAACATGCCTTACTCCAGTCAATGTCCTCACAATACCATCATGCATTCTGATTTTAACATCACCAACACCCACAACATCGCACTCAGTGTTGTTCCCTAACTGGACTTTATCACTACCCGTGCACTGATAAATGATAAACCAATTTCTATTTGGTGTGACATGAAAAGAACAACAGAATCCAAAATCCATCCATCAAGCGATGAATCATTAGTGACAGACAAGACATAATCGGCACTATCTGCTACAGCCCTGCAACATTATCTGCGAGAATCAACCATAATTCCCTTACCCTTCTCATTCTTTAGCTTAAAGCAATCCCTTCTAAGATGCCCCCTCTTGCCACGGCTCCAACAGACAACATTAGCGGTCCTAGACCGACTACGCCCGTTTATATTAGCACTACTATTACCCACACGTGTTATAGATCTTCTTCTATTTTCACCTACTAAAGCAGTAGATACAGGTTCGCCAGATTCTCTTCTACGAATGTCCTCGCTCAGAATTAAATCTCGAACCCAATCAAATGTCAAACTTGTTGTCCCAGAGGAATTACTAACAACAGTAACAGTAGTATTCCAACTATTAGGCAATGAGGATAGCAGAATCAAAGCACGTACCTCATCTTCAAAATCAATCTCAACTGAACTCAATTGACTAACAGTCACATTGAATTCATTGATATGATCTGCAACTGACGCACCTTTGCTCATCTTTAAATTAAACAAACGTCGCATCAAATGGACCTTGTTGATCGCAGAGGGCTTCTCATACATATCCGACAGGGCTTGCATTAGGTCAGTAGTGGTCTTCTCCTTCAGGATGTTAAACGCGACGTTACGAGCCAACGTCGTCGAATAACACCCATAGCTCGTCTATCCAAGCAAATCCCAATCAGCTTGCTTCATCGCTTCGGTCTCTCCCCGAGATAAGGGCAAGTGCAGTTTCATCTGATAAAGATAATCTTCAATTTGCATCTTCTAGAAACTAAAATCCTTCCCATCAAATCTGTCGATTCTCACTTTTACTTCTTCTGTCGCCATCGATTTGCTTCAACTCAGCCAAGCCTGGCTCTGATACCAATTGTTGCGATAGGGTGAGCGATCGAACAATAATATAGACAGAAAAAGAAAATAAATCGGACACCGGATTTACGTGGTTCAGTCGTAAAGACCTACGTCCACGGGGAGAGTAGTAGCGAATTTCACTATAGATCAGCGATACTGAGGAGATTACACACTCACAGTCACTCAAACACTCTCTCGGTGTTTCCTAAACCTCAATTACACCCAATACATCAATCTTTCTTGGATGTAAATCACGAATAAGTTTTGTCGCGAGAAACATGAAGGCCGCTATCAAGCACCCAGCGCCTACGAACGTCTCTCACAAACAGAGAAAACCACGGCACTCAAAATAAGAACGGCGCTTCAATATGTGGCTTCGCTCAACACTCGTGTGCGGCTTCGTAGGATTTTTCTCTCTTTCGTGGCAAGCTTCGTTTCTCTCGTGGACGTGCGGCAGCAACTCACCGAAAAGAAGAAACCCTCTCATGGACGTGCGAAGACCTGCAAAGATTGCCTTTTATACGTGTGCCCATCGAGGGCCCACCACGCTTTTCCTTTTTGGCTTCACATGAAAGACTTCCTCTCTCGGCTTTTACGTGCAGGGACTCCACGTGCGAAGGCTTCATTCTTTTCACTGTGTGCCCAAAGTCAAATATTTGACTTTGGGCCCCACCTTTCGAACGCGTACATAAAACTTCACCCGTAGCTTTTATATTTTATCTTGGGCCTACGAGAAAACCTTCCTCTTCACGCGCATGCAGGTTTTCTTCCTTCGGCGTTTCGGATTCCGCAACAAAGAGGAAACTTTTCTCCAATTTTATTTTATTTTATATTTCCTCTTTTCAGCGAATCGCGTTTTATAAACGCTCAAACTCGAGACATATTTTAACACTATTGAAGGCACTGCTTCACCTCTGGACCACGAGCCATTACCTCATTTTTCTCCCCCATTCTCTGGAATCCTTCGATATTGCTCCTTGATTGTTTTTGGGGTTTCATGAACAGGGTTTTGGTTTTCAATTCCGCAGTTAGCTATGGAATAACAAATGATGGCTCTACTTTGCACATTTCAGCTCCGCATTTGCAGTCGTTTTAATCGGGAACTTCATGGTGGTGGTATTGATAGCCATATTTTAGATGGAGCGCGACCTGTTCGAAACATGTTATATTGATTGTTGCAGAGATTGAAAAGTGCTGCTAAATCTTCCATTGGACGCTGGTGCCTTCGGGTGAGCAATCATTCAACTCAGCCTTGCCCTTTCATTTCTTAATTTCAATGGTAGATGTAGGATGCGATAATTGACATGTTTTCTTTGATGAGGTTTCCTGTTGTTAAATGTGTAGTCTTTTCCGCTTAAGAAAAGTTCCCAAAGAAAGGGGATCTGATGCAAATATATAGAATTGGTAGTACTAAAGATAAAATTCACCTTCAGATAGATCCCTTAATGGAAGAGCTGTATTTAATGGAAGAGTTGTATCTAGTTTGACCATCATAATATCTGGACCTCAACGTCACGCCCCCATACTTGGCAGATCCTTTAATGGTGGGCAGTACTTTGGAAGTAAGATCCGATGTAGGAATAAAACCAGTGCTAACATCAGCAGATGCGGGCAATCCCAATAAGATTTCACCGGCGGGAATCGAAGTCCGTTGATTCTGTGCATCTTCGAGATTAGCGATGCTCCGAAAATTGTACTCACATGAAGGATTGTTGTAAAATTGGACCCAAACGTAGTCCAATAAGCCTGTTTGAAGGGCACCTCCAACCCAAGCGTCCGGATAAGGACATTGAGGGGCTGCAGCCAAGTACACCTTCTTCCTGTTGATGCTATATGCAGACAAGTACCTGGCTAGATCATCCCAGTGTTGATCCGTGTCTCTTGCGATGACGAAATCAATGCCATCAAGCACTGCATCCCCAAGTGGTCGAGATGAGGACTGGCTGAAGATATCACCGCCCATCTCTCGTAACTCTTCGTGTTTTTGGTTGAAAGGCTGTTTAGTTTCCAACGGAAGTCTTTTTGGCACACATATTAAAGTGTCTTTATTACTATGTATCTAGACATGTCTTTTCATGTATCTAAGGTATGTCAAGAGTCATGTTTTAAGCTTATATATAAGCGAGTCTTGTAATCGTTTCAAAGTGTGGAGAGTGAAAAGAAATTTCAGCGAGTAAATTAATGTATTCATCTCATTTCTTAAAAGCTTCTCTTGTGAGAATGTTATTAGAGCTGTGCGACTCTGATATTCAATACTGACCTCCTAGGAAGTTGTCCCACAAATAAGTCGCGACATATCTAGCATCCTCGGCGGAAGGGAGATAGTAACTTCCCACGCCTCCTCCAATCGAGAGCGTCACCTTGACTCCCCTAGCTTGGCAAGACTTGATCTCAGAGCTGGCCGTTGCATCCTACGCTGGAAGGATCGCAGTGGCCAGCGAGGTTGATTATAGGAGTCTGTTGCCAACGACAATAAGGAAAGCTAGGTTCACAAACTTGTAATTTCCGGAGGCACAGGCTTCGGCTAGAGTGCCTTCGTTGCTGTTCTGACCCCAATAGATGGCAACTCCTCCGCCGTTGATGCCGACCACCAGAGCCAAAATGATTGAAAGGAGAAATGTTGGTGAGGTTGAAGATTTGGCAGCCATGTCTGGTGTTTCTCTCCACTCAAGAAATTCACTTTTTTGTTTGGATTTTAATTTCTCCAACTATCTACCGAAGGAGGCACATGGATTTTGGGGTCTTCGCTTTCTGTGGTCAGAGGACTTGTGTGTGTTTGTTTTTTTTTTATTGCTGGAGATGTTTATCCAAGTTTGACCGTCCAAAAGCGAAGCGTGTGGGGCCAGTGTCAAAGAAATAAAAGGCCTAGGTTTTGTTTCCGGACACGCGGCCGAACAGTTCTTTCCACGAAGAAGCCGTGGAGGATTTTCTTGAAATGAGTCGAGGAAAATTGTCCAATTTTTTTTTTTTAAAATATATTAATGAGTATTAAGTATTTTCTTTTTTGTCAACTGAATTTATTCAATCAATTTTGATCAGAATTTAGACATGGACACTAACTATACTATGTAATAAATTTGATGTTGATAATTTTTATTTGTTTCTCTTTCCTTCTTTAATTTTTTTTTTTACTATGGCCAGTGAGGGCTCTCCTTGGCTATTGACAAGGGTCGCGATGTCCTCACCGACCATGAGCGAGGATGTGCAGCCCTCGCCTGCGACCGCGATGACCTTTTGAATGAGTGTTGTGGCCAGCCTTGCTCAAATCTGGGCGCGTAGCTTTTCGGTTTCGGCTTCCTCTTCGTGACATTGACGATCATTTGCTCATTGTTCCAATAGGGCAAGAAAGTTCAACCAATTCTCTTAAAGGAAAGTGTGATTTTCGAGCAAAGGATGGTGAGATTTGAGGGCTAATTTTTGGAAATTGGGAAGTGAATGGAGGACACATATTCTGGACATTCTCGGCCAAGGAACAATAGGGAAAGTAGAGAATCGAGTGGTCCAAGGCGGCTAAAGAAATTTATTCAATGTAGATTAGAGGGTAAACCGTGATTGGTGGGTGGACTAAACAAAAGAGATTTTGGGAGTCTTCTACAAGGGAAGTTTCAATGAAAAAGCGGAAGGGAAACAAGGGCTGAAGCTCGTGGGAGGTGGGCGTGACTTTTCCATAAGGAAAGCAGTGACCTGTGGGAATCAATAGGCGGATTGGAAATTTCAATCGAACCGAAGGGGAAAAATGTTAACTCCGAATTTGGATAGAACAATGAAATTGGATTATTAGACACGACTTTTTTTAAGGAACCATTTGCCTCATACAACAAAGTCCTGACTGAGAATACGATATAGCAATTATAGTATTTTTTTCAGGATCTCTCAAGAGGTGAGGATACTTTTTGCATTCTATCGAAGGCACTACTTCACCTCTGGACGACGAGCCCTTACCTCATTTTTCTCCCCCACTCTCAGGAGTCCCTCGATGCTCCTTGATTGTTTCTAGGATTCCGTGAACGGAGTTTGGATTTTCAATTCCGCACCCACGAACCAGTTAATAATTTGTGGCTATGAAATAACAAAAGATGGCTCTACTTTGCCCATTTCAGCTCCACATTTGCGGTCGTTTTAATAAGGAACTTCATGGTGGTGGTATTGATAGCCATATTTTAGACAACCTGTTCTAAACATGTTAGATCGATTGTTGCGGATACTGAAAAGTGCTGCTAAATTTTCAACTGGACGCTGGTGCCTTCGGGTGAGCAATCATTCAGCTCAGCCTCGCCCTTTCATTTCTTGATTTCGATGGTACATGTAGGATGCGATAAGTGACATGTTTTCTTCGATAAGGTTTCCTGTTGTTAAATATGTAGAGTCTTTTCTGCTTAGAAAGAAGTTCTAAAGAAAGGGAATCCGATACAAATATATTGAATCGGTATCATCTTACTCGTACATGATCGGAGGTCATTTTTTAAAGCCCACGTCCCTGGAACTTTCATTGAATATTTTACCGTGCACCGATCATGATTAATCTGCAGATGTGCCCATCATTAAATCAATGAACTGTACCACCTTTGCGTGAATGTTTGGAGGTGCAGATCGTCGAAAACTATTGCGATCATATATGTTTCGTATTTCACCATTAGAAGTACGACTCCTGACGGCAGATCGTATGTTGATTTCATGTGTAGATCTTTATGACTTAATATACGAAAATTTTCACTTCCCTCTAATTTTTTTTTCCTTTGGTTGCGTTGTCCCGGTCCGGCAGGTTCTATCCTTCGTGGAGCTGAAAGGGTGGCTCTGACCTGTCGGGTCGCTCGGATGTAATCATCTCATACTAAGAACAAATCTTCAGGAAGGACACTTCCCTATTCTAGTGAAGTTGCTTGGAGGTTTCCCACCTCTGGAGAAGTTGATTATAACCATGAACAATGAACTTTGCAGTAACATGGTTGATTCTGCTCGGACTCCTCCTTATTTGAATTGTTCGAGATCTGCATTTAAAATTTGACGTCCTTTAAAAGGAAAGGACTACCGTCGATCCCACTTCCTAAAATTGGTAAACCATGTCCATACAACATTTTTCATCTTCTATTTCATGGCTTGAGGGATTGGAAATTAATCTCGATGAACGGTCTTGGGACGCGTGAATTAGGTTAGAAATTTGTGCTTGAAATGAAACAGACCCAGGCTAATCTATATGCAAATTAAAATATTTATCGAGTTGAGTATAATATAAGAGTGGATCTCAATATATATTATCCCACAATGAGATGATTATTATATTTGACATTAATTGGTACACGTATACACCATGACCAATATATGTGATTACATAAGGTGATTTCTCATGAGTACGAAGACGTACGTGTAAATAAGAAATGTAGCTTATTACATGGTAGTATTAAAGGTAAAATTCACCCTCAGACGGATCCCTTGATGGAAGAGCTGTATCCAGTTTGATCATCATAATATTTGGACCACAACATAACGCCCCCGTACTTGGCAGATCCTTTAATGGCGGGCAATACTGTGGAAGTAAGGTCCGACGCAGGGATGAAACCATTGTTAGCTGCTTCCGTAGATGCGGGCAATCCCAAAAAGATTTTACCGGCGGTATTTGAAGTCCATTGATTCCATGCACCTTGGAGATTAGCGATGTTCCCAGAACTGTACTCGCATGGAGGATTGTTGTAAAATTGGACCCAAACGTAGTCGAATAAGCCTGTTTGAAGGGCACCTCCAAGCCAAGCATCTGGGTAAGGACATTGAGGGGCTGCAGCCAAGTACACCTTCTTCCCACTGCTGCTATATGCAGACAAGGACCTAGCCAGATCATCCCAGTGTTGATTCGTGCCACCTTCGATGTCGAAATCGATGCCGTCGAGCACTGCATCCCCAAGCGGCCGAGATGAGGACTGGCCTCCTAGGAAGTTGTCCCATAGATAAGTCGCAACCTGTTTAGCATCGTCGGCGGAAGCGAGATAGTAATTTCCCGTGCTTCCTCCGATCGAGAGCATCACCTTGACTCCCCCAGCTTGGCAAGAATTGATGTCGGAGCTCAAGCCGGTACATCCTCCGCTGGGAGGATCGCAGTGGCCAGCGAGGTTTAATACAGGAGCCTGGCCATTGCCGAAGACAGTGAGAAAAGCTAGGTTCACGATGTTGTAGTTTCCGGAGGCACAAGTGTCGGCTAAACTGCCTTCGCCGCCATTCTGACCCCAATAGACAGCAATTTCTCCGCCGTTGATGCCAACCACAAGAGCCAAAATGATCAAAATGAGAAATACTGGCGAGGCTGAAGATTTGGAAGCCATGTTTAGTATTTCTTTCGACTCGCTCAATATACTTGATTAGAGGTTACTCTCTCTTTGGGCCTTTAGAATGTCGGGAATGAGGGGCTTTTTATAGGAGAAAGATGGAGCCCACCTATGACGTCCATGTTTGTGTTGTTCGGGAGAGTGCGTGACTTGGCACATGGGCATTCTGATGAAACCTGTTAAATTATGTTTTAAGCTCGAGTCCGCGTGAGAGGAATCTCAAGAAATTCACTTTCTTATTTGGATTAGAATTTCTCCAATTATCTAAGGAAGGAGGCACACGTATTTTGGGGTCGTGGACTGCTTTGATTAGAGGACTTTGGCGTGTTTGTTTTCCATGGCCCGGGATATTTCTCCAAGTTTTGACCGTTCAAAAGCAAAGCGTGTGGGGCAAGTACTGGAAAAATGGAAGGTGTCCCCTGAGCATTTCCTTGGAAAGAGTGTCCACTGACACACGGCCGAGCAGTTTTTTCAACGAAGAAGCCGGAGAGCAATTTCCTTAAAAAAGAGTGTCCCCCGACGCACGGCCGAACAGTTCTAGGCTCTAGCCGGAGCGGATTTCCTTTAAAAAAAGTCAGAATTGTCCAAATGATCTTTTTAATTTTATTAGTTAGGTACTAAACACTTTTTTTTTTTTTGCCAACTAAGTCCATCTTATTAATTTTGATTGGAATTTACTAATGTGAATGCTAACCGTCTTATGTAGCATGATTGCGCTGATGTAGATAATTTTTAATAATTTTTTTATTTTTTATTTTTTGAGGGCCTCGGCAGCTGGCAAGGGTCGCACACGGCCGAACAGTATTTTCCACGGAGAAGCCGGAGAGCATTTCCTTAAAAAGAGTGTCCCTCGACGCATGGCCGAACAATTCTAGGCTCTAGCCGGAGCGGCTCCGGAGCGGATTTCCTTAAAATGAGTCAGAATTGTCCAAATGATCTTTTTAATTTTATTAGTTAAGTACTAAACACTTTTTTTTTCCAACTAAGTCCATCTTATTAATTTTGATTGGAATTTGCCGATGTAAACGCTAACCGTCTTATGTAGCATGATTGCGGCGATGCGAGATAATTTTTAATAATTTTTTTATTTTTTATTTTTTATTTTTTATTTTTTGAGGGCCTTGGCAGCTGGCAAGGGTCGCACACGGCCGAACAGTTTTTTCCACGGAGAAGCTGGAGAGCATTTCCTTAAAAAGAGTGTTCCCCGACACACGGCCGAACGGTTCGTTCCACGAAGAAGCCGGAGCGGATTTCCTTAAAAAGAGTCAGAATTGTCCGAATGATCTTTTTAATTTTATTAGTTAAGTACTAAATACTTTATTTTTTGCCAACTAAGTCCATCTTATTAATTTTGATTGGAATTTGCTGATGTGAATGCCAACCGTTTTATGTAGCACGATTGTGCTGATGTAGATAATTTTTAATTTTTTGGGGGCCCCAGCTGGCAAGGGTCGGGACTTTCTTGCCCGCAGCTGTGATGGCCTTTTGGGTGAGGGTTGCGGCCAGCCTTGCCCAGATGTAGGCACGTAGCTTTTCGATTTTGGCTTCCTCTTCGCGACCTTAATGATCATATGGTCATCGTTCTAATAGGGCAAGAAAGTTCAACCGATCCTCATCGGTGTGATTTTCGAGCAAAGGACGGTGAGATTTGAGGCGTTAATTTTTGCAAAATTGGGAAGTGAATAAGGGACACATTCTAGAGATTCTAGGCCAAGGAACAGTGGGGAAAGTAGAGAATTGAGTCTTCCCACGCGGCTGAAGAAATTAATTCAGTGAAGATTCAAGGGGAAACCGTGAAAAAATGGTTTGACAAAATAAAAGAGATTTTGGAAGTCTTCTACAAGGGAAGTTCCAACGAAAATGCCGAAGGGAAACAAGGCCTCGCTCGTCAAGGATCTCTTATTCCATCGTATTTGCCCATAATCATGCTCATCCTTTTTTTAAAAAAAAAATCGATCAAATCAAAGAAAACAAATGATGAAGAGAAAGAGCTGGTGAAACAGTTCGTGCGAGAATGCGAGGCCCACCAGATCGACCGGAGCGGCCACCTTTCGGTAAGGAGAGCCATAAGTGAGGGCGTCCAAGCGACGATTGAAACAATCTCTCCGCTGCGCATCATTGCTCTCCCCATTGAGTAGAGGATTGTTCATGCTCGAAGAGGAAGCCAAAGCCAAAAAATCACACAGTAGAACTAGGCGAGGCTGGCTGCGACCCTCCCCTAGAAGGCCATGGCATCAGTGGGTGAGGGCCGCGCACCCTCCCCCATGGTTGGGGAGGAAGTCACGGTCCTTGCTAGCAGCCGGTGAGAACCCAACAACCTTTGCTAACCGCAGCAAAAATAAAAAATATAAAAATATAAAATAAAGAAGAAAAAAAGAAAATAAAAATAAAAAATTAATTAAAAATATTAAAATAATTCTAAAAATTTATCCATGTCAACGTCGGCCATGCCACATAATACTGGCTAGCGTTTACGTGGCCAAAATTGATCGAATGGATTTGATTGACAAAATATGAAAATGTTTAGAATTCAATTGACAAAAATGCAATATATATAATTTTTTGGACAATTTTCCCCACTAAGCCGCATATAGAAATAGTAAAAGCTGACCAAAGAGCACTTCAGGGACACACGAAAAGAGGGAACTCTTGAATACATGGTGATTTTGTGCTATGAGTCTCATTCAATTAAGTTATTTATTTGTAAACACTTTGGGCTTGAGTGTAATCTAGATTTGGGAAACACCTAAACCTATGGGTGATTGTAACTTTAATTCTGATATTGCAATTATGTGTAGGATGAAAGTAGATATTGAAAAGTTTATTGGGAGGAACAACTCTGGGTTATGAAGTGTCAAGATACGTGATTGACAACCCCAAGGTTTGGCAAAGGCGTTGGATGGCAAAGATGAGTTGTTGTTTATAATGAAAGATACTAAGGGCCTGTTTGTTTATTTTTGTTTCTGTTCCTCGGAACAAAAATTTATGTTCTTTTGTTCCGGGGAACAAAACAAGAACAGAAATGCATTTGTTTACATTTTTGTTCCCGGAACAGATTTGGAACAGAAATAAGAAGTAGAAAAAAATTGTTTCTTGTTCTCGGGAACAATTCCGAGAAACGCTTCTTTTTTCTTTCCTTCTTCTTCCTTTTGGCCAGTCGCCAGCCTCGACCATGGCCGACGACCGACCGTCGAGGGCTGGTGACCTCGCCAGAGGGTCGCCGGCCTTCAGTGAGGCTCGGCCTCGCCTTGGCTGGGTAAGCTCGACCTCGCCGGATCTAGGCAAGCTCGACCTCGCCCACCCAAGGCGAGGTTGACCTCGTGCCACCTAGGCAAGGCCGAGCCTCGCTGGTGGCCTCGGTGGCCAGGCGAGGTCACCGGTGAGGCTCGACCTCGCCCAGACAGCGCGAAGTCGGCCTCGCCCTGGCTTGGCGAGGCTGAGCCTCACGTCGTCTGGGCGAGGCTCAACCTCACCTTGGCTGGGCGAGCTCGGCCTCGCCAGGGGTCGGTGAGGTCGCCGGCCAAAAGGAAGAAAGAAGAAAAAAAAAAGAAAAAAAAAAGAAGAAAAAAAGGATAAATATAATAAAAATATTGAAAAACTAAAAGAAACAAAAAAATTATACAAGTTTACCAAACACATTTCTATTCTTAGGGTAGAAATTTTTTGCAGTTATCAAGTGCGTTCTTATACTCAGAAATTGTTTTCTAGAATAGAAACAAAAAAAAAATTATTTTTGTTCAAAAATTATTCCCCGGAACAAAAACGTTACCAAACACGCCCTAACAAAGTAAAGCTAATGGAGAAAGCAAACAGTAAAATATTGTTGAATTTATTAAATGAAGTGTTAATAGAAGTGGCGTAGGAGAAGGATGTCGGCATGGTGCAGTGTTGTGGGTAATCCTTTGGATACTCCATGTAATGGAATGGTTGAATAATCGCTTATACGTGGTCCTTTGGTTGGGTATTGGAGCGAGATGTTTCAATTTCAATACACTGAAGGTACTTCTATCATATCCCACCTAGATGAGTTTATAAACTCGTGATGGATTTGAAGAATGACAAAAATATACTTGATGATAAAGAACATGCCATCATGTTGTTGGCTTTTTTACTATAGTCATGCAATACTTTACCGATTCATTGTTATAGGGGCATACTATAGTTACCTTGAAAGAAGTAAAGTTTGCATCGTTCTTTAAGGAATAGTAGAGAAAGTGCGAGATGATAGTCTGGTGTGGGATGTAGCACAAGAACTAGTTATTTGACATAGAGATGAAAATTGTGGGTCCAATAGCAGCAAAGGTAAAAGCAAATCAAAGTCACATCATAGAATGTCTAAGGGACACATGAAGTGCTTTAAGTGTCATGAGTTGGAGTACATTAAGAGAGATTGTCCGAAGGTCAGAAATAGGGGTGATAAGCATAATGCCACAAATAGTGTGAATAAGGGACACATTCTAGAGATTCTAGGCCAAGGAACAATAGGGAAAGTAGAGAATTAATTGTCCAACGCGGCTGAAGAAATTAATTCAGTGAAGATTCGACGGGAAACCGTGAAAAAGCGGGTTGACAAAATAAAAGAGATTTTGGGAGTCTTCTACAAGGGAAGTTTCAATGAAAAAGCGGAAGGGGAAACAAGGGCTGAAGCTCGGGGGAGGAGGGCAAAATTTTCTACAAGGGAAGCAATGACCTGTAGGGATCAATAGGCGGGTTGGAAAGGAAAGATAAAAAGAAAACGCTTGTCAAGGATCTCTTATTCCATCATATCTGTCCATAATCATGCTCATCCTTTTTTTTAAAAAAAATCAATCGAACCAAAGGAGATAAATGTTGGAAAAATGTTACTTCGAATTTGGATAGAACAATGAAGTTGGACTATTAGACATAACTTTATTAAAGTAACCATTTGCCCCATACAACAAAATCTCAATTGAGAATACTGCATAGTAATTCTAGTATTTCTTCAGGGTCTCCCAAGAGGTGAGGATACTTTGCATTCTATTGAAGACATTGCTTCACATCTAGACCACAAGCCCTTACCTCATTTTTCTCCCCCACTCTCAAGAGTCCTTTGATGCTCCTTGATTGTTTCTAGGATTTCGTGAATAGAGTTTGGATTTGTCGCGACCTAACCTCGGGTGGACCACTTAGGATTTGGCTAATGGATTACTAAGCCTAAACTTAGCTTGGGCTCTCCCAAGCCCATACCAATTTGCGACTTAGGTTCAAGTCCTTAACATGTAATTGATTTTTAATTAGGAGTCGCCACTAATCTATTTTTGGTGGGTCAATTAGAAATCCAAGTAAAGTAATGGGAGATTCACCTTACTTCTGCGAACTAGAGATTGTGAGTTTGGGGACTTGGTTACGCTAGATTTCTCTAACGTCCTTTTGTACCTTTCTCTTTTATTTTGAAAAAAAAAATGTTTTGCAGGCAGTTTGAATTGATTTTAATTTACTTCTTTAACATGTGAGGTGATCATGCGGGTGCGCAAACGATCAATTTAATACCTAGATAAAGCGATGAATAAATTGCAGGACTTACTCATGGCATCGAAAGCATCTACAATGTTAGATCAGAATTCACATCAATAGTCCTAGATATGATTTCTAATTAACACGCAATTACTTTTTTTGTTTTCACTCATTTAATGAGAAGCATGCTTTATGCAATGCAATGTTACTAATCTAACATGACACGACATGACATAGCAATATGACCTAAGCTATTTGACATGAGTATGGTATTTTTTGTGTTTTCTTAAATAAGCATGCAATCTATCCTAGTATGCAATGACTATATGACGTGCAAAGAATACTCTAATTTTAGGCTTTTCTTTTTCTTTTTTTATAAAAATCGAAATTAAAATTGTTTAGTAATTAAACGTGCAATCTAAATTAATGAAAAAGAAAAATCTAACATCCTAAATCAATGTTTTTGGTATTTTTATTTTAAAAAAATCAAAATAAATAAATTTCCTGATCTTAAACGTGCAAACTACCCTAAAACAAACGATATTCTAACGTGAACCTAACCCTAACTCAAATATTTTTTTTTTTTGGGTTTTGCTTTTACGGAAATAAAATCGATTCAAACAACACGACGGCAAATTAGGTAAGATATGATTGATATTCAAATCCAATAAATCGACGAATCGTATCTTGTGCATAAGATCGGATCAGCCGATTTTAATAAAATCACAAATCGTATCTCGAGCGTGAGATTGAATTGATGATTTTTCCGTGCGATTGTGAGTCATATTTCGGGCGTGAAATCGGACTGTCAACCGTATGCACGTTGTGAAATTAGGAAAATTTCCCTAATTTAAAAAAAAAAACTTTTCGGGAAACTTTGGATAAGATGCATCATTCGAAAATTTGAATTTAATCACAATATCAATAAATTAAGTAAGGAGATTACCAAATTAAATTTGGATAATATTTTTACCTATATCGTAATATCGTTCCCGAATTTGGACTCGTCGGATGATGGGACCAGTGATGGGTTGTGGCGGATGATTCACAGTTGATGTGCTTGGCGGTGGATCAACGAGGTGCCCGTGGGTGGCCGGAGAGACTAGAAAATCCTGCCAAAAAAAATCATCAAGAGAACGAAATTGTTTCACTAAGCTTCTCGGTTGAGCACGTCAAGGATCGATCGTTCTATTCCACTCCAACTCTTTTACTTTCTATTTATTTTTTTCTATGGAAAGGTCCACGAAAGAGATGAGTGCATGAGAGAACTTCAGCAAATCTACGTGCGATGAAATGCTCTTGGACTTTTTATTTTAATCTTCAATCCACCACTTGACTTTTGTCTTCTTCTCTTCTACCAACTCTCGGCCATTGACAGTTCAACAGTGTGGAATGGACTGAGATTGCGAAGACACCAAAGAAAACTAAAGAACTTGCTGATCGCAAGAGAAATCGTCAGTAATCTGGATCTCGCTGGACCGCTTTGATGTTCACTTCGTTCGCTAGATGTCCTGGCTGAGCAGCTCTTGGTGACAGGAGCAGCAGCAACTGGCCATCGCTGAAAGTTCAGCAGCGGTTCAAGGAGGCAATAGCAAGTCGCCAAGGGCTCGCAGTGCGGTTAGGACTAGTCAACATGCAATGTGCAGAAGTTGCAACTCGTTTATGGAGCTTTGCAGCAACTGCACTCTCGTCGATGCAGCAAGTCTTTTTCTCCTTGACTTTTCTCTCTAAAGTTCTCTCTATGGGCCGTGTGTTCAATGTGTGGCCTCCTCCCACTTTCTGTAGTGTAGCAACCTTTTTATAGGTGAGTGGACTAGGGCTTTATTTCATTCTTCAAATCAACATCCACAAAGATCTCCTCCCGAATGCAATATTCCTTTTTATTTTCGACATCTCTTCTAGATTTCCTTTACAAAAGCGACTATTCTCCACCGATTTTATCACATATTGCCAAAGATTCAAGATTGCAATAGGATTTTTCTCAAATTTCAAATCTTGCAAAGATGAGCTCGTAATATCTCATTGTCACACCTGCCCTATCCAAGGATATCAAATCTCTATAACGGGCTCGGGCTAATTTGCTTTCTTCTTAGGTTTAGTCCAACTTGTCAATTTAAAGCTCAAAACTACAAATTTAAATCCATCTGTCACCAGTCCAATGCAAATGCAATAAAAAAAAATGCTCATAAACTATATGCTACGCAATTTAATTCTAATATTTTTTTAGGGATAAAATTAATCCATAATTTTTATGCAATAAATAAATGACTGGGTCACTAAAATTTAGGTGTCAACAGGATTTTCAATTATGCACCCACGAAACAATTAATAATTTGTGGCTATGAAATAACAAAAGATGGCTCTACTTTGCCCATTTCAGCTCCACATTTGCGGTCGTTTTAATAGGGAACTTCATGGTGGTGGTATTGATAGCCATATTTTAGATAAAGCACAATCTGTTCTAAACATGTTAGATCGATTGTTGCGGATACTGAAAAGTGCTGCTAAATTTTCAACCGGACGCTGGAGCCTTCGGGTGAGCAATCATTCAGCTCAGCCTCGCCCTTTCATTTCTTAATTTCGATGGTACATGTAGGATGCGATAAGTGACATGTTTTCTTCGATAAGGTTTCCTGCTTAGAAAGAAGTTCCAAAGAAAGGGAATCCGATACAAATATATTGAATCAGTATCATCTTTACTCATACATGATTGGAGGTCATTTTTTTTTAAGGCCATGTCCCTGGAACTTTCATTGAATGTTTTACCGTGCACCGAGCATGATTAATCTGCACATGTGCCCATCATTAAATCAATGAACTGTACCACCTTTACGTGAATGTTTGGAGGTGCAGATCGTCGAAAACTATTGCGATCATATATGTTTCGTATTTGACCATTAGAAGTACGACTCCTGACGACAGATCGTATGTTGATTTCATGTGTAGATCTTTATGACTTAATATACGAAAATGTTCACTTCCCTCTAATTTTTTTTTCCTTTGGTTGCGTCGTCCCGGTCCGGCAGGCTCTATCCTTCATGGAGCTGAAAGGCTGGCTCTGACCTATCGGGTCGCTCGAATGTAATCATCTCATACTAAGAACAAATCTTCAGGAAGGACACTTCCCTATTATAGTGAAGTTGCTTGGAGGTTTCCCACCTCTGGAGAAGTTGATTATAACCATGAACAACGAACTTTGCAGTAACACGGTTGATTCTGCTCAGACTCCTCCTTATTTGAATTGTTCGAGATCTGCATTTCAAATTTGACGTCCTTTAAAAGAAAAGGACTACCGTCGATCCCACTTCCTAAAATTGGTAAACCATGTCCATACAACATTTTTCATCTTCTATTCATGGCTTGAGGGATTGGTAATTAATCTCGATGAATGGTCTTGGGACGCGTGAATTAGGTTAGAAATTTGTGCTTGAAATGAAACAGACCCAGGCTAATCTATATGCAAATTAAAATATTTATCGAGTTAAGTATAATATAAGAGTGGACCTCAATATATATTATCCCACAATGACATGATTATTATATTTGACATTAATTGGTACACGTATACACCATGACCAAATTATGTGATTACATAAGGTGATTTCTCATGAGTACGAAGACGTACGTGTAAATAAGAAATGTAGCTTATTACATGGTAGTATTAAAGGTAAAATTCACCCTCAGACAGATCCCTTGATGGAAGAGCTGTATCCAGTTTGATCATCATAATATTTGGACCACAACATCACGCCCCCATACTTGGCAGATCCTTTAATGGCGGGCAATACTGTGGAAGTAAGGTCCGACGCAGGGATGAAACCATTGTTAGCTGCATCCGTAGATGCGGGCAATCCCAAAAAGATTTTACCGGCGGTATTTGAAGTCCATTGATTCCATGCATCTTGGAGATTAGCGATGTTCCCAGAACTGTACTCGCATGGAGGATTGTTGTAAAATTGGACCCAAACGTAGTCGAATAAGCCTGTTTGAAGGGCACCTCCAAGCCAAGCATCTGGGTAAGGACATTGAGGGGCTGCAGCCAAGTACACCTTCTTCCCACTGCTGCTATATGCAGACAAGGACCTAGCCAGATCATCCCAGTGTTGATTCGTGCCACCTTCGATGTCGAAATCGATGCCGTCGAGCACTGCATCCCCAAGCGGCCGAGATGAGGACTGGCCTCCTAGGAAGTTGTCCCATAGATAAGTCGCAACCTGTTTAGCATCGTCGGCGGAAGCGAGATAGTAACTTCCCGTTCTCCCTCCGATCGAGAGCATCACCTTGACTCCCCCAGCTTGGCAAGACTTGATGTCGGAGCTCAAGCCGGTACATCCTCCGCTGGGAGGATCGCAGTGGCCAGCGAGGTTTAATACAGGAGCCTGGCCATTGCCGAAGACAGTGAGAAAAGCTAGGTTCACGATGTTGTAGTTTCCGGAGGCACAAGTGTCGGCTAAACTGCCTTCGCCGCCATTCTGACCCCAATAGACAGCAATTTCCCCGCCGTTGATGCCAACCACAAGAGCCAAAATGATCGAAATGAGAAATACTGGCGAGGCTGAAGATTTGGAAGCCATGTTTAGTATTTCTTTCGACTCGCTCAATATACTTGATTAGAGGTTACTCTCTCTTTGGTCCCTCTAGAATGTCGGGAATGAGGGGCTTTTTATAGGAGAAAGATGGAGCCCACCTATGACGTCCACGTTTGTGTTATTTGGGAGAGTGCGTGACTTGGCACATGGGCATTCTGATGAAACCTGTTAAATTATGTTTTAAGCTCGAGTCCGCGTGAGAGGAATCCCAAGAAATTCACTTTCTTATTTGGATTAGAATTTTCTCCAATTATCTAAGGAAGGAGGCACACGTATTTTGGGGTCGTCGACTGCTTTGATTAGAGGACTTTGGCGTGTTTGTTTTCCATGGCCCGGGATATTTCTCCAAGTTTTGACCGTTCAAAAGCAAAGCGTGTGGGGCAAGTACTGGAAAAATGGAAGGTGTCCCCTGAGCATTTCCTTGGAAAGAGTGTCCACTGACACACGGCCGAGCAGTTTTTTCAACGAAGAAGCCGGAGAGCATTTCCTTAAAAAAGAGTGTCCCCCTGACGCACGGCCGAACAGTTCTAGGCTCTAGCCGGAGCGGATTTCCTTAAAAAAAGTCAGAATTGTCCAAATGATCTTTTTAATTTTATTAGTTAAGTACTAAACACTTCTTTTTTTGCCAACTGAGTCCATCTTATTAATTTTGATTGGAATTTCTTGATGTGAATCTAACCGTCTTATGTAGCATGATTGCGTTGATGTAAATAATTTTTAATAACTTTTTATATTTTATTTTTGAGGGCCTCGACAATTGGCAAGGGTCACACACGGCTTAATAGTTTTTCCATGGAGAAGCCGGAGAGCATTTCCTTAAAAGGAGCGTCCCTCGACACACGGCCGAATAGTTCTAGGCTCTAGCCAGAGTGGATTTCCTTAAAATGAGTCAGAATTGTCCAAATGATCTTTTTAATTTTATTAGTTAAGTACTAAACACTTCTTTTTTTTCCAACTGAGTCCATCTTATTAATTTTGATTGGAATTTACTGATGTGAATGCTAACCGTCTTATGTAGCATGATTGCGCTGATGCAGATAATTTTTAATAATTTTTTTATTTTTTATTTTTTGAGGGCCTCGGCAGCTAGCAAGGGTCGCACACAGCCAAACAGTTTTTTCCACGGGGAAGCCGGAGAGCATTTCCTTAAAAAGAGTGTTCCCCGACACACGGCCGGACGGTTCGTTCCACGAAGAAGCCAGAGCGGATTTCCTTAAAAAGAGTCAGAACTGTCCAAATGATCTTTTTAATTTTATTAGTTAAGTACTAAATACTTTCTTTTTTGCCAACTGAGTCCATCTTATTAATTTTGATTGGAATTTGCTGATGTGAATGCCAACCGTCTTATGTAGCACGGTTGCGCTGATGTAGATAATTTTTAATTTTTTGGGGGCTCCAGCTGGCAAGGGTTGGGACTTTCTTGCCCGCAGCTATGATGGCCTTTTGGGTGAGGGTTGCGGTCAGCCTTGCGCAGATGTAGGCACGTAGCTTTTCGATTTTGGCTTCCTCTTCGCGACCTTAATGATCATATGGTCATCGTTCTAATAGGGCAAGAAAGTTCAACCGATTCCCATCAGTGTGATTTTCGAGCAAAGGACAGTGAGATTTGAGGCGTTAATTTTTGCAAAATTGGGACGTGAATAAGGGACACATTCTAGAGATTCTAGGCCAAGGAACAGTGGGGAAAGTAGAGAATTGAGTCTTCCCACGCGGCTGAAGAAATTAATTCAGTGAAGATTCGAGGAGAAACCGTGAAAAAGCGGTTTGACAAAATAAAAGAGATTTTGGAAGTCTTCTACAAGGGAAGTTTCAACGAAAATGCCGAAGGGAAACAAGGGCTCGCTCGTCAAGGATCTCTTATTCCATCGTATCTGCCCATAATCATGCTCATCCTTTTTTTAAAAAAAATCGATCAAATCAAAGAAAACAAATGATGAAGAGAAAGAGCTGGTGAAACAGTTCGTGCGAGAATGCGAGGCCCACCAGATCGACTGGAGCGGCCACCTTTCGGTAAGGAGAGCCATAAGTGAGGGCGTCCAAGCGACGATTGAAACAATCTCTCTGCTGTGCGTCATTGCTCTCCCCATTGAGTAGAGGATTGTTCACGTCTTCAAGAGGAAGCCAAAGCCGAAAAATCACATAGCCAGAGCTAGGCGAGGCTAGCTGCGACCCTCCCCTAGAAGGCCATGGCATCAGTGGGTGAGGGCCACGCACCCTCCCCCATGGTTGGGGAGGAAGTCACGGTCCTTGCCAGCGGCCTGTGAGGGCCCAACAACCTTTGCTAACCGCAGCTAAAAAAAAAAAAGAAAAGAAAAGGAGGAAAAAGAAAAGAAAAATAAAAAATTAATTAAAAACATTAAAATGATTCTAAAAATTATCCATGTAAAGGTCGGCCATGCCACGTAAGACGACTAGCGTTTACGTGGCCAAAATTGGTCGAATGCATTTGATTGACAAAATATGAAAATGTTTAGAATTCAATTAAAAAAATTAAAAATGTTCATAACTAAATTGGCAAAATGCAATATGTATAGGGTTTTTTGGAATGCAATATGTATAGGATTTTTTGGACAATTTTCCCCACTAAGCCGCATATAGAAATAGTAAAAGCTGACCAAAGAGCACTTCGGGGACACACGAAAAGAGGGAACTCTTGAATACATGGTGATTTTGTTTTGTGAGTTTTACATTCAATCGAGTTATTTATTTATAAACACTTTGAGCTTGAGTGTAATCTAGATTTGGGAAACACTCAAACCTATGGGTGATTGTAACTTTAATTCTCCGTTTATAGTGGATTATTTGCCGTTAGCTGTCCTCGTGGATGTAGCACTCTTACTCAAACTAAATCATGTAAACCTTTAGTATCCTTTATTATCCATTGTTTATTTCTCTAGTGTTTTTGCATTGATTTAACTGCAAGATCCTAGTTAGCTTTGGCATTAATATTACAATAATTGATATCAAAGCTTGAGAGTAGGATTTGTTAAATTTTGATTTAGAGCTTTTGCTTGTCTGATTATTTTCTAGAAATTCTGATATTGCAATTATGTGTAGGAAGAAAGTAGAAATTTAAAAGTTTACTGGGAGGAACAATTTGGGTTATGAAGTGTCAAGATGCGTGAGTGACAACCCCAAGGTTTGGCTAAGGCGTTGGATGGCAAATATGAGTTGTCGTTTATAATGAAAGATGCTAACAAGGTAAAGCTAATGGAGAAAGCAAATAGTATAATATTGTTGTATTTATTAAATAAAGTGTTAATAGAGGTGGTGTAGGAGAAGGATGCCAGCATGGTGCAGTGTTGTGGGTAATCCTTTGGATACTCCGTGTAATGGAATGGTTGAATAATCGCTTATATGTGGCCCTTTGGTTGGGTATTGGAGCAAGATGTTTCAACTTCAATACACTGAAGGTACTTCTATCATATCCCACCTAGATGAGTTTAATAAACTCATGATGGATTTGAAGAACGACAAAAAGATACTTGATGATGAAGAACATGGCATCATGTTGTTGGCTTTTTTACTATAGTCATGCAGTACTTTACCGATTCATTGTTATAGGGGCATACCTTGAAAGAAGTAAAGTTCGCATTGTTCTTTAAGGAATGGCAGAGAAAGTGCGAGATGATAGTCTGGTGTGGGATGTAGCGAAAGGACTAGTTATTTGACATAGAGATGAAAATCGAGGGTCCAATAGCAGCAAAGGTAAAAGCAGATCAAAGCCGCGTCATAGAATGTCTAAGGGACACATGAAGTGCTTTAAGTGTCATGAGTAGAAGTACATTAGGAGAGATTGTCCGAAGGTCAGAAATAGGGGTGATAAGCAGAATGCCACAAACAGTGTGAAAAACGTTGTTGAGGAGAGCACTAATGATGCAGAGGTTGTCTTGTGCATAACTACTATTTCATAAAGAGACGAGTGAATGCTAGATTTAACATGTTCTTATCATATGACACCTTATAGGAACTAGTTTAATACTTACCAGACTGCATATGGTGATAGAATTTTGATGGGGAATAATATAGCTTGCAAGATCATGGGGATAGGAGCAATTCATATTCGAATGCGCAATTGAGTGGTGCACTCACTGACATACATGAGGCATGTACTAGAGTTCAAGAAGAACCTTAGTTCTCTAGGGAAATTCAATAATATCAAGTGAAAATAGTATTGAAGATTTCTCAAGGTGCTATGACAGTGATGAAGAGAGAATGAATACTCTCTATCATCAACTAGGATATATTGTGTGACCAGAGCTGTTGCAATTTCATTAGGTGAGTCGGATTGTGACTTGACTCAAATATGATATATGCGGTTAGGGCATATGAGTGAAGTATGAGTGACTATTGAGTGAGAGGGGGTTCTTCAATGGTCAGAAGACAAGGAAGCTGAACTTGTGTGAGCATTGCATTTTCAGGGAAAAGCGGTGAATTAAAGTTACTACAGCCTTTCATTCAATTAATTGATTAGTTGAGTGCTTTTATTCAAATGTCTTAGGCCCATCTTCGATTCCCTCAAAATGAAGTGCTTGATATAAGCTAACATTTACCCGGTGGCACGTGTGTGGTGGCTAGCACGTGTCACCCCCAGTGGTTTACTCTGTTGCGAAGCGGCACACGGGGTTCCCTGGGTCACCAAAAAAAAAAAATGTATGAGTATATTTTTTAAAGCACAAATTTGATGTGTTTGATCGGTTCAAGAATTTTAAGACATCGATTTGGAAGTAGTCCAATAAACAAATCAAGTGCTTGAGAATCAACAACAACAAGGAGTTCTATAATAAAGATTTTTTTTGCATTTTGCAAGAAAGAAGGGATTGTGAGATATCATACAATATTCGGGACACCACAATAGAGTAGTGTAGTAGAACAGAAAACAAAACTTTACTTGAGCAAGCTTGTGGCATGCTTTCACATGTAGGACTAGGTAAGGATTTTTGGGCCAAAGTAGTGAACATGATTTGTTACCTAGTTGATCGATCTCCATCATCTACTACTAAGATCTCCATCATCTACTATTAAATGGAAGACTTCTGAGAAAGTATGGTCGAGGAAACTTGTTGATTACTCCATATTATGAGTATTTGGATATCTTGCATATGCTCATGCGAGTGATAATAAACTTGAGCCGAGAGCAAAAAAGTGCATATTTATGGGTTATGTGCATAAGATGAAAGGCTATAAGCTATAGTGCATTGATCACCTGATATTCTAATTAGTTGAGACATGATCTTCAATGAGATTGCAATGCTTTAACGTAGGAGTCTTAAGACACAACTAGCAGAGCTGACAAATCATGGCATTAATACTCTAGAGACCTTAGATGTAACAAATATGGAGACTATAAATGAGGTTGTAGTTCCCGAAGTTGGCAATATTGAACAACCAGCATAGTTATGGTTATATTGATATTGCTTGTGCATTGACTATAGGTGATGAGGTGGACAGACGAGGCTTCATCTTACATTGAGGTGATAGCTAGTAGTGAGTCATCGTAGTGGTTAGGGGTTCTAAGTGAAGAGATAAAATCACTCTATTGAATTTAGCCATGGGAGCTAGTCAAGGTAACCAAAAGCTAGAAGATTGTCGGAAACAAGTGAGTTTACAAACGGAAAAAGGGCATTCCCAATTTCAATGTAGCGAGGTATAAGGCAAAACTCGTCGCAAATGGGTATACACAGAGGAGGTATTGACTACAATAAGGTATTCTCTCTTGTGGTAAGATATACTTCTATTTGTATATTACTTGCCTTAGTTGCTACATAAGATCTTGAGTTGGAGCAACTAGTTTTGAAACAACGTTTCTTCATGGTGAATTGGAGGAGCTAATTTACATAAGGCAATTAGATGGATTTACTATTTTAGGTAAGGAAGACCATGTTTATTTATTAAAAAAATCTTTGTGTGGACTAAAACAATCTCTTAGACAGTGATATAAACGTTTTGATGCTTTTATAGCTAGTGAGGACTATTTGAAAAATCTGATAGATAACTATATTTACTTTAGGAGATTGTAGGATGGGCCTTTCATTTATCCGATATTATATGTTGATGACACATTGATGGTGGCAAAAACTATGTCTGATATTGATGTGTTGAAGAGATAGTTGAGTGTTGATTTTAGATGAAAGATTTAGGTGCTACAAAGAAAATATTGGATATAGAGATTTTGCGTGATAGGACTACTAGAGTTTTACGTTTATATCAAAAGAAATATATTGAAAAGATTGTGACATGTTTTAATATGTAGTTAGTGAAATCTATGAGTACATTTTTAGGGAAGTACTTTAAACTTTCTAATAAGTTATCACCACAAACTAAGGAGAATGAGGAGCATATATCCCGTATTTTTATTTTAGTACAATGGGTAGTATTATACATGCTATGGTATGCACTAGGCCTAATATTTAATAAGTTATGCGCGTAGTCAGCCATTATATGAAGCGTCATGGTATGGTCAAACTTATTGGGAAGCTGTGAAGTGGATCTTCATATATTGAAAGGGGACATAAGACGTTAATATGGTGTTCCAAAAGGACGATAATGGTAGTGAGATCACAGATTATGCGGAGTCGGATCACGCCAATGACTTGGATAAGTGCAAATCTTTAGCAAGGTGCGTATTGACACTAATAGGCGGTGTAGAGTTGGAAGGGTCCTTATAGGATCACGTTGCCTTATCTTTAATTGACTAGGGAAGCACTGACCTTTGTAGTGAAGGGCGCGACATGGCTAAGGTGTTTGCTCCCTGACTTTGAGTTAGACAAGAAAAGTGTTGATATACATTGTGATAATCAAATTGTGATATATCAGGAATTTAATTCAAGTATATTGACACCAGGTATTATTTTATCCGAAATGTTTTAGCGAAGGATAAGATTGTTGTGAAGAAGATAACGATAATGGAGAACTCAATAGACATGATAACTAAGTTTATTCTTTTGGCGAAGTTCAAGATTTACTTGAACACACTTGGCATTCGTAGAGAATTAAACGCCCGTATGAGTCCGCACGAGGAATCCCGAAAAATCCACTTTTCTATTTGGATTATAATTTCTCCAATTATCAAATGAAGGAGGCACACGTACTTTGGGGTCATCGATTTCTTTGGTAAGAGGACTTCTACGTGTTTGTTTTTGGGTTGTTGGGGGTACTATCCGAGTTTGACCGTTCAAAAGCAAGCGTGTGAGGCCACTGTGGGGCCAAGTAAGAGAAATAGAAGGAAAGAGAATAAGGCTCCGTTTAGCAATATTCATATTTCTTCCAATTTCTAACTTTTTATTATCTAAAATAAAATAAAAAATGGAAATTTGTTTGTTAATATCAACTAATTTTTCTATTCCGCGAAATAGAAAAGTAGCCAAGGAATAGATTTGAAATAGAAATAAGAAGTTGAAAAAAAGTAAGGGATAAATGCAATAGAAGTCCTAAAACTTGTCACGAAAATGTAATTGAGTCCTAAAACTTACAAAAAGTGCAATCAAGTTCTAAAACCAATTTGACAAGTTTTAGAACTTGATTATACTTTTTACAAGTTTTAGGACTCAATTGCATTTATCCCAAAAAGTAATTTCGTGTTTCCGAGAACAATCTTTAGAAATACGTCATTGTTTTCTTTTCTTCTTCTCCCTCACTGCCACTATTCCCTGCCCCCGACCGTCAACTACCATTCATCGATCGCTGCTGTTGGACGCAGCCGCCACCATTTTCGGCTAGAGGAGGAGCAAGAAGAAGAAGAGAGGGAGAAAGAAAAATCTAAAAGAATCATTAAAAAAATTAAAATAAATTTTACGTTACAAAAAAAAATTTGTGGGTCGTACTAAACACATTTCTATTATTTTTCTATTCCGAGAATAGAAATTTTTTATAAATACCAAAGGCGTTCTTTTTATTTAGAAATTGTTTTAGGGAATAAAAATGGAAAAGAAATTATTTCTAAGAAAAAAATGTTATCAAACAAACCCTAAAAGTCTAGGTTTTTGTTTCCTAACACACGGCCGAACATTCTTTCCACAAAGAAGCCGTAGAGGGTTTCCTTAAATAGAGCCCCGTAGAGAAATAGACCATAGTGACGTCCGAAAAGCTGGACAGTGAGCACTTTGGGACGCATGAAAAAAGAAGAAGAAGAAATTCGGTAATTTTATGTCAAGAGTTTTATGTTTAGATGAGTTGTTTGGGTTTGGATGTAATCTAAATGTGTGAAACATTCCAACTGAAGTGATTATAACTGCGATTCTACGATTATAATGGATTATTTGCTGTTGTCTCTTTTTATGGATGTAAGTAGTGGCACTCAAATCAAACATGTACAATTTTAGTATCATTTATTGTTCATCATTTATCTCTCTGATTTTTACATTGATTTAATTGCAAGATCCTGCTTAGCTTCAGCATTAATGTTACGACATGTATAAAGGTTAAGATCAGAACAAAACTATCCTTCATGGTTATCAATTCATTATTGGTTTTTCATCCTTAAAGCCAAAAGGAATGACGATCATTAAGCAGTCACAATTTCGTTGAGGGCGTGCGGGCTTTCGGCAGTAACTTTTCTCTCTCGTGCTTCTTTTTCCCTTCTCTTTTGATTGTCATTGTCTCGTGTAGCTCCGTAAAAGGACAAATTTATTATCATAAATTTGTCAAATAAATTGTAGGCTACATAAAAAGTATATCTCATGCGAACTTTGTGTCTGCTAATGTGTAAACGCCTGCTGCGTATTCCAAGCTCGCATAAATAAAGCCTACATGAGAAAATATTAAGCCTGTACTGTTGTATGTAAGTTGTGTCTGCTAATGTGTTCACCAGCTACGTTAGATCTTAGTGAGTTTTATCACAAGCCCCACAATTTCTGTCATCGTAAGGTTCTCATTGGTTTTATAGAAAACTTGAGGTGTAGAGACAGATAATTTAAAAAATTATAGTGAAGTTTCGCAAGAAGGAAAGAAAGAGCAAAAGCGTACATCTTACCTCTGCATAAGAAACTGCAAGCATATTCATCTTCAGACTTGGTTCTTCATCCCTTGTGGCGGCGGTGATTGAAGTCTGCATCAAATATGACATAAGCATGAACTTACAGCGAAAACTTGGAATGGGATTAATGCATATTCCTGTCATACTTTTGCATGTCTAGTGAAAAAGTGTGTTAGTGGCAGCTTAGTTTTGTAGGTGCTAGTGTTAATCTTCCTGTAATTTTACTTGATTGAAATTCTAGTTAATACTACTCTTCAAAAACTTTGAGCTTGTTCTGAGCCTTGACTCATAGAAACTTAATTAGGTTGTACCCATGTGAACGTCTGTTTTCTTAGGTTGGAGCTTGATAGCTGATCTGAATTGACGATTGTGAGCAGGCAGCAGGAACCGCTCATAAGAATGATCACGGAGTTAAAGCTGAGGGATATAAGAATGAATTAGGACAGAATTCAGATTCCCAGAGCTTTTAAGGCTTCGCAATATGCATTGGATGTGACAGGTTTGACTCCCTGCGGTATGGCCAAACACATACTAACTTGGTTTTGCTTCATCAGTTTTGATCTTTGGCTGAAATCGAAAATTAATCATACATAATGATTAGCATGCTAAAGCTCTTTGGATGATGAATTTGTCATAACGGTTTCTCTTTTCAACTGCTGATGGGTGAGTTGCCTCTCATCTTTACACGTCATTTATGAAACCACAGAAATTTTACAGCACTTCTGAAGCCAATTTAGAAGTATCTTTGGCTTTGATAACTATCATAAATACCGATGCAACACCATTTCCTACATGAATGTGAAAGCACTGGTTGTGATGACCTGGGATTTTCCTTTTGTCCTCTGTAATCTGTACCATCTCTCCTCTGAACCGAGACCATTGGTTAAATGTAGCATAACATTTTGACAAATGGCACCCGGCATGTGATTATCCTTCACGTTCTTCATCTGTAACCTGAGTTTTGCTTATTGAAACTTGTATTCTTTTTAGTACTTATTTCTCAATTTCCGACATGAGTGTGTCCTGGCTATATTCGGTTTTGCATCTTAAAAAGATTTCACGAGACATGTAATTATTCAATTTTTAATGTTTGGTCTCTTCTCAACAGCCTCAAACCCAGCTCAATGCCCTATGCGGAAAGAGCTCCAATATTAGCACACTCCATGCTCACGGCAGTTTAAATAGCTGTTTAGATTGCTTGAGCCGAATTATTGAAGCAAATATCTAGGTGAAATTACGGTTTCGTGTGGTTGGAGGTATACATTGCTGCATAACTGGATAAGTTTTTGGCCTGAGCAGATTAAGTCTGGCCTTCGTAAGTGCAGACAACGTCCATAATAATTTGTGCATGTCTAGAAGTTCAGCAGTACATGAGCAAACTTTTGCATTGAGAAAAGGTTGTTTTTTTATTTTATCTTATCGCCTATATTAATGTATATTTTGGTTAGCATAGAAAAATGGTAGATTGCACTGTCTGCAAGAGGTCCACGGACTCTGCAACTCATCGTTATCTTTTTCGCTTGATGATGTACCCTGTCAAAAATCTACCCAGGTGTTCAGACTTTAGCACTCTTTAGCCGAGTGTGCGCAGTCTGGGCTGCATAAGCCCTTTTCTTGACATCGGTATCTAGGTTCACATCTATGGTCACTTCAGCCATTTACGTGAATCTACTCATTTTGGCCTTTCGAGATCGAGAAGACAAAATCTTGGAAATAGCTGTCTACACTTGTATATTTAGATCTCGCATTGTCTTTTCTGAATGTTATGCTGATATCTGGTACCTGCATCTAATATTTTATATAGCACTTCTAGAATGCAACTGTAAGATCCAGCTTTATTAAATATTGCATGATGATGCTAAACTGTTATTGATGTATTAAAAAGTACTGTCATTATTGTATGCTTATCGGACGATCAGCTCAATCCACAATGTTGTACCTTCAATTAGATGAAAAGAGTATTTGTATTTGCTCGTTTTGTGATGAAAGTGGAGTCTTTTCGGCAAATTCACAGACTTGTTGATTTGCAAGGAATCGCGTTAACTCATATGAAAACTTCCAAAATATATTGGCCCATGCTTTTGGTATTATGCATGATGAGAGAAAAAATGTACGAAGCATGCGACCAACACGGACAAATAAATTCATTGGAATATCAAGCATGACAAAAGCCATTCAGACAAAATAATTACCAATTTGCTTTCCTTTATTCTATTCATGTTCCTGCTGTCTCTGACCTTCAATCCTGATACAACTCGAGTAGCATAGAGATGCCACGTGTATTAAGTCTAATCCCTACCGACATATATAAACCCTTCCTCTCCTCATCACCCTGTATGACACTAGCTGCTAAGTTCCATGGAAAGCACAAAACCTCTAGCAATCGATAGTTTTTCGTATAGCTGGTTGTCCAATGTAAGGAGCTCCTTCGATGGTCTTGATGAGTCTCTTCGACCTTCTTCTGTCGACTCTGAGAGTTATACAGAAAAATCCCAGAGTTTCAATTTCAATGTCTCCCTCTCTCAGTTATCCCCTACCCTTCTACATGCTGATGAGCTCTTTGCCGATGGCATCGTAAAACCTTTTTTTGCTGGTAAATCAGCCAGTCAGAACTTTCAGACGTCCAATTCCTTGAAAACCTGTCCAACCCGGTCTCTCTATTCATTTGCTCGAAAGACTATTTTCCCAGCCATTCGGATTCATTGGCTTGCTCCTGCAAGATTGAGAAAATCATCAGTGCAAACTCTAAGGAGGTGTATCGCTTATCTTAGACCGTCATGCTTCAAGTCTGGATATGGAAGAAAAAGTACTAAAGCTGATGCTGATCGGAGGTTTCAGGAACTTGGGAGCTGGATTTGTTCGTCGCAACCATCTCAACCTCAAAGTCCAGCCTCAGCCTGTGTAACAGGTGACTGGAGTGATACCGAGAGCTCAATTTATGAGGCAATCCTTCACTGCAAAAGGTGCGCAGTTGCATAAAAGTTTAGTAAGTCACAATTCAACTTTTTTTAATCAAGTTTTCATATTTCACTCGGGGTTGCTTTTCACGCTTCTAAAGATTAGAGAATGGAAGTTGAATTATGTGATGGAAACTGGAAAGAGAGTGCAGAAATTTCAGAATGCAAAGAGGTCGAGCAGTAACGCCTTCTCTTTGTCCCGGTTTCGGAATTTTCTTCCTGCTTTGGTTTTTTGCAAGGAATTCTTCTTTAATCAAAGGAGAAGCTTCCTAGACAGAGTGTCAAGTACTACTAATAAAATGTAAGCAGCTGAAAGTTACATGTATTGTTTCTTTTTTTGCATGATAATCTTATCTAGCTTGTCTTCCCCTTTTTTAATGATCGATTCACTGACAGACCACCCTTATCTTTGTTTATAAAGTTCATAAGACGATATGTTTGCAATAAATGGTTAGCTAATGTGCTGCCTCGACCTTGATATACAACCTATTGTTTATAAAAGTTTCTTAAATTGTTAAAGAACTTAACGGGTTACATTGTAAATCTTCACATAATGTGTTCTGGGTTACATTCTATCCGAAAATCGCAGGTTGTCATGTAATTGAAGTATGCTGATTTTGAACGCCTCTTTTTCTAGTCTGCAATTGTAAATTTTCTTGCCTATTACTGCTATAAAATGTATAGTCAATCCCACGATTGTCTAATGAATAATATGGCGATCTCATTAAGCTTGGCAACTAATGAGCTAACAAGTTTTTCATGTTTAATTAACTTGCTGAGAGAGAGAGAGACAGAGAGAGAGAGAGAATCACGAGGAAACAGAAAGATGAGGGGATTAAGAATGGCTTTCTCAAAACCTGCAGTGCTCTCATGTGATAAAGCAGTACACAAACTCTCTCTCTCTCTCTGGGGAACTTCTTGCTTGGACATGCACTCGTTTGATCATCTCTCGTACCTTTGGAAACATCCTTTTATTTTACTTGTTATGCATGGCAACACGTATCAAAACAAACAAATCAAGCATGTTCTCTGAACTCGTGTGCCGACAATTCATCTTAATTGAGATCATAAAGCGTCAACTGCTAAAAAAAAAAAAAAAAAAAAAAACTTCTCTGGAAAATCTCTTAGCGATGATTTACTCAAATTCGTTGTACATTCATTCGTTAGAATGAACCGACATTAGGTATCGCACCATGCACGATAAGATAGCTTGATTCTGCGAGTTGGATTGGATGGTACATTTGGCCGGAAAATGTACATAAGTCCTTTAGTTATCACCAACCTGAAGGCCGTCGTAGAAAGAAACAAAACGAGAGAAAATGATGGGTTAACAATGCGAATTGGCGGGACCAATGAATTACAGAGAGTTTTCTGTCATTTTCTTTGCTGTTGGATGGGCGGCAATATTAATAAGCTGGCAAGGACACGCGTATGGACATAAACAAATTGAAATAGCAATTGGCAACAACGGTTGTCATCCAAAAGCAAATATAGAAATATTTACCGTATTCGATGGGCTCCGTTTGTGAACCAAATTAGACTAACTGCCACTTGTATGACCCGTGGCCAGACCCAATCGGTTTCCCCCATTCCATTGTCATATCGCGAACTCTAGACGGCAATCTGCAGTTCACAGTTTGGAGCTCGGAAAAGGTTTAACAACGGTTCAGTTTGGTGAATGTTTCAGTGAGAGAAAGGAAGATAGTGAAATACTGATGGGCCATGAGTCGGTGGAACACCCTTATACTTGTTTGCTGTCAATCTCTTTTACACATTCCTATTATTACTTTGCCCAACCATTTCTTGCTCACATTTAGTTCTTTTGCTCTCTTGATAGTTCACACACAAAACACTTCTTTGCACACACATCAAACACACGCTTCTGCAAATACCAACAAATACAAAGATAATTTACGGTAGGATTCACGTCATTATCAAATCACAAGGAACAATCTTGCTTGAATGTGGCTTGGTTTTGGAACCTCGAGAATCAAGTGGTTTCTCCAGTAAAACCCTACTGCCTATTCGTCGAAGTAAATTGTTTATGATAGTAATTGATATGGAAACTCCTGGAGCAAGCCAAAAGTTGGACCAGCCAGGAATTGCAAAAGAAGGCTAGAGACCACGTATAATAACAAGGATTGAATAGGTACAAGTACAACCAAAATATGTATAACCCTACAAAAAAGGAATATCGGGAAAGACTTGATTAGCTAATAAAGAAGGTGCATTATGGAGGTTTTCCTTTGTTCATGTTTCGATCATTAGGGTCCCAATAGTATGAGGTTGTTGGAATGTTAGCTCTCTAAACAAATACACAGGTCGTATGAATCGAATTTGCAGACATTCTCCGATCAACATCAGCCCAAGAAATTCTTGTCACTTAACGCGTGCTTTTGATATTTAAAGGCAACAAATAGCTAATTGCAAATTTAGGTGCAATTATACAGGTGGCCCTGTTAAGACAAGAGGAATAATGTTAGCTGACATATCTTACATCAAAGGCCAGCCACCCAGAATCCCACGTGATTCTTTTTTCAAATGATGTATAGATGATGTATAGATGATGTTCACACTGCTAAAACCTGAACTGTGCGGGGAGTTATGGTCGAGGGCGCTATCACAATGTACTGAGATGGGTTCTTTATAGTCTTGTATAGGGAGCCTGTGGATTTGTTACTGAAGTATTCACTCCAATCGACTGCCATCTATTGTGCTATCTCTCTCTCTCTCTCTCTCCAATCTCAACCTCACACACTTTCCCTTTCCTTCAACTTCTCGGCTCCCTCTCTATTCTGACTCACACTTCCAAGTCGCTCTATCCCTCTCACAACTCTCACGCTCATACTCCCCCTCCCACACTCCAAGCCTTAATTTGTTTGGCCCATATAAAGTAGAATGCTTTTCATTTCTTGTTATTTTGTTGTTTGTTGAGAATTCCGAGCCCAAACCAGTAGTTGAAAGTCGAAGTATCGTGACTTGACTTGTCCTCATGGGCTCCGCCAGTCCATCACCTCTTATTATGGTTCAATGGACCGAAGATGGCGCTTAGTATGTGATTCCGTCTTAGTTCGTGTTAAATTTGTATTTATGTTATAATTCTTATGTATCATTTAACGATGAGCTCAAGACTCTCGACCAAGGTCATCTTAGGCTTAGCCGAAGCCTCAAGAAACTTGTTGAGTCCATTTTGTGTTCATTTGCACGTGTGTTGGGGCTTCGTGTTGTTTTAGGATGTCATTATCCTTTCTTAAAAACCTTTATGATGTTTACTCTGTTTCAATGATGGTTAGTATGTGTCAATGACTAGATTTTGTTCTCATTAGCGTTATTCACATCATTTTGCATCATTTTAGGCCTAGGTGCCCGCATACCCGCATTTTGCATCATTTTAGGCCTAGGTGCCCGCATCGGGTATTTTCATGACCATCCGAGCCCGTTTGGACCAAAAAGAAATAGGCTCTCGAAGCCTATCGTCCAGCTCATTTAACGCTTTAAACGACAGGTATCTGTTTCGGACCATCCCCTTCACATTAGTATGTGTTTCGGGGTAAAAAATTGCATGTTAGTCATTATGATTTAAAGTCTTTATTCATAGTCAATTGAAGAGTCCAGTGCAGTTGAAGTGTTTAATCATGGTTATTTCCAGAACAGATGAAAAGGACAAGAGAATGACAATGATAACGCACGAAAGATTGGCATTTTAGTGATAAATACATATCTTAGGAATGTTTAAATTCACGTTTATTTGCATGTTATTATAACTCGTTTTATGATGATTTGGCATGTTTTAGTGCAATATATGTGCTGATTCATGTTATTTGAATAAAAAGTAAAAGAAAGAAAAGAACGAACCAGGCATTTAAATTTGACCCAAAAAAAAAGGAAAAAAAGAATTTTGGTTGAAAGAACATATCCTTAGAATTGTGCTAATTCATGTTTGGTTGCACTTCATGTTACCACAAATCTCATTTTCATCGTTTAGCTTTAGCATGCATCAAACGGTAAATATCAGACAAAAGACCATAAAAATCGGATTGCATAGGGATAGTTTAATTAATAAAACTTTATTCATTGTTTTCGTGCTAAAAAATTGAAAGTGGAATCAAAACAAGATCACAATCCCCACATTCTCTATTCTGGAAGAGGAAGTAATCGAGCAGCGAAAAGCACAAGAGCCAATTCGGATTCAATCGAAGGTATGAATGTGGCCGAGGTTTCCAGATGCCCGGAAATGGGGAGAATTCCAGGCATCCTACAATTCGGCGGATCAATTTCGCGAAGGAGTTCAATTCAATCGTTAGAGAGGCCTCGTTCCAGAGCACCCGCCTCTCCGCTGGGACCTTCGCTCTACACACTACTCAAATATTGCTCAAAACTAAAGACCAAAATGTAGGAAAGATCAGACTCGAGAAAGAATAAGCCGAAACCGCCATGAACAGAAAGAGTTCAGCGGCTCGACCGTCTGCTCTTCCGGTTCGCTGTTCGAAGGCAAACTTGGAGAAGAGCGCACGTCTTGCGATATCGCTCCCTCCATAGGTCCTTCGGTGAGACAACAGAGACCGACGAGAATCGGCGACATCAGTCGAAACCATTTTTGCAGAATCGCGAGAAAAAAAAGTGCAGAGAATCAGAGAAACATGGCGATGCTCAGCGAATACGAACCAGAAGCTGAGGATCATTTCGAGGATCTGATTCGCGGAACCATTTCCTCGATCACTCATCTCTATTCAGCGATCTCTCTTCATTGCATCCGTGAAATTGGAACTGAGACTGCGAGAAGAAGATTAAGAATCGAGCTACCTGGATCGAGCAGCGCAGCGGCGAATGAGGAGGAAGACGATCGCGCCGACGACGAACGCAAAACCTAGCTATTTGCAACGCCGCTTAGCTCGTTATATAGGAGCGCAGCTTACAGCGAGAGGGTTGCGTCCGACTCGTTTCAGCCGTTGGATGAGCTTACCATGTAATATGATCGAACGTGATTTAGCCGCCCCAGGGGTTCATTGGAGTATGGATCTGGATTCGGGCTTTTGTATAGGTATGGGCCTATCCGGCCCAGCACAGATCACCGCTCGCTCTTCTCTCTACCATGGACCCCCGTGCGTCGAATAGGGTTAGCATCGACTCGGGTCAACCCTTAACCGACCTTAGATTGGGCCAACTTAATTGATTTTAGTCCAATTTCTAGAGAGAATGGGTTGATTCTTGGTCCTAAAACTCCTAGACTCTGCATTATGCGATAATATGTAGATATCATGTATATATATTTATATATTTTTTGTCTATTCTAAAACCTAGCTCTTCTGCCTCTATTTTTTCTTAATGCAGTATCACCATGTAAATTAGAAAGTAAAAACCCGGTCTTGATTCAACCAAAAAAAAATTAGAAACCCTCTTTGCTTGCCTCTCTCACCTTTGGTCTCTGCTCACTTGCCCCACGAGCACAATTTAGCTAGTGAGATCACTTCTCCCTTAGCCTGCCTCATGAATGCAGCTCAATAATCATAAATGGAGATTTCTATCATCACCTTATCTTAGATTTATGTTTAATAGGTACCAGTATTGATAATTTAGTTGTTCAATATTGCATTATTGATGGAAATGTAATTTGAAAAAGTATATTTGTCTTTTTAAGGAAAACAAAAAAATGAAATAAAACAACAATCGATTGATCTCGGGTTGACCTTGGAATTATTGAATTGGACTCATAGAATCAGTTCGATTCTCGGTACCAAGCTCAGTAAGGTCAATTCTCAATCCCAAAAATGTGGTTGGGTTCTTAAGTTAGGTATTGGATTGACCTAACTCGGATTATACTCACCCCTAATTTCAAACCCGGAACCACGGGCTGGATTTTGAGAGCAAACTCCCGAAGCCATTAGGTCGGAATATAGAAAAGTTGATAAGTCACTAGTCATTTGCAATCGGCATTAGAAGTGAGTTTATTATTTATAGATGTAATTATGAATTTATTTTATCGTGCCAGAATATTAGAAGATCAATTTATGAGATAATATGAATCTCATATTCAGTCACTAAGGGCCTATTTGTTTGTGTTTTTTTTATGGTCATAAACACAATTTCTGTTTTTTTGTTCCAGGAAACAAAAAAAGAATATAAACGTGTTTGTTTGCGTTTTTGTTCCTGAAAACAAATTTGGCACAGAAACAAGAAACAAAAAAAAAAACATATTTCTTGTTTCCGGAACACTTCCGAGAAACAATTTTTATTTCTCCTATTTTTTTCTTCTCTTTCTTTTCTTCTTCTTTTTTCTTTGGCCGGTCGCTGGCCTTGGCCATGGCCGGCGACCGATTGTCGAGGGCCGGCGACCTCGCTGAAGTGTCACCGGCTAGGCGAGGCCGTCGACCCTCGTCGGTCGATCACCGGCCATGGCCGAGGCCGGTGATCGGCCAAAAGAAAGAAAAAAGGAAAAATAAAATAAAAATATTAAAAAATTAAAAGAAGCAAAAAAATTATACAATTTACCAAATATATTTCTATTCTTTTTCTATTCCAGGAACAAGTTTACCAAACACGTTCTTCTGTTCAAAAATTGTTTCTCGGAACAGAAATAATTTTTTCTATTTCTATTTCCTAGAACAATTTTTGAACAAAAACGTTACTAAACGCATCCTAATTTATTGACACCGCAAAAGTTGATTTTCAATGATTGATTATAGATCCGTGACTTCTCTCGTTGGGTAAAAAAATTTAGCTCCTACTAAACTTTTTCGAGGAAATGTTATTCGTTCGATGTACTATCTATAAGGTAAATTCATAGTCACGTCCCTTTTAATTATAAAATGGAAAGAGACACTCTTTTCACGGTGCACAAACTCAATTTCCTTCTAGAAAGTCCACATTTTTTTCTTCCTGACAATCTGGACCCGTGGGGTACCTGCCGCCTTTCCGGACTTTCGCTCCAATTCGAATTTATTATGTGCAACTGCATATTTTCTTCCATTGACTTATTAAGTCAACCCACTTACGAGACGAGCGTTTTCATTACACCTACATGCCCACCTAACCGAAACTCAAAAAAAAAAAAAAAAAAAAAAAAAACCGATAAAAAAAACACTGAATTTGTATACAACAAAATTTTAGAGAGAGAGAGAGAGATGCTAATGCTCAGTAATAGGGATGTAAATGAAATGGAAAAATAATAATAATCTACCTTTAGCTAGGTAGGAGTGGAAAATATCCGGCTACACGACCAAGTATGGTATGCCATCGCTTTACATTATACATAGACAAACAAGATTAGAAATTGATTGATTATGTCTTCTAGAGATTGACGTGCCTTTTGCACTTCTGCTCCTGAATTGCCTTGCTAGTGATATTGATAGTCATGGTGCAATTCATCTTCACGGTGACGTGCTTCTTGATGATGTTGAGCATGTTCACTCGTCCTGGGATTCGCGAGTAGCTGCTCATCGGCAACAGCTGCTGCTTCATGTCCTCCATCAGGTTCGGGTTCGACAGGAGCATGTCCGTGATGATGTCCACCGAGATGTTCATCCGCATCGTCCTCCGGGCCCTCGACTTGCCCGGCGGTCCCCGCGCCTCGCCCACCACCGTGCCGTGGTAGTACAGGGTGGTCGTGGTGTTTTTGTACTTGAAGGACGCCACATTCGGGTTCTTCACGGAGACGTCCGCCAGCAGCGACATGTTGGACCCAGGCTTGGGGATCGTTCCGTTGATGAGCTCGAGCTTAGTGATGGTGACTCCGTTCATCTTGATCACGGGGTCCTTGACCCGGAACACCGTAAACGCCAGGATGATGATGACTATCGCTTGGATGAGCATGAAAGCGGTGATGCAACCGCAACACTTGATGAATCTCTGCTTCCGGGCGTTCTTGGCGAACACAGACGCTTCATCCTGGTCGCTCCGAAGGCTACCCGACGGGGCTAGTGGCCAAACTTGATCTTTCTCGACCATGGCTCAGAATTTGAAGGAGATACACTGCAAACTCCAGAGGTTTTAATAGATGAAATGGTATTGTGAACCCCGCGATGGAATCTTCAGCGGGTGCTTGATTCACATTTATAAGTGGGAAATCAGGAGTGGGTTGCGAGTGATTTTCCGCGAAGATGTTGGCATCATTATGATTTAGGCCTTGGGTTTGCCGTAGCCCAGATTTTCAAGCTGTTGAATCTTGACTTTTTGGCCTCAACTCTCTATATTTTAGTGATTTTATGTAGTATAATATTTTCCACATTTAGTCTTCTTCATATTGCATCAGAGCCGAACGCTTCCGTCTTCGCAATTACAGTGCATTTCAGTGGAGAGAGAGAGAGGGGAGTCAAGATCAGATGGTTGGACAAGTTAAGGTTGGGTCAATTCTGGCTTTCATTTTTATTGTTCTCTCTCTTTCGCCCTTCGCGCGATGCCTTTGGTTGAAGGTCAGATTAAATGTACACGCCCGAGCGTCCACGCAGTTTGGGCCATTGGGTCGACCTCATATCGCTCTGCACGGAACCGAACTGAAGGAACGGCATGGAGATCTATGATCAAAACATACGAGCTCTGTCGCTTTGTATAAAGCAGTAGCTATGTGACTATGTCCACCGATATTCTGATTCTTGACTTTACTCTCCTAGTAAGCATCCTTATTGGTATATAGATAATTCTAGACAAACTAAGGCGAGTTTACATAATCGATGATCGAGTGCTATGCCATACACTGATTGATCATTGAATATCTTCAATTTATTTAAATATCCATCAACAATTCGCCACGCGATCTAAAATATCGACATGTAGATCTATATCATCATTTGTGCAAATGAAGTTCTCCCTTGACCTTCCTAAATGATGGGTAGTTTTCAATGTACTCCTTTTCTTAGTAGCGTGAAGCATTCCCTTTTCAAGTTCTATTTATTTAACGAAACATGAATGATTTAAAAAATATTTTCTTAATAATGATTGTCCACATCACCTGAAACGATTAATCAATGAATGGTGTTGTCATTGTAAATAACAATTTATGTCTAAATATTTTCATGAATAATGAATATATTTTTTATTCATTCATTTTTTGTAAGTAGACAAGCGATTGTTTGTAGGAAAATATTTTCAAATTTGTACATTTTTTACAAAACAAATAGAGCATAATAAATATTTATATAGCCAAAAAGAGGCACAAAGATCTGTCCACATCTGGAGAAGGGCCAAATCAAGATCGATGGGGGCGAAAATTTCCACACAAGAACAAGAATAGTGCCTCAGGAGATTTGAGACACGATCTAATATGATCACACCTAATCTGCCATTAATGCCAGGTCCTTATGGATTTTGATCTCAGCAAATTTTTGGCATAACGATCATGTCAGGGTTCGAGCCATAAGAAAAGCGTGGTACAACGAAACAAAAGGTCGGACAAATCTCAGTTGGTCAAATTCCTTTATCGTTCTTTTCTTCTAGTGCTCTAAGTGGTCCCACATGTCCAAGCAACGAGGGGCCCGTTAGTTACCATGTATTAAGAGTAGTGTCTAACATGATTAAGAATTACCTCTTGTGGCTAGACCTACATCTCAAAAAATAATTTAACGTACTGACTACCTAGCACATCATGAAATTTTTGTGAAAGTACTATCACCAATACGATGTGAAAGTTTTTATGGGACCATTTACGACCATTTACGACTATTCTAAATTATTCAATAAAATCATGGTTTAATATTTTATTATTCTAATACAATTATTAATTTTTATCAAGTTTTTCTTTCATTTGTGATCATTATAAAATCATTTTTTTCTCAAAGCTGTTTCGATAAATCAACTCTCTTTAGTAATCATGATATGCTAGCACAGCCTGTGGAAGATTATCTGTCAACAGTGGTAGCAAAATCAACCCCATTTGTCAAATTTAAAAGTCATGTTGTTTGTCGTATCTCTAAGCCTATTTGATGCAATAAAGAAGATTGATATGCTCAAAGAGCTTCTCACCATGTAATTGAATATGAGTTTATGGAGCTGACTCTTGATACATTAATTTGGACGGCTTGATGTGTTCTAGGAAAAGGTATTTCATGTGTAGGTCGATAAATTCAGATATTAGATCATAATTGCGTAATATATAGCAGGTGGGTTTCTTCAACGATCAGTATAATGACTTTAGGGACACCTGTCCCCAACCGCCTCCTACCGCCACCTTCGAAAGTCAATAAGAGGATGGCGTTCATAATCAATGGTAGCGAAACGAGATTGATTTGGCTTGTGGGCTTCCCCATTATCTGAATTGACCTCCTCCATGGGAAACCATTGACCTAACTCTCACGTCTACGGTTTTATAAAATACGAGAAAATGAATATAGAAATTTAGATTACGCTCACTAGCTGAAGTATTGTAAGGAGAGATTAATTGAGTTGCGTTACTAATCTACACCGAATATTCAACTCTGATATTGAGAAAAAAGATTTTTCGAAATGATGTAATATAACAAATTTCAAGAAGATTTGTGATGTCCCCTATCAAGCAATAGTAAGTCGATAGACACACTCAATGTAACTTTAAAAAAACACATGCGCCTACACCAGAAAAAATATATGTGCGTAACACATCCATTGAAACAAATGCAAACTCTTCCAGTAAAGAATGCAATGTGTGTATAGCGATGCTATCGTTTAGCTATCCATGTACAGGAATCCTGTCATTCATGTACGACGGTAGAAGTATAGGGATTTGGTTAGTTCTAAACACTATAGAACCCCAAGAAGAATAATCTATCGGATGATACAAAAGTGCTTTAAATTTTTTGAGGCAGTTAGGTGATCTTCAAGTTTGATGGCTAAGCTAGAACCTGGACAAGAACTGCATCTGCTTGAGGAGAGGAGTTAGGGTTTCCATTAGCTTTTCACAGGGATGGTTATGGATGCCTTCATATGTCGTGACCACGATGCTTGTGTCCTTGGCTAGCCTTTGGACCTGCTTCTTCACGTTGCATGTGTGATGCGTGCACCGATAGTAGCTCCTTCTCGTCCGATCCAATGTGTTCAGGATGCAAGAGTTTGGTCAGTTAAGATCACATTGCCAACAGTGTATATCAATGCATGCATGCAATCCCTTTCTTTACAGAGATATAAAGAGCTAGATTAGCATACCAATGATCTATATCTTTTTTTATCATGGATAATGGCTGTGCATACATTGTGCGTTGCTTAAGCGTTTAGGTAAGACTCGATGGTTCAACACGTGTATTCTCATTTTAGATATAAGTCATACCTACATGAAAACTTCTCGAGATTGATTGGGACAATGTTCAATCATGGACCTAATTAAGACAAGTAAGATAGGATTATGTGAAATGTACCTAGGCACAAGCGCTCTAGAGTTGCGCGTGCTAGAGGAGTGAATAGAAAAGTTTTTGAAACTAGGTTTTTTGTTTGTAACAGCTACCTATATGTTTATATTTAGGTCCATTAAATGATACAAATTATGCTATGTTCTATAAATTTCCTGAAAGATACCACAACATTATCCGCATAGCCACCGTTTTCCTTTATTTCACAATAAGCTTTGTTTTCCTATAATATTTGTAGTTTTATTCACATGGTTGTTATGCTGAAGAAACAATATAGGTATATTCACTCATTTACTAGCAAAAGAACACGTAGACATTCCATGTGAAGATAAAATAATGAAAAAAGTTTTAAATAAGTAAAGAAACAAATAATATTGGACGATTTTATCTATTTTAGAAAAAAAAAATTAAACTTTTCTGAAGTTGGGATAATTTGACATTAATCACTACGTAGTGTAAGAAATTTGAGGAATCACTTTCTAATTATCTCCACTATTTTTAACTTGGGATTTTATTCAATATTTGGAAAATGAATTATAAAAACATGCCTTAACAATTGATGTGAAATTTCATGAAATTTTCGGTAAAAGTTTGAGTCCGAAATCCTTCTCTAGCTAGGTTTAGTTTTTTTTGTCAGTAGCTAGGTTTAGTTTACATATAGTAGAAATGAGTATACATTGAAAGATGGAAGGATCAAAGTGAATGAAATATGCGGTTTATTCATAAAGGCAAGCATGAACTTTATCACATTTGCAATTGAAAATATCAGGGCTAAATATTTAATACATATACTTGGATCCATGTGTAAATTTCGACTATTACTTTGCCCTAATTTTTTTCAGACATGAATTATCTTTCATCCTCAATTAATTTCCACTTAATGTTGCCATTTTAAAGTTTAAAATGTTGTTAACTTATGTTTTTAAACAATAATTTAATATTTAGGGAATTTGGAAACATGAATTCTTGTTTTGCCATCGATTTTGTCAAAGAGTTTAATCCACAGAATTAGATTCATTTTAAATCTCTTTCTTCTCGCCGTCATGACTTTGCTTATCTTAGTTTCCTCATTTAAAGATGGAGGTCCTCTCTCCCATTGTATACTCCTAGTTGATGCCTTAATCTACCAAATCATGCGTTGATTCCTATTAAGAACGTTAATTAAGAAACTTCAGACTCGCCCTGCATCCGCTATTAAGATTTGTCGAGGCACTAAGGGAAGAGAATCTTCATCCCTCTAGATTGTTCGAAAGATTTTCCAATGGTGATCTCTTGAAGCAGTGCCGGACCTCTTTTTTCTTCCAACTCATGGATGCTCACCATCTTGGGCATCAACCAAATCCTGATCATATAATATTTCATCTTCTTAAGTATCTACCACCCAAAAATTGTTGCCATGCATGTCCATGATCAATCAGTTTGCGTGAAATGAGGAGATAATGAATTCTAGTCTCCTCTTCCTAAGAATGTACTAAATCCCTAAGTGACTTCCTTCTCGATTCTTTACTTTACCGTATTCTAAAAGTCATCGAAACTTGTTTCTTGGACTTCATTCCATCAAATCACGCACATACCCAAAGATACATACATGCATATAAATATGTGTGCGCACGCAATGTTCTAAATTCAGTCTTTTTAATGGATCAATTATTTTCCTGTTTCCAACATTAGCAATAAACTAAATTATACCGTTCTATCGCACGAAGGGAAGCATTAATAATAGGAGGACAGAGGGAATTGATCAAAGAGGGAACTTCTTATTTAGTCAAGAGCGTCAATTACCATAATAATCCAGTTTAATTATAGGATTCTTATATGTTGCTAAAACTCTAAAGACGTATACTTATTGGTGAATCGATTGTGAATTCCATGCATATGAACCTTAAACATGCAAAAATATACCTGGGATGAGCACTGTTCTTGACGGCTTTCTGTCCATACTTCCTCCAGCGATACCCGTCATCCAGAATATCATCCACGCTCCTTGTTTGAAACGCAATCCTAGGTCGCGTCGGCTTTCTCGTCCTATTCGTCACTTTCTTCTTAATATCCCCCTCACTCCTGTCTGCTACTCCTCCATTTCCAGGAAACATCGTGGTCATCGGCGCGTTCTCCATCAACGCCATCGGCACATCCTCACGAAGCCCACCGGGCTGGCCGGACAAGAGGCTAATCCAATCAATATCCAAAGAAGATGAAGATGAAGGAAGGGCCAACGCTTGAGCTGGGGCTGAGGTGTCTATTAGCGGGGGCAACAGCGAGGATGACAGGAGCGACGGTGGCGATGCAAAGAGGTAGGGACTGTTCGGAGGTGGTGGCAGTACGGGCGGCAGTGGTGGAGGGACGTCTAGGCTGTCCATCGGAGGGCTCCACGATGAGAATGTTTGAAGGTTCGAATGCTTGTGAGGGGAGATACTTTTAAAGGTTGGAAAGGTCAGAGGAAGGTGAAAAGAGGTTGGACCGACCCCACTTATACATAAACTTCATTGAGAGAGAGAGAGAGAACGATCTCTTGAGATGGAGCGTATAGCCAGAAGAGGTGAAAGAGCCCAACTAACAACCTAACTTCTGTTCAACAAACCGACGCTTTTACGTGCATGGAAGAGAGACGTACTCAAGAGCCCTTATTGAGTCGATATCGTCAAGGCATGATGTATTCAATATGTACCTTGGGGGTGGTAGATTTTTGGTCGGTCCTTGAACTTGGGCTAGAAAAGAAGAAGATAACGAACAACGAGAACATATGCATATGGTGCCCTTTAGGTGAACGTAGGACGTTTCAAGAGAGAGTTTCACACGCCTTCCAGACTCGGAAATGGACACGTGCAATTTGTTTACCAACCGATAGAGGGGCATCGGTTAATCACCGCTTGCTTCCTCGATGCTACCTAGTTTTTTTTTTTTTTTTTTTAAAAAAAAAAAAAAATTGGAAAAGGGAAATTACACACACATATTTTTGCTATTAATGGAACATCCTCTCTATAACCCGACTGAGACACTTCTTTCTTTGTTGTCTGAATAAACAAATTCATGCACTAGGATAAAGTGTGTGTGTACATTTCATTAGCTTCCGAACAAAGTAGCTCCCAATTGCTAAGTTACCATTTTTTTTCTTTGAGTTTTAACAGCTCAATCTCCTACGCTGTTCGTATTTCAACTAACATGGGCCAACTTTAAATTAAGAGTTCGTGGGCTTCACTGATGAGTGCGCTTAACTCCCACATCATTTGCACTCTAGTCAATGATAACCGATCAAATTCGAATCATAAAGTGAAATTCCGGTTATATAATCATCTATTCTAAGTTGATGTGTAAGATGATTAGCTACTTTAGTTCCCGCTATAGACATCAAGGCCCGCGATTTTATCTGTATTTTGTACTAAAAAAAAAAAAAACATATTTCTTTCTCATTCTAGTAAATTTGTAAATGAATCGATAAGTCTCGAAACATAATAATAATAAAAGTTACTAATCACTTGACCTTTCAATAACTTACTAAAAACTTATCGACACTATTATGAATATCCAAACTTTTTTAACACAATACACGCAAATTACCAACTTTTTCCCCTTAAACTTGTTTTGCTCTGTAAATGCTTCAGCATTTATTTATTTATTTATTAAAACCAACAAAACAAAAGGCACTCAATTCTAGTTTTTATTCAGGTCGATCTTGGGCTCCTAGAATGGATCTGAATCCGACACTTGGGGGATCCAAATGGAGCTCAACTGCGTATTGGGCCGAGGCCCGTTAGCGCTCAAGAACCTGAAGAGGGTAAGCCAACTAGAGGAGCGCAAACTGCTTCGACTGCATTTCGTCAAACACCTTTCCCTCCATCATCTCCTCTCTCTCTCTTTCCGACACCGGCATGAGGCTGCTGCGATCTGCTTCCGAACAGTCGAAACCCGTGCTCCATTCCCTTAAACCCCGCTTGAACCCCGCCCTCCATCTCTCTCCTTTCCTCCGTTCCTTCTCCGCGGACCCTGGACCCGGACCAGACCCCGAACCGTCGCGCCAGCCCAACGACGACCCGTTAGTCGCCCAGGCGCTCGGCCTCCTGCAAGCCCCCGAGAATTCATGGAACGCCGCCGAGCTCAGTCGCCTCCTCTTCCCCAGTCCTCCCCCCACCCCTGCCCACTTCTCCAAGATCGCCCTCGGCTTGGGCGCCTCCGACAAAGCCCTCAAGTTCCTCGATTTCATTCACTCGAATTCTTCCCGGGACAATGCGCCGGTTTTCCTCTCCCACACGTTCCAGTCCGTCGTCAAGCTCGCGAGCCGGGAACCCAGTTGGAAGAAGGCCCTGCTCGAGCTGTATAAGATGTCGAGACAGAGGGACATTCGTTTGACTGTCAATGCGTCGACCCTTCTGGTCAGCTTCTTTGGGAGGGTTGGAATGGTTGATGAGGCGGTTTCTGCGTTTGAGGATGTTGACAGGAATGCGAGAGACAGGGACCTTTACGAATTGTATGTTGGTATGCTCTTTAGACACGGGAGGTTCGAGGGTGCGTTGAAGGTGCTCGACGAAATGCTCGAGCCAGATTCGAGATTTGCCGCCTCGAACATTCCGGGTAAGATTTTTTTCTCGGCCTTGTTGAGGAGACTGCAAGGAGATGGGGGCAGCGATGCAGATGAGATTGTTGGGTTTTTCCTGAAGCTTATCGAACTCGGTGTTTTTCCTGACTCGGTAACACTTTCGAAGATAATTAAGAATCTCTGTAGGAATGGGGAGATTGGAAGAGCATGGGATCTCGTGCTGCGAGTGATTCAATCAGGTGGACCCGTCGAAGCTGCGCCCTTCAATGTTATTTTGGTTGAGTTGGGGAAGCGTCTCGACTTCAAGAGGATGAATGAGCTTATGATTAAGATGAAAGAAATTAATATTCCACCTGACATTGTGACCTTGGGAATACTGATTAACCATTTGTGTAAGTCTCGCAGAGTTGATGATGCATTGGAGGTTTTCGAGAGGATCTGCACTAAACAGGAAGAGGGGTTGTCGTGTAAACCTGATACAGTCATTTATAATTGTCTTATTGATGGACTCTGTAAAGTAGGAAGGCTAGATGAAGGGGCAGAACTACTAAGAAAGATGACATTGCAGGATGGTTGCAAGCCTAATGTCATTACTTACAACTGCTTGATCGATGGTTACTGTAAATGTTGTGAGATCGATAAGGCCTGTCAGCTATTTGATCAGATGAGTGAAGAAGGGGTGCGACCAAATGTAGTCACTGTTAATATTTTGGTTGATGGTATGTGCAAGTTTGGGAGAGTCGGTCGTGCGGTTGAGTTTCTTAAAAAAATGAAAGGAAGAGGTTTGAGTCCTAATGTTAGAACGTATACATCACTGATCAAGGCTTTTTGCAATGTCAACAATTTCGAGAAAGCCATGGAATTGTTCCGGGAAATGTCTAGATCTGGATGTTCCCCAGATTCAGTTGCTTACTACACATTGATCTCTGGATTGTGCAACGCTGGAAGAATGGAAGATGCCAGTTCTGTTGCAACAGAGTTGAAGGAAGCTGGGTTCTCACTTGATGTTGTGTGCTACAATAATCTGATTGGTGGTTTCTGCAGGAAAAATAAATTAGAGGAGGCTTATGAGATGCTCAAAGAAATGGAGAGCTCTGGAGTAAAACCTGATACTGTCACTTATAATTGTTTGTTATCCTATTTTGGGAAAACTGGAAAACTTACAACTGCAAATAAGTTGATGAGACAGATGATTGAAAAGGGTCTCGTTCCCACTGTTGTATCATATGGTGCACTGATTCATGGATACTGCCTGAAAAACAATGTTGAGGAAGCCATGAAAGTTTTCAGGGACATGAATTCCGTGTCGAAGGTCCCACCCAACACAGTAATATACAACATTCTCATAGAATGTTTATGCAGGAACGACAAAGTGGATGGTGCCTGTTCCTTAATGGATGATATGATGGAAAAAGGGGTAAGGCCGAATACCACTACATTTAACGCATTGTTCAAAGGCCTTCGTCAGATGAATTGGTTGAAGAAAGCATTTGAAATGATGGATAGGATGAATGAACATGCCTGTAAACCTGATTATGTAACGATGGAGATTCTAACAGAATGGCTTTCAGCCATGGGTGAAGTAGGGAAACTTAAGAATTTTGTCCAAGGCTATGAAGTTTCAGCTTGCACTGCCTAAAGCAGATTTAGCAAGGGAAGGATAGGATTCTTGTGCATTTTTCTTCTACTGATCAGTAGGCTGTATTCAGGAGAAAGTGGGTGCTCATTCAGAGTCCAAGGAGTGTATGTTCTTTTGGACTTAAAAACTGTCTGCTATCTTACCCAGGAGATCCCTCAAAGGCCTCATACTTGTGAAACATTTTCTTCATCTTCCATTAGTTTCCACAGTCCTCATTTCAAGATACTTGAAGAAGTCAGATGCGCTGTTATCATACTGGAATCTTTATTGCTAAGCTTTGTCCAATTTTGCTCTTCTAGTGCTACAATTTGCATGATAAATTGTATCGGTCATAAGAGAAATTCAGTTGTTGATCTTGTGGGACATAGTGGACAGGTGAAGCTTTTGCTTCTCTTCTTACTTGTAATATAGTCCATAAGATGCCAAGTCACTGTATCATTTGGTTTTCAATATGTACGAATGCTCTCTATTTTGGGCCAAAGTATGAATTCTCTTTACTTTGTAAACATTTGAAGTTGATCTGTTTGGACTTAGTATGTCTTTAGTTGGGTTAACGATGTACTGTGGTTGCTCAATACTTCAATCTAAACTGAATATTCAGTACTATAGATTACGGGTGGGAGAAGTATTGTCAGTAGTGTAGACTACGGGTGTGAGGCGAGAGGAATTTCATCTAGCATATGGGACAGAAGGTTAACCGCCATCAGACATGTCTTTGAGGAGATTGAGTTTGCAAGTATAACCAGTAAATTAATTGATAAATTCTTGGAAATCAATTAGAAATAAAAGAACCAGAAAAAGAAGAGCTAAAGTATCGTATTTGTCATTCTTACAACTAATCTCTGACTCCAATTGCGATACAACTGAAGGGCAAATGACAACAGATTGTCGAACTCTTAATACAGAGATGAGCAACATTTCCTTCTCAACGCCTGCCTTGTGAAATCTTTATACAAATTGAAGAAAAATTACACATATATAAAGCTTAGCTAGACGGGGATGCTAACTGTTACAACCTCGATTCATTTGTGAAAAGAAGATGAAAATTGTACGTATTCCAGAAAGTTACAACTCAACCGCAAAACAATATGCTCGACTAGTTGGGTCATCTATCACCGGTGGCGGTTGCCGTATTGTTAGCTGCACAAGAATGGCCAAAGTTCGCCGGAAAAGGATCCAAGAAGCAATCGTCATCATCACCACCTCCTTTCAATCCCTCCAAACCCACAAAGAATTCATCACTCATAGCCATATCAGATAGCCCAGCATCCCCATCCTCTTCATCATCAGCCATGCTACCCTCTTTATCTTCTCTGCTTTCGGTGTTTGTACTCTGAGTTTTTGCCACCTCCTCCTCTAAGGAGGTAGTTGGAGAAGAACAAGGAGGTTTTGTCGAGGCAGCAGCGCTGGGGTCCTCGACAGTGTCCGTCTGCGGCATCACAGGCTTTTGACGCGTGGAACCTGCGAGCGAGTTGCGGTGGGTAGGCGCGGGGTGGTTGTGCTCCGCCGTGTACGTGACTACGAACATTCCAGGGTCGGATCTGTTCCTCTCCACTTGTTTCCGGGCCAAACACCCCTTCGAGCTACTGCATCTGTAGTATCCCCTGGGTCACACAGCATAAACCAAGGCTAAGCATAAGTGACTCCACCATATTAACATCCATATAAAAAGAAGGAACCTCAGAAGTTAAAGCAGATTTTGGGGATCCAACTTGGGGAATTTACCTTGGATATGGAGAGCCCTTAATCGGTTTTTGGCCATATTTACGCCACGCCCAGATATCAGAAGACAGACTCTCTGCTGGAACATGGCAAACCTTCTTGAGCTGGTTCTTCCTGCTATTATAGAAAGAGTAGGCGTGAGAGACCAATTCAACAGTGCAAGTTTGAGCTGTGGAAAAAAGGGTTATCACCATAATGGTGATATTCCTTCAAAGTTACCTTCTTTTGCGAGAAGCTTGAGACTGGGAGCTCGTCATGCAGGAGCTAGAAGAGGAGGCCGGTGCAGAACCATTATTATTAGCAGGATTAGGTTGTTGTCTAAACGCGGGTTGACCGTTCACTCCTCCGAAAGAAGGAAGAGCGGAAACAGCAGCGCTTTGAAACACGAGAGGCTCGGGCTTGGGGAAGAAGGGCTGGTAGAGTTCATGCAACTCGGCAAGCGAGCTGTGTCTCGCTTCATAAGGATCTGGTGGAGAGACAAAGCCCTCGTCTATCTTGACCGCTCCAAAAGAGGAGCAAGGCACAGGAGCATGGAGTGCAAGATCCGTCCACGTCGTGCCGGCGGCAGCGGTGGCGGTGCCGGAAGCGGCGGTGGCGGAGGAGGAGGAGGAGGAAGAGGAGGAGGAGGAGGAGGCGGTGAAGCTCCTGACCACCGCATGTAGATCCCAGTCTTCCTCCATTACAACAAGCTTCGTGGATTCCGCAACCCCAGCTAGAGAAGAGAGAGGGAGAGAAGGAGAAAGGGGGGAAAATGAACAAGGCGCTGACTTTTCGAGAGTAGAAAAGGAGAAGAGACAGATGGGCTACAGAGAGAGAGAGAGATGGCATCTAAAACGCCTTATCATTTGTGCTTGTCCTCTTTCTTTTTGGGGGCTAGTGGGGCACTGGGAAAAACCAGATGGTGGTTTTGGGGTTGACTTTTGGCGAATGTCAAAGGGCGGTTTTCAACTCCAGCAGAGAGAGAGAAAGAGAGAGAGATTGGAGAATAAGAATATGGAGCTTGGGAGATGCTGTTTGAGGCGAGAAAAGTCCACACGCCAAGGATTGCCCTCACTTAGGATTTACCGACAAAGAGCAAAAAGCTTCAAAAGTGGAGGCTCCTGTTTTTGTAGTTTTATAATTTGGGGCCTTTCGGCTATGCACCGCTCATTGTGGAATGTGGATCCTATCTTTTCCCCAAATTCATGACGTGTGTATAGTACAAAGTTGGCTTTTTTCTCCTCTCCTTTCTTCGTGGAACGCGCAACATAGCTATATTCCCATTGGAGCTCCATAGGCCAGCATTTGTTGGTATCGGGAAAGGAAATATGACTCCAATAATTTTTGAATTTTGATTTAATGCACAATGCGATCCTAAAATTTTCAATTTATTCAATGTGGTCTTTTCACTTTTTGGTACATGTTCAAATTAGTTCCTTAGACTATATGAAAAGTATGACGTTATCCCCAAACTTAAATTAATGAATAGATAATATTGGATATGGTTTGGGAATTAATTTGCATATTTACTAAAAGTTTATGGAATACATTAAATAAACTAAAAGTTCAAGAATCACATTAAATAAATTAAAAATTCATTGATCATATTGTATATTGAGTCAAAATTCATGAATCATTTATGTTATTATCCTTTCAGGAAAAAGTTATGAATGAAATTGATTCGAGTTATGAGTTCTAGAATTAAATGGAATTGGCGATACCATACCATATTATTTTTGGGAAAAAAATATTATATAGTCTACAACTTTGGGAAAATTGTCCAATTCGTTTTAAATTTATTATACGGATGTCAATTAAACCCTAAAGTTTAAAACTTTATCAATGCACTCCTACATCCTAACATGAAATTCCAATATGGTTCTTCTTAGGAAATCTTCGACACAAATTTACAAAAATTCGTAAAAGATGGATGCGTAAAATAAAATAAACAACAAAAAATTCAAAACACACAAGTGTAGTTCATCAATGTCCAGTTTAATTCTTACTTAGGAACTAGAAAACGAACTTCATAATATCAGTTTCACTTCTTTTAAAGTCGGAAATTGGATAGGTAATCACGGAAACTTAAAATCGGACTGATTTCTATCACCGATTCGGTCCAATTTTAGGTTCTATGGTGAATCCATGCGCACCCTTACATTCAAGCTCCCCGGTAAAGGATGGTCCATAAATTGCCCGCGGTTCAAAAGAAGACAGATGTTGCTTTGTGTAAAATCCAGAAGAGAGAGGTCCACGAGACGAGGTTCGATCGATCGACAGCTTCCAGTCTGCGAAGATCTTCTGGGCCCCACCAGCCTCTCCTCTTCTTTTTTCTTTTTTTTTTTTTTCTTTCTTTTTCCTACCTTTGCTTCGTGGGCAGAAAAGAAAAGGGAAAGAGGGGCAGAACAAAAGCAAGAAGCAAAAGAAAAAAAAAGAAAAAGAAAAAAGCCTCCTCGGTTGGTTCCAACGCGACCGGGATCGTCCATTGCGAATCAACAAAAAGTTTTGGAAATAATAGTGCCAAAAAAATCTGAACTTTTATCAATTTTATAATCAATTATCTAAATCATTTTCTAGATACAGCACCTCTAACTTCTTATATTTGGTTCGATGTGAGATTTCTTATAAATCTCGAATCAACCCGATACTATTGGATAATCGCTAAACACTCGAGATGGCATCGAAAATGATATATCGATAAAAATGTCACATCAGCTTAATCGAAAAATGCATTGAAGTTATAAGCCTTTGTGATGTGATCACCCCAGAATGCGGCACAAACGAGATAGATTTTCATTTGCTCCGTGTCCTCGGTCACTCGAGTCCCGCGTCGGCGACTAGGGACCGCGACATCACATGATGAACGAGAAGATGAAGGGCTGATTCAATTGTCATCTCACCGTGAACGTCCCCTTCGGTCGGCTCGATGAATGTCGAATCCGATGCCTCATACAGAAGCAAATTGCCTTTATTCTCGCAAGCGTGGGACGGTCCCCGGTGGGAAAGGTCCAGGCTGCAAATGACACCACAGGACCGACTCTTCTGCGTTGACTTTCGGCCCGGCCTGGCCCGGCCGGCCTGGGTTGACTCTTCATTGGTTGACTTTAGCGAGGTGGAGATGGGAGAGTCGGGTTGGAAGTTGGAACAAGGAAAGACAGTTGTACATATGCTCTTCGTCATATTATCAAGAAGGAAAGCCTGGAGATACTCGTGTTCCGGCGCTCGGTAAGAGCCTGCCCAGTCATGATCCGCTTCAGGCGGCGAACCACCGAGCAACTAGTCGCGGCACTGTTGCTAGCAAAGCGCATCTAGTCTTGGTTGAAATGATTAGCCTCTTCGATGATGCGAGGATTCATGAGATGAGAGGCGTCTTGATCAAATGGACCACCAAAATACCTTGCATTCCCTTTTTCTTGCGCCATTATGGCTTCTCAAACAAAATATATGGAGGGATAGATGGCATCACGATCAGCAACTCCGCTGGCGCATCTCGTTGGATATGGTAAGATATGGTTAGGAGGAGAAGCACTAGACTTGGGGGTGGTCCATGGCGAAACAGACAGACCAAATTTCGGACACTGTACTGGTAATCTGGTTATTGGGCAGTGCGAGCGAGAAAGAGAGACGGTTGCCGCTTTTAGTTACAAGAAAACCAAGAATGGATTGGGGATTTGAACTTTTCCTCTAAAAGAGATGGATGGGAACGACAAGAAATTGACCGGTTGAGCATGGACGATGATGTTGCGAGAGGTGGGTCTTCTGTTCTTCAACCTCTGGTAGGCACTTTCTTATCGTAGGCGTGTGAACATTGCGTGATCAGAGAGAGAGAGAGATGGGTGAGTTGGATCCTACTGCAAAGCGGAGTAGGAGAGAACGTGGGTTTGGCAAAAGAAGTGATCAGGATCAACCTTCGCTCTCGAAAGGTCGCCATTGCACTCCACAAATACCTACCCCCCCACATTGCACTTTCCTTGGATCAATCGCTGTCCGTCCAAAATGAAATGCACATGCACTTTTTTTTATCATCTTTTTGTGGGGGAGAGAGAGAGTTTGGATATAGTCGCGGAGTTTTGATAGCCGGGCTTTCCGGGGCTCTTCTAACGAAAGGCACCCGTTTGCAGGTTAGAAGTTGCAGCACCTTCAAAAGTTGGCCTGCGCCGTTCCAAGGGATTGGATGTCTAAACGCAAGGCAAGCACATCTACACAGATAGAGCAGAGAAGACTGCGAATCCTACAAAGGCTGCAGCCTCAACTTGTACAGTTCATCAATGTCGTCTCACTTCTCGCCACATACCCAAAGAAACATAGACAATTCAATGTCCCCCGCGTCCGCTCCCATGCAGTACCGAGTTACATCCTAACCTTCAGAAACTCAGTGCATGGCCCAAAAAACCGTGTTCATATCCACAAAAGCATTAGGCAACAGGCATGCCCTACGGCATACCTTTCTCGTCTCTTTTTCCGTTGGGTCTGTCATGCAACTCGCAAGAAGTTTAATGGGTACTTGACACTGTGTTCAATTGATTAGGGGTGCGGTCGATTCTTCATGGGATAAAATGCCATCGTCCGAAAAGAACTTGGTTCCAGCAATAAATACCAAGTTTTTAGTAAATCCACCTACGCCAGCCAAACATTATGACACATACATTTTAAAGACACCAAGGGAATGGTCCTCCACTTGCGAATTGCGAATCTGTGACCAGTGCAAGTTGATGGATTTGCGATCCTCATCCCTCTACGAGCCGAAAGAGCATTATGATTTCAACCCCAGCTTATACCTTACAAGGACGTAGAAGAGGATTCTCCTTGCTTTACATTTGAGAAAATGAAGATACGCTAAACCGAAACTCTGGAATCCTGAAGCACATTAAACTCAAATGGGGAAAAAAAGACTTGTCTTAGAACAGAATTGGCTGTCAATAATTCTGCGTCCAGAGAAAAGAAAGGACAACTCAAGGTATCTTGTCATTCATCCTAGAGTTTCATATACAACAGCAATACAGACCAGACTGACACCTGCCTTGACTGGCACCAGAAGAACAAATAAATAATACCCTCATAATTCATAAAGTAGAAGCTATAAAAAAGTGGGCAAAACTCATCTCTGTATCCAGAATTCAAAATTTACAACCAAGTTGGAGAAAAATGGAGAACTGACATAATCCTGACATTAGTAGTCCAAAGAGTCGGGCACCGGCTTTAACCCAAATTAGTTTGCTCATGGGTTCTATCAGAAGAATCCAGCCAAGGCAGTACGACACTGCTGATTGAGCACCAGAGATGAACTACCGGACAATATAAGGGAGGTAAACTCTGAATTGACAGGGGATCAAGTGTCAACTAGAGTTTGCCCATACGGAGCTAAGTCGGGCTGATAGCTTTGCGCTCTTATAGTCTTCTCTAAGCTGGATAAACCTGTTTCACAAACAAACTTAAGTTTTCTCTCATGCAAAAGTAATTTGCATTTCAACAAATCAGAGAGAGAGAGAGAGAGAGAGAGAGAGAGAGAGAGAGAGAGATAGAGAGAGAGGTAAAATCTAAACAGTCTCAGGACCTAGTTCTTTCCTTAACCATTCCATACCCAAGTTGCTTGATGTACTACTTGAGTTAAAGCTACTTCTCAGCCACACCATGCTGTAGAAAACAGATTCGAGGGTTTGCCATCATAACACCCTTTCAACTATTGAGCACACCTCAGCAGTAGACAGTACCCTAGAATCTAGACCACTGGTCCAAACATGATTTATCCATCAGGAAAGCAACTGCATAACTTTGAATTTTTTGGGAATACCATGACATCCACTTAAATTGTTACTTTTTCAGGATGCATCTTTGTGTTGGAATGGGGGAATATATATGGTATTGCCAGAGCTCCTATATACCTTTGTGCATCTTTCCGAATGCTAGGAGTGCCCTCGAACAATGTGGAGAGACTCTCGGGAGCAACAATAAAGACATTTGCCGTGCTGGAAGCAGAATAATAAAGTGTTATTAAGAATACAATGGTGTCAAAGCAAATCAAGGAGAATAAATGGTCTTTGACTTACATGCCCAACGTCTCAAATTTTTCATCAATCGAAGGAGCATTAAAACTACGCACAAATTCTCCATATTCGGTTATGTCACGCTTCAGCCGCAGACCTCCACTGTAGAAGAGAGGACAGGACAACAGTTATATTTCGAAGAAGAAAGATGTCTACACAGAATTAAGAGGTTCCCCCACAGTAGAATATAGCATTCACAAGTGCTGGCCAACGCACCCAACAATAAAGCGTAAGTGTATACAACTATCATCATGTTGCCAAACATCAAAGCATGAATTAGGACAAATATTTAATTTTGAAGAAGTGATCCAGAGTGCTACTTACCTGGGATTAAAGGTGAACTTTTGCCAGTGATTAAGCAGCCCTTTGTACAAGCGATTTCCCTGAGTTCATATAACCAGAAAGTTAGATCCAAAGACATTGACGATTCAAAACTCAGAGCCACTGCATGATGTCAACCATTAAGCATGCAACTGAAAGTAAATCAGGTGAAGGAACTTTGGGTTGCAAGATCCAGACGCTCATTTTGTGACAAATTCACAAAATTTGTGGCTGTGCAATTCCACATCTATGTATAAACACCTAAATGGGCATATATACACACACACATACATACATACATATAAGAATGAAGAGCCTATGCGCATGGCTCACAATAAAGTGTTGAACTTGTTCGAAAGCAAAGCTAGTGGCATCCATTAAGCGATGTAGGACAATTCAGAAAAAAATAAAAAAGCTAAGTCCTTTTCGAAGGTATGAAAGTATGTAAAGACAAAAATGACACACTACTAGCTTAGTTCAGAATCAACAAAAGTAGATACCAGTTCAGTGAGAAACGCTTGCTTGTTTTGACCTTCTAATGCAGTAAATGCAGCTTCAAGCACACGAGAAAGATAGGCCACAACCCTAGTCAGTACAAAAGAGAAATGTTAGTATGAGCCTGCAAAAACTCGTAACACATGAGATTTCAGATTCTCCTTGTAAGTATAGTAGATTAAGGAGAAAATGTCATTTGGATAAATAAGGATGAGACGTGTGCACGCTTGCATGCTTTATTTGCTCCTGAGTTTGTGTCCACAAAATGAACGTACCGTGTGCAGGCATTTGTTGGCCGATGATCTGGAGCTATGCCATCATCCGGCGACCTATAATCTGTTGTCTTTTGTTCAGCTGATAGCAGCCTTTCAACCTGCATGATGTGTTGAATTCACCAAAATTTTTTGGCGGGATAAGGCTTGATGAACATGTGGAAAAGAGATAGCAAGGAAAAGAATATCTAAAGGGTTTATTACAAGCGAAAAATTATATGAACAAAAATCTACCAATATCAAGAGCCACCTGCAACACTAGGATAACCCACTTCACAAATATTCATTAACAAAGGAGTTATACACAAGAAATATCAAATATTCATTTTTATGCATAGTCTAAGCATCAGATAGAACGGTCAATGACACACCTCAGCCATTACTGTCTCAATGCATTGTTGAAGACCCTTATAAGCAGCAGATTCCGCACCAGACATAGCAGTTGCCATTTCTTCACAAGCAGCAGCATGGGCACCGTCCACTGGGAGTAAGAGCCGAGATATTGAATTTGCGAAGTACTGACAAAGAATTCAAACCAGTTCAAGATATTGATGAGCAGCTATTTTCTCATGCCGATGATTTTAACAACAAAAGAGAAGAGCATCTCTACATACTTGCTGGACTATAGCCACACTACTACCACTGCGTTGTACGGCAACCATGAAAGATCTGAAACTGCTCTCACCAGCGGCAGCAGCGGCTTCAGCCTGCACAAGATACAGTCCATCTTGTTACTAGATTTTTTCTTTTAAGAGAGTAGTAAATTCACAAGGAGATGCAACACAGTGCATAGTCAGAAAGAATGGACACAAAATGCAACACAAGGCCTGTGATCAAATTTACAGCAGAAGCAGCGGCAGCGGCTACCCTTCGACTAAGGTTGGTGCCCAGCACAAACCTTTCCCTCAAAGCTGCAGCTTCAGTGAGGCTATCTCTAGCCCGATCAAGCCCTTCTGCTAGGTACTGACTTACCTGGATCATAAGAACAATATAAGCACTACGAAAAAAATACACAAAATTTGCAAGATAATAGGGGGCAAAGACCTTACCTGGTCTAGTAGGCAAGTAAAAACTGTTTTCACATTAGCTGCAAGTGTAGCAGGCTGCATGTAAATAAGAATATAAATCAACCCGAAACGGATGTTCATAATTAGGTTATCCCATCATTGCATGAGGAACTAATAAACTGTCTATGATTAAGCAATGCATTTCCCAACACATAAATCAAGCAATAAACACTGTTGTGCCATTGATGATATTCCACCATTTCTTTCCACAATCCCGGTGAGAATTACCACCAAAATGCACAACAAAATGTCAAAGATTCCAAAAACACTCTGATCTTGATATCTTATGGCACTTCATCCGAGTTAATTCATTTGTTATTCTTAAGATCTGCTCCCAATGCATTTTTCTCGTCTGTATATTTTACTTTGAGCACCACAGTATGTAAAATATAGATCTTCAGCACAAACCACACACAAAAGGAGATGTAGAAGACAATAATCAGACGACTGCCACTGGGGTCTCTGGAACACCTTACGTATGTTTTATTGAATGGACCTTCCAAAATATCTCTTTAAACTAAGGTCTTAATGCTCATTAGGTGCGCTGATCTTCTGGCCATGAGAAACTAGTTTTCTTCTCAAAGTGGTCCTGGAAGATCAATATCCAGGATGCCTACAATCTTTCCACTTCCACAATTATGGTCTACCATAAAAAACACTGCTTGGTTTTGCATGTGATGTCAGCAAGAAGAGGCCTTACTTGAGAGGAAAACAGGGTGCATCTTGATATAGATTCTTCATTCCAACGCGCAAACTCTGTTACAACAGTAACTGATATCTGCTGGTGGGAAGATGCAACTGAAGCTCCTTTTGAACGGCCAATTGTTCCAGTTGACTCAGAAAGCTGCTGGCTTTCTGCACGTACTTCCTCCATCTGTGAAGCAAAAGGCATGAAATACACTAATGCAAAAAAAATAGAAATTCAAAATTAGTATAATAAAAATGAAATTGATGAATACCTTTGCTCGATAAAGTTGTCCAAGAGAGGCCTGCTCATGTTCAGGATACTCATCTTTGTGTGAAGAAAACAGAGACTCCGTGAGGCCTAAAGAATTCAAAATAGAGTAGCCATTAGAATATCTCTGGAATGAACTGAACGTATATGTGACAATTGTTGGAGATTAGAAGCATCTTGAAACTAAGCTGTCATCTCTTGACTAAGTCCAAACAAAAACCAACATGCTTTCATTTTTACATATATTATTTCTCCAAGTGATACATAATTTCCTCTGGGCAGAAAGCTCTAAAAGTGCTGCAGAGAAATGAACATACTAATATCAAATCATTACCCTCAACATCCAAGTCACCACAGCCAACAGATCTCAAGTCTCTGGCAAGTTCTTGAGTCTTCTCATATGCCACTGCTAACATTCTTAGGTACTGAAGCCTCAAGGCAGATGAGAAACAAACTTAGTTCCTGCTTGAAACGCACAAAGATTAAGAATAACATTCATCCTGGTGACTACTCACCAATAATAGCCCGCCTTCTTCCATTGGAGGTAAATTTACAAGAGATGGCTTCACTAGTATTTTGTCTAGAAGGGCTGTAACTCGCTGCTCCAACACTCTCTGCGCAAACAGAAAATATTGTAGCACTTCAAGAACAGATTGTATGTAAAAAAAGAATCCAATATGTCAGAGACAACTGAAGTACATAGTCAGAAAGGAGATAGAATTTTGCAGCACCTGAACCAATATTGACATTACATCATTGGGTGAAGGAAACACAGCCATTATTGTGGCCGCTTCTTTACGTACGGTATCTGCTCAATAATAAGAAAGAAAGAACAAGAACAATTACGTCAATATGCACTATAGTTATGACCTTTGATTTAGGATTCATGCCACTGCTTCAAACCTGTAATTTCTTTGTACAGGGATGATAGGCCGCGAGCCACATTGCTTGGGCTAACCTGTGAATTATGCTCACCAAGAACCAACCTTGTATCAGCATTCATGACTTCCACATCAATAAACATAGGTCGCGTTGCCACATAATGCTGCATGGCACTGGTTCCCCTGTTGAACTGCGATACAGAAGTAACTAGGTAAGATTAAAAAAAAAAGTGTTCTTGACAGACTGGCATTCTGTATAATTAATCTCATGTTCATCCGAGTAAATCGAGAAGCAGTAGATGACAAGGAGCTAATAAAAATGAACAAAAATGCGAGTAACTATTTCAATCTACAAGGTTCAACAAAAACAAAATGTCAAAAGGGCGGGTAGATTATATCTCAGTGACATTTCTGAGCACTGATTTTCTTCTTTCGTTAATGACCACTCACTTAATTCAGGAGGAGTGGTAAAATTGTTGCTAAACCAATCTTATCCATCATGTAGGAGCATCTAAATATGTGTTTCTGGTTATTGTCCAAAATGATATGCATGATTCAGATGGTGGCAACTGGCAAAGTTTCTACTTTAGTACAAGAAAACTGAAGATACTTCTTAAAATTGGAATGTCCATTGCCAGACGTCATGGAATGAATACTTTCAACATGCAAATATGTGCAGGTCATAAATCTTCACATTGTTTGTTATGGCCTTTGAGACATGAAGCAACATGGTTTCATAAAGTAATAGCGTTTTCAAACAATGACAGCTTTTTTTACGTGATTGACAATCAACCGTTTTAATTTTGACCAAGTTATTAAGGTAAAAAATTTATTAGAGTTAATACCACAAAAACCCAAACCGGTACACCCATTACAAATTTGAACCCAAACTAATTTTATAACCACAAAAAATTCCCAAATCAGTACATCCGTGACAGATTTACCTCGAACTAGTTTTTTAACTACCAAAAACCCCAAACCGGTACATTTATTATAAATGTACCCTCCGCTAGTTTTTGTTAAATCAAATTAATATCACCAAAAACCACAAACTGGTAAACTTGTGACAAATGAGGGGTAAAACCCTAAATTGGTACACCCGTCAACTATCACGTGTCTTCCAACTTAACAATTTGACAATAAAATTTAACGGAAACTAATGGAAGGTAAATTTGTCACAGGTGCACTGGTTTGGGGGTTTTGGTGGTCAAAAAATTAGTTTGAGATTTTCCGTGATATTAATCCAATTTATTAAGCATCAAGGTATGTTTCATTTAGCTTCAAGCAATTCCCAAGAAATAGCAACAACAGGAAAAGCAATAAAGAGAGGGAAAGGATAAACATCTTCCATGATTATGAGATGATGAGGTGAGGGATGGCTACATGACAAACCCACAAGGAGTAGTGGGTCGGTCATGCGTCAGTCAATGGAAGCATAAGAATGTGTTCATGAGTTAACGCTCAAGAACAATGCCAATGGAAAATAGTAGAAAGAGGTTTGCCTGAGATAAAATTTTGGCACATTCAGCCATTGTTGACAATTCTCTCCTCTGAGATGCAGCATCAAATCGTGCAAGCAATCTGTTCTCCAACTCTGGAGATTTAACAGAAAACAGGCAAGTTATAATTCGATTTATTTAACTTTAAGATATTTGTCTGACCATGAAGTATTTTGAATAATCAAAGCAATTTACAAAATTAACAGTACCGTTGCAGTAATCCTGGAGGTTAGCAACAGCAACTTCCAGCCCCCTGCTAGCAGTAGCATTTCCCACTACTGAGGACACAGCTATTCCTTGTCTTCCAATATCTTCTTCAGCAAATGACCCTTTACCAGAAAATAATATCATAAATTCTACTTGTTCAAAATTGAGGGTAACGAATAAAAAATACAGTGTTGGTATTTTTTTTAATAGTCAAGGACATTCAATGGCCAAAATGGACAATGGAGCTTGAGTTTCCATCTAGATGGGATGATGTTGGCACAAAAATCTTGCAAAACATGATTAGTGATAGTGATGTATAGCGATATTATCAGAAGGTTCATGCCATGATATTGATTTTTAGATCATCTAACTTCGTTTCTCCAAAATATCATTTCCCAAATCCAAGAGAACACTAAGATACTTCATGTACTTGAGCAAATGCACTAAGTTGAATAACTGCACATCCAAGGCGAGACTTATGTAACAGTTTCATATCAATTGAGCAAAAGATAGACGACATAATCATTAACTTTGTCGGATGTCCCTATTCTGAAGGTTGAACCATTCCCACTCTAACCTTATTCAACTTGTTAAACCTATTTTTTTGCTAATTTTTCATGCTCAGGAATTTCACGTACAGAAGCAATGGTGATTTTTCAATGATTCAGCAAATATTTGTGCCATTGAATTTGAGCCTGTGTTGTCATCATCAGGCAACAGTACTCATCATAGATTGCATGGTAATCCTCTGCTCCCTCTTCTCTTTCCAGTAAAAAGCAAGTGCATGATTTTCTGCTAGCCTCAAAGATACTCATTCCTTTCAATGATAGGGCATTCATTTCTCCATTAACTAACCGCATTTCAATTGATAAACCCACTTAACCAGAAAAGTAGCACACACATTTCTTCTATTTCTTTCATTATTTTGATTTAAGTTTCAACTTGTGCATCATGCTTAAAGAAGAACAACAAAAATGAACAGAGCTGATGGAACTTGCTTAACAGGGTGAAGGGGGTGATGGCGGATCTAATTAAAAGAAAGAGTAGACACAAGCACTATAATGCTACATGACTGAGATTCCACTTACGCAATTTTTGAGCTATTGAAGCAGCCTCGGCGACACGACTGTCATCAGAGAAAAGAGGCGAAAGCTCCATTAGATCACCTGGGCTGCTATTAAACTCCATCAGGTACTGCACTATGCAACAGTAATAAATGTTACCAACCTTTATCAGATGGAAACTATGTGCAATAGGAGATCAAATAAAATGCATGTGGAAATACCTTTATAAGATCTATTGTCTGACTTGCAGTTTCACGTTGGGCATCTGCACTCTAATAAAGAATGCCAAGTTAGTTAAGATAAGAAAATAAAAAGACCCCCTTTCACTTTTCAATGGGTAAGGGGGAGAATTGACCATGAACATGAACTTATATTGTGACCGCAGATACAATGACCATTTAAACAGCTACATTATTATCCAAGTCTCACCTGAAGATGATCTCCAATTTTTGCAGCAGTCTGCCCAACACTAGAAATTCGGGAATCCAATCTCGCAAAGCTATCAAACAAGCCATCTACACCTTTTTCAAGCTGAAAAGCAAAGCACAGTAAGTGCAACTGAGGTTTATGGTCATAATAAAGTTGATAAAGGCCACGTGAAATAGACATGGTAGGAGCTCACAGCAAAGCTTTGACAAACCAAGACAAAATCTCTGATGCAATAGGAAAATCAATGATAAATTGCTTGATTTCAGCACTGGCACAACAAAAGGGCCAAGGCCATCGCACAACAGACCAAGAAATCCAAAAGTCAACAAATATTTAAACTTGTGTCTCTGGAAAACTGAATTCAGAGAGCAACATAAGTCCACATTATTGTGTGCTTTTTAGGATTTAAATTGGCCTTCAAAATTATTAAAGGGTGCTGTACATGACCTCATGTCAACTAACCTCAGAAAGTGTCTTTCGGTGCTTAGAATCTTGAACTGAGACCTCCTTCTTGAGATTATAGAGTCGGCCATCAACCTGGAATGCAACACTTGTTTTTAGGTTGATGGGAGAAGATCAAAAGTAAACCTAACACAATAATTCGCACCAAACTGTGAAATTAATAATATTCCTTAAGCCATACTTGTTTTCGAAGATCAACCAACTCCCTGCAGGAATCCTTGAATAAGGTCAGTAGAGCATCAACTTCTGGAAACAAAGGAGTAGAAAGCCCTTGCGCTGATTTAGCAGCATCGGCTGAAGCTCTAAGAGTCCCATTCGGCAAAACATCATTTGCACCGATATTACCATGTCCTTCTGATGAATCGGTTTCCTCCTCTTGGAACGATGGGAGGAGATCATTGACCAAGTTACCGAATAATGCATCAAAGGAGAAATCCCCCTTCAAGGAAAAAAAAGAGCATAGATTTATGGTTCACCAATCTCGGATCATCGCAGGAAACAAAATCCACACCACCAAAGCATGACTCCACGCCATATTTACCTTAAAGTCGTCTATGTCCAAAATAAGCGGAAGCGAACTGACCGACGAAGATTTCGCACTTCTGTCATTCCTGGGTCCATCTCTACTCTCCTTCATCTAATTCACGAACCAAAAGAAACCATCAGCATGAACACATTTTCCTAGCTCAAAGTCCAGTCACACAATTTCAAGCTCTCATCACCAACACAAACTTCCAGCTCTAGCATCAAATTCAGCTCAACTCCCTCCGCTAACGGCTCGGGAATCCCGACGAAGGAAGCATTGGGTTCAAACTCGGCTCAACTGCTCCGAAACAAGAAAGCACGCAATTCCCACATTGCAACAGAGCAGATTAGCCGAACCCAGATTTAAAAAAACGCTACATTCGGCAGCCGCGCGATCCAGGCAAGCCGGAACCAATGCGTAACGCTGGGTTCTTGCCGCGAATTGGTACGGAAACGCGAAAAATTGAGCGACGAAACGGAAACTGAGGAGCGATCTCGGCACCGGATAAAGAAAGCAAAGGGAAGGATCGACGAGAAAGGGTACCTCGTCGCGCTAGATGAACGAGGCGAAGAATTGCTGCAGATGAAGACTCCACCTTCCCCGGTCCTCCGGCAGGAGCAGATCGAGAGGGAGAGAGAGAGAGAGAGAGAGATACTAAACTTTTCCACCGAAAACTACAATGAGAAATCAATCGATTGAATATATATAAAATATATATATTCTTTATGAGGGAAGCCAATATACCAAGGTCATTTAAGACATTCTCTAATTCTAAATACCAGCTGAGATTGTTGTCACATTTTTCCTTTAATTAATTAATTAGTTTTATTTTTATTTTTATTTTTATTATTGTTATTATTATTATTATTATTTTGCTTTTGTTTACTGGTTAATTTATGGGATTTGGTATAGACCGGCCACTTTTTGTTTTAACTCCGTTCGTAGGTATTCAGTTGTCTTTTGTTTATGGTCCGTCCAACAAAGGAATTTTGATCCTTAGAACAGGAAGTTACAAGAGTGATCTTCCATTTTTTTATTTTATATAATATAAGCCGAAGCATTGAGAGTATGAAATTTCGCTTTCCCCTCTATTATTGCCATACGGCCAGGCACAATGCATAATTCTGCCGGGATAGCTCACTCTCGATTAATATATATTTTATTATTCGCTTTTTGGTCCCCATAAACTTTATCGTTTATTGAGTTTAAGTTTAAAGGAACAAAATAGATGAAGAGTTAAAATTGATTAAAAAATAGATATAACAAATTGATGCCCATAATTTACCTCCACGACATAGCAGGCCTCCATAACACAAGTGGCCATTATACACAATTGTGAGTGGTTCACCTCTTATTCTGTAAGGAAAAACAATGTTAGCATACAGACATCAATGGAATTCGCAAGTGAGAGAAAACACAAGTCGCTCTCGAAGATTGCCAGGAATGGCGGGCACGGTGAGCATTCTCCATACTTCGATGGATGGAAGGCATACGACAGGAACCCCTTTCACCCGACTCAGAATCCTGATGGAGTCATCCAGATGGGTCTTGCCGAGAATCAGGTATGGTAGTGGCAAAAGCTCTTTGTTATGATAATCTGCTTTCAATTATGATAAGTATGAAGCTGCCGTAAGACCCTCGCATACATTGCCCAGTCGCCCATTTCATACACGCATGGCTTCACGACTTTGTTATTGGTACCCAGTTTCACCTTGTTCTGCGTTATCATTTGCAGCTTTCCTTCGATCTGATAGAAGAGTGGATAAAGAACAATCCTACGGCATCCATTTGTACTCCCGATGGGGTTGGCAAGTTCAAGGACGTCGCCATTTTCCAGGACTATCACGGCCTCCCGGAATTCAGACAAGTGGAGACAGCCAAAGAGTAAACATCGTCTCTGTAACTTAAAGGAGATGATATTGCCTTCGTTACTTACTAGAAGGGCTTTACATTGCTTCTCTCAGGCTGTCGCCAAGTTCATGGGAAGGGTTCGGCGTGGTAAGGCCACATTTGACCCGGACCGTATTGTCACGAGCGGTGGAGCGACCGGAGCGAGCGAGACGCTCATTTTTTGCTTGGCTGATCCTGGAGACGCTTTCCTCGTTCCTTCCCCCTATTATCCAGCGTAAGGATTCAAGCTCCCATCGAGCCTCGCCAGTGGCCACTACGTAAAATAATATAGAGAGCAGAAGACTAGATGAAACTGGGTACCAATAATACAGACATCAATGGAATTCGCAAGTGATAACGCAGAACAAGGTGAAACTGGGTACCAATAACAAAGTCGTGAAGCCATGCGTGTATGAAATGGGCGACTGGGCAATGTATGCGAGGGTCTTACGGCAGCTTCATACTTATCATAACTAAAAGCAGATTATCATAACAAAGAGCTTTTGCCACTACCATACCTGATTCTCGGCAAGACCCATCTGGATGACTCCATCAGGATTCTGAGTCGGGTGAAAGGGTTTCCTGTCGTATGCCTTCCATCCGTCGAAGTATGGAGAATGCTCACCGTGCCCGCCATTCCTGGCAATCATCGAGAGCGACCAGTGTTTTCTCTCACGTGCGAATTCCATTGATGTCTGTATGCTAAAATTGTTTTTCCTTACAGAATAAGAGGTGAGCTACACTTTAGTCAGCTCTTGATGCTCGGACGATATTTGAGTGGTACCACCGGAGGTTGCAGGCCTATTTATAGGAAGAGGTGTGGGCATAGGCGACTTGGAGGAGAATGAAAAGTCTAATGTTCTATTCAAAGGTGTCGTCAGACCGAAAAATAAAATAAAAAATCAAAGGATGTGACGTTTCAAAGGAGTTGTTGTCCGTCAAGCGTAATCAAACGTAACTGCTTACGTGAAGGATCATGTAAAAAGAGGTCCTTATTGTGAAGAAATGAAGAACAAAGTACAAGTTGTAGAAGAGAAAGAACTTCTGTATTTACTTGAATCGAAGAACAAAACATGTATTCACTTAGAGCTTTTCATCTCTTCTGTAATACAATCTCATTTCATCTCTTTCTCTCTCTATCTATTCTCTATTCTCTCTTCCTTTCTATATGAAAAACAGAGTACATGCAGCTTATATAAGACTTGAGGAAGAAGATGATAAAAATGGAAAAACTCTTTTAACTGACTTAACAACTTTGATTCCTTATCTAACAAACTAACCGCCCTAATGTATTAGAGCACATGCATTTCCTGTTAAAGTCTTCAGGCTCTAAGTCTTCAGACTCGTGAAGAACAATCTCTCTCTTCATGTCGGTCATGAGTTCGACTTCACCATCTTACGTACTTCTTCCTCATTGTCACGAGCACAACATCAGCAGAACACCTTAGTCATGAGCTTCGTTTTCAATCTCTTTTTCCTTATGCATTGCCACAGATCCTGTCTTCAAAACACTATCTTTAACATCCCCCGCAAATTGGGAAGGGGTAAAGACCCTAAGCCCAATTTGGTGGGAAGAGTAAAATGCAGAAATCGAGGTAAAGATTTGGTAAAGATATCTGCAAGTTGACGAGTACTGGGAGTATAAGTGACAATTAAGGATCCTGAAGCCACCTTTTCACGAACAAAATGAAAGTCGACTTCAATATGCTTTGTGCGAGCATGTAAAACAGGGTTAAGTGAGAGAGCAATGGCTGACTTGTTGTCACAAAAGAGAGATGTTGGAGCAGATAAACTAATGCCAATGTCTCGAAGTACAAAACCAATCCAAGTAAGATCAGCTGTAGCTATGGCTAAAGCTCTATATTCAGCCTCTGTTGAGGAATGAGATACTGTAGATTGTCGTTTTGCTGACCAAGAGATGAGGTTGGAGCCAAGGTATGTACAAAAACCAGTGGTAGATCGCCTTGTAGTACTACACCTTGCCCAATCAGCATCAGCAAAACCATACAAATGCAAGAAGCTATGAGAATGAATAGTTAAACCAAGATCAACAGTGCCTTTCACATATCGAAGAACCCTTTTGAGTTTGTAAAAATCTCCTAATGTGGGCTGCTGCATCTTCTGACAGAGAAGATTAGTGGCATAAGCAATATCTAGACGAGTGATAGTAAGATACTGAAGTCCACCCACAAGACTTCGATATTCAAGAGGATGCTACAATAATGTGTCATCAGCTGTCATGGTGACAGGCCGTAATGAGAGAGGAGTAGAAATAGGTTTGCAATCTTTCATATTAGCTCGAGTAAGTAGATCAAGAGCATATTTAGTCTGAGAAAGGAATAGGTTCTGTGAAGTTTGTTTAACCTCAATGCCCAGGAAGTAATGTAAGAGACCAAGATCCTTCATATGAAATTGAAGACTCAGTAGATGAATCAAGTGGGAAAGTAAGGAAGTTGAGCTGCCAGTGAGCACAATGTCATCTACATAGAGTAATAACAGTATGGTGTCTGAGCCATGATGAAATACAAACAATGAGGGATTAGTGGTGATGCACGAGAATCCATTCTCAAGTAGAAAGTTACTGAATTTATCAAACCAGGCTCGTGGTGCTTGGCGAAGACCATACAAGGATTTCTTAAGCAGACATACATGATGAGGCTTCTGAGGATGTATAAAACCTGGTGGTTGTTGCATATACACAGTTTCATTCAAATTGCCATGTAGGAAGGCATTCTTAACATCAAGCTGATGAATTGGCCAATGCTTTGTCATTGCCATAGACAGGACAATTCGAATAGTAGCATGCTTAATGACGGGGCTGAAGGTCTCTGTGAAATCAATACCTTCTTCTTGATGAAACCCCTTGGCAACTAGTCTAGCTTTGAGTCGATCAAGCTGACCATCTACAGTAAGTTTGGTTTTAAACACCCACTTACATCCTATGACATTCATATGATCAGTGCAAGGCACTAGTTCCCATGTCTAGTTTGTGTATAAGGCATCCATTTCATCTTGCATTGCCTGATGCCATCCTCTGTCTGACAATGCTGATTTGACTGTTTTTGGTTCGAGAGGAACTTTATAGTCAGCCAAGCATGCATATTTAGGATTTGTCTTGACTATGCCAAACTTTAATCTGGTTTGCATAGGATGAACAGACACTATACCTTGTGTGTTGTCTAAAGAGCTGTTGTGTTCAGTGTTGATTTCTGGTGATAGAGTGGATACTGGCATAGAGCATACTAGTTCCTCAGTATGCATTTGTGGTGTTTCAGTAGAAGCTGATACAGGAGTGTAGATATTCTGTATCAATCCTGTATCTTGCAGATGTCCCATATGTTCATTAGATTTAGGCTGAACATGTGTTGCAGCTATAGAGTCTAGAAAAGTTACTCCATTTATCCACTGTTTGTATAAGTCTGTACCTTGATAATACTCAGCTGGTAGTCGAGAGGTGAAAGGAAAAATTGTTTCATCAAAGACCACATGGCGACTGATATAGACATGTCCATTAGTGGGTAGAAGACATCGATATCCTTTATGTCTTTCACTGTACCCCAAAAATATGCATGTAAGAGATCTTGGATCAAGCTTATGTTGAGCATATGGTCTGAGGCAAGGGTAACAAGCAGATCCAAAAACCCTTAAATGTGTATAGTTTGGTTTCTGTTGGTACAACTTACTGTAGGGTGAATGCATATGAAGTTTTGATGTAGGAAGCAAATTAATGATATGATTTGCTGTCATAAAAGCATCTACCCAGTATTTTAAGGGTACTTTGGCATGATACAACATTGCCATTCCTAGCTCGACCACATGTCAATGTTTTCTTTCAGAGATTCCATTATGTTCTAGTGTGTAAGGACAGGAAATGTTCTGTTTAATTCCACATTGTTGTAAATGGTTCTGAAATTTGTTGCTAGTGAACTCTCCTCTTCCATCACACTGAAAGAGTTTGATCTTATGATCAAATTGATTCTCGACTTGTTTTTGAAACATGACAAAGATATCATAGACTTCTGACTTCTGTTTCATTGGATATAACCAATTGTATCGAGAGAAATTATCCACAAAAATGACATAGTATCGAAATTTTTGAAAAGATTGAACTGGTGAGGGTCCCCAAACATCACAATGTATCTTTTCTAGAGGAGTATTAGCTGTATAGTCTAACATAGGAAAGGGTAAAGCTGAACTCTTAGCAATCTGGCAACTACTACATATGCTTTGAGTTCTTGAATTACATTGAATTAGGTGCTGACTCTGCAAGTACTTCACTGTTTTTAATTGGTATGTGCCAGCCTATGATGCCACAAATATTCTCCTACTTCTTTTTGAGTTTGAGTGAAGAAAGCTTCTGTGACTTTAGGGTCGACTTGATATAGTCCCTTGACTTTCCTTCCTAGCCTCACTGTTGAATTGTTGCAGGTGTCCTTCAGATATACCCCATGTTTGTCAAAAATAAAAGAACATGGATAATCATCTGTTAACTTCGAAACAGAAAGGAGATTTTTCTTGATTTCAGGGACTATCAATACATCATTCAATGGTAATGAGCCAGTTTTTTGTATGCAATAAGCCATTACCAACATGATATTGATAGACTAGATACATCTCCTATCATAACAGTATCAGTTCCACTATATATAGAACAGTATTGAAGCATACCAAGGTCTGCAGTGATATGAGCTGAAGCTCCTGTATCTGGATACCATTCAATGCCATGAGAGTCTTCAATGTGCATTGCTGCTAGTGCAGTTGGTATTTCATCTGTTTGATATGAATTATCAAAACGATACCAACATCGAAGTGCTGTATGTCCTAGTCTTTTACAAATTTGGCATTCTAATAGACTATTATTTGCTATTTTTGCATTATGCATACTCTAATCAGATGCTGCACTTTGTGGTGGATATGACTTAGTGGCTTGATACTTTTGTGCAGGATTTGCATATGATCTGAACCCCTGTCCATAGTTAGACCAATTGTGTGGTGATTTGTTAATCTGATCTTCTTGGTTCAGATTTAGATTATTCATTATGTAATATTGATTTCTTCCTGTCTCAGCAAAGTCATTACCATGATCTCTAGCACTCATTGCACGTCCTCTGCCATAGCTATATCCTCCTCGATTATTTCCTCTTTGGTTTCTGAAGTTAGAGTTTTGCACAACTCCAGCAGACTTTCTTTGGCCATAGTAGGCTAGATTAAGATTATATTGATTTACAGAGTAAGTCTGTAGCCTAGTTTCAAATCTCTCGAGGCGAGAGATAACCTCATCATAATCAAGGCGAGGTTTCAAGCAATACATTGTTGTTCGAAACTTTCATATTCTCGAACCTAATCCCTCGAGAACACCAAACATCTTGGTTATCTCATCAACAGGTTTTCCAATGGCATTGAGTTGATCACAAATAGATTTGAACTCTCGAAGATAAGCATTCAATGTTCTATCTCTTTTCTGACATGCTTGCAATTTTCCTCTTAGTTCGAACTCTTTTGCCACAGACTTTTGTGTGAAACGATTAAGGAGAGTCTGCCATACCTCATATGAAGTCTTTGGCCCGATGATCAAGCTTAAAATGTTCTCGGTTACTACTCCACTTATCCAAGATGAGATTAATTGATCAGTCTTCATCCAATCCGTATGATCAGGATTCACCACTTCTATTTCATTACCTTCAATCTCAACCTGCATCATTTGAGCTGGTGGTGGTGTTTCACCATTGATGAATCCAAAGAGATCCTGACTTCGCAAGAACTTGTGAAACTGTGCTTGCCAAAGTAGGAAGTTGTTTTCAGCTAATTTTATTGTAACAAAATTAGCTATATTGACATGAATCGGAAAAGGATATTTCTGCATCCTTGCTGTCATACTATATTCCAGAAGCTTTTGAGAACGTGCTTTCTTGATTACAATCGAATACTCTGTTCTTTGAACTTCTTGCTATGGTCTAGATCACACATACGAAATGGATCACACAAACTCCATTAAAGACTTCGAGCAGTATAGTAGAAGAAACTCAAGCTCTCAGGAGTGCTTTGATACCATGTGAAGAAATGAAGAACAAAGTACAAGTTGTAGAAGAGAAAGAACTTCTGTATTTACTTGAATCGAAGAACAAAACATGTATTCACTAAGAGCTTTTCATCTCTTCTGTAATACAATCTCATTTCATCTCTTTCTCTCTCTATTTGTTCTCTATTCTCTCTTCCTTTCTATATGAAAACAGTACATGCAGCTTATATAAGACTTGAGGAAGAAGATGATAAAAATGGAAAAACTCTTTTAACCGACTTAACAACTTTGATTCCTTATCTAACAAACTAACCGCCCTAATGTATTAGAGCACGTGCATTTCTGTTAAAGTCTTCGGGCTCTAAGTCTTCGACTCGTGAAGAACAATCTCTCTTCATGTCGGTCATGAGTTCGACTTCACCATCTTCGTACTTCTTCCTCATTGTCACGAGCACAACATCAGCAGAACACCTCAGTCATGAGCTTCGTTTTCAATCTCTTTTTCCTTATGCATTGCCACAGATCCTGTCTTCAAAACACTATCTTTAACACTTATGGCGAGTGTTTGTAATGGAGTGTGGATTGGCAAACGTAAAAAGAGGTCATGGTGAAATCACTATGGCCATCCTTTTACGTGCGAAGGGAGAGGTGGGCATTGGAATCTCCACGTTAGGGAGTTGAGGTGAAACGATTTAGTTTCAGTGTGAGTTTCAACTCCTACGACAAAAATCTGAGAATGAGTTTTAGAGTAAGAATAAAGTAGGTTCAACTAAAAAAAAATCACCATGCTGAAATAGTCAATTCAAATGTGTTAGGGAGATCATTTGTAAATAATGAATTAATTTTTCAGTTTGATATTCTTACATGATCTCAGAACTAGGCTTCTCCATTGATCCTTCATGCCCTAAGTTTATTTTGCATATATGTGACTCCAAATTCTTTAATTTCGCGGGCCATTGTTCATCATTATTAGACTCCGTACACATGAGTGTGTGTTAGCTTATTATTCCCCATCACTTGATTGTTCCATGTGGCTTTCTTCCATATAATTTTAGACTTGTTTACATGTGAGAGGAGATTTTTAAAGAAAATTATACCACATCACTTGACTATTATATTTGATTGGGCCTTATAATATATATGTAATCTTCCTTAATTTGAGCTTTTGGGTTGACTGTTTCAACAATTTCACTTGATTATTATATGTAAATGACTAGAGGGGGCGATACTAGAGATTTGAGAGTGAAGTGAGATATATTCGGGGTGATTGGCTTCATCTCAAACTCGTCTCAACGACGCTTAATTATTCTCCAAACTCGTCCTAGATCAGCCAGTAGTTTGACATAGTACTTCAAAGCCAAATCAACTAAATAGTCAGATGTCCACGATTTAGAACCTACGATAATATCATGATTAATACCACAAAAAAAAAAAAAATTAAACAGGTACATCTGTAATACATTTACCAAAAACTAATTTTTCGACTGCCAAAAACTATAATCTGGTACACTTATAACAAATTTACCTTTTGTTAGTTTCCATTAAATTTTACTGTTAAATTACTGAGTTGGATAATATGTAACAGTTAACGAGTATACATGTGTAGGATTTTACCTTTCGTTTATCACCAGTGTACCGATTTTGTAGTTTTTCGTGGTATTAATTTAATTTAATGAAAACTAATAGAGAGTATGTTTGTCACAAATATATCAGTTTGGGGTTTTTTGTGGTTAAAAAATTAGTTTGAGACAAACTTGTCACATGTGTACTAGTTTAGGTTTTTGGTTATTAAAAAATTAGCTTGGATTAAATTTATTAAACACATACAAATTTGGGGTTTTTGGCGGTTAAAAAATTAACTCAAAGTAATTTTGTCACGGACATACTTATTTAAGGTTTTTCATGGTATTAATATTTAAATAACAAGTTATGTTGCGCGAAATATGTTATAAATCACAAACATATATCAAAATGGTTGTAGACATCAAACAATCATAAAAGTTTAAGATCTCAACTAATAAATTAGGCTTGAAACGATGGTTTTTCACCCCATTGCAAAATATATAGATAAATAAATAAACCAACAATAAACTTTAATCACTAGTGTGCCTAAGGTTTTACAAAAATTCTAAGAAATTTAAAATTTTCAAATAGGAAGAACAAAGGTCGCTTTGTACATGTTGAAATATTTCATATCGCTTAATAATGAGCCTTGTATATTTTTTTGTTTTTGTTTTTATATACACATAGTTTTCCCTCCCCTTGATAGTGTTGAAATCTTATGAGTTCTCTGAATAGGACATGATCACGCGTGATAACGTCAACCCTTCAAATTCCAAGTAAGATCTATGGAGAAAGTCGAGTACCCAATGGGTTTGACCGTGATAAGCATTTTCCCTCAAGAGAGAACGCGGGAAATTTCCACGAAACATGTGATAATGGCGCAACTGGAAATAGGCTTCAGAGAAGCTTCCGCCCTGAAGCACCAGGAGATGCAGACTTTGAAAAGTTCCAGAGATATAAATGGTAGCCGGTGGTGGTGACGTCTTTAGTGGGCGATATTTTGTTTTTTTTTTCCAAGAAAGCCATCTCTCGCAAGAGTTCCAACGCATGCCAGAGACTAGAAACTTGGAATGGAGTTCCCCCAAGGACCAACTTTGCAGGAAGAAAATACTTGCACATGGTCTCCCACGTGTAGTGTACTGCTCTTCCTCTCTACGACCCGCGTGTATTTGTCCCGCTTTTCCATCGTCATCAAGTCAAACAACAATCTCTGCAACGCAACGTCTTTGACAGAAATCAGCCGAATGACAGATTATCATAACTGAAAGCAGCTTATCATAACTGAAAGCAGCCCATTTCTGTCAAAGACCCTAGCATACGTCTTTACGGCAGCTCATCATAACTGAAAGCAGATTATTAAAAATTATTTACATCAGTGCCGACGGTGCCATGTAAGTTAACCGACATCCACGTTAGCAATATCCAACTAAAATTAGCCGAAATGATTGAATTGGCACCAAGTCAAAATGTTTAAAATTTAAATTGGCATTAATAAAAGGTTTATGACCAAATTAACATCAATGCAATAGGTTTATAACTTTTTTAACACTTTTCCCACTATTTCTATCCTCACAATTAAAGTTAGTTTCACATCTGCATTTCCGTAATTCATTTGGTTGTATGCCTACTAGCTAGATAATTGGGAGATATGATAATATAGGATGGGAAATGGTGCGAACTTCGGAACAAACGGGAGATAATGCCTTCAATATTGATGCGGGCATTTCATCGAGTGAGATTAATGTGTTTTTAAGTATCTTATTATGACCCGATTTGGCCCATTTGCTTTTTCAAGTTTAAGCCGAAACTTTGGCCGGTATCGACAGTATCTTACATTTTAAGGGCAAATTTCTATACTTACTGTCTTTATGTTCTGAATCTATCCTTTTTTTTGGCATGTCCAAACATAGCAAACGTTCGACCTTAAACAAGAGTTAATTCTCAAACCCTGAAAAACAAAGAGGAAAATGAAACCATGTCGGTGCCGGGACATAGAAATATGTCCGGAAGGGAGGCTAAGGTCTTTGCATGGTAACCTTCCTCAGCCAAGAATTTCTATTCTTTTGTTTTCGGAACAAAAAGAATAGAAACTTGTTTGATAACGGCAAGTTGATTTCTATTTAGAATAGAAAAGTTAGCAGGGAATAGAAACGAAAAAAAAAAGCTTCTTTGTCTGGAACAATTTCTAGAAATAAGCAAATTTTTTTTTTTTATTTTTGTTTTATTTCTCTCTTGCCGTGGCCACCTCCAACCGCCCGAGCCACCGCCGCCGCCCGCCCGGCGACCGTGAGCAAGAATAAAAAAATAAAAAATAAAAAAACAAATAAATACAAAAATCAAATAAATACAAAAAAAGCAAATAAATACAAATAAATACAAAAAAAATAAATACAAATAAAAAACAAACGCAAGAAAATAAAAAAAAAAAAAACAAATAAATACAAAAATACAAAAAAAAATACAAAAAAAATAAAAAACAAATAAATACAAATAAAAATACAAATAAAAACAAACGCAAGAAAATAAAAAAACAAAATAAAAATAAAAAACAAATAAATACAAAAAAAACAAATAAAAAACAAAAATAAGAAAAATAAATACAAAAAATAAATAAATACAAAAACAAATAAAAAAATAAATACAAAAAACAAATAAATACAAATAAAAAAATGCAAGAAAATAAACAAAAAACAAATAAATACAAAAAAAAATACAAATAAATGAAAAACAAATAAATACAAAAAAAAAAAAAGAATAAAAAACAAATAAATACAAATAAATACAAAAAAGAATAAAAAAATAAAAAGGAACAAATAAAAAGGAACAAATAAAAAACAAATAAATAAAAAAAAAAAAGAATCGTTGCGTTACCAAACGCATTTCTATTCTTTTTTCATTAGAGTAGAAATTTTGTGCAGGTTATCAAACGGGTTGTTTTCTTGAAATTGTTCCGGAATAGAAATAGAAAAAAACTATTTACGGAAAAAAAAGCTCTTCACATTAGAAATTTTACGATACGCGCACCCCAACTGGTAAAAGATTGGCTGAAGAAATTTCAATGAGTCATCCAACTGATTTCCATGAAAGATTTCGTGTGTTTAATTTGGCAAGAAAACCCAAATTCTTAAGATTCTTCCTTTTCGTCAGCCATCCCTAGGCCTCCAGTTTTGGCCCGCGCGGTGACTTTTTATGAGACCAAAAAGATGCTTATTTGCAAAGACAGCCAAGAGCGAGAAAATATTGGGTGCGCCGGGCGCTCCACGTCACCGTGCGCCCGCCCAATCAGGATGCGACACGTGTCGCCACCTGGAGCCGGGTCCCGCTTTTCTTTTTAGCCAAATTTTTATTTTCTCCTTCTCTCTCTTCATTAATGGCCGCGTCCTTCTCCGGCCCTTCGCATTTGAAGTGCCCTTTCTCTTTCCGTCTTCTCCCGTACGAAGTCTCTCTCTCACAAAAATCTCTCTTCCGTCTTCTCCCGCACGAAGTCTCTCTCTCACAAAAATCGGTCGATCGCATCCGGCACGACGCCTCCACGGCCTCCGGCACGACGCCTACGCTGTCCTCGAGACACTCCCTCAGGCTGCACAAAGAGTTGGGCGCCATTTTGAAAAATTTTCAGATGGAGCCGAGCGCCCCCTCGTCCGGCGGTATTTGAAAAATTTCAGTTGGAGCAGGAGCAACCGGTGGAAGTGGGAGGTGAGCGGCTTCGAGCCGCGGAAGTCGTCGTCGACCTCCGCCTCCTTCGACGCCGACGACCAGCACCGGCCGAGCGCCCCCTCGTCCGGCGGTATTTGAAAAAATTTCAGTTGGAGTCGAGGAGCAACCGGTGGAAGTGGGAGGTGAGCGGCTTCGAGTCGCGGAAGTCGTCGTCGACCTCCGCCTCCTTCGACGCCGACGACCAGCACCGGCCGAGCGCCCCCCTCATCCGACGGTACTCGATCTCCGCCGCCGCCTCCTCGCTGCCCTTGCTGCTCCCGCTGGCCTCCAAGGTCCAGCGGCTCGCGAACAATGTCCAGGTTCTTCCGAAACGCTCCGATCCTCTCACGCTCTGTTTTGGCTCCGATTTGAGTGGGGGATTTGCCTGTTTCGAATTTTTGCTTCTTGATTCGGTCGATTCCTTCTCTGTTGCCGAGCTCTGAGAAGAGCGATTTTCGAATGCAGCTTGCGAGGTAGGATTACTTGGAGCTGAGACAAGAGGCGAGCGAACTGCAGGAGTATTCCAACGCGAAGCTCGATCGAGTCACGCGCTACTTCGGCGTTCTCGCCGACAAGACGTGGAAACTAGGTGAGGCGGTGTGGCGTCTATTGTGCCTCGACGCACGTTTGCTTTCATTTCGGTACTTGACAGGTTCTGTGCTTTGTGTCAGATCAAGTCGCCCTTGAAGGTGAGGCTAGGATAGCACCGCTCGTCAGTGAGAAGAGGAAGTTGTTCAATGAGTTGTTGACATCCAAAGGTCAGTCTTTGGTTTCTTAATTGAGTTCTCCCACTTTCCACACGAAGCACGTGGAGCGGAAGTACTTGGATACATGAGCCGAAATAATTCAGAAAATTTCTAGTTTGAATTGCAATTCATTTTCAGGATGATGTTCCTGTCGGATGGATGGGTAGAGATAGCTTGCTTGTATGGCAATTTTGCAGTGTGTAGTAGGAGGACAAAACTTGAGTTTAACGAGTAAGATCGAGTTGGAATATGACTGATAGAGTTTATCGATGAAGTGCAGATTAACTTGAGATAACAGCTGCCAGTTTGTGATGCATTTTTCTGATCATTGTTAGTCTGAAAAATTGAGCTGTTTGTTAGTTTAGGACTGATTATGCCTCAGAGATTCGTTAATCTGTAAATGGAGATTAGTTATCAAGAATGACAGATCATCTTCAAGCCATTTGGTTGGCTATGAGTGCAGGAGGTGCACACACGTTAATTAACTGTTTGGTTTAGAAGTTGGGCTATTCGTTAGTTAGTTGCTGAGGGACTATAGTTCAATTGGTTACTCTCTAATGGAAGCACAGAAATCGATCAAGATAGGGAATTCCTCTGTTCTTTGTGTGCTCTCTTCTCTTACTATAATAATTTGTTTCAACAGCTCTTCTCTTCAATTTCAGTCCTCTGTATGAAGTTTTTGGTCAGAAATTTATGGGTATTTTCCTTTCCTATGATGATTTGAAGATGCTTTTAATTTCAGGGAACATAAAGGTATTCTGTCATTCGAGACCATTATTTGAAGATGAAGGTCCCTCTACTGTAGAATTCCCTGATGATCTTACTATCCATGTCGACACTGGTGATGAGACCAGTACCAATCCTAAGAAAGATTATGAATTCGATAGGGTGTATGGACCTCATGTTGGACAGGGTGTGCTAGAAAATGATTAATTTTGTTACATAACAGGCAGCCTTTGAAAATTGTTTGGTGAGTCTCTACATGGCTGGTTTGTGTGGAGCTTTGTTATCTTACAGTAGGACTGGTGCATGTGCAGCTGATATATTTAATGATGTTCAACGGTTGGTTCAATCAGCTTTGGATGGATTTAACGTGTCAATATTTGCTTATGGACAAAGTAACTCAGGAAAGACGCACACTATGGTCTCTCTCTCTCTCTCAAACATGCTCCCACTGAATATTATCTCCCTATGAGCTAAATATCCAAATATTTGGGTATGGCGTTTCAGATAAAGTATTTTGTTTTTATTCTTATTGCATTCAAAAGGGTACTGATCTGGAATGAGGATGTGTTTTGTGATTTATGCATGTATGGCTGCCATTACGGGCACGGTCCATTAATGCAGATACTTCTGTCAGATATTGGTCTTATGTCATGTCTGAATTTAAGGAGCTAAAAGTTCTGCTGCTTGCATTTCTTAGATCTGATTGTCATTGGTTTGATCTTTCGCAATCATAGTTATCTGAACGGGGGCCTTTGTAACATTATGATGAACCACGTTCACCCACCATGTCATTCCACAAAATTCTGATATGGAAGTTGACATAATGGTGCTTTTTGATGCTTTTCAGGAAGGATCTAGCTGTGATCGTGGTCTGTATGCTCGTTGTTTCGAGGAGTTCTTTGATTTAGTGAATTTAGATGCAACTGCTACATCTAGATATGACTTTTCTGTCACAGTTTTTGAACTCCACAATGAACAGGTTTCTTTTCTTTTTACTCACCATAAATAGCTTCAGGTTAGGTGTTCTGAATGTGTACGTTTTGTCTTGATGTAATCGTGCTTCCACATGCTTATTTATGTAGGTACGAGATTTGGTGCATGAATCAGGAAGGAATTCATTGAAAATCTGCATGGGATCTTCGGATTTTTTTGTCGAACTTACACAGGAAAAGGTCAACAATCCATTGGATTTTTGAAGGTTCTGAAAGACGCATTTCAAAGTTGAGGAAATGATGTTTTGAAGTTCAATGTTTCTCACTTGTATGGTTTGAATTCCACGCACCCTTTGTTGCTTTTCTGGGTTTTGTGCTTTCTTGATATATTATGAAGACAATGTTAGCTAGAAACTTCATTTTGCTGAAGGGTGAATAACTGTGCAATTTTTTTTTGAAAGAATTCAAAAATAATTCGTGAGGATACAAAGAATGAGAAATAAATCTGAGCAATTAGTACAGATATACCGTAATGTGTACTGTTATTAATTACCCTCTTAAACAGATTCAATTGATTGTGGTGCCAAGCTTCTGAAATGAACAATGATGTTTTCCTTGAATATTTGGAACAGCATTTGTTTATACCTTTCGTAATCAGAGTTTCAAGCCCCTCTTGGCTGCTTTATCATCATTAGATGGATTAGTTTGTTTGGCTGAAATTATTTATAGGTATTGCATGGAAGAGGATGCTACTTAACCTAGTTGTTTACTTTTACTTTCAGGGAGTACCACACCTTGATAATTTTAGGAGAGGATTTTTTCTTTCTTTTAAAGCCAAAGCTGAACATGCTTGGGAATACATAGCAGTAGTTTATCAAGAGGTATCAGAAATCTGCATAGTGCACAAACCTTTTCCTTGAAAAATAGCATGTACTTTCTCATTCAGTATCTTTTCTTATCTTTCGGATCTTTTAGGAAGAATAACTTATTACACTTTATCCTGCTTAAAGTAATTGCAGGACATGCTTGGGAGTTGGAGTATAAAAGCAAATGCTCCCGGGGACAATCTATTTGTGGCTATTTCAGTTCAGCATCCCAAGCTTGGTAACATTTCACAGCTACCCTGCAAGCCAAAAGAGTTTCCTCATCAACTGTGTCAAATCACGGAACATTCTTCTGGTTGATGCCCCATAAGGTGGCATTATGGATATACTAGCATGTGAGTGAAACTGTCTTTACAGTCTGCTTGTATGTTTTTTTATCAGCTTAGATGGTCAAACCCTTTATTTTCCTCTTGTTTGGGTATTTCTTTTTTAACTTTACTTTCCTGAAGTCATGCCAGAATTGAATTAGGCCTTTATTTTCTAGTTGTCAGCTTTGGTTTGGGTAAACCTATGGAAGATCAAATTCTTCCAGGTGAAATTATTAAGAGGAGAGATGCCTGACATTTAGGTACGATAAATTTTTGTTGGGGAAGACCATGTCTCATATAGATGTAGTACCCAACAAAATGGTCAGGGGTCAAATTTGTGAGAAAGGTCGTTCCTCAGGAGTTTGTGAAGGTCGGGAAATACTTCCGAATGTGTTTTCAGAACTCCGATTGAGTTTCACAAGGATTTAATCACATGCAACACCTCCAAGTGAACATCTTAGCTACATTATAAAGACGGAAATCTCATTGTTTGCTTCTATCTTGTAGTCTCATAAGCTTGCTTCTTTGACTTTGTTCTGACCAACTTACCATTGTGCCAAAACTGAAAGAATTTGTCCCTAGATAAGTCATTTTACTAGTTTGAGTTCTATTGTGTCGCGTTTTAATTCATGATCATGGTTTTAAATCCCATATGCAATAGTTCCACTCACACCTGGTTCAGTATACGAGGAGACAATTCTGGCATACAGTGCTTTTTGTGAGTGTGATGCAATGATTGCTTGTAGCTGAAGGCTTGTCAATGACTAAACACTCATGGTTCATTTGTTGTTGGTGGCTTGAGTTGGGTAATAATTCTCTCCGCCCCTTGCTTAGTTCCACAAGACTAGTGGGAGCACGGGTACAATTGCCACTGTTTAAGATTGCTGTTTAGAATCTTGAATGTGTACATGTTATTTTGAGGATACAATTGACTCTGGGTCTTGTCACCGCTTTGAGATGCTTAGTCTGCCAAGATGGTCAAAATGGTCAAAATGGTCAAAATGATTGCTTTGCATACTTGATGTCAAAATGATTGCTTTACCTGAAAAAAATTTCGACTTGAGTCGATTTTCTCAAACACGGGGGAAAAGTTTGAGTTGAAATGGTCCTTCACTATCCGTGAAGATATACCGTCTTTTATGTGCCAATGATTATGGTTGCTTTTGAATATTTGCAGGAGGGGCATATCGAAGTTCTAAGATGGCAAGTGGAAATCTTTCATGAGCTTAGCAGATGCTTCTGCTTCTTCATCTGTTAAAGAGATCGTAAAACCGGAAAATGCTTACAGCAGAAGGCGCAGAAATATCTTCGCATCCAGTCACATGTTGGACAGAAGCCGCAATTTTTCCCTGAGAAGCAACATGGTGGGGATATCTAACAGAAGACCGCTCACCTCGAGCAACAGCGCATGGGTCTTGAAGGTTGCTGCTATATGCAACTCAGAGAGTTTTAGTTCCGCGAGTGAAGACTCTAGTATGAGCTCAGCATCACGATCTCCTCCTCAGCTTCCGCCTCTTCATCAATGTAGAAAGGGTTCTCATAACCAGATAGCTTCTCCTCAACGGAATTTTTCGTCTTGGCGGTCATACTCCTTGGCTGATCTGCAGCAGTGTTCGAGCCCATCAAGCCCGGTCCTTTCTGACTCAATGACTGAAAAAGCTGACCCCGAGGATTTAGCTTGAGATCTGTAGATTGTGCTCGGCTCAGTTCGGTTTCATACCCACGAGGTTCATTTGCGTTTGGGGGGTGTACGGTTTTTATTCAGGTTTTGGATACATCTTCCACTTGTACTAAGTAATTTATTTCTCCACAAGGATATCAGGACGTTACAAAACTACGAGGCAGGCAGGGCAAGGCAAAGCCACATCTGAGGTGCAAAGCCATTGCCCATGTATTTTGCGGGACGATTGACTGGTAGTATATGTATATATGTTCACTTGCATCAAAGAAAAGTTAGTAGTCCATTTCAGATGTTCGTGTATTTTCTGCTGAATCAGAACCCAAGGCTTTTACTTTTAAATTTGGAAAGGAAGATTCTTGAGGTGATAAAATCTGGGTTAACCTTCAGTCGGTAGTTATAACCATATTTAGATGCTATGTATTCCACTATGTACCAAAATCACTTGGCTAACAAATCTTCAATCTATTTTCCACTGCATCCATTTATTGGTACTTTGTACCATCAGAACAAGTACTCGACAACATACAGTGCCCTTGACATTTTCCAGTGCCATATGAGGACCCGACGGCGGCGATGGCAGCCCATCATGTGCAAAAATTAGTATCATGTACTTCAACACAACGCAATGCTTATGGTAGGAATCGGGGCACAACCCCATTTGACCTATCAGTATCAGTGAGTTTGTTCAACATTTTCACTTCAGCTAGAAAGCTGATACTAACTAGAGAAGTACTAAAACTAGCATGCTAACAAGAGAATGTCGAGTTCCACATATTTATAAAAATTTTCCCTCTTTGCCTCCATCCCACCTAAAAGCCTACCCATCCTTAGTTAAGCCAACATTTTAGGGTCCAGGTCACTATTTTGAGAGACCACCTCACCAAATTTACGGAAGAGTTGGGCATCCGAGGTGCTCATGGCTGAGCAATTTACCAAGTGCGGAGTCTTCAAATTTGCATACTCGTCCATGTAACTAGCGATCTTTGTGCTCTAGAGCGGAGCGCACCCTACCGCAGATAACTTGCGTGCTGCCACTCTTATTGGGTGAAAATCGGCCACCTTCGCCCATTCCGCAATTAGCACCATCTTCTATTTCAAATCCAAATCAATATACTGAGAAATCCCTTATAAGATGTTCCGAATGCTCTTGAACCTTCAATCCTCCTTTGCTCTTTCCTCTCTCAATTTCTTGGTCTCTCGGTCGGTTCATATCGAATGAGATTGATTTTGAATCGGACCCTACCCCAACCTCTTTCCCAACCTTTCCTTCTTTTCTTTATGTTTTTTTCTTTCTTTTCCTTTTCTTTTATTTATTTTAGTAAGGGCCTCTAATAATGAAAATATCATGTCCGCCCATTCATTTTGATTCCTAAAAATTCACAATCCGACACTATTTCTTTTTTTTCTTTTTTCTTTTTTCAAATTTCGAACCGCATCTTCGGAATAATTGGGACATGGGCTTTTCGTAGCTGCAAAAATCGAGTAAATAAGACCTCATACGTAAAATTTATGCTCAATTAAAGTTTCAAACTTTGGAGCAATTACAGTCCAAGTATGATGAGAAGACTCTGTCACTGAGTAGGATGCTTGAAGAAAAAGACAAGCTTCACTCTGCTTTTGTCGAAGGTTCTCTCTCGCGCGCATGGCTTACATTTTCTTGTATTTTATTGTTTTCTTCCAGAAACAAGGAGGATGCGACGCCTTTAACGTGACAAAATATTGATTCTTGGAGCGAAGAATTGAACAAACGCGAAACCCTAACTGAGCGTGAGACAAAAGCTGGATGAGGACAAGAAAAAGGTTGCACAAGCTGCACATATTTTTGTCAAGACTATTTACTTCTTACTTTCACCGTTTAGCTACCTGATTAAATCAATATATTTTGGAGCCTTCGTAACTGTGCTTCACGTGCAATTCTTTTTAAGGGTGGTCTATGATTCATTGCTGCCTCGATCACCAATTTATAGAGATACGGGTGAATATAGTGCTTTCGTTGATTTATGCAAAGCGGTCATCAGACATGTCACATGGAAACATCTTTACAGCATGCATCTTAGAGGATAGTACTTAAGAAGGAAATTATCGATTGCACTTTATTGTTTGAACAATGAGAGCTTGATAGAAAAGGACAACAAAATGTTTGAATAATAAGAGTGCTTACTTTTGTGTACTTGCTAAGGCGAGACAAGTGCATTGAAAACTTAACCGTGGGGAGGTTTTAAGAGTCCACTGAAATCATAGGCATATGTCGTATTTAGTCAAGAGGGGATGACAAGATGTATGATGATTTCTTAATTTGTCCTTCTAGAACGATGTCAAAAACAGTTATCTCGAGTTGGCATCAACGGAGAGAAAAGAGCTGATGAAAATGTCCTCAGGCTGGCGGAAGAACAAAAGGTGAATGCTAGTGACAAAAACTTACATTTGATCATCATAGTCTATTATGCTTTTACATGTGACACTACTAGGATTTCTAGAGGGAGAAAGAGGAGGCCCTGAGTAAGATCCTTGAATTGGAAAGGCAGTTGACGCGAAGCAGAAATTGGAAATGGAGATTGAAGAGTTGAAAGGGAAAGCAGAAGTTATGAAGCACCTTGAAGATCAAGATGATGAAGCTCTTCAAAAGAAGATGATGGAGATGAATGAGGAGGTGAAAGAGAAGAAGGACGAGTTGACCAATTTGGAGGATCTAAATAACACCCTTCTTATTAAGAGCGCCAGAGCAATGATGAATTGCAAGAAGGGGAAGCTGCGGACAATCTCGGTTTGTTCATATCAAATGAGATTGATTTCGAATAGGATCTTTCCCAACCTTTCGTTCTTTTCTTTATATTTTTTTTTTCTTTCTTTCTTTCTTTATTTTCCTTTTCTTTTCTTTATTTTAGTAAGGATCTCTAATAATGAAAATATCATGTCCACCCATTCAATTTGATTCCTGAAAATTCACAATCCGACACTATTTCTTTTTCTTTTCTTTTTTTCTTTTTAATTGCAAACCGCATCTTGAATGATCGAGACATGGGCTTTCCGTAGCTGCAAAAAAAACGAGTCAATAAGACCTCATACGTAAAATTTATGCTCGAATAAAGTTTAATTAAAAATTCACTAATATCATTTTTCAAAGTATATAATGATTTGAAATAGCAATTTTCTCATTATACTTGGAGTGTAATTGCTCCAAAGTTTCATTCGTCAAATCAATCTTATTAGGTAGACGCGCGACAATTCTATGTCTACTTTGAGCCGCGTCCTCAACAATGTCAGAGATTGTCCGCAACTTCCCCTTCTTGCGAAGGTAATCTCCCACTGGCTCATCCGCATCATAGTCACCTGACCGCGCGCACCAGTCATATGTACTTGATCCAGGCTCTGCCTTCCGCAAATTCCGGCCCTTTGTTCCGTGATTCTCAGTTTCGAGTTCTTCCTCCAATTATGTGGTATGCACACTTAGGATTATAATAATAGAGAAAACCAGCGTCATCTTCTCACGTTCAGAAAATCTCTACATTTCCGTGTATGAGATTTCGCATGAAATTTCACGCTACTTGCGTGCTGCCACTCTTATTGGGTGAAAATCGGCCACCTTCGCCCATTCCGCAATTAGCACCATCTTCTATTTCAAATCCAAATCAATATACTGAGAAATCCCTCATAAGATGTTCCGAATGCTCTTGAACCTTCAATCCTCCTTTGCTCTTTCCTCTCTCAATTTCTTGGTCTCTCGGTCGGTTCATATCGAATGAGATTGATTTTGAATCGGACCCTTCCCCAAACTCTTTCCCAACCTTTCCTTCTTTTCTTTATGTTTTTTCTTTCTTTTCCTTTTCTTTTATTTATTTTAGTAAGGGCCTCTAATAATGAAAATATCATGTCCGCCCATTCATTTTGATTCCTAAAAATTCACAATCCGACACTATTTCTTTTTTTCTTTTTTTTTTTTCAAATTTCGAACCGCATCTTGAATAATTGGGACATGGGCTTTTCGTAGCTGCAAAAATCGAGTAAATAAGACCTCATACGTAAAATTTATGCTCAATTAAAGTTTCAAACTTTGGAGCAATTACAGTCCAAGTATGATGAGAAGACTCTGTCACTGAGTAGGATGCTTGAAGAAAAAGACAAGCTTCACTCTGCTTTTGTCGAAGGTTCTCTCTCGCGCGCATGGCTTACATTTTCTTGTATTTTATTGTTTTCTTCCAGAAACAAGGAGGATGCGACGCCTTCAACGTGACAAAATACTTTCGAACAAGATAAACTCAGCAATGAGTTGGAAAAGAAGAAAAGAAATATTGATTCTTGGAGCGAAGAATTGAACAAACGCGAAACCCTAACTGAGCGTGAGAGACAAAAGCTGGATGAGGACAAGAAAAAGGTTGCACAAGCTGCACATATTTTTTTGTCAAGACTATTTACTTCTTACTTTCACCGTTTAGCTACCTGACTAAATCAATATATTTTTGGAGCCTTCGTAACTGTGCTTCACGTGCAATTCTTTTTAAGGGTGGTCTATGATTCATTGCTGCCTCGATCACCAATTTATAGAGATACGGGTGAATATAGTGCTTTCGTTGATTTATGCAAAGCGGTCATCAGACATGTCACATGGAAACATCTTTACAGCATGCATCTTAGAGGATAGTACTTAAGAAGGAAATTATCGATTGCACTTTATTGTTTGAACAATGAGAGCTTGATAGAAAAGGACAACAAAATGTTTGAATAATAAGAGTGCTTACTTTTGTGTACTTGCTAAGGCGAGACAAGTGCATTGAAAACTTAACCGTGGGGAGGTTTTAAGAGTCCACTGAAATCATAGGCATATGTCGTATTTAGTCAAGAGGGGATGACAAGATGTATGATGATTTCTTAATTTGTCCTTCTAGAACGATGTCAAAAACAGTTATCTCGAGTTGGCATCAACGGAGCAGAAAAGAGCTGATGAAAATGTCCTCAGGCTGGCGGAAGAACAAAAGGTGAATGCTAGTGACAAAAACTTACATTTGATCATCATAGTCTATTATGCTTTTACATGACCGACACTACTAGGATTTCTAGAGGGAGAAAGAGGAGGCCCTGAGTAAGATCCTTGAATTGGAAAGGCAGTTGACGCGAAGCAGAAATTGGAAATGGAGATTGAAGAGTTGAAAGGGAAAGCAGAAGTTATGAAGCACCTTGAAGATCAAGATGATGAAGCTCTTCAAAAGAAGATGATGGAGATGAATGAGGAATTGAAAGAGAAGAAGGACGAGTTGACCAATTTGGAGGATCTAAATAACACCCTTCTTATTAAAGAGCGCCAGAGCAATGATGAATTGCAAGAAGGGGAAGCTGCGGACAATCTCGGTTTGTTCATATCAAATGAGATTGATTTCGAATAGGATCTTTCCCAACCTTTCGTTCTTTTCTTTATGTTTTTTTTTTCTTTCTTTCTTTCTTTCTTTTCCTTTCCTTTTCTTTATTTTAGTAAGGGTCTCTAATAATGAAAATATCATGTCCACCCATTCAATTTGATTCCTGAAAATTCACAATCCGACACTATTTCTTTTTTTTTCTTTTTTTTTTTTAATTGCAAACCGCATCTTGAATGATCGAGACATGGGCTTTCCGTAGCTGCAAAAATCGAGTCAATAAGACCTCATACGTAAAATTTATGCTCGAATAAAGTTTAATTAAAAATTCACTAATATCATTTTTCAAAGTATATAATGATTTGAAATAGCAATTTTTCTCATTATACTTGGAGTGTAATTGCTCCAAAGTTTCATTCGTCAAATCAATCTTATTAGGTAGACGCGCGACAATTCTATGTCTACTTTGAGCCGCGTCCTCAACAATGTCAGAGATTGTCCGCAACTTCCCCTTCTTGCGAAGGTAATCTCCCACTGGCTCATCCGCATGATAGTCACCTGACCGCGCATACCAGTCATATGTACTTGATCCAGGCTCGCCTTCCGCAAATTCCGCCCCTTTGTTCCGTGATTCTCGGTTTGAGTTCTTCCTCCAATTATGTGGTATGCACACTTAGGATTATAATAATAGAGAAAACCAGCGTCATCTTCTCACGTTCAGAAAATCTCTACATTTCCGTGTATGAGATTTCGCATGAAATTTCACGCTACTTGCGTGCTGCCACTCTTATTGGGTGAAAATCGGCCACCTTCGCCCATTCCGCAATTATCACCATCTTCTATTTCAAATCCAAATCAATATACTGAGAAATCCCTCATAAGATGTTCGAATGCTCTTGAACCTTCAATCCTCCTTTGCTCTTTCCTCTCTCAATTTCTTGGTCTCTCGGTCGGTTCATATCGAATGAGATTGATTTTGAATCGGACCCTTCCCCAAACTCTTTCCCAACCTTTCCTTCTTTTCTTTATGTTTTTTTCTTTCTTTTCCTTTTCTTTTATTTATTTTAGTAAGGGCCTCTAATAATGAAAATATCATGTCCGCCCATTCATTTTGATTCCTAAAAATTCACAATCCGACACTATTTCTTTTTTTCTTTTTTTTTTTTCAAATTTCGAACCGCATCTTCGGAATAATTGGGACATGGGCTTTTCGTAGCTGCAAAAATCGAGTAAATAAGACCTCATACGTAAAATTTATGCTCAATTAAAGTTTCAAACTTTGGAGCAATTACAGTCCAAGTATGATGAGAAGACTCTGTCACTGAGTAGGATGCTTGAAGAAAAAGACAAGCTTCACTCTGCTTTTGTCGAAGGTTCTCTCTCGCGCGCATGGCTTACATTTTCTTGTATTTTATTGTTTTCTTCCAGAAACAAGGAGGATGCGACGCCTTCAACGTGACAAAATACTTTCGAACAAGATAAACTCAGCAATGAGTTGGAAAAGAAGAAAAGAAATATTGATTCTTGGAGCGAAGAATTGAACAAACGCGAAACCCTAACGAGCGTGAGAGACAAAAAGCTGGATGAGGACAAGAAAAAGGTTGCACAAGCTGCACATATTTTTTTGTCAAGACTATTTACTTCTTACTTTCACCGTTTAGCTACCGACTAAATCAATATATTTTGGAGCCTTCGTAACTGTGCTTCACGTGCAATTCTTTTTAAGGGTGGTCTATGATTCATTGCTGCCTCGATCACCAATTTATAGAGATACGGGTGAATATAGTGCTTTCGTTGATTTATGCAAAGCGGTCATCAGACATGTCACATGGAAACATCTTTACAGCATGCATCTTAGAGGATAGTACTTAAGAAGGAAATTATCGATTGCACTTTATTGTTTGAACAATGAGAGCTTGATAGAAAAGGACAACAAAATGTTTGAATAATAAGAGTGCTTACTTTTGTGTACTTGCTAAGGCGAGACAAGTGCATTGAAAACTTAACCGTGGGGAGGTTTTAAGAGTCCACTGAAATCATAGGCATATGTCGTATTTAGTCAAGAGGGGATGACAAGATGTATGATGATTTCTTAATTTGTCCTTCTAGAACGATGTCAAAACAGTTATCTCGAGTTGGCATCAACGGAGCAGAAAAGAGCTGATGAAAATGTCCTCAGGCTGGCGGAAGAACAAAAGGTGAATGCTAGTGACAAAAACTTACATTTGATCATCATAGTCTATTATGCTTTTACATGACTGACACTACTAGGATTTCTAGAGGGAGAAAGAGGAGGCCCGAGTAAGATCCTTGAATTGGAAAGGCAGTTGACGCGAAGCAGAAATTGGAAATGGAGATTGAAGAGTTGAAAGGGAAAGCAGAAGTTATGAAGCACCTTGAAGATCAAGATGATGAAGCTCTTCAAAAGAAGATGATGGAGATGAATGAGGAATTGAAAGAGAAGAAGGACGAGTTGACCAATTTGGAGGATCTAAATAACACCCTTCTTATTAAAGAGCGCCGAGCAATGATGAATTGCAAGAAGGGGAAGCTGCGGACAATCTCGGTTTGTTCATATCAAATGAGATTGATTTCGAATAGGATCTTTCCCAACCTTTCGTTCTTTTCTTTATGTTTTTTTTTCTTTCTTTCTTTCTTTCTTTTCCTTTCCTTTTCTTTATTTTAGTAAGGGTCTCTAATAATGAAAATATCATGTCCACCCATTCAATTTGATTCCTGAAAATTCACAATCCGACACTATTTCTTTTTCTTTTCTTTTCTTTTTTTTTTTTAATTGCAAACCGCATCTTCGGAATGATCGAGACATGGGCTTTCCGTAGCTGCAAAAATCGAGTCAATAAGACCTCATACGTAAAATTTATGCTCGAATAAAGTTTAATTAAAAATTCACTAATATCATTTTTCAAAGTATATAATGATTTGAAATAGCAATTTTCTCATTATACTTGGAGTGTAATTGCTCCAAAGTTTCATTCGTCAAATCAATCTTATTAGGTAGACGCGCGACAATTCTATGTCTACTTTGAGCCGCGTCCTCAACAATGTCAGAGATTGTCCGCAACTTCCCCTTCTTGCGAAGGTAATCTCCCACTGGCTCATCCGCATGATAGTCACCTGACCGCGCATACCAGTCATATGTACTCCAGGCTCTGCCTTCCGCAAATTCCGCCCCTTTGTTCCGTGATTCTCAGTTTCGAGTTCTTCCTCCAATTATGTGGTATGCACACTTAGGATTATAATAATAGAGAAAACCAGCGTCATCTTCTCACGTTCAGAAAATCTCTACATTTCCGTGTATGAGATTTCGCATGAAATTTCACGCTACTTGCGTGCTGCCACTCTTATTGGGTGAAAATCGGCCACCTTCGCCCATTCCGCAATTATCACCATCTTCTATTTCAAATCCAAATCAATATACTGAGAAATCCCTCATAAGATGTTCCGAATGCTCTTGAACCTTCAATCCTCCTTTGCTCTTTCCTCTCTCAATTTCTTGGTCTCTCGGTCGGTTCATATCGAATGAGATTGATTTTGAATCGGACCCTTCCCCAAACTCTTTCCCAACCTTTCCTTCTTTTCTTTATGTTTTTTCTTTCTTTTCCTTTTCTTTTATTTATTTTAGTAAGGGCCTCTAATAATGAAAATATCATGTCCGCCCATTCATTTTGATTCCTAAAAATTCACAATCCGACACTATTTCTTTTTTTCTTTTTTCTTTTTTTCAAATTTCGAACCGCATCTTCGAATAATTGGGACATGGGCTTTTCGTAGCTGCAAAAATCGAGTAAATAAGACCTCATACGTAAAATTTATGCTCAATTAAAGTTTCAAACTTTGGAGCAATTACAGTCCAAGTATGATGAGAAGACTCTGTCACTGAGTAGGATGCTTGAAGAAAAAGACAAGCTTCACTCTGCTTTTGTCGAAGGTTCTCTCTCGCGCGCATGGCTTACATTTTCTTGTATTTTATTGTTTTCTTCCAGAAACAAGGAGGATGCGACGCCTTCAACGTGACAAAATACTTTCGAACAAGATAAACTCAGCAATGAGTTGGAAAAGAAGAAAAGAAATATTGATTCTTGGAGCGAAGAATTGAACAAACGCGAAACCCTAACTGAGCGTGAGAGACAAAAGCTGGATGAGGACAAGAAAAAGGTTGCACAAGCTGCACATATTTTTTGTCAAGACTATTTACTTCTTACTTTCACCGTTTAGCTACCTGACTAAATCAATATATTTTTGGAGCCTTCGTAACTGTGCTTCACGTGCAATTCTTTTTAAGGGTGGTCTATGATTCATTGCTGCCTCGATCACCAATTTATAGAGATACGGGTGAATATAGTGCTTTCGTTGATTTATGCAAAGCGGTCATCAGACATGTCACATGGAAACATCTTTACAGCATGCATCTTAGAGGATAGTACTTAAGAAGGAAATTATCGATTGCACTTTATTGTTTGAACAATGAGAGCTTGATAGAAAAGGACAACAAAATGTTTGAATAATAAGAGTGCTTACTTTTGTGTACTTGCTAAGGCGAGACAAGTGCATTGAAAAGTTAACCGTGGGGAGGTTTTAAGAGTCCATTGAAATCATAGGCATATGTCGTATTTAGTCAAGAGGGGATGACAAGATGTAGGATGATTTCTTAATTTGTCCTTCTAGAACGATGTCAAAAACAGTTATCTCGAGTTGACATCAACGGAGCAGAAAAGAGCTGATGAAAATGTCCTCAGGCTGGCGGAAGAACAAAAGATGAATGCTAGTGACAAAAACTTACATTTGATCATCATAGTCTATTATGCTTTTACATGACTGACACTACTAGGATTTCTAGAGGGAGAAAAGAGGAGGCCCGAGTAAGATCCTTGAATTGGAAAGGCAGTTGACGCGAAGCAGAAATTGGAAATGGAGATTGAAGAGTTGAAAGGGAAAGCAGAAGTTATGAAGCACCTTGAAGATCAAGATGATGAAGCTCTTCAAAAGAAGATGATGGAGATGAATGAGGAATTGAAAGAGAAGAAGGACGAGTTGACCAATTTGGAGGATCTAAATAACACCCTTCTTATTAAAGAGCGCCAGAGCAATGATGAATTGCAAGAAGGGGAAGCTGCGGACAATCTCGGTTTGTTCATATCAAATGAGATTGATTTCGAATAGGATCTTTCCCAACCTTTCGTTCTTTTCTTTATGTTTTTTTTTTTTTTTTCTTTCTTTCTTTTCCTTTCCTTTTCTTTATTTTAGTAAGGGTCTCTAATAATGAAAATAGCATGTCCACCCATTCAATTTGATTCTTGAAAATTCACAATCCGACACTATTTCTTTTTCTTTTCTTTTTTCTTTTTTAATTGCAAACCGTATCTTCGGAATGATCGAGACATGGGCTTTCCGTAGCTGCAAAAATCGAGTCAATAAGACCTCATACGTAAAATTTATGCTCGATTAAAGTTTAATTAAAAATTCACTAATATCATTTTTCAAAGTATATAATGATTTGAAATAGCAATTTTTCTCATTATACTTGGAGTGTAATTGCTCCAAAGTTTCATTCGTCAAATCAATCTTATTAGGTAGACGCGCGACAATTCTATGTCTACTTTGAGCCGCGTCCTCAACAATGTCAGAGATTGTCCGCAACTTCCCTTCTTGCGAAGGTAATCTCCCACGGCTCATCCGCATCATAGTCACCGACCGCGCGCACCAGTCATATGTACTTGATCCAGGCTCGCCTTCCGCAAATTCCGGCCCTTTGTTCCGTGATTCTCGGTTTCGAGTTCTTCCTCCAATTATGTGGTATGCACACTTAGGATTATAATAATAAAGAAAATCAGCGTCATCTTCTCACGTTCAGAAAATCTCTACATTTCCGTGTATGAGATTTCGCATGAAATTTCACGCTACTTGCGTGCTGCCACTCTTATTGGGTGAAAATCGGCCACCTTCGCCCATTCCGCAATTAGCACCATCTTCTATTTCAAATCCAAATCAATATACTGAGAAATCCCTCATAAGATGTTCGAATGCTCTTGAACCTTCAATCCTCCTTTGCTCTTTCCTCTCTCAATTTCTTGGTCTCTCGGTCGGTTCATATCGAATGAGATTGATTTTCAATCCCCAAACTCTTTCCCAACCTTTCCTTCTTTTCTTTATGTTTTTTTTCTTTCTTTTCCTTTTCTTTTATTTATTTTAGTAAGGGCCTCTAATAATGAAAATATCATGTCTGCCCATTCATTTTGATTCCTAAAAATTCACAATCCGACACTATTTCTTTTTTTTCTTTTTTCTTTTTTCAAATTTCGAACCGCATCTTCGGAATAATTGGGACATGGGCTTTTCGTAGCTGCAAAAATCGAGTAAATAAGACCTCATACGTAAAATTTATGCTCAATTAAAGTTTCAAACTTTGGAGCAATTACAGTCCAAGTATGATGAGAAGACTTTGTCACTGAGTAGGATGCTTGAAGAAAAAGACAAGCTTCACTCTGCTTTTGTCGAAGGTTCTCTCTCGCGCGCATGGCTTACATTTTCTTGTATTTTATTGTTTTCTTCCAGAAACAAGGAGGATGTGACGCCTTCAACGTGACAAAATACTTTCGAACAAGATAAACTCAGCAATGAGTTGGAAAAGAAGAAAAGAAATATTGATTCTTGGAGCGAAGAATTGAACAAACGCGAAACCCTAACTGAGCGTGAGAGACAAAAGCTGGATGAGGACAAGAAAAAGGTTGCACAAGCTGCACATATTTTTTGTCAAGACTATTTACTTCTTACTTTCACCGTTTAGCTACCTGACTAAATCAATATATTTTTGGAGCCTTCGTAATGTGCTTCACGTGCAATTCTTTTTAAGGGTGGTCTATGATTCATTGCTGCCTCGATCACCAATTTATAGAGATACGGGTGAATATAGTGCTTTCGTTGATTTATGCAAAGCGGTCATCAGACATGTCACATGGAAACATCTTTACAGCATGCATCTTAGAGGATAGTACTTAAGAAGGAAATTATCGATTGCACTTTATTGTTTGAACAATGAGAGCTTGATAGAAAAGGACAACAAAATGTTTGAATAATAAGAGTGCTTACTTTTGTGTACTTGCTAAGGCGAGACAAGTGCATTGAAAAGTTAACCGTGGGGAGGTTTTAAGAGTCCACTGAAATCATAGGCATATGTCGTATTTAGTCAAGAGGGGAAGACAAGATGTATGATGATTTCTTAATTTGTCCTTCTAGAACGATGTCAAAAACAGTTATCTCGAGTTGGCATCAACGGAGCAGAAAAGAGCTGATGAAAATGTCCTCAGGCTGGCGGAAGAACAAAAGGTGAATGCTAGTGACAAAAACTTACATTTGATCATCATAGTCTATTATGCTTTTACATGACTGACACTACTAGGATTTCTAGAGGGAGAAAGAGGAGGCCCTGAGTAAGATCCTTGAATTGGAAAGGCAGTTGACGCGAAGCAGAAATTGGAAATGGAGATTGAAGAGTTGAAAGGGAAAGTAGAAGTTATGAAGCACCTTGAAGATCAAGATGATGAAGCTCTTCAAAAGAAGATGAAGGAGATGAATGAGGAATTGAAAGAGAAGAAGGACGAGTTGACCAATTTGGAGGATCTAAATAACACCCTTCGTATTAAAGAGCGCCAGAGCAATGATGAATTGCAAGAAAGGGAAGCTGCGGACAATCTCGGTTTGTTCATATCAAATGAGATTGATTTCGAATAGGATCTTTCCCAACCTTTCGTTCTTTTCTTTATGTTTTTTTTTTCTTTCTTTCTTTCTTTTCCTTTTCTTTTCTTTATTTTAGTAAGGGTCTCTAATAATGAAAATATCATGTCCACCCATTCAATTTGATTCCTGAAAATTCACAATCCGACACTATTTCTTTTTCTTTTCTTTTTTCTTTTTTAATTGCAAACCGTATCTTCGGAATGATCGAGACATGGGCTTTCCGTAGCTGCAAAAATCGAGTCAATAAGACCTCATACGTAAAATTTATGCTCGATTAAAGTTTAATTAAAAATTCACTATCATTTTTCATAGTATATAATGATTTGAAATAGCAATTTTTCTCATTATACTTGGAGTGTAATTGCTCCAAAGTTTCATTCGTCAAATCAATCTTATTGGGTAGACGCGCGACAATTCTATGTCTACTTTGAGCCGCGTGCTCAACAATGTCAGAGATTGTCCGCAACTTCCCCTTCTTGCGAGGGTAATCTCCCACTGGCTCACCCGCATGATAGTCACCTGACCGCGCGCACCAGTCATATGTACTTGATCCAGGGTTTGCCTTCCGCAAATTCCGGCCCTTTGTTCCGTGATTCTCAGTTTCGAGTTCTTCCTCCAATTATGTGGTATGCACACTTAGGATTATAATAATAGAGAAAACCAGGTCATCTTCTCACGTTCAGAAAATCTCTACATTTCCGTGTATGAGATTTCGCATGAAATTTCACGCTACTTGCGTGCTGCCACTCTTATTGGGTGAAAATCGGCCACCTTCGCCCATTCCGTAATTAGCACCATCTACTATTTCAAATCCAAATCAATATACTGAGAAATCCCTCATAAGATGTTCCGAATGCTCTTGAACCTTCAATCCTCCTTTGCTCTTTCCTCTCTAATGTAGAAAAACAAAAAATCAGCAGATGATTGCAAATTTTTTCAATGAGTTCACCATGATAAATCTTACTGTTTCAGTCCCTTATGTATGAGCTTAGAGAGCTTTTTATTCTCCCTGGTTGGCATGGTCATCACTATTCTTTCCGTAATAATCTATGGTGATGATGTAGAAGTTAAGGAGCAAGAACTAAATTGAGAAAAGAGGAAAGGACAAAAAAGGGAATATCACTCATCCATATTACCCAATAAAATGTGGGAATCATACTTTTCAGCCACTTTTATGGTGACACAAATTATCTTTCGGAATTTGTAAGGACAATCTCTCGATGTGCGGACAACTCTATAAATATCGCTTGCACTCAAAAGCATTAAAAAATACAATAAAATATATAAACAAATGAAAATACAACTGTGGAGGGTAGCCGGATTGCGAAAGACATGATAGAGAGAGGAGGAAATGTGGTAGTTTTGTTGACACTCGAATTTTTGTTGACCTTTTAAGTATTACGTCATTTTACAAAATACAAAAAATAATAAAAAAAATAAAAAGCAAAAATAAAATAAATTAAAAATGAAAAACAAAAGAATGAATGAAAATGAAAATTGAGCAGACCATTCATACCAAGCCCATTGGTTCATTCTCCTCACCCAACTGGTTATTTTCATTTAGGCTCGATCATTCTCTTTTAAAAAAAATAAAAATCAGCTTATTCCTTTTATTTGTTATTTCTCACCATCGACCCATTCGAGGCGGCAAAAGCCCAGTCCCTTTGCTGGCCCTTCTTCCTTCTTTTGGCACACTCCCGCCTCTGAGGGAGAGGAGCACGGACAGAGACTGACCAAACCAGCCATGTGAGCTGGCGAGGCATAACAGAAAAGATTCGAGGGAGAGCATGCTTGACGACATGCTCGACGTTCCCAAAGAAGGAAAAGATGTGGAGCATTCGACGAGAGGAGAGAGTTGAGTGAGAAAACTTTGAGAGAGAGAGAATAGGGGGCCGATGGTGGGTGGAGACAAGAGAAAGAAAGCGTTCTATGAAAGAGCGAGACGAGACATCTATAGAAAAAGAAAAATCTCTCCAGAAGAAACCATTCGCTCTCTCTGTTGGCGGTTGCCGTTCTGGACTTTGGTGGGGATGATTCAAGCCACGCCAACTTGATAAGACACGGCCAGAACATCTCGCCATTAGGAGGTGAAGAGCCTTGTAATTTCCTTTAGAGTTTCCGAGCTCCATAGGTGCCGATTTCAGTAACTCCATTTCACCAAAGGAATAAGGGAAGCTTGGGTAAAATAGTACATCGCTGAATAGTCTGATCTCGATGCATGTACATCGTTTTTTTAGATGGAAAATCATGCCAAAATTGAATCGGAAGCTTGTTCTCGTTGCTGCATATCACCTATTTGATAAAATGCCTAAAAGAAGATGGAAAATATTTTTCAATGCAACGCAAAAGTGAACATGTGAATTCACCGACGGAATCCATAATAAATTCCCGGTGGTCGATAAAGGTAATAGATATAACATTACAATTACTAATTTCCTGACTAGGGCAGTATATGGCGCCAATCAATAAAGTCAAAACAAAAACAAAACAAAACGATATCCTCGGAGCACTTCGGGTAAGTGTGGGGCTTGCCTACTTCCCACATCATTTAAACCTGTCACTTTGACTCGCCAATGTTTGGGCCCAACTTAACAATCAATTGCGCTTCACGGCCCAATATGGTAGCCACTTTCCTTTCGACTTTACATAGAAAACTAGGGCAAAAGGCCAAAAATGTTCTAAAAAAAAGGAAGAAAATGGTTGATACCACGAAAAATTCCAAATTCTTAAATTCCCAAATTAAAACATTCCCAAACAGGAAGACAGAGAAGATCAGAGCCCAGAAATCCTCTCCATTTCCACTACCCACTAGAACGACCAAAACAGAGGCAGCCGGAAAAATCGCTCCTTTACAACATATCTCAAACTTCAAAACAACAAGCTCTCCTTCATCCGACAGATAGATCCCAGCAAAACAAAAGAAGAGCAGAGCCCAGAAATCTCCATTTCCACTACCCGCTAGACCCACCAAAACAGAGGCAGGTGGCCGGGAAAAGCCCCACGAATCAAATCGACACGAGAGGGACCAACTCACCAGTTCCGACCAAGGACCTCGTCGGCCCTGTACGAAGTGAAGCGGGGATTGTCGTCGCAGATCTAGGGCTTCTCGGGAGAGACGGCTTTGACCATAGCGGAGAGAGCGCGGCCCTCGTCGGAGAAAGCCTAGCGTCAGGAGAGAGCGCGATTCGGGAACAAAGAGGTCGGGAGGAGGAGGCCGTCGAGTAGAGAAAGGGGCCCTAGTCGGGAGGGAGAGTCGCCGTCGTCGGAGAGCGAAGAGGCCGTGGAGTAGAGAGAGAGGCCGTCGTCAGGAGGGAGCGTCGCCGTCGTCGAAGAGAGCACGGCCGTCGTCGGGAGGGAGCGTCACCGTCGTCGGAGAGAGGGTGGCCGTCGTCGGAGAGCGAAGAGGCCGGCGAGTAGAGAGACGGGCCGTCGTCGGAGAGCGAGCGCTATTTGGGAGAGAGTCGTCGGGTCAGGAAAGAGGGGATAGAGAGAGAGGAGGGAGGAGAAAGAGGAGAAGGAGCAAAGAGGAGAGAGAATGCCCGCGCGTTGGTTTGAATTGGAGCGACGTGGGAGAGAAGAGGAGGAGAGACAGCAGGGGGCCCACACTTCCACGTGGCGCCGCGTGAGTGGTCTGGGACCACGCTGACGTGGAGGTCCCGGACCACCCAATATTTTCTCGAAGGGAAGCCTTCGCGTATCGCCATCCCCATGAGCCACAATGGTCCCACCGCCAACCCCAGCCTTCACGCACCCTAACTTTGTCGCTCGTTGTCAACTTCGGCCCCGCGATTGTCGTGTCTCTCTTCTGCAAATTCAACAATTGATAGATGGTGACAATATACCAATATAGTATACTCGCCTCAAGTTTGTATGGTGGCTTTTTAATATAGTGTTGTATGCTCTATGGTCCGTATCACTTTTTTTGCTTATATATGTAGGTGAGTCTATGGTTTTGAGCCATGCCTCCCGGGCCTTCACTGTTAGCTCAAAAAATCACAACCCTTCATGTTGAGATCAATTGAAACATTTTTCAATCTATAAGTGAAAGATTCTAACTATTTTTAGATAGCTTGTGGGTAGCTTCATAACTTTTTGACTATACAAGTTATGCTTGTCACCGCTCATTTGTTCGGTGGTTGACTTCTAAAGCAGTAAACTTCTTGACTACTTATATTTTTTGTTCAATGTTTTCCCACCTGATAAATTTTTTAATTTTTCTTTAAGGGTCAGTTCGTTTCACGGAAAATGAGCCATTTCAGGAAAATATTTTCCGGAAGTCATTTTCCAGGAAAATGACAATATTTTACAGTGTTCGGCTAAAACTGAAAATGTTTGGAAAATATTTTCCGGTGTTCGGTAAGGAAAATATTTTTCGCTCCCAAATTAGCGAGCGCGGCGTCAAGCTAGAGGCTCGCGGATCGACGAGCGCAAGTTTGAGATCGACGAGCTTGGGGTTCACTTGGTTTGATGACTAGCCAAAAAAGAAGAAGACGGGAAACAAAAAAAAAAAAAAAAAAAAAAAAAAAAAAGAAAAAGAAAAAGGAAAGAAAAAGGAAATTAAAAATAATTTGAATTAAAAAAGAAAAAGAAAATTAAAAAAAGAATTCGAATGAAAAAAGAAAAGAAGAAAAAGAAAGGGGAGGAGGAAGTCATGATTTGTAGAGGTGTGAGATAGGAGAGATCAAGTGAGGAAAATGTTTTCCACTTTTGAAAAGTGACAACATTTTCCCTACTTTGAAAGACTTTTTTCCTTTGATGGAAAACATTTTAAAGGAATTCATTTTCCAGGTGAAACGAACGCGGAAAATCCGGGAAAACATTTTCCCGAAAATTATTTTCCGCGAAACGAACGGACCCTAAGTGTTCCAACTATTGTTTCAATGACTTCCCATCATGCACGTTAATTGCCCTGTGGGGCAAGTAAAAAATTAACGGTCAATTATTTTCTTCTTTATCAGTCAGTGTGGCAAAGGGAAAAAGAAGCAAAAAGTAGCTTTAAAAAAGAAACTATAAAAGACAGAAAGGTGGTTAATCTTCTTCCCCGAGTGCGGTGAATGGGCCACGCCTTATCTCTACACAATCATGGTTTGTGATTTCTTCTTACCCAATTCTTACTCTTGCAATATTTAAAAGAAAAGAACTTGAAAGGTCGACTCGTGTAGTTTCCTAGAAAGATTCAGTTGAATGACAATATTTGCCTCAAAATCTGTTTTAAAGTTCCATGTACATCTTCACATTTCAAGCAAATTCACTTTTCCATGCATCTTCATAGAAAAGATGGTTAATCCTCTTCCTCAAGTGTGGTGAAGGGGCCAAGCCTTATCTCTACACAACCATGGTTTCTGATTTTCTTCTTACCCAATCCTTACTCTACTTTACAATATTAAATAACAACTTAAAAGGTTTGTGTAATATCCCAGAAAGATTCACTTGAATGACAATAACCTCAAAATTTGTTTTGGAGTCCCATGTACATCTTCACTTTTCAAGCAAATTGCCTCCGCTTATATATAATTCAACTGCAATGACGTATATTTCAATTAGAAATTAACTTATTTGGTATTATCATCCTCCTCCTCTTTTCCTAGGCAATATATATAGAAATCTTAAGTTAAGTTTAGTAATTAGGATAAAGTTCAAGATATAATAAAATGTTTGGTTCATACCCAATATAGTATAAAGTTGAATAAAACATGGATATAGCCTAGGATAAAATTATCCAATCGGGAGGTGGTATAAAGGTGGAATGATTTCTAATATTAATAATATAAAAGTTATTTTTCTCGAATAGTAAACTTTTTAAGTTAATAGAATTAAAATTATGTTGAATATATATATATATATATATCATATTTGAATTATAATCTAAAAATTCAAAAACCAAAAACAATTTTGTTTTTATTTATTCCTATTTTTATTTATATATTCAAATTTCTTTCTATCTTATAATATAAATCAATATATATATTTATATATTTAGTATTTTATATGTTTAGTATATATATTTATTGCATATTTTGGGTATTTTAATATTTTAGTTATTTTAGTATAGTTTACTATTTAATAGAATTTTATTAGAGAATGATGTAAGGGGAAAAGAGAAATAAAAAAGAGAGGAAAAAAATAAAAATGAGCAAAAAAAAATGAAGTAGGCAAAAGTGCCGTGAGAGATTTTAACCATATCCGTTTGTGCAATTTTTAAGCCCATTTACACTAATATGTTATTCATACCAAACAATAGAAAGGGTATGATGTGAAAATATTTTGCTTTATTATTACAATTTACCAAATAGTGGATGGGATAAAGTAAAATTTCCAGATTTCATATCAATCATATCTTGATTAAGAATCCAAATGATCAAACGCAACCTTAAGATATTTTAAGTGCAATACTTTAAAAGATAAATCACCACCTAGAAGAAATCCCTCTACACCAATATAAAAGCAAAAGTGCACCAAAAATTTTATGCCATTGCAAATAATGCAATTAAGCCCTACTTATTTTATTAACGCAATCGAGTCACCGACCTTTGCAAAAAGTAAAATCAGGTTTTTTTTTTCCTATGAAGAATGCTGAAACTTGCCCAAACAACTCTTGAAGCCTATGCTGCAACCTTAAATTGCACTTCTTAATACAGACATAGGACTTCATTGCACTTTGCAATAAGAGTTTATGCTTTGATTACACCAGAGGTTTAAAACTCAATTACAGTTTTCCATTTTCATAGGACCTTATTGCAGCACTTGAAAGGTTTGACACTTGATTACTGTTCCTACAAAAGATGAAGACTTTTGGTCCAATTTCCTCCAAAAAAATGACCATGGTATTTTTCATAAAGCAAACATTGGAAGCCAAAGCATGGCGTTATATCATAAGGAAGGGTTAATCCGCTATAACAAGCTATCAAACAATTGATGAGTGTGAGGACAAACACATAGTTGGATTAAATTCAAAATTGCATTACAAACTCATTGAAAATCAAATTTACTTCAATGGCATGAGAGCAAACTCTCTAAGATTAGGATTGACCAAAGTTGGGTCTTTAATTTGGACAAAGACAAATTTTAGCGTGCAAGTTCCTCGGAAATGACCAGAGTTCAAAGTCCTCATCCTTATTATTATTTGAAAAGAAACCTAAAATCGTCACTGAAGAGAGTCAAGTGAATGATAGTGTGTTGAGAAAAGAAAAAGTTGGCTGAGTAAATGGTGCACGTATTAAAAGAACGTGTATCATGGTTTTGCAATTTCAAGTCAACACGACACACACGAATCCGCGTAATTTTCTCCATCCAACATGAGCTTTATTCAATTGATGTCCATGCCATATTTCATTTAAATCAATTAATAAAAGAATGACAAAAAGCATATGATAATAAATCATAAGTCTAATTGGATCAACTGAAAGTTCTAATATGATATTGTACATTAGTCAAAAGTGATTTAATTAAACCAATTGAAAGTTCAAGTATGATGTTGTATATTGATAAAAGTTCATAGACTATTTTTACCATTATCTCTTCCAACAATGGATTCTTTACATTGTGTTTCATAGAAGGCAAGAGGTGTTGATATAATGCATTTTTCAACTTCACTTTCTGATTGCTCTACAAAAACATGGTTGGGATTAGAGAGAACTAATAAGAAATTCAAAAAGCGGTCGGTATGACTATAGAGAGTGGCATTTCTGGGGGGACTTGAATGCGAACCTCATGTGAGACTTGCCTCATGGTTGGTCGAAGCCAAGGATATGCTTGCAAGCACATGAACGCTAGCTTCAAGATCAAGATCACATCTCGTGGATCTCGAAGACAAAGTCTAGAAGGTGAGAGACATTGATTTGGCACATCCTTCGACAGCATCAGCAACTCAATTTGGGTGGAAGATGAGCATTCCCGAGAGGTATGATTTCTCATATGCTTTCCCATGATTGTCTCTAAATATACTAACACTTATTGATGCCCATATGAGGACCATGCAGTTTAATTAAAACCACTTGAATAGATATTTTATTTTTGCTATTTATTTCATTTAATTTTTGCGATGGACATACTTTCATCTTTGCTTAACTTGAAAAGTTTCATATTTTCACAATATGCAAATATTGATACGTGAGTATTTTTTCATATGTTTTCAAAATATGGTTCATGACACTAGTTCTTTGAAGCTCAAGCAGGTGCTCCTCGCAAATATCTCGTCCTCTGGCTCAATGGAGCTCTCTCTCTCTCTTCCCAAGTAATTTTTTTTTTTCCTGACGAAATTTCTAGCTTGAAATTATTTTCAAAGACATCACATTTCGAAAGTATGAGTTTGGTTCTTCGTTTTTTTTTTTTCAACCAATCTTCACCTCCTAAAACACTCCTGAATATATGAACACGTGAAATCCTTGTAAACAACAAAATTAACGTCAACTTTATCTTCTTGATCACAAAGTCCCTTAACTTTTTCACCTCCTTTTGAATTTTACCCGTCAAATTGTCTAATTATGTTATCGACAGCGCAAGGCTATTCAATTATATAATCTGGTTGAACCCAATTATTAGAGTAAACATCAATTGGGAATCCAACTGCAAGGAGTCGTTTCCTTTTTTTATTTTTTATTTTTTTGAACTAAGTTCTTGACTTCCTTTTGTGGTCCTCATGGGCCTGACTCCTCATATATCATGGACTCTCACCATTTTCATGTGATGGACCCAAATAAAGTCCGGCCCCGCTCGAAGATTTACAAAACATATACTTTTCATGATGGAGAAACTTAGGTAAAAATTTAGGCCTCACCTTCGATATTAATTTGAATCGCCTTTAATTTTATAATTCATTGGAAAAAAAGTCGTAACTCATAGATGTGTTTTATTGCAACATGTGTTCTATAATTTTAATCACACGTGTTTTATGTAAATCAAAAAAGAGAGAGAAGGAAATGAAAGGAAAAAAAAGAAGAAGGAAAAAAATAAAATAAATAAATAAATTCAATTTTTTTTTTAAATTGCATAATGTTAGCATGACTAGTGTCAAAGCGATCAATTTCTTGCCAATTAGCCAAAAAGACCATATTGGTAAATCTTTAAAACTTTTGGAACTAAATTAGTACAATTAGGATATTTAAAAATGAATTAATTGTCATATAATTGATTTGGGACATTTTCGATAATTTTCCCGACTTACATAAAACACTCATAGATTTCCACATGTGCAGACTAAGCCAAACTCATTTTATTACGATCAAGACTGGGTCCCACCTCACCATCTCGATCTCCTCAAGTTTGATTAACAGGTGGAGCTTTCATTAGAGTTGACCTATGTAATTTCCTAAGAAGATTAAGCTGAATGACACCATAAGCATTATTTTTAAAGCAATTTCCCCCTATGATTTAGGGTTAGTACTATGAAAAACTTCAAACCCGTACAACTGTGACAAATTTACGCTCCATTATTTTTATTAAATTTTACAGTCAATTTATCCAATTTAACAAAAATTAACAGATGGTAAATTTGTAGTTATGACAAATATGGATGGATCAATTTGAATAAAGTCTATGATCGCCAGGTCCTCCCTTGCTTCTGTCTTCCTCTAGAAATTGATTTTTTTCTTTCTTTCTTCTTAACTGAATGAGCCACCAAGAGGGTACCGTCAAGCGGTGGACTCGACAGCACATGTCCTAACGTGGTGTCCGCCAAGAGCATTTTCTAGTATCTTCGTGCCAATAAATTAGCGTACTTTGATGTTCTCTCACACTACTACACTTAGTGGTAGCTTATTAGTTGTCCTTTATGCTTCCAAATGAAGGAATGAGACTCCATAATTTCAAGAGCTTGTAGATAGCTTCTCATGTGTGATACTGGAGCTAGCAGGGATAAGAACAATGCAAATGTCATAACTTTCGTATAACACTCACTTAGATATAATAATTTTTTTTTTCGCTCACTTGAGTGCACAAATTTGAAAAATTTATCACTTGAGTGCCATCGGCGATTTACTTCATTAGAGAATACGACGCCGGTTGTCCTACGTGACATTGTCGATGCTTAAATATAATTTTTTTTAAAAAATCCATGTTGAAATGGAAAATTAATAAAAAAAAATCCACAAAGGAAGATTTATTGGAAATGGCAATTAATTGATTGATTTTACTTCGATATGACATTTAAATGAGAAAAAAAAAAAGTTATAACACTCAAGTGAAGCTCATATGAAAGTTATAGCACTCCTATTGTTCTGCCAATCAATGCATCATTTTTTTTTTTTTAAAGTTATACCAAGCATTTTTTTTTTTAAATGAGTGAAGGTTGGGGAGGGCCAATCAATGCATCATTCTTTCTATACTTTACCATAAGGGTCTCAAGTAGACAAATGCCTTGCATTAATTATCTTTATAAGACATATAAAACCAAATACAAATAGTATTAATTATAAATTACCTCCTTCGCCTCTCCTTTTTCCAACCACCGTATAGCCCTTGATTCTAGAAACCCATCATACTCTTTGTTTGTTTTACTCGCATCAACTCAAATAAAATAAGTAGGCTAGGTTTAACATTTAAATGGGCAATTATGTGAAAAGGATAAAGCTATAAAGGCTTACACTTTTCCATCCATTTTTTGACTTCTGACGTCCCATATTATCTTAAATTGACCACAATATCTTGTAGATGCTAGATTTAAGAATTTTTTTTTTTTAAACTTTTTTTCTTCTCCTTCTTTGGGAATTCTGAAGCTTTTAGAATTGACAAAAAATATGTTTTTGCCAATGATCTGATTGCATTGTCATATAATACAATTACAATTATCATAATATTCTTGTTAACAACAAATTATTCTACTTAATCAGCTCTACATTTTAGTTTTGTCAATGTGGTCACAAACTTTTAGGTGATATTTCAATGCAGTCTTTCCTGCCAATTGCCATCGAAAATTGCTGATGTAACATCTAGTTATTGCCAACCGTCCTGAGTGGCATGTTGATATGGGCAATTTGTTGATATATATGTCGCAATTTGCGATGATAATTGGCAGGAAAGACTACATATAACTATCGTGCAAATGTGTAGGACTATATTGACAAAATTAGAAAGTTAAAATTGAATTGACATTTGTAAAATAAGTTTAAAACTAAATTGATAATTTTTCCAAATATTTAAATGATCACTCCTTCAACGAACAAATGTATAAGCATTTTTGGGATAAGTATACTAGGAGTGTCGTAACTTTCATACGATACTCACTTGTGTGTTACCAATTTGAAAAATTGATCACTTAAGTACTATCGGCAATTTGTCTCGTCGAAAAATATGATGTGGACTTTAGTTGTCTTATGTGGTATTGCCGGCGCTTATGTGAACAATTAATAAAAAAATTTAAAACAAAAAAATAAATCCATGTCGAAATGGGAAATTAATAAAAAAAAAATCGTGTAAGATGATTTACTAGAAATGACACTTAAAGAATCAATTTTTTACACCGATGTGGCACTTAAGTGAACGAAAAAAAAAGTTATGACACTCCTGTTGTTCTTGTTTGGGAGCTAGTGTTTGCGTTCTCTTTTAATGAAGTAGTAGTAACACTTAGGATATTGTTTAAATCTCTAAACAAGTAGATTTGTGGTGCAGTTCTATCAATTCTATTATGCTCCACTTGTCCTATATCTTGGTTTGTTGGGTTGTGTATGGTGAGCAACTTATGTTAAAAAATAATTTTTTCAATTTCTATTCAATGAATGAATTTCTAAGTAGTAAAACTCGTTTAGTAAGTGCATAAAATTTATATTTCTTGAATAGAAAAAGAACATAAATACTTTTAGTACGACTCTAAAAATTTCTATTTCCAATTATTTTCATTAAATTATAAATTTATCTGTGGAGACTCAACAATTCACATTTGGATAAAACTAGGTGGCTCGCCAACACCAGATGGTCAGGGGGAAGGAATGACATGTCTGAGCACCGCTCTGGAGTCGATCTTGTGCTGCTTATTTCGACACCAAAACCTTTCACACCTATTGTACAGCTATGGCTCTGGCAGTCGGATCAAGTTGCCATACACAAGGAAGATCATCGACGCCATGCACTCGGGCAGCCTCTTGGAAGCTAGTTACAAGAAGACCGACGTCTTCCGGCTGGAGATCCCAACCGAAACTGAGGGCGTGCCTTTGGAGATTCTCGATCCTGTGAGCAACTGGTCCGACAAGAAGGCCTACAATGACACCCTGTTGAAGCTGGCCGACCTGTTCAAGAACAACTTTGAGACATTCACCGACGACAAAATTGGCGAGGACAACAAGCTGACAGAGGAGATCCTCGGGGTTAGTCCGATTTTTTTATTTCAAGGCGAAAAGATTTTGAGTGTGTGGGGCTGGGGTGATAATAAATGAGCGAGAATAACAATGTAACAATTAATTTTGGTAGTGTGTTAAGTTGATTTCCTACGTGCCTGTCTAAAATTTTTAATTGGGAAACAACCAGGTTTTGGGACTTACCGCCGGTAAGCATCTTTAGAATGATCATTTTTCACTTGCTTGGTTTTAACATCAGTCTTGTTTCCTCTCTCTCTCTCTCTCGCTCGCTCTCTGTGCAACATCACAGCCCAGGATTGATCTTGTTGCTTTCATGTGACTGGACTTCGCACAAATTTATTCCGTGTGACTTTTGAGTTACCAGAGCTACATGGGATGGATCTGTCTCAACCAGCATGACATGCAAGGGGGGCATGGTTGAGGGAATTTCGTTTTCTTATTTGCCATTTAAAAGTAATTGAAGATGAAAAGTTAGAGAGCATCAAGGACTGAGCTATGGTTTCTGCTTCTTTTTCTTCCATGGAATATGCACAGATGTTTACTCATAGATAAACCCAGCATGAACAGCTGTAAAGTTGGGATAATTGAGATGTTTTTCCTGCATCCCGCTATAAACATGGTACACGATAAATTCAAGGATGATCGCATGATATGGCGGATTTAGCTTGTGAACGGTTCCCCTCAAGTTGGAGTGTGGATATCTAGGACGAGACGCCCTACTTGCCGAAGAGACGAGGAAAATCGAGCACGGCAGTCCCTTGGTGAATATGTCCTCGATGGTTTGAGGGTGCATAAGAAGTCCGTATGATTCCTTGGGACAGTTTCTTTCATTGATGAAATAACAGTCAATCTACATATGCTTTGTTCACGCAACAAAAACTAGGGTACGACTGCATGAAGCCTGAAACCTGAATTCCAGTCTATAGATAATACTTCATCTAATAGCTTAAACTTTTATAATAGTTGATAATGGTCCCACAAAATCTTAACGACGAGATCCACCAAGGTTGTTGAATAGAGATGAGCCAAGTGGTTTTCCACACCGCAGTGCAATATTAGCCTTTCAACTACAAGCGGGAAACTGTTGTTTGTTTCATCACTACTCAGAAACAGGCGAGTGACCTAAGAAATATGCAGTTTATCCTAACCAGATGAAGAGTTACTTGTAAATGCGGTTTCTAGCTCGTGGAAGTATGAGCGCCATGCACAATATTGGTCCAGAAATAGTGAGATTGATGAGTCGATCTACTGGACGATGGTAACGTTGGTAAGTTCTTGGGCCACCGAGAACACTGCCATTTGTGTTCATTTGCTTATTGACAGCAAATTATAACTTAAAGACAGGAGCTGATCATGAGGCTTGTGGAAGTGACAGATCGGGATTAAATAGATCAAAACCCATAGGAGTAACGTTCACATCTGGAAGTTTAACGGCAGGCATATTAGAGAAAAGAGCTGAAGAATGGAATGATGAAGGACCTAGAGTAATGCGTTGACAATCCAGAGAGTAGACGAGCCTCCATAAAGAACAGACTAGTTGCAAAGGTTCGAGAAACTTTGCAGTAATTACCCGTATCGGTAAATTCTATTAAAGCGATCTAAACTTTTGGGGCAAGTTCTACTCAGCTCATACTAGTAGTATGAGCATATGTATGTACACACACGTGCCATAAATGACGATTGGGCGGCAAGGAATCTACTCAACAAAGTACAAGTTCACAGGAGTCATGCAAGGAACTTTCGCATGAGTAGTCATCTAGGAAGTTTAATTTCCTCAAGGTTAGATTTTTCAACTTGAAGGTAACAGACTGTGAAGTAAAATACATCTGCCTGATGATCTACAAATAGAACAGAAGAAGCTACTAGTCTGAAAAATGAGCAACGACATGCAATTAAGGACAAAGTTGTTGGATATAGAAGACAAAAGGAGAAAAAGAAAATGGATGCTTCCCACAAACTTGTCCATACCGTAGCAGAGGGGTCTCTTACATCTTCTGCTCCCCAAATGGCGCCATCATTGTTATATGGTATGGATGTAAATAAGATTTTTTAGTTTATATTTTCCTTTTTTCCTTCTTTCTTTTCGGACACTTTAAGGGGATTGAGTTGGTTGGACTCTTTGGTAGAATCACACGATGCTCTCCTGCAATTTGAATCTCTCAGTGTCTCTTGGTTGGAACAGAGGTGCATGTCAAGTGTCCATGTTCCTCCAAGTCTATATCACACAAAAGAGAAAACAAAATATATTTCATATTCAAGCAGAGAACAAGTTGTCAAGTCTCAATGTCAAGTAGTTCTAAGTCGATGCAAGTTCTTTCAGCAGCATCTAATTATACTGCAGGCTTGATTTGGTCGATAGGAACTTTAACTGTTACTAAGTGTGGCCACTTTTGAAACAGATTAGGCCAAGCTTTTGCATCACCGTCCGTGTGCATAACCATATATTATCGAGAAATATGCAATGAGAGTGTAGAAGATGCAATCAAGAAGTCTGAGAGCACTATACAGATCGAACTGTACTCAGGCAACAGCCGTTGAACCTTTGCCACTGATCACCGCATCATTGTGTCATGAATCGTACGATAAATAGAATGAGTGTTGAAGATGCAGTTAAAAAGAGTCCTGTCGACAATGGTGATCTCGGGCTCACTCCACTCTTTCCTCATTATCAAGCTCAGGTAAATAGGGAACAAGCTTCATCCACATTCAGGTTGTTCCCACAAAATGGCTAAATAATCACAAGATTGCGGCTGAATTTGTAGAAGGATATGCAGAAGGATTGTTGCACAGTGACATAGGGAATAATGGGTTTGCTATACCTGTAATTCAACTCATGATTTTTCAATGGAACTAATCTAGCGGATCCGATCCATTATAAATTTGATATTGCTTGTACCTAACCCTGCAATCTTGAAGTTGGACGTGGCCTCCAACTCTCAAGGGGACAGCTTTGATATACTTGCCACATAGCAGCGATCACACACCGGGCGCATTCCATCATATTGATGTCTCCATTGCAAACCCCCGCTGGATTCTTGTCGGCCCCTTGGAGATTCTGAAAAATGATGATGGATTGTATTTCTTATGAAAATGAACGAACCAAAAATATTTTCTTTATTCACAAAAGTAGGTTCCAACGTTTGAGGCATGTCCACCCCATACCTTGCAGGCTTGTCCCATGGATCCTGTGCAGGGTGCATATAGGAAGAGACAAGACACCCTCCATAATATTTCATTAAATACACGTGTATAAACTATTTATAATTTTCTCTTTCATTAAAGGACTCCCTATATAACTTTTGGGCCATACCTCACCATGAATGCGATTCTATGTTTAATGTTGGATGTGTTAGTAAATGCAATCTTGTTATTGTTTCTTTGCTAAAAAATTAATGAAAAGAACACAGGATAGTTAAAGAGCACCCTCAAACCTATAGAACCCTCAAACTTATACCCATATGACATAATACCTCAAAATTTTTTTGTAATACAAAAAATCATAAATTTGTATCCGTGTAACACATTCACATCAAAAATTGATTAATATGTCGCATGAGTATAAAATTGAGATTTTTGGTTTCATAAAAAATAAGCGGGAATAAATATATCACACGGATATAAGTTTGAGATTTTTTATGTCACAAATTTTTTTAGAGTAAATATGTCACAGTGGACATAGTTTAAAATTTTTGGTGGCTTTTTCCCTTTAAATTATTTTTGCTTCCTGTTTGTGCTCATTTGCACCTATGTCCTTGATATACGTGTAGTTTGTTGGTAGAACATTTATCGACTATGGTCTAGAGCAGAAGAAAGACGGATACTTGTGCCCCTGCCAATAAAGCTAAAAAAAAAAAAATTTAAAGAAAAGTGCTCTTGCCTATACTTCGCATGGTCGGCTTTTATATGGGTCAATTGCTTTGAAGATTATCACAATTACAAGTTTAGAGCGTTGCTTCCGCCGCAATGCCTCTGGATCTTAAAGGGACAAGGACAGAAATATATCAATTATTTTACTAGCATTGAACTTTGTCATAATCAACATGAACTGAGATGCATCGCTGGGCAGAGTGAAAACAAGATTCATTACTATTAACAAGACTCACTCCTTAGAAAGGCACTTTTCCTCGGCATTCTCCTGGGGTTTGTACTCGTGTTGGGACTCTTCGCCATTGATGGAGGCAAACAAGATTGGCAGAAAAAAGGTGCACAAAATTAATACAAAGAGAGAAATCGGGACTCACATTGTAAATCACTAAAAATACATAGAGAAAAGGGACGAGTTGTCCAATTCCTGTGGCTCAAAGTCCTTCGGCTCTCTTTCTGCACTCCCATAAAGTAGTTCAAAGCAGAAAAGCATACAACGAAAAACTAGCCAAATTGCGCATCGCACTAGACCTACCGGCAATCGTATTGACAAAACTAAAACAAACATACTCCGAGATGAATCTTTTGGCTTAACTCGACCTCTTGATGGTTGGGGAGAAAGCAGAGAAGGAACAGAAGAGCAAAAGGAACAAAAATGGGGATCGAAGAGAGACGTACGGAGCTTGGACGAGGCGACGCTGGCGACGGCAGGGGGGATCGGAGAGAGACGTACAGAGCTTGGACGGGGCAATGCCAACGACGGCAAGGGATGGGCGGAGTCTGCATTGCACACAGAGAGAGACCGATCGTTACTTCGTTAGGATCCTGAAACGACCAAGATTTTTGAAAAGCGACGCACTTCGCTCACGACGAATACGAAGAAACAATAGAGTACATGTAGAGAGAGAACTGAGACGAAAGCGACTCGCCCAATCAGCACGGTGAGCAGCTCACCTAAGTCTCGCCATGTGAGGAGTCAAGTCGGAGGTGGCGAGCAAGCTCAGAGACAAATGCAGGAGGGAGAAAATGAGGAGGGGAGTGGGATTTCCAGAATTCCCGCTCGCTCTCTCTCTCCCTCTTCCCAATCGCCTAGAGGGAACAACCTCACACTTTTTATATGGTTTATTGATTACGAAGGTTTTTTTTATCCAAAATAAATTAATTAAAATTCACAAAATTTAAAATAAAAAATCACTCCGCAAAATCCATTTGCCCATCACAAATCATCAAGAATTACCAAATATAAAAATTGGCTTCACGACATTAATGAGTTTGCGAGGCCACTTGCTAATCCATCCCCGAGCTGTCCTTGACCAGAGTCCCTCCGATCCTAACTAGATTCTTGCCGATCATCTCTTTTCCTTCCGAGCATCATTTGTAGATTGACTTAAGCTTGATTCAGTCTAATTTTCACTTTTGACTTGTGATTTCAATTCATATCGTTGAAAAGCTAATCTCGGCTATATCTTGAAGATACTTGGTGGCCGAGCTAACTCTATTGAGCTTAAGTTCGATCGTGATAAATGTATGACTTCTAAAACTGATGAATATTTGTTTGTCATTCGATAAAGCAAGATTGATTCATATCGAAAAGCTTATTTCGATCACAAAAAATTGGGGCTATGATGATCTAGGAATTATATTTCAAGTAGCTGATCACATAGATGCTTGATTGGCGATTGATTGATGATTGATTGATGATTGATTCTATGTTCTGGAAATTCGGATGCTTGTCTGACCAATGTTTTTTGAATGCTGTTTTGAGATTTAAGATGATAATATTTTGCAAAGATGTGCTCTAGTGATTTGTAAAACCCATCATAAGCTTTCCGTGGACATATCATAAGCTGTGATCGGAAGTTGTTTGATATGCCAAAATGCTATTGAAATGCGGAAGTCAGAATAAAATTAATATGCTCTGCTTACAGCTCTGTTTCTAGTGATATCAGTAGTTTCATGATTTTTTAGGATTTTTTGTGATGAGATTTTGGAGTTAGTCTTCAAGAGATTTGTTCGCCATACCAAGATCTATGTCACATAAAAACTTCACAAAAAATAATATTATTTAATAGGTACCATCGTCCTTCAATTGGACGTTTTTGCCTCTGAAAAATTGTTTCCAATTTGACCATTATGTGTTCTTTGATTTTTATAGAATCATACTTTTGGAATTTGGAAACATGTCCTTCATGAAAACTGTTCATTATTCTTCATTATACTGACAAAAATTTTTAGAAGATAAAAAGTTCATTTGCCATTTTTAGTTGTCATCATGAAGTTGTGGTAACATTGTTTTCTAGAACCGACCTTCTGTCACTACTCTTGGATTTTGACAAATTTCTATGATTAAAATCTTGACATGCTTTCTTTATGCAAGTTTTAGACAAGATTCTAAGCTTTCATTAGACATTAATTCCATTAAAATCAAATTACATTAAGGTACTCAAAAGGATCAGCCACTTCCTGAGCTTTACAGTACAATGTATTACACACATACATGTTATGAATGTAATCACTTAAGCAAAATCAAGATGGTGTAAGAATGGAAAGGGCTAAGCATGAACAGGTTGTCTAGGTAGTATTATTAACTTTCAAATTTTACCTTCCAAACCTTTTGGATCATTTTGCCACACACACGTGTGTATATATATATTTAAATTGAACATCCAAACAAAATGAACATTTGTCTCCAAATTCCAAGCAGGAAAAAGATTCGTTTCTCTCTACTTATCTATAGTTCACTAGCATAGCATAATTTGTTAACACTAGAAATTAAATAGGACTTACTAAGAGTAACACATTTTTGTCACGGGCCGATCGATCTAGCGTTCCCTTGCCCGTGCGGCCTTAGGAATTTCTCCCAAGTCAGCCTTTCTCACACTCACTCACAAGGATCGTAGAGAGAGAAGCTCTGGATCGTATTTCACTTGAGAATGAAATGCTACAATGAGGGGGAGGAGACCCCTATTTATACAAAGACAAGGCAAACCGTATTAGTAGATCTCTCCTCGATCTAACGGTGGAGATTAGATCTCCCCAACTACTAACTACTCACATTTATTACATACGAATACATTTACAGTATCGCCCGCCCTAGGAGTATTCTAGAAGACTCGAGAAAACCCCACTTGATGGTCGATCTAACTAGTCATGAAAATTCAATGGGAAGGAGGTAAACACATAAGACATGTAGGCCGTTCGATGCTTGTGGTCCACAAATAAAATGGACACGAGAACAAAATATTTTTTGGGCATTTCTAATAATATCAAGTGTTATTCCTATTTTGGCATTTCTAATTTCCGGAATTTTAGCCCCGATTAGCAAAGGGCCAGAGAAACTTTCGAGTTATGAACAGGTATAGAACCAATGGGCGATGCTTGGTTACAATTTCGAATCCGTTATTATATGTTTGCTCTAGTTTTTGTTGTTTTTGATGTTGAAACGGTTTTTCTTTATCCATGGGCAATGAGTTTCGATGGGATACAAGCCGAGGGTTGCTTGATCCATAGACGTGTCACGATCGTCCCATAGGAACCTCTTGGATCGTCGTGACACTTTGCATGGATAGCGCATAGCATTTCATCTTCAAATAATTGAACCAGAAAATCCTCTATAGAATAGCATAAGTTATAGTAAAAGAGTACAACCAACCACATTAAGCCATAAAATAAAATAAAATAAAATAATTTCGGACACTGCTGAATTTTTTCGTAGCATTTGAGTATCAAATGAAATAACTTCTACTCACAACACCGAGTTAAAGTAAAACAAAGAGTAAGATGCACTTAACACCTAATTTTATTGCCTACTAACATGGTGCTGTATTTTCCACTACACAACTATGAAGTTGATGAATTTACAACATCATCCACAAATTTAGCCATGCAACTTTCAGTCTTGGGTTTTTTTGTATCTCACGTTGAATGTGGACAGAAACTATTACACTCTAGGTTGATAATCAAAGAACTAGTATTCGCACAGTTACAACTTTCAAATAGAACCTATGGGCATCCAGAGGCATCCGGACTCAATCCAATGAAGTTATCAGAAGATAGCTTAATTTGACACTTATAGTATAAATATCCATTTGAATAATATGAATTCGTGAGATGATTTTCGGGTTGATATATCGCGGACGTCAAGGAAATTCTACCGAGCATTTACAAGCCCTTATACAATATAAATTATAGATTTATCCTCACATTTTATTTTATTTTATTTAGTCCTTCACTACGGTAGAAAGAACACCATTTACATTATAGTGATGAAATTATGCTAGGTTATGCTTTTAAAGCACATCATACATAAAGGTATATAATGGGCCCCACTTTCTTTCAAGTGTCAGCACCGCACTGGTTGATTAAAGTTAGTTGATACTTAATCAACAAGGATTCCAAATAATTGCATTGACTTCGTACTGACATTATTGACTTCAGCAATTGATTGAGAACTTACATTAAATAGGCCTGGCACCAAGTGTCCATTGTAAATTCAAAGAGGAAACCTAAATTTAAAACCTTACACATTAGAAACGTGTTGTAATGTTTTTTTTTTTTTTTTGGGCGATATTTTTCGAATGTATTTTTTTTCTCTAAGGGGTGCGTGATAACGATAATTTCTTTTCCAAAAACAATTTTTCTATTCCAGGGCATCTATTTTTGGAATAAACCCGTTTGATAAACCTATTACGTTTTTTTATTTCGGAATAGAATAGAAATCAAAAGTTGAAATTTTCTACTTCGATTTTTGGAACAAAAATGAGAAATAAAAAATTTTCTCATCGTTCATCAACCTGGGTCTTTCATCGTTCTTTGCCGCCGACCACCGTCCGTCGTCGTCGACCGCCCGCCGCCCCGCCGCCGCCGGTCACCAAATAAATTATTTTTATAAATATTATTTTAAAATGAAATTTATTCGAATAAATAAAATGATTTATTTTTATTTTTACGAATAAATATTTATTTTATGAATAAATTAGAAAAATCCTTAAAAATAAATAAATATCATTTTAAAAATAAAAATTATTATAAAAATATCATTTATTCATTTTTATTTTAAATTTTAAATTTTTATTAGAAATATTATTTTATTTTTAATATATAAATTTAATCGAAATAAATTTATTTATTAAAAATAAATTTAATTAAATATCATTTTATTAAAAATAAAAATAAAAATATTCATTTTATTCATTTAAAAATAAAAATAAAATTATTAAAATAAGTTAAAAATAAATTTATTAAAAATAAATAAATTATTTTTATTTATCATTTTATTTTTAGTTTATTAAAAATAAATTATTTATGATAAATAAAAATAAATTATTTTTATTAAAAATAAATTTAATAAATTATTTTTATTTGTCTTGAGTGTTTTGCCAAATAAATTTATTTTTATTTTTTATTTTTATTCATTTTAAAATAAATTTATTCTTAAAATAAAATAAATAGAATAAATAAAATAAATTTATTTTTAAGGATATTTTTATTTTAAAATAAAATGATATTCTTATTTTATTTTTTTATGATTTATTTATTTATTTATTTATTTTTTTGTTAATAAATCTTTTTATTTTTATTTTTTATATTAAAGATGCCGCTAGGTGTGCCATTGCCGCCGCGCCAGAAAGGAAGAAATTTTGTGTGGATTATCAAACGAATTTTATTTTTAGAGTAGAAATTTTGTGTCGTTATCAAACGGTTATTTTCTTTAGAAATAAAAATAGAAATATTTATTTATGTTAAACATTTACGGAACAGAAATTTTCTGCACTGCAAGATACCCATAAAAAAAAGAAGGAAATTGACGAAAATAATCTTTTAAGTTTCTCAACAAGAGATGATTATCGACATTCGAACACGATACTTAGCCGAAAGAAAATTCAGAACTATTGTAGCAAACCTCACCTTCTAAATTTTCTTAACCGGATAAAATCTATTTTCTGGTTTAGTTTGCAAAAGGGTAAATACCTGTTCCTTGGAAAGGGAATATTAACCCTTTTTTTTTTCCTATAAAAAAATTCCTTTTTTATTTTCACCTTTTTCTTTTTGGCTCCATATAAAATGGACAGCTGCGGTGGAATCACGTTTCCATGGGGAAGCACCCGGTTTCCGTTGCGTGACACCATGGGAACGCCGATCAAGAAAGCTATAAATTCACGCCAACTTTCGGCCCTTACGGCCGAATCCCCTGGCCCACCACCGCCGCGATCCCGACGGCTGCAGTTGCCGGAGCAGCCCCTCGCCGCCGCCGCGCAGCCGCGGAAGCCCGCCGACGCCGAGGAGATGGCGAGGCGGCCCCTCAAAGATTCGCCCCCAGCTCCTTCTTGGTTCACGCCGAAACGGTACTCGGTCGGCTTTTATTTCTCTCCGTGCCTTTTTCGGAGTCGTGGTCGGATTTTGGGTCGTGGGTTTCTTCGCGGCTGGGGAATTGGTGAATGGGGAGTAGAGTTTGTTTGCTCTTGTTTCGCCTCTCGGGACATTGAAGCTCCGTTCGTATCGTTTTCTCTCGCTGTTTTATGATAATTGTGGTGCGGCGTGGTGCCCGATGAAGTGACGAGGAATGGTGGGTGCGGGGTGATAGTTGCTGGGCAATTGCAGCACATTGTGGGCTGCGGAGTTCAGTTGGTTTTTGAGTGGTAATTTGGTGATTGGGAACTATAGCATGCTGGGGTTTGGGTCAATTGACTGGTGATTACTCATGTATGAGATGTCCGTTTGTTTCTATGAGGAAAGAGTTGCTGTGAGATTTCTGGAAACAGAAAATTACCCGTCGATCGGGATTAGCTTTGTTAGTTATTGTTTCGGCCGTTGATGTTCTTCTCTGGCCTTAGCATCAAGTGCAGCTTAGATTGGACTCACTTTGAATATGGCAGGTCAATGACTTGTCATGTATTCTTTTATCATCTGATTGGAGAGTGATCTTGTTGCATGCACCTGCGGCTGACAGTGCCCTGTTGTACCATGTATTGTATGAAGGAGATTGCTTCCAAAGTAGAATGTGGGTTGGCTAACTGTCAGTTCAACTTTTCTGAGACGTCAATGAGGTCATAATTGTTTCCTCACAAGTGTGAATGAGGCTGGCCATGACCTTCAAGTGTAAAATTTCCTGAATGTGTTGTCTAATCTTAAGCAGAGATGACTTGTTCTATTTGGCTGTGTAATTGTAGTTACTATCACACAATGTTTATCTACATACCATAACTTACTGGATTGTATAGGATTTTAAGAGAATATACTCGAAGAAATGGGTAACTAAAATATTGGACTTGTTTAGGGCAATAACCAGGAAGTTTACTTTTCTGTATGCAGGTTGCTTGTCATCTTTTGTGTGATTAACATGTTAAATTACGTGGATCGAGGAGTGATAGCCAGTAATGGTGTAAATGGTAGTCGGAGTACTTGCACAAAGGATGGAAAATGCACTTCAGGCAGAGGAATCCAGTAAGTAAAGAATTTTGTTTTGTCTGATTATGCAGACAAGTCTATTGTTCCGGTATCATAGGACCTTTATATTGGACATTTTGAGACCTGGTACTGGTTGTTGTTGCCGATCTAAAGCAGATTGAATGTGAAATTGAGGTTAATCTTTTTTTCTGAACAAGAACCAGAATTTGTATTCCTGTACTGCCATTCTCATCTTTTTCCCATTTTGCTGAAAATATCACAATGATTGACATATCTAGTATTCTATTGGAGGCTTTTGATTTTCTTCTTATTGGGGTTCCTTTTTATGTTTTCAGACTATACAGTTTTGTTTAATGTAAAAAACTTCTGAAGGTCCAACATAATTCTATTAATAAAAGTTTGCTGAAAAGTAAAGAAATGTAAGCTGACAATCTCCATTGCATTGCACCGGTCTCCGTTTTTATCATCTTCCTAAGTCGAAGCCGAAATTCCATCCTATTCTCCTTTAAAATTTTCTGGGCAATTTTTTTCTTACCATCATTATTGTAATCATAGCTAGTTTTTCAAGCATTTAGGAATTTATAGTAAAGTGTTAATGTCTTATAACCTTATCATAGCACTTTGGTTGCAGGGGGGACTTTGACTTGAATAATTTTCAGGATGGTGTCTTGTCATCTGCATTTATGGTTGGACTTCTTGTTGCATCCCCTATATTTGCTTCACTAGCAAAGAGGTAATGCCCAATTCAGTACAGCTTGGATACCCTATGTACTTTGCCCAATGTTACTAATTCTATATGAAGAACTTGTCATTCACGGAATGGGGAGAGAACGATTGTGGGATTTTCAGAGTGACTAAATCACTTCTGGTTTTAACGGAGCAAGGCTATAAAATCCTGAACATGTTCCGCACAGGTCATGATGGAAACCTTGGTCTTTTGATTGGTGTCATTCTTTGGTTGTGTGGGCTTGGAAGACGTCCTTAGTCAGGGATCTCATGCCGCTACAAGATAATCTTGAATATTTTTCCACATTAAGTACTTAAGGTGGCTTGGCTTATATTGTCATAATATCCTGAAGAGTTTTCAGATCAATGTAGCTGCTTTGAATGTAATATTGACATGACCATTTTGAAAATATGATATAGACTACACTTGCTTTTATTCTGAGTGAATTGTACCTGCTTCTCCTCTGCATGATATATTTGAAAACCTTAGTTGGTGTTAATTATTTAGTATTTTAGCTATATCTTCCTGTGCTGAAGCAATTTTATCATATGATTTGGTGAATTTCTTCTACTCTATACTAATATCTGTTCTGCCTTCTTTTTTCTAGTTTTAAGTAGGTACTGATTTACATTACTTTAAAACTTTGCTCATAATTTCAGTGCCACATACTTAGACAGCAGGTATACAATGAACAATTTGGAGGGGCCAAGGTTAAGATTTAGCTAATATAGGATGGTGGACTCTATCATACATTTACAGTTATCGATTTTTTCCAAATATTAGGAACCTGTAACATGAGATATGTTAGACGTAAATGGGTACGGGGTTCATGCTCAATGTACTCACTTCTGTCATTTATTACCAACATATATTAAATGATAATTAGTCTGATCGCTTTCTTATGAGCTGAAAGAAAGCCCAGAACAATAAGGTTACTAGTCCATTATTTCATTAATTTTGGCAAGATACAACCACAAATGAAAAACTAAAATAGCATTTGAAAGTTGAGAATCCAATTTGATTTGTGAAAAAACTGTAGTTGTCATTCACTGAGCTCACTTGCTCACATTTAGTGGCTCATCTTTAACCTTTATGAATCTTCCAATCCTTGACTTCAACAAGAGTGACTTACCTCAATTTTTCTAATTGCCCTCCTTGTTTCTATTATTGATGTGTTTATCTTTTGTAATTTTAGCTAATGTGCCATTTGGTTTTATATGTTAATTATGTTGATATGAAAGTTTTTCTTGTAAAAAAAAAATGTTAAAAAGAACATAGAAACTTCGTGAGAATCAATTGGTTGAAATTTGGAATTAAAGTGTCCAGAAGATTGGTTCTAGTGTAAGGATCCCATGACTGTGTTCATGTGCACCTCTAATACTGAGTGCATTATTGTTGTCTTTCAGTTCTCACAATCTTCAATCAGTTTTTGCAACCTTCAGTGTTTGCTCTTGTAGGAATCGTTTATAATATTGACTTATTAATAACTTCTTCTCTAAAATATTTCAGTGTTAAACATTCTCCATTTATAATAAAAAAATTGGCTGCATCTTTCTTGATTGCTGCAGGTTACAGGTTTTAAGTATGCACAGTTTATCTTTCTCTTCATTTTGTTATAAAAATTCTTACATAATTTTTTCGCTTTCCAGTATCAATCCATTTAGGCTCATCGGAGTTGGACTATCTGTTTGGACACTGGCTGCAGCTGGGTGTGGTAGTTCATTTAGCTTCTGGTTTATCGTGATATGCCGGATGTGAGTATGGAAGCTTTGCAGCTATTACATTCTAAATTGTAATTTTTGGTACCTTAACTTTAAAATTGTGCTAAGGGCTTACAGTTTCGGGTTTACTTCTTAAAGGCTGGTTGGAGTTGGGGAGGCTTCTTTCATAAGTCTAGCAGCGCCTTTTATAGATGACAATGCACCTGTTGCTCAGGTGTGCCACACCTATTGCTGTTAGAATAAGCACACTTCTTGTGGATAAGTAATTGTTAAGTTTGCTGTAAATTTTATTCTTATTCCTGGGAACAATATTAGCTAAGATTTTATTATTTCTGGCAGAAAACAGCATGGCTTGCGATGTTTTACATGTGTATACCAACTGGAGTAGCTTTGGGCTATGTGTATGGAGGATTAGTAAGTTGTTTATTCCCTCACATTCGCTCTTTGATTTTGCTGATTATGTCTGGGCTGGGAGTATGACAGGCTTTCAATCTGCATCCTTTGAACATGCCAAGTCTAAGTAGATCAATATAGAGGCAGTAGTATCACTTGTCAACTGCCTGGTGGAAAATTTGTTCTTTTGGTCGCTGCCTGGTGGCATTTGCCAGCTATAATTTTTTGCCATTTGCTGAAGTTTTGATAAATTGACCTTTTCTTCCCTTTTGTTTTAGGTTGGAGATCATTTCAATTGGCGGTATGCATTTTGGGGTGAGGCTGTGTTGATGTTTCCATTTGCTGTTTTGGGATTTGTAATGAAGCCTCTGCAGCTAAAAGGTGCATTTCCATCTAGAGTGCAGCAAGATTCTATCTGGTCTTTGCCTATAAAGAAGAAGAAGATATCTGTTTTTAGACCCACAAATTAGCATATCACTGCAGGTTTTGCTCCCGTTGATTCAAAAGGTCAGTGGCATCCATTGAAACAGCTGCTATTGTGACTGAAGGTAATTATTCTTCTAATATTGTGTGCTAGAATTTCCAGATAGTATTGCACTTTCTTTTGTCTTATCTTAAAATTTTTAATTTGTTATTTCATGTACTTTGGCAAAAACTTTCAGTAAGACCTTTTTCTTATTATAGTCCATAAGAAGCAACCAAAGCCATTGATGCAACAGTACAATACTTGCTCACAAGCTTCAAGAATGGAAGAGTTCAATTTGCATTTTGTTAGGGCCACCAAAATATTGCACATTTTTTTTTTTTTTTGGCTTTTGCTTGGTTTAAGATTTCTTTTGGCAAGTGGATTTAATACAGCACAAAAAAGAAAGTACGCCAACTCAGTGACACCATGTATTGAATCTTCGTGATCAGTCATCAATACTTGAATAGTCTTGTAGCTTTTCTGGTACGATATGCAAACAAAGGATAAATTCATTATTCTGGTGGATTGATGTCTTATTGTGGTCACGTTGCTCCATTTCATGATGTAAGTGTTGTTCCCAGAGTTTACATGACCTGTCTCATCATTAATATTTGCATGATTGATATTTTTAAATCTGCAATTGACAACTGGATAATCTTTGATTTTTCTCCTTTTTTTGGATTGCTATAATAGGAAAAATTCTTTGGTTCAGTTAATAAATTTAAGGGTGTTATAACCTCTTATCTCATCCGAGTCTGCAACATGATTTGTTGGAATCTGCTGAAAAAGGAATTAATGTTCCTACTTCTAATGTAGGCAACCACTTCCCTGGCAGTAGTTTGTATAATATCTACTTTCTTCTAGGTTTTAAATGTTTCCTATTTTCTCGAGCAGATGCATCGAGTGTTAATCCCTCTAAACTGGTTGGAAATGAAGGTACTGGCAGTGAAGCTTATCATGAGCCATCCAAGTAAGTGGTTATCTGATGGAGAGATAAATGTAGATATATAGGTGTATTAACTTATCTACTATTTTTGCATGTATGTCTATTAAATATGTTAATCATCAATGAAATGGCATCTCCAGCAACGAATATTTTGAAGCAACAAGGCTGGAAAACTGAGAGTTTCATAAATGCTGATCAGTTGGGTATATAATATTCTCAGGAAAAAGAGTTCGCAGTGGGTAGGGCACACCCATTATGAGTTCGTGTTTGCTTCATGAAGTGGAAAAGTTGTCAATTGACAAAGGAACTAGGAGAAATTTAATTGAGCTTTGATTATAGAATTATAACAATTCAGGGTTCTCGATAATCATAGATGGAAATTGTTCATAAGTAGATGTACAATAAGTTGGGACTCAAGCTAGGATCATTGATCGTTTTAACAACGTTCTGCTTCTACAGTAACTTGATCAAGTAGATGGATAGAAAGCCTATATTCTATGTGATAATAGACTTGATTGTACCATTGGTAGAAAAGTGCTGGAGTCTAGAGTTAGTGCCTGAAAGAGCCAGCCTTGTAAAGCATCTTTGCAATTATTAATTAGTAAAAAAGCTGGCTGTAATGATGTTCCGTTTTCTTTGAGGCTTGCAATAATTATTTACACAAGACAATGCCTGGCAGAAAAAGTGAATCCATGGTCCAAAATGGACTTTTGATAATTTGTTCTTCCAGAAGGACGAAAGTTTTTTGGGATGGAATCTTTGATTTGCACCTAATGCATTCTCCACTTACTGTTTTGGGTAGAAGCTTTGCCTTCTAAGACATGCAAAAACTGATTCCAAATGGAGTATAATTGGCAATGCCATTAGTTGAAGCATTGAAATGACAAGGGCCCACAAGAAAATAGTTCCTGAAACATTTTTAAATTGGCGACTAAGGTTGAAACAGAAAAAGTTTTTGCTGATTCAAGGGCCTGTGACTTGAATAATTTATTCAAGTTTTTGCAACTAGAGCCTCATATTTTCTATTCGCTGGCAGAAGATTGATGCATATGAGCATGAATGTGTAGAGACAGATAGAAAGAGAATGGAGGGAAGAGGGTGGAGGAGGGGAAGGAATTATATTTGTATCTCAGTGCCTTCTTTTTATGAGCTTATTTATTTCTTTGCAGGAGATCAGGCTGTTTGTCTACAATCTGGAATGAAGTAGCAAGATTTTCAAAAGATATGAAAGCACTTCTGGTTGATCAAGTTTTTGTTGTGAATGTTTTGGGTAATTCAATTTTTCTAGTTTTCTTCACTCGTAGGCCACTAGGCTATCACAGATTTTACCAACATTTTATCTTTTTATTCATTAATGACATTGGCAGAATCGGATATTACTGTGCTAATTAGGTGTTTACTATTTGCTATTGTTTTGACACAGCAAATCTTTTAACATGTATAACTTGTTAAATGACAGGTTATATTGCCTACAACTTTGTCATTGGCGCATACTCATATTGGGGGCCAAAGGCTGGTTATAACATCTATCATATGGTATCAGTGTTTGCAGAATTTAGCTTATCATGGCTGCTTTCCTTTAGCGTCATTATAGTGTTTTCTTTAATGTATTGCAAGTTCTCTTAAAAAGTATAAGCAGTTTTTGGCCATCTAGTAAGTACATATTTCTGGATAACAGAGTAATGCAGATATGATGTTTGGTGGAGTTACCATCATCTGTGGGATTTTTGGAACATTAGCTGGTGGATTTGTTCTTGATCGCATGAATGCTACCATCTCTAATGCTTTTAAGGTAAGTTCTGGCATTATTTATGATCCCATTATTAATCCATTTATGTTTTAGGTTTACTATATTTGGGTCCCTGAGCCTGTTTATACTTGAACAAAGATAAATGGATGTTTGAAGACTGTAACATGTGATCCGTAGTAATGTTCTTTAAGATAAGGTTTCAAAACTCTCTCACAGTGTCTCATCTTCCGGGAAATAAAAATTTCTTTTCTATTGGACCCATTGTTTTTTTGGTCACTGGTCCATATCTTTCTCTCTCCACCCAGTGGCAACCCATCTACCTCTTTAAGTACCAATTATGTCATACATTTGGAGAAGTCTTCTTTCATGTCAGTGAATCTAGAGCAAATGTTTTGTTTCTCTTGTGGGGGTTGTTATGACCCCTTTGCATCGACTGTTCTCTTTTTCCTTCTGACACTGGTAATTTCTCTGTTATTCTGATGTAGCTTCTCGGTGGAACAACCTTTCTAGGTGCTGTTTTCTGCTTCACCGCCTTCTGTCTGAGGAGCCTGTATGGTTTCATAGCTCTTTTTGCACTGGGAGAGCTATTTGTATTCGCTACACAGGTAATCATTCAAGTGAATTTTTCCAAATCTGGTTCTCCGAAGACAGACTCCATCTTCACTTAGTTGGGTATTCTGACACTTTGATGTACATTATGCCATGTACTAGCAGTGGAAAGTTTTGCCTCATATTGTCACTTCTAGTTGGGAATGTCACACTAAGTTAATCAATTAAGTTACCAGAAGCAGAAATTTTTTATTAAGCTCTGTTCATGATTATCTAGATTGTGAAGATTCTATTGCGTGTGAATTGAACCTGGAGAATCATGTGCACCATTTAAAGCAGTTTGCAATGAGTACCAATTACCATTAATTGTAGTCTTCTGACTACTATTAAACTATTCAATTTCTTATTATACTCTGTCTATGCAGCTTTGATGGTATTTGAAAATGTATGTGAGTTGCATTTCCTACTATTCATGTGATTTTTGCCAATATTTTGAAAATTGTACTGTTTAGAAACCAGAAGCTGGCTGTTTGCTATTTATTCAACCAGTTCCATGGTCAAACGATCCAAACTGTTGGGTTTAGTTTCATTAATGACGGAGCCTTTGACACATGTGTTGGTTAGATTGTGTCTGCGTGCTTTTAGTTCATAAAGTTCATGGATTCTAGACTGTGTCACTCAGAGGAATACTTCTTTCCTGAAGAGCTTAAGATCTTTTTTGAATAAATTATTTGCCACAATGCTGACAAATAAGTTACCTGCCTAGCTGGATAAGAGCTGGATACTTATCAATAATAGGGCACAGGCTCCAGACCCCACCTCACCACATGTTTAATGACTTGGAATGTGAACATGGGTGGAGTAGTGGTTCCAAAGGACTCTCCAGTTCATATTTTCTTTGATTGATGACATCGTCATATAATATTTCATCCTATTGCAAGCTTTGCTGAGCATATCTATCATGTTTATACCAGTACTCCTTTTGTCTTGTAGATGCTATCAACTGCGTAGATATTGTATCTTGCCTTTTCTTTCAAGAGGACATGTCTTGCACATGCAAATGACATATCAGTGGTTATCCTTTTGTGACTTTTGTCGATAGCTTGAGGACCTATTACTCTATATTCAATCCCTTGCATTCCTTGCATTTCAGCATTCAAATTCTTTTGCTTAAAATGGACCGGCATTTTTCTTGTATATCTTGACTTATTATAATATTCTTCCACGATTCTTCCTTCGCAGGCTCCAGTTAATTATGTCTGTCTCCATTGTGTCACGCCTAGTCTAAGACCATTATCAATGGCTATTTCAACCATCGCTATTCACGTCTTTGGTGATGTGCCATCGTCACCACTTGTTGGGGTTTTCCAGGTGTGCTTCAAACAACTTTTTTTTGGCTAATATCTAACTTCTATGATTATTCATCAAGCTAGTATACCAACCAGAAAGTGGTTTTCCCAAACTTGATTTGAGAGTGAGAATGGCCTGCTGAGCATGATGCTCGAATTATCATACCCTGGTCTTTATTTTCTTTTGTTACTTCTCGTGTTATTCTTCAAAGAAACAAACTGTTTGAACTGCAAGAAAGGCCTGTTGGTTGCTCACATTTGTTCAAGTGCTGGCATTTACAAATAATCCTGATTTTATTGCTTTCTTTTCTGACTATTTTGCCATTTTTAGTTATTTTCCTGGACTATAATTGTATTCATGCCATTGGATTATTCAAATTTCAATTGCTTGTGTCCAAAAGAACTTAAGTGGAAAATAGCAGTCCTTATGCAATTATTTGATCCTTGTCATACATCCACTTTCTGATGGTATTGTGTTCATCCTCATGATTCACAGGATCGTGTTAATAATTGGAGGGAGACAGCACTAGTTCTGACATCGATTTTGTTTCTTGCTGCTGGAATTTGGTTTATAGGTGGGTAATTTGGATCCTTGTTTCAGTAAACCTGGGTAAATAATGCCAAAAGGAGACAGATCCTGTTGTGATGCAAACATGAATTCGTTAGTTTCTTTTGCTCATGGATGTTTGTTTTGAGGTGGATTGGTGTTATTGACATAAGTCATTTCATGCTTCTTGTCAGGAATCTTTCTTAAAAGTGAGGATCGGTTTGACGAGGATAGTGTAACTCAAGCACCCACAACTGAGAAAGCAAACTTGAAACCATTGCTTGACGGGAACAGTCCAGAGAGCGTAAATGAAGTATGATGCATCAACCAAAGCACTATGGCATGTGCTCGTGTCTTTTCCCTTGTAAGACTTCATACTCTTCCTTTGCATGGGAAAACTTATAATATAATTCTCCTTAGTGCAGAATTATCTCCCGATTGTTAGTTTGCTGGAGATTCCCATTGCTTTTTGCTCCCTGCTAAATTCCATTTCTTTATGGAACAGCGTGACCTATGTGCAGCAAGGCATGCTAGGATCTTGTATTCATTGGGGGACTCTGTGATTAAATTGTACATATAAGGGCTTTGGGGCGATTCATGCTAGAGCTTGATGCATGACACACGGTCGTCAATGTCGAAGATGATGTAGATAAAAGATTTGTCTGCAATGGTGAAGCCATGCTAAGGTCTAAATTTATGGATTTGAGTCTTTTGATTTGTTTTGCAAGTTCTTGGACAGGTTTTGTTGATTAAATAAAATGGCGAAGAAATCTCAAGCTTTTTATGGATTCATGTTTTCTGACATTTAGCTTTCCTTTCCAAGGGATTTTGTGAATAATTACTTCAGCTTGTAAAATTCTTTGAAATTCGTTTGGGCCATGCATTGTAGTCCTATCTGGAAATTTAATCTCTTTCTTATGCGATGAAGCATATAAACCACCCGTATGTACATTTACGAGTCTCATCCTACACATAAAAAATGCTTGCTGTCTAAATCTGCGCAGCGTTTGTGAACTGGATTTGTTTTGATGAGTGGTTGTGCAAAATGGACCGCCCTAATCAGAAACCACTTGGACCGGACTGAACTGGCCAGTTTGATCTAGTTCCTAGAAGTGTCAGTCCAATTCTCAGTTCCTAAAAATGGAACCGGTGTCCGGGATGTCTTGTTCATGATTCCAAGGGGAAATTGGACTAGATTGGACTAGCTACATATATTTATTATTATTTTTATTTCTTTATAAAAAAAATAGTGGATTTAGTTTATTGTTCTTGAAGAAATAGGAGTGTAATTGGATAATAAGATATTCAGATGGAAGTATAAGATTTGTCTAAGTTCTGAATTTGTTTTCGATTATGCTTTCGATAATAAGATATCTGGACCGGAAACATGAAAAGAAATAGAAATTGATTCCATTGGATTGGATCGAGAATTGACCACCCTTCAACCTGTAGATGGTTTCCAGGTCTTGTGATGTTGTAATTGGATTCAACTCTACGAAATAGATAATGACGGTAGTGCCATAAATTTGAATGATATTCAGTGCATGAGATCTCCCTTTAAGAACAATGTTGGGTGAATTGAATCTCCTTTAGATGCTTCCAAGGTTACTACTATAAGTAGGAGATAATATAATACGAACGTGGAATTCGCAATCCCATCTCGATTCCTTACTAACTTGGTTGCCCAATTCAGGACTTGTGATCTTCGAGACTCGAGATCTAGCACACAACCTTGGGTCTATAGCAGGTAATCTCGAGATTGTTTATTGGTGTCAAAATATGACATACGGGAATAAAAATGGAGGATCCTCTCTCTTTACAAAAAGAGAAAAAAGAAAAAGAAAAACGAAGAGAAACAGAAAGAGATCTTGAAGATTGTGTAATGCTTACTTTTCAAAATCTGTATTTAAACCATGGCGATGTTTTATTGTCTCTCCTTTCATCTTTGGATCCCCTCTAATGATATGGGACGCAATGTTGGAAGTGAAGGAATTTTGTGCAAAATTTCCTCTCATGATATTGGTTACTACTTCTTGATCATTTGTACCAACCAAACAATTCGCTACATTCTCCAAACAAAATGCTTTCGCAGTTAATGTTTTTCCCAATCTCTATTGTTATATCAAAACTTCCCTCCATGATGATTATCCAATTGAGACGAATGATCGATCCATAAGATTGTCTATCTCAATTAGTTTCTTAATTAAACTTAAACCATTTATTTGTTATTGGAGTAAATAGTTATATCATCTATAATCGCCCGAATCTCAAAGTTCTTCAAACCAATCTCATGGAGAGAGGTAAACTAACAGTACTGCCCCTCTGGGAATAGTATTTGAGAATTTCATCTCCGACACGCAAAGTACACAGACGATTGCTTTGGTTGCAAAACCGAGCACTCAATTTTTAACTCTATCAATCCAACCTCAGTCCCTCGATCCTGGAGTCAACCCCTGACAACATGGACACTAGCTCCCGACATAGTTTGGTCACGAGGACCTCGGACTTGGGTTCTAGGACACAAATCCGAGCCTCAGATTCTGAACACCAAAATAAAATGCACTTTTTTTTTCTTTTTTTCATATACTTTTCTTTCTTCTTAACTGTTTTGCCGAAAATATTCGTTAACGAAATATTTTTCACCAAGGGATGGATCTTTGGTTTTTTAAGTGAATTGGGTTTTAAAGCAACTTGGATAGTAAGCAATGTGTACGGAATGAATCACTAATGCTAATGAAACTAATAGAACTTAAAGAATTGCAAATAAGAATGATAAGCGATAAATTGAACTGTATAATTTTTTTTCGAGTGTTCTTGATTGCGGATCCTTTACAATTGATTCTACTGGGCTTCACATAGCCTATAATTGTCAATGTGTGGTTATCTTCTAAATCATGAACTTTAGCTACCTTCGAAATTCTTGGCTTTGTGCTTCATGATCTTTAATTGCATATTCTTATCTATAGGAAATTATAATCTTTAAGGTTTCTTTCAATTAGAATTTCTTTGGGTGAGTTTGATTGCCATTGTTTATGTCGATAGCTTCTTTGGTCTCTTTTCATTGATAGTACCATAGTCTCGTTACGTCAATCAAGCATTCGTCAATTTGCAATCAATTTATTTGACCTTATCCATTGATAACTCAATCTCGACAATTTCCGCTAAGTCTTGGATCATTTTTTGGTGTCAGCGTTAACATCTCAAATTTATATCATCATAGAAAAATTTTGATTTAGTAGTAAATAAGGAGAAGTTTTGTTTTACCCTTCTTTAACCAAGGGTTGGCGGGCTTGGTTGGAACACCAAGAAATTTGCAACTTGGGAACTAGAGGTCACTTGTCTCGAAGTCACCTACAAAAACTAAGACTTAAATTTAACTGATTTATAGGTTTGCAGAGTGCTTCATGATGCAAGAGTAATGATACATGGGCACAAAAAAACGAGAGAAAATTTTGTTTATTTGTTTATAGTTGAATTCTAAAACGAAAGTACAATATTTTTAAAACTTTATGGACTTGGTGTTATTCCCCGAACTTCCTGAACTAAAATTTCAAGGGACTACTTTAAAATAGCATAAAACGCAATGGACTAAGGAGCACTTATACCCTTAAAACGCATCTTTCTATGCTTGCTAATTTTATAAGCAAAAGGTATGAATCAATCGATGGGTTTCTTCAGCCTTTTGTCAGTAGACGAGTTCTTCGTTGGGCCTTTCACCCGATCCATTGGGCCTTTTGGACCCTGATTCTATACTTTTTATAGACATCATGAATATAAATTTGGTCCTAATACCCAAAAAAAAAAAAAAAAAAATTCCACTTTTAGCTTTAATCCCAATCCTTCCCTAAACTTTTTTCATCTCATAAAAAATCATAAACTTTAGATCCAATCCCAATTCTTCCTTCAACTTTTTTAATTTTCATAAAAAATCACCAACTATTACATGAGCTCAACATTTGCTTTCATTAACCTTCCGTCCAAAATTGCCCTTAGTGATATGGTATTTCCATGTCATTGCTATGGTTTTTTTCCCAAATTTCATATTTAAGAAGATATCTTTTGGAGATGAATTTTCATGTCAACCCAAACAATGTCATATTGGATTTGAAATTTGGGTAAAAATTAGAGTTGAATTTCTTCAATTGTTGTTACTCTTAAGAGAATATTCCTTCCATCTCGCTCGGGGATCTTTGATTTTGTGCTTAGTCTTCAATTTCTCGTGCTCGAGAGTCTTCCGTCTCTCATTGTCAGCGAGCTCATGCTCTAGAAACTCAACTCATGATGCTTAAATTGCTCGCGCTCAAGAGTTTTCCGTATCTTGTTTATCAAGATAAATTTTGGACAGGGGGTTGACGGGGGCAGATATGGGACTCAAACAAATGTTAGTGGTTTTTTAGGATAGAATTGGGATTAGAATTTAAATTGGCGATTTTTATGGGACAACAAAAAAGTTTAAGGTATAATTGAGACTGGATCTAAAGTAGGGGTTTCTTTTAGGGAATTAGGCCTATCTTTCGAGGGAAAAAAGGGTGAAGGGTAACCCATTGCTTCGTAGAAACTATATTGAGAATACATCGGAAGTTTGGTCCGTAAAATTTGTCTACGATAGTTTTTTATTGTAGTGGTGGCTATGATCAACTTATATGTGTTAGCGGGGTTTATTCCCATGTGGAGGAAGCCCAATAAATAACAAGCCTAAAATGGCTTAAGCCGTATGATATAAGTTATATGTAGAAATATGGTTTCTCACTATCTTGTAAGTGGTAAGTGGAAATAAATCAATAGAGATACAATAACGAGAAAAAAAGAAAACAGAAAATTTGGGGTTTGCGGATCAGTTTGATTTACATCAAGCTAGCATCGGAGGTCGATTCATAATTTGATTGAGCTGAAATTTTGTCAACACGTTCGAGGTGCACTTTTCTCGAATTTGGATGGTTTAATTTTCGTTTGAAACTCTCTACGCTAGGTTTTTCATGGATTGATTAAAACTTGCATTTTTGGTCAAATTTATCATTGATTTTTTGTGAATTTTATGTGTATTGCCAATAATGATGTTCTTAAGATCTTTGCTGCTATATAATTCTAGTATTTACTAGAGAAGAACTTTGTTCACCTGATTTTGTTGATAGTAAAATTTTTGGGGGGACTCCGGTCCCGTGATTTTTTATCTCCTCACACCGAGGATGTTTTCCATGTAAAAAAAAGTCACCTTGTATTTACATGCTTGATATTTAGTTTGCTTTACTATATCATTTCCTATTAGGCTTACACAAGAGGGGAAATTATTCTATTCCGTTGCGTTAATCCGATATTATTCGGGTTGTTACTGTTCTCCCATCAATATGAATTTCCAAATTATTGCCATATCCCATATTAGATTGATCCTATAGAGAAGCGTGGTAAACCTAGCAATTATCACTTCTTGTATCTTGTGCTGCTAGTTATTCGCTCAAAAATCATCAACAACGATTGTCAATTGAATAGTGCTGATTAAACGAAGCTGATTGATGATCTCCGAAGTCACATTGCAGCCATCATATGTGATTGACAGACAATTCCAACCTAGAAAGGAACAAAAACTCGGTTCATGTGTTCATTACAAAGTAGGACCACGGTTGGTCGTTTGACACCAAACCTCGAATTACAAGAAGAAGGGCAAATATGCAAGAAAAAACATGTAAAGAAATTGTACTCTTTGACATCAAACTTGGCTTTCTGAGGGCGCCAAAACTAGTCATGAGCAGAAGAACGTCCCCTTCAGGATCTTGAGGGGGTACAATGACTTCACTTGCAGACCCTCGCACCACAGACAAGTTCAAACTTGTCTGTAGAATCAAGACAGCCCATATGACAAAATCCATTCTTTTCTCGCTCTGAACATGACATAATCTCGAGTTAGCTAATACGGGACAAAGGAGTACTTGCTTCGATGTCCTCCCAAATTATAATGATATCGCCAGGTTGGCCCAATTTTCATTTCTTCAATAAAGAAAGAGGAAACAAAAAATGTTGAAAGGGGTTTTGGCCTGACGAGTGAACTATCATTAGTGCTACATTCGTGGAAGATTATTAACACCACTATCTTATATTAAACAGAAGATACGAATCTCAACGACAATCTTTCAATGTGATCTGCTTTTCGTATCCCGTTTATCATTCCCATGACTTGGTCAGATGGAACTTCTTGAGAATATCTCTTTTGTTTATTTTTTCCCCATTCGAACACATGGCCCGCTCAGGATTGTACACGGGATTTATCTATTTAAAAAGACCAAGATGTACTAAAAGTCTTGCTTTATATTAAACGGTCAATACCATTAAAAATATCGGATTGGTATCACAATTATATATTTATCATAAATTGATTTTTCGTCTCGTAAAAAATCTCAATTTGATACTTTTACAACACATTACCCTCGAACCAAGTCTACATGTCGTCATAATGCATACGTGTGGATTTTCCATGTTGGATTTGTCATTCTCTATGTCAGATTCGTCTTACAATAATGTGCGCGTTGATACGTATGTATTTTAACTGTATATTGAACTAAATGCTAATAGAGGGAGATTCAGAGAAGAGTATCAATTTGAATTTTTTTGAGACGAAAATTAGTGATGGAGTAAATATGTCATGAGATACCATTGGTGAAATGAAAATTAATTTTTGATAAATAAATCATTAAGGTATCGATTTGAAATTTCTAAGGATATTGACCTTTCTCTCAATATCATGATTTGGCACTCTCATGTTTATAATGTATTTGTTGCCACAATGAATGTGTCTTATCTCATGATGAAGTGGTTCATCCTGCCATGTTGACACCACAGCTCTTCTAGAATGTTGGAGTATGTGTATTCACTATTCAGTATCTCTCTTTGTCTAAACGCAAGGCTCATAGATCGACAACTTTAGATCTACATTCTAGATCTAAACAAGCAATTCCAAGTTCGTCAAAATTCCACGCCATCGATTTAAGTCTTTATATATATATAAGAGTGATTGAAGGTGTCAATGGTAATTGGGTGATGCGGCGAAGACAATTCTCAATGATTTCGGATAATTTCCCCCAAACAAATAATCGTCTTATTTTATTTATATTTACGTAGTATATACGATCTTGCTTTTGAACCATCCTCAAACTACTACTTGAATTAATTTAAAACCAAGATCGAGTATTGTGGCCAAAAATATTATTTAGCCATAATTTTTCTTTTTTTTTTTTGGGTGGGGGGGGGGGAAATCCCAATCAGTCCTACCTATCATATATATGTCAATTTTGTCATAAACTTTTCAGTTTTAATAATTCAGTCCTATACTTTTATAAAAAATTATGATATATTTGTTTCAGTTAGTTTTCACAGAAAATTACTGATGTGGTAATCCAATTATTGCCTGTCATTTTACGCAGCATACCATCATGTTAATGGTTCGGCTAAATTTGGCTGAAAGAATTACATTGGAATATTGTGAAAAATGTCATGACTAAATTGGTAAAATGGAAAAAAAAATGTAATTAAATTAATATTCGTACAATAGACTTACGACTAATTGGATCATTTTCGTGAAATGGGAAGATAGGTTTTTGAATATTTTTTCTGAGCACCATGTTCTTTTGGCTCACTTAAGGCTTAAAGTTGCGACAAACAAGATCGAGTGCTCTATGGGTACGGAGATTTGTTGACCAAATGACAGAAGGAACCACATGGGAAGGGGAAGGGAGAATATCAGTTGCAAATAAAATACAGATCAAGTTTAAAGTTGTGGTTCAAGTAAAGATCATCCTCATCTCCCATTTGTCTGGAAGCCTTCTTTAGAGCCGCTCAAAGATTCGAATCTGTAGAAAACGAAGTTAAGAAACATGTTGAGCCAAAGCCCCATTCTCTTTAGCATAAAGATTCCTTATTAGGCTCCCGAATGAAAAGATTTTGTGTGAATACTAGCCAATTATCTTCTCACTATAAAGATTTATTTTTCCTTGTAAGTTAAGAAACTTTTAATTAGGTCTTGTTAATGAGTGTTTTGTGAGTACTTGTTACGCATACTTAATATGAGAAAATAGTGAATGAGAAATTGCAACCTTACTTTATGTGGCTTCTCAACTAGTATCTAGGGGCACATTTTAATAGAACCCATTTTGTTTTTTGAAATAGTGACTATACGTAACACGAGGAAACTAGTGTGTTGAGAACTGTAAATTTTTTTTTTAATTGCTTATTTAATGATTAACCTCGAGAGACTCATTAACTTTTTTAAAATCAAACATTTCGAAAATTCTATTGGCATGTGACTGATTTTTATGTGTATCGATTGGGCCATTAATTGTAGATCCATGTCATTTTTCAATAGATTATAACCGTCTTTTTTAAAGGAGGGGTTGAAGACTCTTACACATGGGTAATCGAATTCAAGACCAACCTAGAAAGTATCAATTAAGCTGTTAAAGAATATGCTCTCTCTCTGTTTTTTTTTTTTTTAAACAGTTCTCCACCTATGAACATATGGCTAGTGAAATATTTTTCCACTGACAGTTAGGCTTCATATAGACGCATTAACAATGTCTTTCGTCATTGGTCTATAATATTGATAATCTATAAGCTATGATGACCAGGCTCCAGCTAATATAGGAAGACGGTATAAATTGTTGGTGAATTCGACTCTAGGGCACAACCCCTGAAAAGAGCCTTGAAATCCGCTTCTGTCAAACTAAGTAGGCCACGTTGTTTAAATAAACGACATTATTCTGACCATAAAATACTAAACTATGTTGTCAAGATCGAGACGAAAGAGCATTTTCGTGCGAGTAGTACCCTAGGTTTTATAAAACATGCAAGAGGCATGAGTACATGTGACAAGTTTTTGTAAAATATGCTTCCCAGAAAAAGTTTACTAAACTCCATCAACTTTGCGTCCAATTCTTATCATTTCATTTCTTGTAAAAATAAAGAATAATCATTATTATTATCTTACAATATGTCTAGAGCTTTTACGTACTAAATTTGGACCAGCTAATTTGACGGATATCAACCAAGAATCAGACCTTAGTCCAGTCAATTTCACAACAAATGACATCTCAGTTGAAAACCACTAAAACCAAACTACTGGTCCTTTTTTCATGTTATAAAGTTATAGGTATTCTAAAGATATGATGTTCATAAGAAGTCGCGCAATAAAAATACTCAATAAGGACCAGCCCTTTCAACTCAACTTGTCAGGTAGAATAAGTTGTTATCAAAATATACTTTCAAGAGGAAAAGAGGAAGTTCATAACACTTGGTGATTCAAAATTAATGAAAAAGGACAACAAATTGGTCCTCTGAATCTCTTGAAATTTGGATTTGTTCCACCGTCTGAAGAACTATTTTATCCTACCAGCACCACTTATCTCACTATATGTAAAAAGATATGATAAACCCATGATATTATGTAAATGATTCTCTATCAACAAAATAGCTTAACATAAATCCTTGGCGACTCTTGTTTATGGCCTCAACGTGCACCCGATCGAATTGTGGTTATATCATTTTATAACAAAATACCAAAATGAGACTTTTGTTACATGCCCTAAACACCGTAATTAAGCCAAATTTGATGTGATTTGAATATATGTAATGAAACAAAACTCTGGTTTCAGTGTCTCACGTCATGCGAATTGCTGCACCTCACAAAAATTTTTCCTTCGGAATGTAAGGACAATTTTATTTAGTAACGAATAGCCCGTTTCTCCATAGAACGTAAGCAAACCAATGTTTAACTGGTTTCAGCTTTTGGTGACCGATTACGATGTATGTGTGCCACGTAGAAATAGAATGAGGTGGAAAAACATATATAAGAAGAAATGGAAATGGGGATGGAAAGAAAAGGGAATGGAACATAATGGAGCGCCGTTTATAATTCATATTTGAGGAAATGATGATGTGACGGTACCATAAATTTTCCACAAGAGGAATGGTGGCTTCTCTACCTTTAGATCTCCAGCTTGGATGATATGAGTAGATTTGTTTCTTAAAAAAAAACTAGTACTCTCTTAGCATGTGCTTTGAATTGCACCGTTAGCTAACGATACTGGTAGGCTAGCAATACTCCCATATTTGATTGTGTCCAAGATATCACTGGGTATACAAGAACATGAGAGTCAAATTGACTTCAAATGTGCCCTAGAAGATGAATTAGATAAAGGAGGAAAGATCCCGGCATAGCCTTTCTTCCTCTTTTTCTCTCTTAGGAAGAGTCGTCCCTACCCATGTCAGTGGTAGCTCCTTTAAGGGCGCCAGACCCTAGAAAACCCCCTTAAACCCTAGCAGGTGATCCTTTCCCTCGTCCTCTTCTTTTCGTTTTTTAAACTCTGCACCTTTGTGACTGCTGCTGCTTTCTCTGTATTGGGCTAAAATGGATGATGGGGGTCATCCAGATGCTCGAGCGACCCATCTCTGCAGAAAATTGGGAAAGTAATAGTCAGAAGTTAAAAAACGTAGCTATGGATGGAGTTGTATGAAGAGTGAAGTTGAAAGAATGTCAATTTGTCAACTTGACGCTCTTTAAGAAGCTGCGGACAAACCCTAACATTAATGTCCTAGCTTTCCAAAAGACAATGAGAAAGGCATGGGAGATGGAGGATGTGATTATCTCTCTCTGTTGGGTTCAAATATTTTTGCTTTTGCTTTTTTGAGGAAGATAAAATATGAATACTTAGATGGTGGATCAGATCCTCATTTGCATATCATCTTTTACTTCAAAAATGGAGGGGGCCAATGAAGCCTAGTGGTGCCGTCAGAGGTCATTTGAGAGTTGAAAGGACTCATTATTGGGAAGAACCTAGTGGCGTACAATAAAATTTCTAAAACAAAAATTAATTTTTAAATTAATTTTAGAAATTGAAAAGTTAAAAATTTTAGCTTTTGATTTCTTCTTCAAATCAACTTTTGGAATAGAAATTTGTTCTAAAGATAAAAAAATCAAATTGCGTTACCGAACGGATTTGTTCGGCGCATTGGGAGAACGAGAAATATAAAAATGAGAAGTAAAAATTTTATCATGCGTAACCCTAGTGAATCCCGTCTAGTGAGGGTTGACCCTCATTGGAGGTCTACGCTCGCATGTGTTGGAGGCCAATTACCGCCACCACCCCTACACTACCTTCGTCAAATTGGACGGTAAATAATGGAAAGACTTGACTGTACCGACCAAATAAGGCCAATAATTCAGTTGATTAGATACCTTTTGTTTTTCTTTATTTTTCGCTCACTAGAACCTTTCAAAGTAAATGCCTGAAATCACCTATAGAAGAAAGGCTCCTTAGATCCACTCTTTGGTCTCCTACCCAGGAGCTTTGTCCTCTGTTTTGGTGTTTTTAATTTATTTATTTTCGTATAATTTGGTGATGATACTTTATTACGGAAGGCCCGCATATCCCTAAAAAAATGGCCCACTCGTATAAAATAAGATGTTAACAACTAAACTACTCCATCCATCTCAAAAGAAAAAGAGACTAAATCAGGAACTAATCTCATAATTGGTCACAGACAGGCTTCTGATTGGCACTCTACAATATAAAAACTTGAAAAATCTTTTCATTCGTCTCCATATCTTCTCAGCACGCATTTTTTAAGAATCTGTCTGGTCTATTCTCTAAGCAACTCCACCTCAACACTCAACAGCTAGAGAGAGAATTTTTTGAACAATTCACACGTGGGACTGAATGAAAACGAAGGATCAATAGCAAGTTAGAGCAAGTATATAAACGGAGGCTCAACAGCAGTACCTTGTGGTTGTCTTGTGGCCTACAAGGAACGGAACAGGTGGAGCATCTTTCAGATAAAGCCAAGAAGGTTAGTTTCTTCACTTGAATCTGTCTTAGCTCCTTGTGTTACAAGATCATAAGTACATGTCCCATATCATCTCATCTCTCGTGCCCTAATTTGTGAACGACAACCGTGTTCCTCCGAGCGTCCGCACGGTCTCTAGTGCTGCTTTTTCTCCTCAATCGCATTTGCATCAAGGAGCAGAACTATACATCGTCTATTTATTATCTGGACTAGAATTTTGTCTAACTCCTGAAAGATCTAATGCAGATCTCAGAAGGAAATCATCAGCATCGTTTTTATTTTCACAAATGGAAGTACTCTCTGCAAAATGGATAACCGAAACGGTAACACAAAATATTTCTAACTTTGAGCCATTAAAACTATGTATGCAGTGACTTATTAAAGATCTGTTTCAGTAGAGTCATAATGGACTTTTTTGTTTCTGCCATGTGGTGTCATAAATGTTACAGAGAATGGATGACTTCAACAACTTCATCCACCAATACAACACCAACTCTCCTGATAATGGAGGACTCATGACTGATGAAATTGCAACTGCCCTGGGAGAGACTAATAACAAAAACAGTAATTTGCAGAACTGTTTGTATCCAAACCTCCATCCTTCGTATCCTCCTTTCACTTCCCAGAACTCCATTACCTCCACCACCACCACCACCACATGCAGTGACTCGTCCAGCGAGAGATCTTGGACTGGCCATGAGAGGCCCGCCAAGCTCTTGAAGGCCAGTACCTGCGGTTCTTCCTCCTCCTCACACCTCTTTTCGTTCAGTACATCGGCTTCAATGGCCTCGAACCTGCAACAGCAAGTTTATGGGAATTTGCAAAACCCTTCCGCAACTCCAAAGAAAGAGGCAGTTTCTCAAGAGTACAATATGACCTTCGGATCTTTGAGCTCGGGTGGTGTTCATCCCAATAACCAAAACTCCAGCCCAAAAGCCGGTCTGGGGATTAAGAGAGCTTATCCTGTTTCAAGGACTCCATCAAGTGCTCAAGACCATATTTTAGCGGAAAGAAAGAGGAGAGAGAAGCTTAGCCAGAGGTTTATTGCTCTATCTGCCATTGTTCCAGGCCTAAAAAAGGTACTCATTGATATTTTTATTAGTTAAATTAATCAGATTCCATTATATGCCACAAAATGGATACATGTGGTAAGCAAAAGGGCAATCGTGGTCGATTAATTGATCGAATTTGAAATCGAATATCTTAATTGATCTCTTTTCTTACAGATGGACAAGGCCTCTGTTCTTGGAGATGCCATCAAGTACTTGAAACAGCTTCAAGAACGTGTGAAGTCGCTAGAGGAGCAGTCGAAGAAGAAAACCATGGAATCGGCGGTCTTCGTGAAGAAATATCAGCTTAGCAATGATGACGACGGCTCGTCTTGCGATGAGTCCTCAGACGGTTATTCTGCGAACCAAGCATTACCGGAGATTGAAGCTCGGGTTGCGGACAAGGACGTGCTTATCCGCATTCACTGCGAGAATCAAAAGGCTATTGCAGCAAGAATTTTGGGGAGGTTGAAAAGCTTAACCTTTCCATTGTTCAAAGCAATGTGGTGAGATTTGGCAGCTCCACTCTTGACATCACCATTGTTGCCCAGGTAAAAATAAATCTGAGCATCTTCTTCTAAGCTGATTAACAATTACTCCACTTGAAATGAATGTACTTTGTTGGGTTTGAAGCGCTTTGCCAGTTTTATATCTTTGTGAAAGTACAATCTTTGAATGTAAATTTGGGCTCTTTTCTCTTAAAAGTTGCTAATCTTTGGTCTTTTATGTTATCGAATTCAAATACAAGGAAGATCGCGTTTAGAGAAAAGGGTATGATTTTTTTAATCATATTTCGATTTTCAATCGTGACTAGAGCAAAAAGGGTGCGGAAAACATTGAAAGGCTTGGCGATTGATAAAACTTCAGAAAGGTAGTGCGTTTCAGAAAAATTAGCATAAGAAAAGTGAGGATTCATGAAAAATAAATAAATAAAAGAAATCCACTATACACAAAGAAAAGCTGAAAAGAAAATTATGACATCCAAATGCAGCTTGATCCTCTCCTGACCTATTAATGATCTAACAAAACAATTATTCTCTATTTATTTTGAACTTCTACTATCTAGCTTTTTATTAACTTTTTTGTTTATCTATTTATTTGCCAGATGGATGATGGGTTTAGCTTGACGGTCAAGGAGATAGTGAAAAATCTGCGGTCTTCACTGTTGAAGTTCTGGTTCAGATGAAGATGTTGAAGTTCATTGTTGATTCACGTTGCTTCGTCCTCTGTAAAAACCCAATTTGCCAAAGTTTTAGTCCGTGAAGATTGTGATTTTGGGTAGATTTTTTTTTTTTTTTTTTTTTTGCCTTCGTTTACTCTTGCGTGGTTCAACATTGTTTGTTGAGTGAACCCATGCATGATGTAAAAAAGATGTTTCCATGCGATTTCTTCTTCTTCTGTTCTCATTGCCCTTATGTATTTGGAAGATTCATGGAAATAGTAACTTTAATAAGATCATTGGACTAAACGAGTTGTTTGCGTTGCTCATCTATTCAAAAGTTTTTACATCTTTAAAATTATAATAATAATCACGTTGAATCCCAACAAGTTTACTATATAACCGATATAATTAAATTGCCATAAATTGCGTACACTCTAACAAAAGGGAGAGGTTTTTCTTCCTGAATGCATACGTTTAATTCCAGATGGATATGCAAAATGTTGGATCAAATACACTTATCTAAGAGCCAGCAATTACATTTGATATTGTATTAGGACAAAAAAAACGAGCTTATTCCACGCCCCCCATTTATTTATTATATATAATTAAAGTGGGAGCTAAGGAGAATATTTTCTATTCTATAAGTCTCGTGGAACTTCAATTTGCCCCTGTGATTGCCACATGGCATGAAGTATGACATCGTTTTCTCAAGTGCCATATTCGACCAATAAGTTTTTAGCTTAAAATAATTTGTCATCCACTGATTTCTATCTCTTATTGAGTTTTTTTTTTTTTTGGATCTATATCTGTTATCGAGTTTAAAATTTAAAAAAAAAAAAAAAATAAAATTATGGATATGTACAAAGTTGGTAAGCAACAATCAATAAAAAAGATTTTTGTAGTACCATTTTTTTTTTAATCTTCAAGTTAAATATTTGATTTTAAATAGAAAAAATATTGATAATGAGAGGACATCTTTGAATCTATTCGTAAATGATGAGATTCGCTTTTGGACAAATTACAGTAGTTAAAATAAAGAAATCCTTTGATAAAAGTCCAAACAAAACTAGAACAAACTAAGGGGATATATTATTAATAAATATAGTATTATTCATTTTAATTATGAGTTATTTTATGCCAGTGATCAGTTTCAGTACATCAAAGAATATTACAGTGATGAAGAAGAATATGTTAAAAATATGGATAAGGGGAAAGTTCATGAGTTTTAATTTTTTTAATACAACTTTTGTCTTTTTTTTTCCTCGGAAATTCAAATATTTGAGTTTAAACTTGAAAAGTAAATACAGAGAAAGTATCTTTAATACAATTTTTAAATGATATATTTTATTTTGAAAACATACATTTTGAATTTAATGAAATCAATTTACTTTAACTACATAATTTTCGGTATATATTATTTTCTTAGATGATGAGATATCACTTAATTTTAATATTTGAATCAGATTAGTAATGGACAAAGTTAAAATATATAATTATCAACATATAAAAGGATTAAGTTATAACTTAAACTGAATAAGTTCCACTTTAAAAGTACATATTAGTGATATATATTATTGCTAATTAAAACATAACTGATTTTTATTAAAGTAATTTGTTTTTCTGACAAAAAAAGTAATTTGGTTTAGTGCATTAAAATTTAAAGTAAGCATCTGCAATCACTTAATTTGAAAAATGAATAGATTATAATAAAACTATACCTAAATTATAACTCAATTTATTAAATTGTATTTTAATTGTGAGGGAATAAGACGGAATAATTAACTCATGTTACTTCAATATTACCAAAAAGCTTGATTTTTATCTCAAACTTACAATCAAATATTTTTAAAGGAAAATCATATTAATTTGCAACTTACTTAAAACATAATTTTTTTTTAATCTTATTCGGTTTCATTTTTTACCTTTCTAACTGACTTATTTCCACTATGGCTTCCATCTTTATATGATAAAATCACCTTTATCAATTTATCTTCTGTTAGGAAAAATAACTTCATAACGTGTGTGTGTATACAAATATATATGTGTATATATTTTTATAATTATCAAATAAATCTCATCTCTTCTCTTACATCACATCTCATATCTTTTATGGGCAAGTTGGGAGTCAAACTTTGTGATTTACTTTGAGCCACGTCAGTTGCACATTTGAAGCCCCACGTTTATTTTCAATAAGGACAGCTTGGTTTGATGTCCTTCAAATATACAGAACATCCAGCTTGGAATGAACAAAAAAATAACCCAAATGAATAATCAAATGGATTTTGGATTACACCAACTCGATAATTATACTGTTAATTAAAGAACAGTAGAAGATATGGATCTTAACAACAATCTCAAGCGATCCCCTTTTGGATCCTGTCTATCTTTTCCATGACTCGGTCGATACCTTCTATTGAAACTCTCCGGGATTTTTGCCCATTTTTCATTGTCTTTATTGAGGAGAGAGGGGGTCGGGGAGGTGTTTTCTGTTTGTATCCAGCAATTCGACACCAGGACCGCACGTGGTTAAGCCTTATAGTTCGTAGATATCATTCAGAATGAAGATCTTACATTTTGTTGGGTATGTACAATCGGGTGGCTAAACCAGATTCTAGTATACACGTTGTACAGGGCATAGAACGGGAGTTCGCACGTGAGTTCTTGCTTCGAGGAAGAATTAGGGTTCCCACGAGAGGGCGTGAGAGGATTTACATCCTAGAAGGCTGGATTGCCAGGTGACTTGGCGAAGAACATGGTAAGCTAAAACTTTTTTGAGGAGGAGAGACACATTCGCTGTTGGAGAGAACACTATTGTCGTTCTTCAACGATGAAATCCCGAATGATCTTGTCATGCACGAGGAGATGCATAGAATGGCTGCTAAATGAGATTCTGCCATGCGGTAATCAGTAGGTGGTGGATCAATCAGTGTTAAGATGGGTGGCCCTTTTCATAAAGATACGAATCAACATTAAGCACCTTTAGCAAAAAGAGTTTAGGGGAAGACCGAATTAGGCGTTTTCTAATGAGCCCATCTCTGAGCCCACTACGCGAAAAGTCTCCAGGACGTTCCAAAACGGCAAACGTAACTCAACATCTTGTCACTGATCCATTTAGCTTACATAGGCCCAATGGACATAATTAATAATAAAACTCAAGGCTAGGGCGCTTTTTAACAATTAATAACATTTTTTTTTTACCATGATATAAACATAATGTGATGTCCAAATAATGCATACAGATTTTAAGCCAAAAAGAGCATAGTCTCACTCGAGAAGAACGTAAATAGCAAGAAAAATTGACTCATGAATTTCTTTCCATCTATTACGCGGGAAAGCTTGACGTTTTCTGTACAATCTTAACCGGTATTTTACATGGAGAGAACTTTTATCAAGATAGATGAAGCAGAGTTTGGAAACGTTACTAGTCCAGGTTTTATACGGTTGCTGCAATTTGCCTTCCAATATTTCAATTTTGGAAAAAACCTTCCTGATGTTTTCAAATCGATTTCAATGTAACCCTAACGTAGACTCTCCCTAAATTCTCATCAAATGGTCAATCACGTGCTCTCGCGTTACTAGGAGGTGCTGCCTCTAGAGGGGCAAATAGATCCAACAAATTTAGGAAAATTACTTTTGGCCTCCTTGTAGTAACATTTGCCTCTTGATGTTAACTTTTTTACAATGTGCATTTTGATCTGTTGAAATTTTTGCAATCTTCTCCCAACATTGATTGTAAAATGAAAAATATAACTTTTAATTAAGAAATAGTAAAAGGAAAAAAAAAAATTAGTAAGTGAAGTAAATTTTTCTAGCGATGATAGGCTTCAATTTTGAAAGGTTCCTAAATCTCCCACATCTAAAGCCTGAGAATCGTCCATTATTGGATTTAATTAAAAGAAATGACATTAAGATTATTCTTAAATCAGTTTGGTTGGGGGGGTGAGAGGCCGAAAATATGAAAACATTTTCCTAATTAATAATTTCGCTCCAAACAAACGCCCCCCTTTCATGAAAGAGGAACTATTTTTTCCCCATTTACCAATGTGGTGCCGTCAGTGCAACAATAGTAAGCAACTCTCTCTCCCCCTCTACTATTCCTCTCATTTTCATGCTCGCAACTAAATAAGGAAAAACCATTCACTTTTCTTGAAAATAAAGTTCGGATAAAACCATCTCCTTCGACATAAAGTTTCTCATAAAAAAAAACACACACACACACACATTTTTTGTTCATTTCCTTTTGTTGAGGTTTCTTTCATTTTTTGGTCATAATTAATGTCATTTGATTTGACTTTACAATTATTGTAAGGGGAAGAATGCAACAAATTTCAAAAGATCAAGGGGCATATGGCAAAATATTTTAAACACCAGACGGTAATTTGGATCTATGCAACAAATCTACATGGCAAAAATGTGATTCTGGCTCTAGAAGAAAGATCACGTGCCATCAATTAATCATTTTCAGGTGACAATGTGTTTGCAATCATCGCTGGGGGCATCGAACTCAATTTAAAAACAGTAGGGAATTTATGCCAAAATTGAGATACCGTAAGGCAAGTTGCAATGACCCAAAAATCTTGGGGGCGAATAGCAATTTCCCCCAACAAAGTTTAGCACTATAGTCTGGTTCAACTTAAGAGAAGACATTGATCCTCGCCATACTTCCACTTTCCCTAATGAGACTTCTTTTTGTGATCTCATCCCAACATAAGGAAAGGAAGTTGGATGGCTTTCAAGTTTTCTCGATTTGGACATACACGGTCAGCGTCAATATGCTAACTATCTACTCTCACTAGGTAACCATCAAATCAAGAGTGGACAAGATCGATCATGGAAATATTCATTTTACACTAATAGCATATGCTATTGCTCTGCCATTAATGGTAAACTTTCCCTCTTGTCTGGCTTGCCAAAATAATGGATATTGGCCCACCACCTTGAGATGCCATACTTACAATCAGTGTTACACTCACTTCACTATTTTTGTTACCGTCTTAAAATAAGGTCAGATCCACACCAAATCTATACCTGCAAATCTCCCAATCCTAGTTTTCATTTGGCTTTTTAACAAAGAGATCTCTCTCTTTCGAAGCAGACTTTAATGCCCAACATTCCTTTTCTGCTGATGGAGTCTGAAGTGAGTGACCAGCCCTGCTGAAGCTGATACATAATAAGTTAGATAAATCAAAGTAGCGAAGCTCTCCGAAACACAAATGGATTATTTTGCTAGTTTTAGGAACTCTAACCCAGTACATACAATCTATGGTTGAAACCTCGATTCTTGTTTCGTTTGATACTCCTGCAAAGATTGACATAACCGACGCTAAGGCATCTGCTAAACAGCTTCTTCCCTTGTGTGAGTTACAGTTCTTGTGGAAGGAATTGGCTTAGAAGTACATTCAATTTCCAAGCGAAAAGGTCAGACAACCAACATGAACAAGTCACGTAGCCGAATCTCGAGGCATGTCATGCAATCAATGATGTATGTTATAAAATAATTTCTTCCGTCAGCGAGTCTAATGAAAAGCCTATCACAGGAATGCCCATAAACAGATGCAATTAACAGACGGAATCACACTCCACTATTATCTGACAGCAAACTCAGACTAGTGATTTATTGTGCTAAACAAGATTTTCTAAAGGGTTTTTCTGCCAAAAGCTGGTAAACCATTGATGAGTCGAACCACTTTACCTCGGACATACAGTTAAAAGCAGCTCAGTTTCGGCGTGATTCTGGAGGCTTGTTTCTCGCACCTTCTAGCATTAAAAAAGACCCCCGCAAGAATTCAAGATTCTTACCTCAAATGCAAATTCTCAAACTTCCACCATTCTCTCTTTGAAAGTAGGATTTTCACTTTAGCTGAAGGAATGCCTGGTCTAATGCCTACTCATCAATCTCTAATTTTTCTGCTATTACATTCGAAGCTCTCAAAAAGTGCGTATAAAGTTCAAAAGTGATTCACAATCAGATTCTGCGGTTGTATGAGATCAGATATTTGGTAACCTAACTTCTACTTTATGAAAAGTTGAACTTTCATATTGAAATTTGACTTGCTTCAAACTTACAGCGAGAGTATTGGAGTGCAATTGAGCACATTTCGGGTGTAATCACCAATCCTTTCCTCATGGTTATGTGTCATTTTCAATCTAATTCCCCTTTCATGATCGAACAGAGCGTATTGGGTACCACCTGGAAGAGGAAATGTGGATTTCAGTATCCCGATAAGAATGAGAGTATTATCGTGCAAAGCCAACTACTAAACTGTAGTAGCTCAAGTGATGGAGTCAATGCTAATCTAGTTGTTCTCTAAGTAATTCCTCTAGATAGCGAATTAAAGGGGGGGGAAATAGTACAAAAAGTGTTAAACTTATTGTACTATTGCCAATTGAGTCTTGAACCTTTTTTTATTGTGCTGATTGAATTTTAAATATTTACACATTTTGTCAATTGAGTCAATCCAACCAAATTTGATTAGAATTCATTGATGTATACATTAGTCATCTTACGTGACATGATCAACAATGATACTGATAATTTTTTATAATATTTTAATTTTTTTGAATATTTTATTAATTTATAATTTTCCCTTTTTCCCTTTTCTTTCTCTTTCGTCTATTTCTTCCCTCCTTCCTCTAGTTGGTTGTTGAGCCCTAGAACCTAGCTTGAGGCGAGAGCTAGCTTTAATGAAGCTTGACCCCGACCATTGGCTTGACCCTTGCCAATAACGGGTGACGTTCACCATTGTCGGGCTAGCGAGGGTGAACCTTGCTAAATCCAATGAGGTCGAGCTTTGCCCAATCATGCCGAAGCTGACCTCATGTGGGCAAGGTTGACCTTGATAGCCCTCACCTCTAGCCAATCGTCAACTGTTGCTAGGGCTCGGTGACTAGCTAGAGTAAGAAGGGAAGGAAAAAAATTAAAGAAAAATCAATAAAAAATTGAAAAAAAATTAAAATATTATTAAAATTGTCTAATCAGCATTGATTGCACCACGTAAGATGACTAACATCCACGTTAACAATTTCTAGCCAAAATTGGTTAGATAGACTCAATTAACAAAATGTAAAATAGTTTAGGACTCAATTGGGAAAAAAGTAATAAGTTTAGGGCTTTTTGGATAATTTTCTTGATTAAAAAAATCTATACAAGTCTACCACACATTCTCTTGATGGCCTAAGATGCTACTCTCATGAGACTATTGTGCCATCTCTTTGTTTTGCGCAGTTTAACGTAACTTTTTAGCACATTTTGGTTGATGATTGGGGGTAATATTATGATAATTTCAATCCTCATGCTCAAGAAAGTGAATGATCTACTACCGGATGATCTTTGCTATATTTCATTGGTTCATCCATGATAGGGTGCGATAAAATGCACCGGTTCGTCTTGATGTGATGTGATGAAGAGACACCTTCCCAAGAGTTGTGAAGGTTCATCTAATTTAGCGGGAGTTATTAACTTCCCAGACATAATAACTTCTAGAGATAACCGCCTTTGTCAATGGAAGAAAGAACATTCTAAAAGAGAACGGTTCTCTCTTCTCCTCCTTTCTCTATCAAAGAACATTATGCAAAAGACTTCCATTACTACTTTAAAAAGAGAATCGGCATGAATGTTGTGGAATGTGAATAACTTCATTGTGATTGTATTCGGACCATCGTGAGGTCATATCATGATTTAACATTCATGAGTAATTCGCTTGTTGTACATCAAAGATGTTAGTTGATTATTCCGTCGACTTTTAACTAATATTGGCATCAGAGCCTGTATTATGATCATTGCCTTGTTTTTCCTTCGAATTTTTTCACTTGCCATTTTATATGAAGATTACAAGGTTGAACTTTATATCATCTACATATTTATTGCCCGAAAATTGGAAAATCAACGATCAATGTGAACCGAAGCGAAGAACAGGTTTGGACATTGCATGGACCATTTTGTTCGGCCAAATTTCAAAAAAAAAAATTACGGTGAAAATTGTTTTTGAATATACAAGGTGAAATATTTCGTCGAGATGAGTACAATGGAGGGTCACATGCTATTGACCGACGTCGGACACATCTTCATGCACTGCTATAAAGGGCGGTGTCATCGGCCACATGCATGTCGACCGTGCATGTAGCACTGACATTAGCAAACCATCGGTAACTGACCCGCTAACATCATCGACAATGTCATTACCCTACCAGACCACCGACCGACCCGAAGATCTCGATCCAACAACCCAACCCGGTTAATTGGTCAACCGATCGGACCAGGTTGACTAGTTGGCCGATTGAACCGATTGGGCCAGTCAAACCAACCTAGTAGAGCCGGTTTTTGGCCTGGGATGTGTGCCACACGCACCACACAGTCAAGCAGCGTTGTGGGCGCATGTGGGCTCCAATTGGAGCGTAGTTGGTGTCTTGTGTTCATATTGAAATGCTCTTCATCGTGACATGGTTATTTTACATGTTTGAAACTTTTTAAGGTATAAAAGTTCATATGGAACCCTAAATGTGTGTATTTTTTGGATATAAGTGCATTGTTTTTTCCTTATTACTTGTATTTCCCTATGGTTTTGGAGATACATAAACTAACATCCATGTAAATGACAACATACAAGTTGTGTAGAGTTTGGTTCAATGAAAGCACCTATGGTTTGACGTGCTTGCATTTTCCTAATTACGAGCAAACTCAAATAATGGTCTAGAGATCTTTGTTTTTTTCATTACATCTTGAATTCCACATATGATTATAATTGATGTATGAATATTTTGTATGTTGGTTTACATTATGCTATGCCTTTTGATTTTTAATAGAAAATTTAATGATTATATAAAGTCATGTAATGTTTTTACAAGTGGGAGTTCGCAGGTTGGTAGAATTTAAATGAGTTATCACTTCGAGCTTAAAATTTGCGCAAATTGATCAAACTAATGATAGTAGGACAATCGTACACGGAAGCTGATTATGAACGTTGTGAACTTTCATTTCAGTGTCTTTTGTTGAATTATCATTAATTTAGTTAGTCTCTATTAAAAAATGTGTTAGTATTGATTCTATGTTTATTATGATAATGTGTAATAGTAATTGATCATGGTCTCGGTATCCAAGACTATTATGGTTGACCTCAATAAGGGTGAGAAGCTAAATGGTGATAATTATGATATTTGATATTGAAAGGTTTAGTACATCATTGAGGAGCAAGAGTTTTTGGAAACCCTCAACCCTACCACGGATAAACCTAAACATGGAACTTCTGCTTAACATAGAAGAGATCAAGAAATTTATAAAGATTGAGAAAAGAAAAATAGCATTGCTCGCATTACACTGTTGAATTGTATGCAAGATGATATCATGTGTGAGTGTGAAAGTTATGACAGAGTTCAAGCAATCTGGACTATCTTGAAAAATAAGTTTAGGGCTATGCCTACCTTTAAATTGAGAAGGTTCACCATCAAGTTTAACATATATCGAAAGTACTAAAATCAAACTATGAGGTGGTACTTTGAGAGATGTCAAACATGATAGTGAGCTGAAGATGGTAGGATATACCCTTATTAATGAACAACAAGTTCATGCTATTATAAGGTCTCTTTTTGAGAGTTTGAAGTGTATAAAAATCAACATGACGCACAATGAGAATATTGTCACTTTTGATAATATAGCACGTCATTTGGAATTATAGGATAAACACTTAGAGGCTATGAGATCTTATGCACATGCTTATGTTATTGAATCTAGTTCGCACAAAGTTTCGGGCTTCAAGCGCAAGAGGAACTATAAATTCAACAACAAAGAAAAAGAAATTGATCACGCACCTAAGAGAGCTAAGTTCCTCCGATGCAAGAAGTATGGTGAGAAGAAGAGCAATGCCAAGATGAAGTGCTATAACTGTGACAAGCTGGGTCATTTCACTTGTGAATGTATTAAGCCAAAAGCGACATCGCATTCTCCATTATTTTAAGTGATGGTTATGTTTCTAGCATTGTAATGCTTGCTGAATTTCATTCTATGTGGACTATAGACTTAGAAGCAATAGATCATGTAACTAGAGACCAAAAAGCATTTATGGAGTATCGTCGGATACAACTTAGAAAAAAATTGATATATGTTGGAAACATCTCTAAAGTTAAAGTAAAGAGTATTGGCACATGTAAACTGATTTTGCATGGTGGCCAAAATTTATTCTTACATGATTTTCTCTATGCTTTAAATATTCGGCATAAATTGGTATTTGTAGTTGTTCTTCTAAACTCAAGTTATGTATTGAATTTATATGGTGATTGTATTGATATTGTGTTTGGAATAGTTTATTATGGTTTTAGTCATATAGTGAATGGTTTTATGATGTTACACATTGACTATGACATATTCAATATTAATGTTGATGGTTATTTTTCTTTAATTGCATCTTCTAATAATGTGGAAATCGATACCAGTATTTAGCATGTTAAATTAGATCACATTAGATTACAAAAATGTAAAGGTCAACTAAAGAAGGCATTTTATGGTCGCTCACTAAAATTGATCTACATATATGTGAACATTATCTTATAGAAGAATAACTTGGAAAACAATTTGGTAAAGGAACTAGAGTTGAGTTTTCATTACAATTCATACATTCTGACATTTGTGATCCATTGAACGTGAGGGCGAGACATAAAGTCTCATATTTCATCATTTTTATAGATGATTTCACACGTTTCAAGTATTTCTTTTTTATCTCCCACAAATCTAAAGCATTGGATTGCTTTAGACAAGATATAGTTTTGCTAGAGAATCAATTAAATAAAATAATAAAAGTATTAAGAACCGATCACGGATGTGAGTATCTATCTAAGTAATTTAAAACTATTTGTGATGAAAATGAAATTATAAGACAATCGACTATTCTTGGTACTTCGTAAAGGTGATAAATAGGTGGGTCGGGTCGGGTTTGGGTCGGATCATTAATGGTCCGACGCAAATTGGCCCATTAACCCATTTATGACCCATTTATGCCTAATGTAAATTTTTTGACCCATACCTGACCCGACCCATATTAATAAAATATTTTCATATTTAACCAAATTTAGGAAAACTTATTCTTATGTTTTTTTTTAAAGATTATATTACTAAAATACTTCCAAGTAATACAAATCTAATCACTAATTTTTCAATTTTTTATACTTTTTTGAAAAAAAAAATCTTTTTTTCTTTTTCTTTCTTTTCCTTTTTTTCTTCTGCATCTAGAGAGGTTCGTTGCCAACCTATTTAAAACCCTCCATTAAATCGCTAAGCATCCACCGACCAAAAAAAAAAAAAAAGCTAAGCAACCCATTTATGACCCATTTAAACTTGTTTTTAAAATATATGTGGCATAATGTGTGTGGAGTCCACATTTGATGATACACACAATACCCAACACGCCTGGATCCACAGCACCTAATCCTTGACAAAAGCCCCAAAAAAGAAAATTTAGTTCAATAGTAGATGTTGATGTCTCAAAATGACTCGAGAAGCAACTTGTCAGTCACTTAATAATGCATTTGGCCAACAAGTGGACTTCTCTTACATTTTCCCTCATCCACAAAATTTAAGCATAAAAAAGCCACAAAAAGTTGCACAATCTCATCATCACTTGGATGGAACTGTAGCTTCCTAGTCCTATAGAGGCCAAAAACAACTGCCTGCATAACATCAACTACCAAATGTAAACAAGGAGCAAACAGAAAATAAACTCTAGAGGATATATATAGCTTAGCAAATTCATGTAACCTCTTGAAATCCATGTCTTAACTGCCCATATTTCATGCCCACTAGATGAGGGAAACTGTGAAGATTAAACACATTTTCTGCAATATGATCAAGTAGATTATGTAAGTATTCTCACAAGGGTTCCAACATTAAGAGAACAGCTAAGTTGCTTTCTTTCTACTTTACAAGCATTTGTTCATTTTACTATGAGGCAAATAAACCAATGAAAAATGAGAAACCAATCTATCCTTCTCTAGCATAAGGGAAGGCAAATGAAGATAAGCAATTTTGTTCTAGTACCTCAACAATGGGTAGGCACTGATTCCATCTTCGGAATAGGTTGAAGTGCCAGCACTGATAAAAAGGCATCAATTTCAACTTGATACCTGAGGAAAAGGAATTTCAAAATTAATTTCTGCTTAAGCAACCCTCTGAAGCATCAACTTTGATTAGAAGTTTTTGTGTACCTCTTCATTATGACCCAACAACTAGTCTAGAACCTGAAAAGGAAAAGCATCAACTTTGATTAGAAGTTGTAGAACCACAGATTATACCAAAAATACATCATTATGAAGACAAGTGTATTAAATCATATGAGCAAACGAAAAGAATGAGATGAAAAAAAGTACCTAATGCAAATAGTCTTGAAAGTCAATGATGATAGACTCCTCATCCAAATCTTCCTCAGACGGAACTCCAAATAACCAATTTCTAGTGCATAGCTCAACCTCTACGCTTTTAGGGGAAAGGGAACTACGATATTTATTTAAAATGCGTCCTCCAATGCTGAAGGCTGATTCTGAGGCAACGGTAGTGATAGGAATGCTCAATATATCACGTGCCATGAGGGATAACTCGAGATATCGATGAGAATGAGTCTTCCAAGAATCAAGGACATTCAGATCCAGGAACTTCTTTCTATCAAGCCTATTCTCCTCCAAATACAAATCCAATTGTGACTTAGTAGATTGTGATCCAAAGTGTTCACTCTCAAATGCATCATACTCATCAATGTCATCCCCAATGTTCTCATCGATGCCCTCAACTAAAATGTTACCTCGACTAATTGAAGAAGTAAAGCGATCATCTCTAGACATAGAGGTCACATATTCATCAAAAAGTGTATAGAGTTTTTCTCAAATGCCCCGTACAAATTCCACATGATCATCCATGTCCAATTTTGAGTAGCAAAACTCTAACAAGTATAACTTATAGCGAGGATCTAATATAACTGCAAATGATAAGACAACACTATAACACTTCCAATATCTTTCAAACTTTTTGAGCATTGCCTTAGCCATAGAACTAATAGCCTCATCCTCAATATCCCTTGCCCGTATTAAATGAATCTGAATCTACCATACTCCATAAAAATATAAATTCGCCGTGAGATATCTAACTCCAAAGAACAGAGTAGAAATATCATAAAAGGGTTTCAACAAGAAAGCAATTTTCTTTCCTTTGACCCAATCTTCAGAAGATGGACATCTAACAAAGTTATGGTCAATTAACTTCAAACGTGAAAATGCACATTCAAAGAAAATGGCACCCTCAAGCATTAGGTATGTAGAATTCCATCTCGTAGCCACATCTTGGCGTTCCTTTCTACTGGTCTTTAAGCACGACTATGATATACATTCGGCAAATTTTACTCTCCTCCCTTATGTAGCCCTCACATACTTGATAGCTTCTCTAATATTATGTATGGATCCATCAATAACCTTTAAACCTTCCTGTACAATGAGATTCAAAACATATGCACCACAACGCACATGAAAAAACTGTCCATCACATAACAAAGAGGATCTCACAAAAGGTGTATTTCTCCAAATATCAACCATACTGTCATTATATGATGCATTATCTAAAGTAATGCTAAAAATCTTTCTCTCAATACCCCATTCTTTTAACAAAGTCAGCAATTTTTCTAAAAGTATGGGACCACTATATGGAGGTGGCACATAGGAGAAACACAAGACTTTCGAATGCAATTCCCAATCCTCATCGATATAATGAGCAGTGACAGTCATATAATGATCCGTAGTAACAGAAGTCCATAGGTCAGAAGTCAAACATATTCGGCTCGAAAGAGACAATAATTTGGATATCAAAATTCCCTTCTCTTTTTCATAAACTTTTACCACATCACTTATTGCTGTAAACCTTGAAATGTGCTTCACATTAGGGTTAAGGTAACTAAACAACTCTCTAGTAGCCTCTTGCTCCACAAAAGAGTATGTATAATTGTGTTTGATTATCGCTCTTACTAGCATATCTCTAAACACACCTTGGTCAAATTGTACTACGGAACCATCAACATTAACCTCTTGGTTGGGACAAGTATCTAAATGACGCAACAAGTTTTTTGTCCCATGGCTAGCCATATAAGTTACTTCGTACCACTTACATTTAGCCTTCTTCATGCCATCACCATCTGTGAACTTTTCAAATTCAGACCATACAATCGAAGTGCATTTTCTTGAATGCTTAGAGCAAGTAGAGTTATCTTCCTCGTCCTCACGAACTAAGGATGCAACTCTACGTCTCTTGAATTGTTCCGTAGTTGAATATTCTTCTCGATCCTCGTTATCTCTTGACATGTCAACTAATTAGTTGGAGAAAACATAAATTAGAACGGGTTCAGGATTGCATGTTATGAACTTAACATAAAGGGTAAAGAATGAGCTGCTGAAAAGAAGCTATAATAACATAGTGGAGGAATACGATGTCAAAAGAGCAACTTCTGTTCACTAGAACATTGAAAAATCGCAGCAGTCATCAAATTCATCCTTACCTTCTTTTAGAACTTTCTAGGCCTAAGCTTGAGAAACCGCAACAACTCTCTATTCGGAAGATACCACCCGTTGCGACTCCACTGGATTCGGCTCTCCCTCCCTGGTGCCGAGCCCGCTCGCCACAGTCTTGTCCTTGGGCAAGCAACTCACAAAGCGGTCACCACCAACGGTAGAGCAAACTGCCCATAAGGGAAATAAAAAATGAAGATCAACTGCAATACATGGTTGTCAATGGTAGGAGCAGCACATAGGTAACGCTACATCTTACCAGCAACAACTAATTTGCCTCAATATATGAGGTGTCTTAACATGGTGGACTCACAACCAATGTAACTTACAAGTCAGCATCAGAAAACCAAATGTTCTAACCTAACTCTCAAATAAAAAGGTCCAGGACAAATCATCCACATGGAACAGGATTGATTTAAACAAATTATAAATGGGCATTAGCAACACTATGAGACCAATGGAACCATGAGTTACACAATGTAGTCCAACCAAATGAAACAAAGACAACTATAAATAAAGGTTTACGGCTATTATTTACAAGTAACCAGCTCCTAAGAAATAAAACACTACTCAATGCATAACCCACATTAAAATTTGGTCATGACATTGCCTAATAATAATTCACCAAAGTCACTTTCTAGATTTCAAACCCATGTTTTGTTGTAATATTTTCTCCTAAAAGGTGTACGTCATCTGACAATTCAAATGTTCTTCCAATTCACTCGTTTCTAAGCTCAACAAAGGGCACTGAACAACTCAATTTAGCTAAAATAAAATGCACAAACTACATTCTAGTTCCAAATAGACTAATTCCTCAGTCAAGACAACTTACCTCCTGCAATAGAGTGCCATCAACCGCATTAAAGATCCTAATGAGAGTCTCTCTAACCTCTCAATGTCATCCTATTTCGTGCTCGCCGTAGCCAGGAACTTGCCATCCTAAAAGAGTGCAAAGCATGCAATCCGCGAATCGTGTGCCATGATGAATTTCGTCCTCTTCGATGCGTAATGCTCGATCCTCACCTGCCCCTTCTGGAGCCTGGGCCAGACCAGCACGAGCGACCCTGCAGTCTGCGACACAACGATGGGCAGCGACGAGGCGAAGATGGGCAGTGGCAAGCAGCGACAAGAGATGGAGGTGGCGGCGAATCAAATTCGTGGAAGCGAAAAGGGGTAGGGTAGAGAACCCATCTTTAGACTTTAATGGATTGGTAAATGGGTCTTAAATGGGTACAAAGTAGACCCATTTAAGGCCCATATATTTTAGTTCTTTTATTTTTAAAACCCATCATGGGTGCCTTGGAAAATAAAGCCCGACCCATTAATGATCCATTTAAATAAACATGGGTCCATAAATGGGTTGTGTACCCATTTATCACCTCTAGTACTCCGAAACAAAATGGGGTTGTTGAGAGAAGAAATAGAACTTTATTAAAAATAGTTAGGTTTAAGGTAGCACAAGCAATCTACCTATTCCGTATAGAGGAGATGTGTTATTGATTGCTATTTATACACTTAACCGTGTGTCCTCTAAATCAATCACTTCCACCCCTTATGAATTGTAAATTGGTAGGAAATAAGACTTAAGTAACCTACGACCTTAGGGGTGTACAACATATGTTCACGATTCTTCTCATAAATATGGCAAATTAAGCCATAAATGGAAGAAATATATATTTATAAGATACTCTAAACATTCCTAAGAATATGTATTCATAGGTGAACAATCGATAAAAGTGTGACTAAAATGGAGTCACGAGATGTCATGTTTTTGGAGAAAAATTTTCTAGTAGATGTGAGATTAATAAGGACTTCCAATAATATGAGGTGAAAAATTATGATAACACACCTACTAATGTTGGCGAGGCAAATGAACATTTACATCAATATATAGGCCCCGTTTGGTTTAGTATTCCCAAGAGACTTTGAGCCTCAAAAGCCCATTGGAAAAAATATTAGGTGTTTGGCTAGTTGCCTATTTTATCCTAAAAATATTATGAAAGGTCTAATTTTACCCATGTACAAAACAAAATCCTAACTCTCTCTTATTGGAACGCTTTCCTCTATTCTGCTCTCAACTCCATCACGTGATGGCCGATCTCTCTCTCTCTCTCTCTCAAGCTTCTCTTTTTGGTGATTGGAAGGCATCGAGGTTTATCATCTCACTTACATTGGCCTCTGAATGACCAAAGTGACTTCTTTTTTATTTTTTATTTTGTGGGATTGCCTTGAATAATTGAAGTGTCAGGGATTTTTGTTTGTAAGTGGACTATTTGCGTTGCTATATCTCTAGAGTTACTTCAAGGTCTTGATTATAATTTGTGTGGGATTGTTGTTCTATGGGGTAGCTTTACTTGAATTCATGTCTAATGATGTCCTTCCTCGGAAGAGGTTTGCTCTCCTGAACATGAAGTGCCATTGTGTTGTAATAATTAGTTGCACTTCTGGTGAACAAAAAGGCAATGTGGGGGGCAATTTTTCTTTTGCACTGATGAACTTCTTCCCTAGAGCCCTCTTGGAAGAACAAGATGGATATAAATTGGGGAGGACACTAAGAAAAGAAATGTGAGCTGTATTTCATTTTGATATCATATTTTAGGAGGTGAGTCGTGGTTATTTCACTGTCCATGTAATGATGTGAAGAGTGTTTCTAGTGAAGCATTGACACACGCAGCAAGACCGGCTCGCTATATGGAGCTTTTCATGTTGCCCATTAATGTCAATATTCTTTCAGAATAGTCCCGAATGTTGCTTCCTCACCTGCATCTAATCTTCATGATAAAGGCTACACGAAGTGCAGCAATTTAGTTGACTTGCTAGTTACTTGGAGGATTTTGAAGCAGCTATTGAATGGTTTTTCAGTTCTCATAGGCTGGAAGTATCTACAAGTGTTGTGTACGATCGTTAGCTTTTATAAAACGACACATGCATGCAATCACTGTTGCATTAATTTGTTGGTTAGGAAGAATATCTAATTGTTGTTCATATGTTGATAAGAGATGCACATACACCACCGATCCAGTAACGGAATTCACTCTCCATGCGTTAGATTCTCTATGTTGCTTTGACATGTGAACCAATGACCTTAGCCGATGGCTCTTTTGTTTCTTATGGCTAAAAATGCTTTTGATCCAAGATGAGGCATTTCACTACAAGGTGCAATATCTGAAATGAAGTCATGTGCTTTAAGTTTATGTGTTTGTGTCCTTCCTATTTTTGTGTGTTATTCTCAAATTGTCAAATGTGAATTGACAGAATATACTCATTTGTACTCGTTTGTTTATATTCTTCATTCGGATTGGTTCATGGTTGATCTTGTTTGTTTGTGTCTCTTAAATTTGTTTATGTCACTTTACTAGTAGATGAGTTCATCAAAGGAAAAGGCATTTTGGAGCTCGGAAGATGTAGAAATCTTTTGTAAGTTGTGCATTGAACAAATTAAAAAAGGCAATCGTCCTGCAAACAACAAAAGAGATAGATGGACAGTCATAATTAGTAAGTTTGAGGAGCTAACAGGCAAAAAGTATGATAAACAACAAATAAAGAGGAAAATTTATTAAATGACGTGCAATGTGCAACATGAACATTATAGAACTAATCATGAATTAACTCTACAGTTAAATGCAATCTAAATTAATTATGGATGCAACATTTTTTGGTATTTTCTATATGAGTAAGTAGTAGGATACATCCTAAATCTACGTGATGACTTAAATTAATTAGGACATAATATATGTAATCCTAGTCAGGCATTAAATAAAATTCATGGTTTCCTAAATTGCTATATGATTCATAATGCTATGAAATTCTAAATTAGGAAACATGCATGAATGCACATCCAAGTTTTAGATACAATGCGAATTTTATTTTATTTTTTTGTATTTTTATTTTATGTGATGCACCTAATCTAATGATGTTAACGAAAAAATCTGAGCGATTTTAATAATTATTAAGATTAAACTTAGCTAATTAAATATCACTTCATGACGCATAAAAGAGGAAAAATTTAATTAGGGTTCACTATTCCAGCTCAAAGATTCGATTCCCCATTTTGGATATCCTCAACAAATTCAAGATCAATCAAAATAGGATATCAAATATTTTAATCTATCTAAGATGTGCAGGGGGATATACGCAAGGTAATTTATTCAAAGATTACATGTTCCAAAATAGGAAGCAAGATAAATCGGATAATGCGTTACCTAATTTTACCTCAGGTGAGATTACGATGTGAACCGGCGACGAAGTAATCGACGGTGTACAGCGAACAGCACCGGCAGGAGTGATCAACAAGGGACGATGACAGCGGGGCCCGAGATAAACAATGACAGGCGGGACTAATCAAACGGCATCAGAAAATTGGGTGGCAGTGACTGGGACCAACAGGGGGCACCGGTTCGAGCAGCGGTGATGCGAGGCTTACAGCAGCGACGTCGGCACCTGGGTAGTTATGGGACCATTGTTAGGGACAGTGACTGGGTCCTTACGGGGGCAAACAGCACCGACTAGTGGAGGCGAGCGGCAATGCCAGCGGGTTCTGGGCAGTGCTAGAGACTGAGAACAGCAACTGATCAGAGGCCGACGGAAGGCGAGCTTAGGTGGTCCCGGGAAGGTACTGGCGGCAGGGAACCATCGAGCGAGGCAGCGGGACCAATCAGGGGACAGCGGCAACGCCACGTTTGGAGGAGATAGCCGGAGAGAGGGAGCTTGCCATGGGAAAATCCGAGTGCTTTTACTTCTTCTTTTTTTCCTCCGAAGGTTGATTCAAAATTGGCATTAAGTACAAACAAATCAGAGAGATATATTCATATTCGATCCAAAGGTGTGCGCAAATTGTCAGAATTAAGCAATTCAAAGCAACCATCGGATACACGGCCAATTTGATAATTAATCTTATCAATAATATTGCAGCGAATCAGAGGATACATAATCCCCTTATTTGGTAAGGTTCGCGGAGATACAGTGAAATTATCAAAATTCAGGTGTGAATGAAATGTCAGCTGCTTTTATAGGAATTTCAGCTCGCCACAACAGGTAGACCCAATTAAAAGTTACATAATTAAACAATACGTACGTAGACGAAATATGTCAGAAATTGTTCGTTACTTAATCTTACAGTCATTCGCCCTACTTTTTCCTTTTTATTCACGCTACGTCACGGGTGAATAGATTCAGTTTTGTATCAATGCAGAGTCTGCGGCAGCCTCTCATCACGAATCCCATTTTTATACTGGACTCTCTTCAAAGGGAAGGAGCACAAGCCCAGCCATTTCACTCCCTGGTACATATTCAAACAGAAAACCTAAGTATGCTCAAACATAAGCGACATGGGAAAGCAAGTTCAAGACGAGTCACCAGATTAGAGCACGGCAGCGTCCTAAGCATCCCGAAAGAATGTCGAAAGGTATCCAACAGATCTCCCAACATGCAACCAGAAGCCGCCTCACCTAGTTTGTCAATGGAGTATCGAGCCATACCAAGAACCGCAGCAGAACATGGGAAAGCAGATCTTGTGCATCTGAAACGAGAGTGACGTGCAAAAATAGATCTATACATGAAAAGAAAGACTGAAAAACATGCGAACTTGTGAGTGAACTTGAGAAAAGGAAAACAAACGAGTAACCAAAGAAGAAGCAGGCTCCATAGCCGACATTTGACAATGCGGATACATGTACTGCAGAATCATTTCACAGAGCTTCTTTAATGAGATATAGTCGACTATGACCATGACCGGTAGCCGTTACAGTCTCCCCAAAATAAGATGACAACAGTAAATCCTTGTCAACTCAATTCGTTCGGTAGATTATAGTAGAAATTCAACTCCGGATTGCGTTTTTGGAGTAATTGTCATGGACTTGTATCGTCATAATTAACATTTTGTTGGTGAGTTTGCGGAAGCGTGTGTTTGATGTGTGTGCAAGGTGTGTTAATGTGTGTGCAAGGAAGTGTTAGAAGAGAATACAAGGGAACAAGAAAGAACTTTTTTATTATTGATTATGGTACAAAGGGAAGGGGAGGAGCTTGCTTACATTTGTTGTTCTACTATGCTTCCCCTCTTTCCTATTTATAGGGTAAGTGGACAACATTCTAGATTTGTCTAGAATGTTGTCCACTTAGGCTTAATCTAGAGAGTTTTAGATTGTAATTTATCCTCTCTTCTTCTAGAGAGTTCTACACATATGCTTCTACATTTTTCTTTGCCACCTAAGCTAGATTTTCTTAAGGATTTTTCTTGACTTTTCTAGGTCAAATCTTTCATGAAGTTTCTAGAAATTGGATCAATAATTCAACACTCCTCCTTGATCCAATTTTGTGTTACTCCAAGCATTTCCCGCAATGTCTCAAACTTGGCTAGCGGTAGTGCTTTAGTGAAGATGTCCGCTACTTGTTCCTCGGTTTTGCAACATTTCAGCTCGATCTCTTTGTTATTTTGCGCCTCTCGTATGACGTGATATTTGATGTCTATATGTTTGGTTCTTCCATGGAATACTGGATTTTTTTTATATAGCGATTGCAGACTTATTGTCACATTGTAACAGAGTCGGTTCTGTCTGTGCTTCTCCAATGTCTTCTAGAATTCTTCGAAGCCATATTGCTTGACTGGTGGTCATTGCAGCTGCGATGTATTCAGCTTCTGCAATAGACTGTGCCACTGAGTCTTGTTTTTTGGATGCCCATGAGAATATTCTGGAGCCCAGTGTGAAGGCGTAGCCAGTAGTACTTCTCCTATCATCAGCTGAACCAGCCCAGTCGCTATTAGTGTAGCTAATGAGCTTGGCATTTGCACTTGGCCGATACCAAGTGCCGTAATCTATAGTTCCTCGTAAATATCTAAGAATACTCTTGGCAGCTCCAAAGTGAATTTGACTCGGACTTTGCATGAATCGTGATAGTAGACTTGTTGCATACATAATATCCGGTCGTGTAGCAGTGAGATATAGCAGACTGCCAATCAAACTTCTATAGAGGGAGGCATTGGCTTTTTTTGCTCCATCTTCCTTCAATAGTTTTTCATTTGTCATGAGTGGGGTTGAAACTGCTTTGCAATAGTTCATCTTGAATTTCTTTAGGAGGTTTTCGGTATATTTCTTTTGCGAGATGAAAATTCCTTCATCTTGATTGACTTCAATACTGAGGAAATGGTTCATCAAGCCCAAGTCCGTCATTTCAAATGTCTTCATCATTTCTTCTTTAAATTCTCAGATCATTGTCTCATTGTTTCCTATATATATGAGATCATCTACATATAGAGAGACAATGAGAGTGTCGGACTTACCTTGGGTCTTGATGTAGAGTGTCGGCTCACTCATACTCCTCCTGAATCCTTGCTTGATGAAGTACTCATCGATTCTACTATACCACGCACATGGTGCTTGTTTTAAGCTGTATAGGGCCTTCTTAAGCTTTAAGACTTTTTCTTCATTGCCTTTGATAGTAAAGCCTTCTGGTTGAGCTACATAAATTTCTTCTTGAAGATATCCATTTAGGAATGCTGATTTTACATCTAGTTGATGGATCTTCCATTCTTTTTGTGCTGCTAGAGCTATGAAAGCCCAAATAGTATCAAGGCGAGCAACAGGAGCGAAAGTTTCAGTATAGTCAATACCTGGTTGTTGCAAGTATCCTTTCGCCACAAGCCTTGCTTTATGCTTCTGAATTGATCCATCCGCGTTGAGCTTCGTCTTGTAGACCCACTTGACGCCAATGATCTCTTTGTCTCCGGGTCAATCGACAAGCTCCCAAGTTTCATTTTTCTCGATCATCTTGATCTCTTCCTCCATGGCTTTTATCCAGACTTCATCTTTGGATGCTTGTTCGTAGTTTTCTGGTTCCAAAATAGCAAAGTTGCATGTGTCGTAAATTCTTCTAAGGGCTTTTACCCTTAGTACTAAAGACTCTGGAGTAGATTCTTCTTGCATCACTCTTGGAGAGCTTGGTGGAGTTATGTCGTGAGCGGTGGAATCCGGTACTTCTCCTTCTTCTTGTGACGTTGACTCCTCTTGAGTAGGTGGTATGTCTAGCAAGGTGATGTACTTCTTCTCGATCTTTTCGTCCTCCCAATTCCAGGCAGCATTCTCGTCGAACTCGACGTCTCGACTAATCATAAGCTTTTTAGTTCTTAGGTTGTAAATTCGATATCCTTTTGATTGGTCAGTGTAGCCGAGGAATATTCCCTTTTCTGTCTTTTCATCTAGCTTACTCCTTTTTTGAGCAGGGATGTGGACGTAACATATGCATCCAAACACTTTGAGATGCTTTGCTGAAGACTTCCGTCCACTCCATGCTTCAACTGGTGTTTTATTTTGAACAGCTTTAGTTGGACACCTGTTTAACAGGTATACTGCAGTATAAACTACTTCTGCCCAAAAAGTGTTGAAAGTGCCTTTCGGTCTAAAGTAAATATATGGTCTCATCAAACTAAAAATGGTGGAAGGAGCTCATGGAAAAACAAAAGAGGAGGAGAAACTATAAAAAAAGGAAAATTATCCACCTTGTGGTATTTGCAAGAAAACAAATCATTTGGAGAAGGATTGTTGGTTTAAAAATAAAAAAACAATGCCGCTTTTGTAAAAGATATGGTCACGTAGAAAAAGATTGTCGCTCGAAAACAAATAATCGAGCAAACTATGTAGAAAAAAAGAAAGTGAAGAAAATACATTCTACGCAGGCCAAACGGCAAATAACAATAAAAGTGAAACATGGTACATCGATAGTGGGTGTAGCAATCACATGACGGGGGACGAATCTATATTCACTGATATTGATAAGTCGATGAAATCCCAAGTAAAGTTGGGCAATGGTGCATTAGTAGATGTCAAAGGAAAAGGCACCATCGCCGTGGAAACGAATAAAGGCCCCAAATTTATACATAATGTATATCTAGTCCCTCATCTTGCACAAAATCTCTTAAGTGTGGGCCAAATGATACAAAGTGGGTATTCTCTATATTTTAATAGAGATGCCTGCATTATCTATGATAAATATAAAAATATCATTGCCTCTGTTAAGATGAAAAATAACAATTTTCCTATTCAATGGAAATATGTCAAAGATATAGCCATGAAAGCTCAACTTGATGATTCATGGCTATGGCATCGAAGATTTGGCCACTTCAATTTTGCTGGGCTAAAAATTCTCCATCAGAAAAATATGATGAGAGATTTTCTAGCCATTACAGAAATTTCAGATGTTTGTGAAGGCTGTCTTCTTGGAAAACAACAGAGACAGTCCTTCCCATCTGGAGGTGCATGGAAAGCTAAGAAGCCATTGGAACTTGTCCACATGGACATGTGCGGTCCGATGAGGACACCTACACCCAGTCAAAATAAATATTTCATCCTATTCATTGACGATTACACAAGAATGACGTGGGTATACTTTCTTTGAGAAAGATCTGAGGTTTTCTCTATCTTTAGAAAATTCAAGAACCACGTCGAGAATCAAAGTGGCCAAAGAATTAAAGTTCTAAGAAGTGACAGAGGCACATAATACAATTCAAATGAGTTTAATAAATTTTGTGAAGATGAAGGAGTCCATCATCAACTAACTGTTGGCTACGCCCCAGAACAAAATGGAGTAGCTGAAAGGAAAAATAGAACCGTCATGGAGATGGCAAGGTCCATGCTAAAGGAGAAGGGGAGGAGCTTGCTTACATTTGTTGTTCTACTATGCTTTCCCATCTTTCCTATTTATAGGGTGCTCTACCAACATTCTAGATTTGTCTAGAATGTTGTCCACTTAGGCTTAATCTAGAGAGTTCTAGATTGTAATTTATCCTCTCTTCTTCTAGAGAGTTCTACACATATGCTTCTACATTTTTCTTTGCCACCTAAGCTAGATTTTCTTAAGGATTTTTCTTGACTTTTCTAGCTCAAATCTTTCATGAAGTTTCTAGAAATTGGATCAATAATTCAACCATCAAATAAATTGCAATGCCTGGTTAGGGTTGCTGATTTCTCTATCAAGGTGCCAAACTCGCCGTCTTTTGGCTGAAATTTGTGATCTCGCAGTTGGCTAGATCGGATATTAGCAGCAAGCTTGGACCACAAATCCGATAAAGGCAAAGAGAAGGTATGTGATTCTAGCAAAGTAACTCATTCACTATTTTCTATATCGCAAGATCATGGATTTTTAAGTATAAATTCAGAAAATCTGAGTGAAAAGGCAGAACATAAATTCGGATGAACGTCCGTCTTTGACTTTTCCTTTGGAAAGTTGATCGCACGAGAAAATATGGTACTTAAGATGATTGTTCTCTGAACTTTTCTATCAAATGGTGTTCCAACTACAAATCATCTCTAATTTCAAATTTGGCCACGCCTGTTCAATTTTGCATCACTTCCAATCTCTTTGTAACAGAAATTAGACTGCATTCCCAAAAGAAACTGTTTTGTCTTCGTAATCTGGAAGAGATCTTACGAGTTTACTTGGCTTGATCAGGTCGGGATGTGCGGGAACACAACAGAGATGTGGGCTGACTGCGATGATGGAGTTTCGACTTATTCATCAGCAAAGAATTATTCAGTAAACCCAACACATATTCTAAACTATATCTGGACGATCGCATATATTTGGCAAGTCTCACGAGACACCCATCACTTTCAATGAATCAAATTCTAGTTAGTACATATACCGCACCTCATGTATATTATATACAACATAAAAGGGTAAAATGGGAGTCACCCACAGTGCTTTGAACTTTAGACTCAAGACTGACGACAATCGCTGCCTAAGATCTGGTCTAGATCGAGGTCGGGCGAACCGATTTGGACTAGATAAGGTCCTTGCAAGCATTGTGATGGAGCTCGCATGGTTGCTGCTAGAAGAAAAGAGGCAATGGCGGTAGCGGCAACTAGAGGTGGAGAGAGAGAGAGAGACTCTTGTGAGGTGAACGCGAGTGAATAGAAGGTACAAGAAGAAAGAAAGGGAGGAGAAAGTAGGGGTGAGTATTTTTTTTAGGGCAGAATCGAGAATCAGAAAATCAAACTGATTCCCACTTATCAGGTTCCAAGTTCTAAGGTATGCAGGCAAGATAGTAACAAATGTTCAAAAAATTAGGGAATCTATTCTGACAAATAGTTTCCAAGTAGAACTTGAAACAAATCTTTTTTTTTCTTATTCCATATCTTCGTGCAATCTTGTCGGATTCCGTAGCATCCGATGATGAATGTATGACTGGAACCACTAATATGAATTTCCATTTCCGATATATCAAAGAATGGAACTTTTATTTTGTTAATATTTCATATTTTTCGCATATCTATATATGAATTATGATAGGTGGATTGTAGAAGTAATTAGTGGTGATTAGAAACGACGATTCATTACAATCATTCAATTAAGAATACATGTGAAACTTGATATAACTCTAAAACCAATTCTGAAACATGTGACGGGGTAAATTCCAAATTTTAAAGTGTGCAAGGTAGATTCTAAGTTCCAAAATTGAGGAACTAATTCCGACAAGTAGATTCTAGATTCTAAGTAGAACTTGAAACAATCTTAAAACCGAAAACCGCTCATCCCTTGGATAAAGAGACGGGTGTAGGATATGGAAGCAAATATGTCTTTTGAGTTTGGAGGAAATGCAAATTATTTTTTCTGAAGTGATGATGATTTTTATATGTGGATTCTAATCTCATCATAATTTTCATTATTTTCCTTTTACTATTATATTTACAATTAGAGGACGTGTAATGAATTTATCGTTGAAATTTATTAGAATTTTTTTAAGGGATAGATGTACTGGAGGTTTTAAAATTTGACACGAAAGTATAATTGAATAATAAGACTCATAACAAGTGTAATCAAGTCCTAAACTTGTTAAATTGGTGCAATTGAATATTTTTGTTAACTTTGTCCAACTTAGCTAATAGAAAATATTGACATGACATTTTTTAAATTTTTTCTCTTTTCTATGTGGCGATGAGATGGCTAAAACATGAAACATAAAGCAAAAACGACGTTGTTTTCATTCAAATAATATTTTTTAGTACAAAGTTTCTCACCCTTTTTTAATTTAGATTATGTTATAATTTAATTTAAATAAAAAAATTATCAAAAATTAGATTTGGATTGTCATTTTAGTCACACCATCAAGAATATAATACAAAAAGCTACTCTCGGTATTTTTTGTTAACCAAGTTGGACAGAATTAACAAAATGATTCGATTGCAATAATTTGATAAGTTTTGAGACCTGATTGCACTTTTTATAAATTTTAGAACTCAATTATATTGTTGTGACATATGTAAAGACTTTATCCCTTTTTTGAGCCATAAACCCATCAAAGATTGTCCGAAAGTGTTACTGAACAAATGCGAATGATACATGATTATTTTACAAAAGTAAAGTGGAACAGCTCTCCATCGAGTAAAAGCAATAATTGCCTTCGTATTGTTGATGCTAAAAAGATTAAACTTTATGTCGCTACTAAATTGCGGCTAGCTCACGTGCAAAGTACGCTATATTTATAAGATCCTATGAACGCTTTATGTAGAAATAAAGCACGAAAATGACAAACACGAATGGTCCAAATTTGAGAGAAAAAGCAAAATGAAAAATTATACAATTAACTTTAAACTTATTATATAGATATCAATTCAATCTTTTCAATTTTATTAATTTAATCATAAATCTTTTAAAGAAATTTCAATATAGTCATTGCGGTGAATTTTCGCAAGAAATTATTGATATGACAGTCTAGATATCTCTAACTTTTCGATCTTATTGTATAAATGTCAATTTAATTATCAGCTTTTTCAAGACAAAAATTACTTAATTTTTTGGTGAAAAGTATTTCTAAACCTACCTACAATATCCGTGAAACTAATACTAGTTGTTAATCGATTTTCCATCTTATATAAAGTAACTTTTTATTTTCACTTTCAACATTAAAATGATGGGGCACGCCTACTATTAGTTCAACTTTTGGTACTTACTTTTTAACTTTATCAAACGAGTTCTTAGTCTTACATATAATTAAACTGCACGTCACCTGGGGCAGTGCAATGATTAAATGGTCGAGTAGTCAAGATAAAAGAACACTTTAATTTTTCAAAAGGTTAAAAAGAAAAAAGAACACGTGAAATCACCTAGAAAAGTGTGATTGGCAAGTTTGCTCCGCTGCGTGTGGAAATTTTGGGTGGGTTTATTAAATACCAAAAGCTCCATATTGATACTTTCTAACGGATACACTCGTGCCACGCTTATCCTAAACAAATTTTTATTTCACAAAAAATCTTAAATCGATACACACATATCACATTTATTTCAAACTGATGTACCTATACCATATTTATCTCAAGAAATTTAAATCTATCTTATTGGCTATCATGCGTATATTAAAGCGACATGAGTATATCCATTTGAGATAAATGCGACACAAATGTACCGCTTTAGGATTTTTTTTACTATGCAAAAATTATCTAGAGATAAATGCGGTACGAACATACTATGTTTGGAGTTTCTGTGACCCAAAAATTAATTTGAGGATTTTGATAGTTTTAACCATTAAAATTAACAAACCAATTTTAATGGATCAAATATTAGTGTCGTGTGGGTCCCACTAAACGGATCGTTGCAAAAGTATTTTAGCATCGCATGTCCAAATTCATGGCATACTTTCTGACAGGCAAATCGGTACCAATCTTGTAATCATGTCCTTGAACGTGATCCGATTCATATCCAGGAAGATCTTCATCCGAAGATGAAGTATCCATGGCCAGGCCTTGAGAAAGCATTGCATTCTCCCCTGCATCCACTTAGTCTCCGTGTCAAAGACAGAACTGTTTAGAAAGCCCCGAGCAAGAGCAGTGTCCAACAGAGATATTCATCTATATTAAATTGCCAACTCGATCGAAGGGAGGATAAGAATGGAATCCAAAGAGGAAGGGGACAAACGAACACAATCCCATGCACGGAACAGTGCTTTGAATAAACCTCGCTTCGCGTTTTGCGGAATACGAAGAGCATCGGGCTTAGGGATGCGATTTGGTCCCAAATTGATTCCTTGGTCGAAGAGCCTGATTTTCAAAAGGAGAGTAGATAGGGCGTCCAAATCCCTTTAGGCACACGCATACCGCTCTGGATCAGGATTATCTCGACAGGACAAACGCCCGAATTCGACCGGTTCACGGAGTTTACTAGGTGTTGCATGGACTTACAAGAAGTCTAGGCTTTATCCTGGATTATCAAACGAAATCACTCAATAAATCTAGTTTATTCAAGTCTCATCATATGTGAGGGTTGCCATTCATTATCGGTACATGTAACATACTTAGTGAATTGTTTCTAATGCTTAAGAGAAATGAAAGAGCAAGCGAGTGAAGGTGTTGCGTGTTTGATATGACCCGCGAACTTGTTTCGCTGATACCATGAATTTTATGATCTCAAGGAATTTAACACGAATGCTTCTTATTTTATTTTCAGATGAATATTTAGAGTTAGGTGAGCGCTATTTAAAATAAGGCCAAATACCACAAAAAACCTCAAATTATGTCTACTATGATAAAAATATCCCAAATTTTTTTTATGTCACCAAAACTCCTAAATTTGCCAATTGTGACACTAATACCACCAACTTTTTTGTGTCATGAAAAACGTACTTACCCTCTATTTCAATTCTCATTTAAGACATATTTGTTACACTGATATAAATTCATGACTTTTTATAATACAAAAAAAAAAAAAAAAAAAGTTTGAGGCATTGGTGTCACAATGGGCAAGTTTAGGTTTATAAGTAACACAAAAAAAATAATAATGACAAGTTCATGATATATGTATCACAATGAACATAGTTTGAGGTTTTGTGATATTAACTCTAACAAATAGGAAAATTAACCCAGACGTTTTTTGTTTAATGATATTTGGTGACCACCCATTTATTTATTGGAACAGCACTTACTAATGTCACCCCGTGATGGAGTGAAATGTATCCGTCTCGTTTTTTGGCTACATGACAAGGTTTGTTAACTTAATTGCCAACTGTAATATTGGACTCTCTAAAACATTCCAAAGGTAAGTATCGGTCTAATCTTTAACTATTGATGGACGACAAGAAACATGAAAGAAGCTGTCGTATTGAAGCTGAATTAGTTGGGGTTTATCGGAACGTCCAGCAGAAGTCTCATATCTCAACTTAGAGGTAACCACGGTCCAAATAGAAGCTCAATAACATGCGACATAATGTCGATGATAGTCCCTCTATACTTACTAAAAATTCAAAATCGTCCATTTACTCTTTTTTTTAAAATAGTATCGGTATATTTTGAAGTATCCATCGTTAGCCCCTTTGTAAAAATACCATGCAATCCTCACGTAGACATCGAAACACATGCTCGAACGGATTGATTGCCCATCAGCAATTTAAAAAAAAAGAAGTAACAATGAGAGTCAACGAAGCAACTACATTTGTCTATGGTCACGTTCACATTGGACACAACCACCGCGAGTGGCGGCCATGGTTGAGAGGGAGGGAGAGAGAATACTAAAGCTGCGCATAATAAAATTTCTACTTCTCTGTTTCTCTGTTCTCCGGAATAGGTTTGGAACGGAAATCCGTTTAGTAATGCAATTTGATTTTTTTATTTCTGGAATAGATTTCTATTCCAGAAATTGATTTGAAGAAGAAATCATAAGTTAAAACTTTTAACTTTTCAATTTCTGAAATAGACATTGAGAAATTAATTTCTGGCCAGAAATCAATTTCTGTTCCAGAAATATTGTCATGCACACCCTAAGACAGTTAAGAGAGAGCGCAAGGTGCTATTGCCGCCTTGATGTTGTGTGATCATCACTACCTGAGGCAAGCGACCACCGTCATGCCCGCAAAGGCTTAAAACAAAGGCAAGGATGGCCCAAAGGCCTACAAATGCAAAGTTTGAGTTATTAGTGGGACTCTAAGGTCAGTATATCAAATTTTCTAAAAATGTATGGATCATTTTGAACCGAGAAAAGTAAAGGGATGGTTGTATATTTCGAGCAAGAGTATACAGACTACTTGTAAACTTACATTTACTCAAAAAGTTTAACATCTATGTGTTTCATCAAAAATGGGTGTTGACCTAAATAGTGAAAATCTTTCACCAGAAAAATTTTAATTTTGATTTTTAATGAAATGGGTTTAGTGGCAATTATGGATAGGAACTCATGGTTTTTATAGTGAAAATGAACAAGAAACTCAGAAGAAAAGTAATGACAATGATGACTAAAATTGAAGATGAGGAGACAATTATTATTATTATTTTTTTTTTTGGTCGGCCTACTCTACTCTAATCCTATTCTAACCCTCACTCTCAAACTCTTGCCCCGCCTCTTTACAGGGCATGAAAGTCGAAACTCACTCCTAAAATGAATTCGTCCCCACCCCAATAGGGAACAATTAATTAATAAGATGATAATAAGTACGCTGGGAACAAGCGTTTTTTATTACGAGTGTCTTCAATTATCACACGCACCTCCATTTTTATAGCTTACTAATTACATCCATTCACTAGCTGTTACCACTCTAAGCACAATTACAACTGCATTCACAAGATTTCAAGCCTCCTATTCACACGTTGGTCTCATCCAAAAATAGTTACAACTTCCAATGCCGCGGGGCTACTCAACAATCGCTTGGTGTTCGTGCTTTCAATTTGCATCCTGATCTTGGTGTCCTCTTGTTCTCAACCCTTAGCCAAAATTTAAAATGGTTAACCTTTTATATGATGAGCCTCATTAAACAATTCTATGGATATCGATATTGCCTCTAGATCACTTGTCTGATGTCGATATCAATGACGCACAATTCTCAATAAATCTCTCTCATTGATATTGATTGTTTTATGTGTTGTAATACTTTTAGTAATTAATATTCTTTGGTCGATTAGTCCCCATAATGCGTCGATCATAATGAATTGGTTATTTTTTTTTATGTAAATACAATGCATTATGACTCATTACAGAAGGGTCTCCACGTGCACCTCAACAAATGCATGACATTTTCTATCTAATCATATTTGCCAAACGCCGATTCACTCATTTGACCAGAGCATCTAAATCCCACTACATGATGGATGAATAGTGTCATCCTCTTCTCCTTTTTGGCTACATGACAAGGTTTGTTAACTTTCCAACTGTAAAAATTTGGACTCTCTGATTTCCGGCAAAAGCATCCATTGAAGGTAAGTACCAGTCTCATCTTCAACTAATGAAGAAAGTAAAAGAAAGAATAAAGGAGCAAAACGACAATTAACGAAGGATTATTGAATAATGAAGCATTAAGCTTCCCCCACTTTAATCGATTACTGATCCCTTTGCTTTAGAACCTCTATGATTGAACGACAGCGTAATCTATCTTGCATGAACTGTGCACGCGCACGAGATCAAGCTTTGATGACTAATTTACATTACCCATCATGATATCAATAATGCTTTTTGCAAAAGAACTTGCTATGTGATAATCGTTTTACTGAACAGAAAGATCTGGTTAACAGCTCAAATCACAGAAATGCTGGTTAAGCAACTATTCTCATGTTGGGCAAGCCCGAATTGAGCAATGCCTGATTGGTGTTTCGAGTTACCCATAATAGAACTGGCTCGAGAGTCGAGATGAATAAACTATATGCGCATTGGGACTAGTCTTCGTGTCACATGGATGCTATTTGCTCGAGCAATATTTATTATGAGAGGCCCCACGATCATTTTCACTATTTGGCGCACTCGCGGAGGTACTTAGAGGACAGGTGAAGCTTCATGGAAGACAGAAAACGGAGGTGTCCTTGCCTGTCTTTTTTACCACCCTACATTTGGGAAGAATAAAATAACAATTATTGCAAAAAAATTATTAAAAAAATGAAATTTTCAAAGAATCTTTGAACAAAAGGCTTCTCTCTTTTGAAACAGTAGAACGGTTGCTGTCCAAAACCCCCAATCATGCAACTTTTCATGTAATCATGCTCAGTCCCAATTCAACTCAATTTAGATAATGGGAAATGGGTGGGACTCAATCTAATCTGATTAGTTAGAAGGACCCCACAAAGAATTCTAGCAAAAGGGTCACAAAAAGAAGAAAATCTTATCGCACCACCAGAGTCATAATCGAACGGGACTATTAAAACCATTGACGGTCAGGATCGAGCTAAATTCATGAAAGCTACAAATAAAAAAAGTGAATGACAAGCACTAGAAAAACAAGCCGACCCCTCTCTTACGCGATTGAATTACCAACTTGATTTGATCAGCAATACACTTATCCTTTAACAAGACAACACTTGATTCGACATTTCGAAACACTCATTTTCAAAGCTCGATTCCGCCAAGACAAAGCAAACGTTGTAAGCCGCCGTGACCGATTTTGCCTTTGGCTAATCCGGATCCTTGCATGTGATGTGCATGGAAATGCTTTAAAATTTTCACGAAAATGTTCTTTAAATTTACCACGTGGCAAGAACTAAAGAAATAAAGAAATAAAAAACGAGCCTATTATTGCTTTACTTGAATCCCCTCTGGTCTTTTCACAGTAAGCGAGTGGGGAAATACCAACAGCGAAAACGACAATGCCCATGAAAAGAGAAACAGACAACATAAGAAAAAACAAAGAAAACAAAAATTAAAAAATAAACATAAAAATAAAAATAAAAAATCAGAAAAAAAAAAGGGCCAAGAAAACGACAATATAATCAGTCCCCTCCCTTCACTCTTCTCCAACACTTCACTCTCTCCTCTTCTCTCCATCTCTCATCTCAAAATCCCGCTCTTCCGCTCCTTTAGCAATATAGAAAAAATGCGCCCCTTCTTGCTGCTCCTCCTCTTCCTCCTCCACCTCCGCCGCGGCGCCGCCGCCGCCGCCGCCCCCGACTCCCGCCTGACGGAGCCGCTCGCCCTCCTCTCCATCAGGGCCGCCGTCACCGGCGACCCCCAGTCCGCCCTCTCGTCCTGGACCTCCGCCGGCGACGCCAACGGGAGCAGCCACTGCTCGTGGCCGGGCGTCACGTGCGACGCCCGCCGGCGCCACGTGACCGCCCTCGACCTCTCGTCCCTCGACCTCGCCGGCGCCCTCTCCCCGGACGTCGCCCACCTCCGCTTCCTCACCTCCCTCTCCGTCGCCGCCAACCAGCTCTCCGGCCCCATCCCGCCGCAGATCTCCGCCCTCGCCGCGCTGCGCTACCTCAACCTCTCCAACAACGTCTTCAACGGCACGTTCCCGCCCCGGCTCGGCCTCCTCCGGAACCTCCGCGTCCTCGACCTCTACAACAACAACATGACCGGAGACCTCCCCGTCGCCGTCGCCGGGATGTCCCAGCTCCGCCATTTGCATCTCGGGGGGAACTACTTCGCCGGGAAGATCCCGCCCGAGTATGGCCGCTGGGAGTTCATCGAATACCTGGCCGTCTCCGGGGACGAGCTCACCGGCGCCATCCCGCCGGAGATCGGGAACCTGACGACGCTGCGAGAACTCTATCTCGGGTACTACAACAGCTACGACGGAGGCTTGCCCCCGGAGATTGGTAACCTGACTCAACTCGTCAGGCTCGATGCGGCTAACTGCGGATTGTCCGGCGAGATACCGCCTGAGATTGCCAAGCTGCAGAATCTCGACACTCTGTTTCTTCAAGTGAATGGGTTTGCAGGGTCTCTGCCTCCTGAGATAGGCTACTTGAATAGCCTCAAATCTCTGGATTTGTCCAACAACATGTTCTCGGGAGAGATTCCCGAGTCCTTCTCTCAGCTGAAGAACCTGACCCTCCTGCATCTCTTCAGGAACAAGCTGAATGGTGAGATTCCTGAGTTCATTGCTGATTTGCCCGAGTTGCAGGTTCTGCAGCTGTGGGAGAACAATTTCACCGGCAGTATTCCTCAGGGATTGGGCAAGAATGGGCATCTCCGGATCGTTGATCTCTCGTCGAATAAATTGACGGGTATTCTTCCTCCTGATTTGTGTTATGGTAATCAGCTTCAGATTTTGATTGCTCTTAGCAACTACCTGTTGGGCCCTATTCCTGAGTCTCTTGGGAAATGCCGGTCCTTGATAAGGATCCGAATGGGGGGGAACTACCTCAACGGGTCGATTCCGAGAGGGCTATTCGGGTTGCCGGAGCTGATCCAAGTTGAGTTTCTGGATAATCTCCTTGTTGGAGACTTTCCTGTGAGCGATGATTCGATAGCTTTGAATCTTGGTCAGATTACTCTCTCGAACAACAAGCTTGGTGGGTCTTTGCCACCGACTATTGGCAACTTCTCAAAGGTCCAAAAGCTCCTCCTGGATGGCAATAATTTCTCGGGACAAATCCCACCTGAAATAGGGCGTTTGCAGCAGCTTGCCAAGATTGATTTCAGCAGCAACAGGTTCTCCGGTCCAATTCCGGCCCAAATCAGCCAATGCAAGCTGTTAACCTTTGTTGACCTCAGTGGGAATGAGCTCTCCGGTGAAATTCCGAACGAAATCACCGATATGAGGATATTGAACTACTTGAATTTGTCGAGTAATAACCTATCCGGCAGCATTCCCTCGTCTATTTCCACCATGCAGAGCTTAACTTCTGTTGATTTCTCATACAACAATCTGTCTGGTCTAGTTCCGGGTACCGGCCAGTTCAGTTACTTCAACTACACTTCGTTTCTCGGCAACCCTGAACTCTGTGGACCATACTTAGGCCCTTGCAAAGATGGAGAAACGAATGGAATCCATCAAACGCATGTCAAAGGGCCACTTTCTGCTTCAGTGAAGCTCCTCCTTGTCATCGGGTTGCTCGTGTGCTCTATCATCTTCGCGATCGTGGCAATAATCAAGGCCAGATCTCTGAAGAAAGCCAGCGATGCCAGGGCATGGAAGTTCAGCGCCTTCCAGAGGCTGGACTTCTCTTGCGAGGATGTCCTGGATAGCTTGAAGGAGGACAACATCATCGGGAAAGGCGGCGCGGGGATCGTGTACAAAGGCAGCATGCCGAATGGAGATCAAGTCGCCGTGAAAAGGCTGCCCGTGATGGGAAGAGGGTCTTCCCACGATCACGGATTCAACGCTGAAATACAAACTCTGGGAAAAATCAGGCACAGGCACATTGTAAGGCTACTGGGATTTTGCTCAAACCACGAAACCAATCTTCTGGTCTATGAGTACATGCCTAATGGGAGCTTGGGCGAGGTTCTTCATGGCAAGAAAGGAGGCCACTTGATCTGGAGCTTGAGGTATAAGATTGCCCTGGAAGCCGCGAAAGGGCTCTGCTATCTTCACCACGACTGTTCGCCTCTGATTGTGCACAGGGATGTGAAGTCCAACAACATCCTGCTCGACTCTGATTTCGAAGCCCACGTCGCCGACTTCGGCCTCGCCAAGTTCCTTCAAGATTCGGGCGCATCCGAGTGCATGTCGGCCATTGCTGGGTCCTATGGATACATTGCACCAGGTACCGTTCAAACTCTATATTTTCAGAGATCAATCACGTCTTGCGAAAGCATGTTTTGATTATGAGAATCGTCTTTCGGATAATCATAGGATCTTCTCTTCTTGTCTTTTAGTAATTGATAAGTTAGAGGTTATGTTTTTCACCGATGATGATAATAGCACTGTACTTAAAATGACAAATTTTTCCCCTGTGCATTGGTGAATAAATTTCCAGAATTGGTGGATTCTTCTTTTGAGTTTTGAGTACACTTCATTGCAATCATGAAGATGGGTTGTATTTATGTCCAGAGTTTCTTGGAGTCACTTCTGCTTTGACTTTTCAGACAAGCATGCAATGTCATAAATTCTGATCTGCCACATAAATGGGAGTCTCTTTACTACAATTCGTTTCTCGAGTTTGGCAGGCCCGAGAGTTTCAATTAATCTCATGATTTTATTGGTAACCTATCATAATGACAAAATATCCAACATCTTGTCTCTATATGAAGTTATGAACCCATGCACTGATATTTAGCTGCACCTGAAAGCTCCAAAAGAGATGATCTCTTCACATTAACCAAATTGGTTTGCTTGTAATTTGGCGATTTTGCTTCTACATCAAGGAAAAAACCAATTGCAAGCACTTTGGAATTTGGGTTTGGTAGAATCTTTTATTTAATTTTGCCTTGCTTGCTTCCCTTTTCCAGAGTATGCATACACTTTGAAGGTGGATGAGAAGAGCGATGTGTATAGCTTTGGCGTGGTCCTGCTTGAACTAGTCACCGGAAGAAAACCAGTTGGGGAATTTGGGGACGGGGTCGACATTGTCCAATGGGTCCGGAAAATGACCAACTCGAACGAGGAGGTCCAGTTGATCCTCGACCCCAGGCTGAACACCGTCCCAATCCATGAGGCCATGCACTTGTTTTATGTTGCCATGCTCTGCGTCGAGGAACAGGCGGTCGAGCGCCCGACCATGCGGGAGGTGGTCCAGATCCTGACTGAGTTCCCGAAGCCATGCAATGTGAAACAGGACGAACCCTTAACGAGCCCACTCGAGTCTCCCACGAAAGAAGCGAGAGATGGTCGTAGATCCCCACCTCCGCCCCAGTCGCCACCACCGCCGCCCGATCTTTTAAGCATTTAGTAGACTTTCTTGTTTGTGTGGGAGTTCATGCTTATCCAATTTTTCTTTAACTATGGTATCGAGGGGGGGTGGTTTAATGTGTTGAAGCAAAAGTCCTTTTGTCTTGGTGTACAGTGAGGGGGGGTTATCTTGTCATGAATCTTTGTCCTTTATCTTGAAGTGTACTTATGGCCTGTGATCTCTGGTTTCTGCATCATGAATCATCAAGTAAGGGCTTTGTGGTGACTGGTTTTTCTAGCTCTGCAGAGACTGAGATACAGAGTAATCATCAGAGGCAGAGAGAGGAGCAGGAAGTTTTTGAGGAAAACTTTTTATGAGTTTTGTGTGGAGTCAGATATTGACAAGGACGCATGTAATGTTGGAGGAACAGTAATAATGACAGACCTTACACAACCCAGACACAGCACACAGCACAGCACACGTCACAGAGCCTGTCCTTTCAATTACCGAGACGAGAGGGTTTTCTTCCTCTGGTGGGGTGGGGAAGTGAAAAACTCCATGGCTCTGGTCTCTGTGCTCTGCTCTGTCTCTCTGCTTCTGCTTCTGCAGAAGGGGAAAATGGACCTCACTTCATTTAAAACTCCCATCTGCCTCTCTTAATAGTTCCTCCTCTACCTTGGGTTGCAGGATGAGATGAGATGGTGGCAGATGGAAATGCCATAGTCAGAAAGGCATCTGAGTGCTATAAATCATGTTGGGTTTCGTATGATCTCACGTCGATGGATAAAAAAAAGTTGCAGATGTGAAGTTGATAAAAAGTTCTGCAGAAGTGTAACTCCAAGGAGACGAGGCGAAACAAATTCGCATAAAGATCAAAGACATATCGTTCATCTAATGACCATTTACATACCCTTAGCTTTTCAAATATCCTCGTGTCTCGAAAATGTCTTCTTTCCAAATCTATACACCCTACGTCAGGAATCCTCCCACCCACCTAAAACACTCAAAGCCTACTCCAAACCAAACCGTCAAAACCTTGAATAATATGCTAGATGAGTCTGCAAGGATCATATAAATGTTGCATAATAAATCTTTTACTTCCCACTTAATTTATTCTTTGGCATGATCGAAGGACAGATTCCCTAGTCATACATAATATCCAATAAAAGGACCACAAATGAGATCATTCTCTGCCATGCATAAGTGTGATCATGGTACAAAGGTTATTACAGAAGAAAGCGATTTTTCCTATTTAAAACTCGCTTAGGTTAAGATTCTACAATGTATAAAAGGCAAACTAAAAGAACATGAGAGACAACCACAACCCAAGTTTGTACATTGGTACGAGTTAGTGAGGGTGTGAGGGATTTCCAGCTCAAGAACTGGAAATCACAAATCCTGTTAATTGCATGCAAATTACTCAACGTTAGGGCCACCTACACAGACGAAAGGTTTGGACTTTACCAGCTGTGTTAGGGCCACTTGCAAAGACTAAACACTTTGGATTTAATCAATTTATGGAGTTCCAGAATGTTATGTCAGTTTCCATATCCGTACGCATAAGGTATTACAATCAAGAAGGTTCTTACCTTATGGTTGGAAATTGGAATGATGATTTCAACTATTCATGGACGGCCCCTTCGCTTTTATTTTTAGGAAGGTGCGGAGATGGGATATGCCGTTCTAAGTCGGGCAAATCAGAGAAAGTTGTTGGGGGAATTAGTTGCTTTTGACCCTCTTTAGTTGTTGAACCTCTTGAATCTTAAATTGGAGAGTTATGTGTCGTGGAACGGCGAGGAAATTTCCGCACCTTCAGTACACGATGGTAGATCACGTACGACTGGAATCATTAAATTTGTAGGCCCGGTAAATGTAATTAGGTTTTTGTTATGGAGTGCTCCGCGAGCACTATTGATTAACTCAATCAAGGATTTTGCAGTTTTTCAATGAAGTATTAACACGTTCTTTTTTATTATCTTAGCAACTTCTTTAAAAGTTATTGTCATTAAGGGCGAAGTATATAACAATTTTACAGTGTGGTAATTGTTGTGTGTCTCTCTATATATATAGACCTATATAATATATCATGAAGGATATATGTTATGATTGGTTCTTATATTTTGCAAATTGTATCCACGTGTACATTTTATTTTGAAGGAGAAGAAAACAAGAGAAAGAGAAATGATAATTTAGTCCAATTGACACAGTTGATAGTCAAAGCGAAGTGGTATTTATGTTGCTTGAAAATGTGCAAAAAGCATTTGGGTCGAAGAGGTTCTAGTTGTGAACAACTGGAATGATGTAACATTTCAAATTCAATCTGAAGAGTTATCACTCTTCAAAATTACCATGCTCCTTTATTATGCTCAGTCTTTAAATAGACCAAAGGAAGGTTGGAAAAATGTCATGAAAAATTCATATTCGTGAATTTCTTCTTGTTCTTCTCCACCATGATATATTTCTCTTAAATTATTGGGTTTGAGTTCATCGTTGAAGTACACTTTGAAGTGTGGCAATATTGTGTTTTTATAGAGGCATCTTGCCACAAAGTTAATATTTCCATCAAAACCATTGGCAACATAACAAGCAAATAACCATCTTAGAGATAACTTCTTAGAAGTGCCTTGTCTTGATACAATTCTTTTATAATTTCCTCTTTCAATTTTGTTCACCCTGAATTCACGGCTTTCCTTTTTTAACAATAGTAATGGTACGCGATATAACAAGCCAATTAAAAGTAAGTCATTCTGAATTTGAAGTGTCATGTAAGATAATAAATACAACGCATGGATAATGTATTATTATATCAATTGAGTGATCAGCGCATAAAATATTTTTTCAAGAGGACGTATATTACTATTCGATTAAAAAGACAAGGGCTCGGTTAAACGGTCTTTTCTTCTTTTGATTTGGGTATAGGTTTTGGGAGGCAAACCGGCACCACTAGTCGATACCATTAAAAATATAATCTACGAGAGGCTATTCACCAGTTTATTCAGCTAAAATGTTTTAGGTAAAGACTCTCAATTTTTTAATTTATCTTGATTATCCAATGCTGTCTAAGTCGTTTCCCCGATAAAAAAAAAAAAATTAGATTATAGGAGTAGGCGGCGACGGCGGTTTCTTGGCCCTATGCTGTGGAGAAAAATTATTTTTCTCGTAACTAGTGAGCACTATCTCGTTCATGATGCATGGTCATTATGTCAATGAAATTCCTTTTTTAAAAGAGATTATTTTTACGATACGTTTTTCTGCGAAATCTACAATTTTAAAATATATTGTTTTTAATGACAGCCTATATTACTTTTAAAAATATAAATATAATTTTTTTGTCATCAATTAAAATATTTAGATATAAATCATTGATAATAAATGTATTTTTATTGATTATTTTTTATCAACAATAAAAACAATAATTTTTAGAAGAATATTTTTTAACGAATTCATTTTTTTACGAAACAAGCATGGACTTAAAATCAACTTACGCAATAGCGTGGACACGTGCTTCCGGACTTAAGTGACTTTTAATACAATTTTTTTTTTTTTTATGTTTGCTAAATCTTGTGATTCTCCTTTTAAATTCAAAGTATCTGAAACTTTTCAAAATATCTAAATGTCCATTTGCAAAGTTTTATTTTTGTTCTCAAATGGTTGATATCATGAAAAAACACAAACTGGTATATATGTGATAAATTTACCTTAAATTAATTTTTTACCATAAAAACCCCAAATTGCAGCACTAAAAATTCAAAATCTGTATAATTTGTGATAAAGATACATTCTATTAGATTGAATTAATATTATGAAAAGCCACGAAACTAGTATACATGTGGCAAATGAAAAATAAAACCTTAAATTAATATATCCAATAATTATCACGTGTCATCTTTTAAGAGAAATTAACGGTAAGTAAATTTGTCACGGATGTATTAATTTGTAATTTTAGTAATAAAAAAATTAGTTACAATTGATATATCAATTCTAGCCCTCGGCTTGTCGAGATCAATCAATCACCTCGCTTGGTACCTTGAACATCTAGGACCCCGGCAAGATTCTACGATACTCGAAACATGATTTTTCTCATTCACAAGTTGAACTCTGACTAGGAACATCGTCGAGCTTGACTTGATTTATAGCTAAAAAATTAGTTACAATTGATATATCGGTTTAGGATTTTTTGAGGTATTAATTACTCTTTAAAACTGTAAATGAAAATGAAAAAAAGAACTAGACCAGAGCTGATACTCTGCTCCTGTTGGAAGACTTTTTAGCTATAAATCAAGTCAAGCTCGACGATGTTCCTAGTCAGAGTTCAACTTGTGAATGAGAAAAATCATGTTCGAATATGTAGAATCTTGCCAGGGGTCCCAGATGTTCGAGGTACCAGGCGAGGTGATTGATCGATCCCGATGCGACAAGGCGAGGGCTAAAATTTTCTTTGTTGTCTTGTTGGATCGCTTTTATTTTGACGTGGGATGTCCCATCGGGGAAGGGCTTTTTGCATAGGGAGGGAATCTCCTCACGTTCCATGCAATTTCGGTGGAGAAGGATTAGGTTTTTCTTCGATGCGATCCAGCTCTGGCGACATTGAATTTGGTGAAGACTTTCGTCCATTGACTGGGGATTCCCAATTGCCCTAGTTGTAGGTCTACATTATACTATTGCTCTTGCACCGATTTGCTTTGCAGCTGGGCACTTTGATATCTTTGCCCTAGGATTGTTTGCATTCACATTTTATTTTCTATTGTAGGGAATAAGAATAAAATGGACATCGGTTACGAAGTTGCTTGATAAAGTGATCGATTGTAAGCGGGCAATTAAATAAATGAGTTCTTGGAAGAAAGAAATGTCATTATGAATAGCCTGTGCTCGATCACAAGGCATTATAAAAGAAACAAGGTTGAATAGTATAATTGAATTCCACTAGTGTACCATTCTCCTCATAAGTTCTCTCTTAGTCAGGACGAAATGATCATGTCCAATTATTAGAACCTTCAATTTGGGGGCTCAAGGCTATGCAATAATTAAGAACATATAGCACTTCAACTCTTTAATGAATGTACTGGAATTTTTTGTCTCCCGTTGTTCTATAAAATATGCTTTGTTTACAGTAATCGTTCAACACATAGTTTGGGAGGAGGCATTGGGAGGGAAGGGAAATTACTCTAGACGCAAAATTTTGTTTGGTCGAAGGGAAAGACAAGGATGGAAAGGATTAAGAGGGATTGATAAAGTATTTAAAGGATTTTGCATACTAATAAACAAACTTTTCTCCTTTCTATTTATTCCCTTATTACATCTGCACACAATTCTACGCATTTATAAATGATCAACTAGTGAACATAAGAATATAGACATTTGATATGATTAGTTAGAGGGTGGATCGATGCTTGGGATAGAATGGGAACAGACCCTGTGACCCCAATACCAACCAAACTAGGTCAATTCTAGAATTGCCAGTTTTGAATTGGCCGACTCCTAGTTAGTTGCTGATTCTACTCGGGAGCTGGGTCAATTTTATGTTTTGAGTAAAAATCCCAAATGAAAAATAAAATAAAAATAGCACCAGTTCTTTAAAGCATTACTCTGTCAAGTAATTACGTGGTTGTTGGATCATATAAAGAATTATGGTTCAATTTTTCATGGGTATGAAAGTACTTTTTGTTCCAAAATAGGTTCAAAATCGATTTAACTCAGGAATCGATTTGGTTGGATCCATTTTTAGATAGAACCAACAGATGCATCTTTAAACTAGGAATTGGACTCCGACTAGACCTATTCTTGAGTTGAACCTAACCCAATGCCACTTTGAGTAGTGTTATTCTAGTACCATTTATTGGATCGTAAAGTAGAAGTTTGATAGCTTCATGTGCGAAAAATTGTTGAGGGGAGCCCAAACCGAGCCTATTAACATATCTAAAATGGTACACCACAATATCTCCAATGATGGACTTTTCAGATACAATCCACGCGTGCAGCTAACAAAATCCAATATGAGTATAAATGATGTTAAATAACTATATGTATTTTTAGATCTTCAAGTTCAAATATTTGGCCCAAAAAAAAAAATAATAACAAAACTAAGCCTCAAATTCTCAAAAGAAAAAATTACAAATGAAAGTTAACTGCAAACATAACCTAATTTGGTATGCATCCGCAATTAAGTGTCACCTACTTGAAATTGCTTTAATAAAGTAAGGTATACAGTGAGATACCTTTGCAACATTCCAGGTCAAATGCTTGAAAAGGAAAAACAGAGAGGCCCTTGATTTGGGACATAAAGATGGAATAAGACATTCGAAGTGGAAAATGATGTAACATAAAACGAGTGACGAGACCCATATCGCACGAAAAGATGAGCTTTCCGTTTTCAACTTTACGACTTTTAACAAAAAGGGTTTCGGCGATTGTAGGGAAAAGAATGGACAAAAAATATGATGAAAAAGAAAGGTTGTGGAATCCCTACGAAACGAAGGCTTCCAATGAGTTGTCTCCCTTTTGCATCGACCTCTCACCGATCATCACGGCAAAGCTCGTCTTATGTTGGAATTGTTTACTTGCTACGCAAAGAGATAATTTTTTCCTTTATAACTCCTATTTCCAAAAGAATTATGCACTCTCTTTGAAACTTTTGACTTGACAGATAATTCCAAGTGTAGACACATAAAAATCATTTTTTTTTTTTGTTCGCATGAGTCAAAGCAACTATGTAGAAAGGCAAAGATGTATCACTGTTAAATCAAGTACTTAATCACTCAATTAATCACTTAGAGCCGTACTTTATTACTCACGATTAAAAGAGTGGAATGAGAGTTAAACCTTCATTCTCCTCTAATTGATGTTTTCTTACTTGGAATGAACAGAAATGGGTGTCAAAACTAGGGATGCGAGGTGCTTTCTTTGACTAAGTTTTGATTTACGTGGGTGAGATGGTAGTGAGGTGTATTCAATAATCACATTAAGTGTTGAAAATGAAGTTTTTAAGCACTTAGTTTCATTAAATGCGTTTAAGAACCTATAACTACGCGCAACATAATTCTTATTTTCGGTAAAAAAAGATCACTTAATGTAGTAGATTATACAAAATGAATTGCTGAAATTGGTCAAATGGTAAAGTATTCGATGAAAATAAAAAATACGTATATATTATATTGTTAAAGCCTTCCAATATTTCCTGTAAGAAGCTAATTTTTTTTTTTTACTTTATTTTCTTATACTAACTTTTTATTTTTATTTTTAGTACTTTTTTCTGGTCAAAAAAGTACTGTGGAACTTAATATTCAGTAATTAATTTTTCAGCACTTTTTTTTTTATTTTGTCAAATGAGCCAAAAAAATGAATAGGAATGAATGAATTTAATTGGTAAAATTTTATATTGAACCAATGGCTAAATTTTGAATTTGGCTATAAGAGGGAAAACTTAGGTACGGTAGGTGTATTTTCACGATCTCATTGATTTGCTTATTTCTATAGCAATTTAGATCCTCGTTCTTATTCAAGAAGTTACCAAACACTATATTTTGAAGATTTATTACCATCTTTATTCCACAATTTTTGGGCTAATTATGCTTTTTTTTTTTGGGCCTCTGCGTTGGTTTTACTTTTATTCTATTGTTTGATCGACCTTAATTTCAAGATTGGACATAACAAACAAATCATGGTATTGAAATACACTCCTCACTAAATACCTATCCGATGTTCTGTTTTTGCTCTTTTTGAGGAAGAAGTAATTTGTTTTCTTCATGGTAGGTGCAAAATAAATAATAATAATAATAATAAAAAATAAAAATAATAATAATAATAATAATAATAATAATTCAAGCAAACGTTTTTTTTTTTTCCGGAAAGTATTAATTCATGGATCATTAATTCTAAAAGACATGGCATTAAGGCTCCGTTTGTTTAATAAAAAATGAATGATCTGAAAATATTTTTCCTAAAAATAATCATTTGTATCACTTATAAATGAATGAATGAAAAATATTTTCATCGTCTATGGAAATGTTAAGACATAAATTGTTATCAATAATTAAAATATTTTTCACCATTAGTTATTTCAAGTAATATGTGCGATCATTTTTTGGAAAACGTGTTGGGCTCTATATACTTCTGATCGCTAAATGCAGCCTAAGTGTGCACATGTGAAGTTAGGTTCGATCTGGTTTCGCGGTTCCAAGGGTCGAGTACTCTGTCAAAATGTGTTGGGCTCTATATACTTCTTGTTGTAGCAAAAAGATTCTCCTTTCTTCTTATGGGCTCAGGCCCAGCTCAAGTGGCCCAACGATGGTATGGCCCTTAAGGACGAAGGCTTCGAGAGTGTAGTCATAGCCCGAAAGGCAACGACCCTAGCATAAAAGAGGTAAGTCGCGCATCAACATTTCTCCAAATCCGTCCTTTTTTTTTCCTTTTGTCTCACAAACTTTCTATATTTTACGGCGAGGTTATCGCTTATAAAAAAAAAAAAAAAAAAAACGAAAAGGATTTCGATCTTTTCTCTTTCACCTCGCATGTGTATGCCAAACGCTAGTCCCACACAAGCGCATTTGATCAGTGTGAAAAGTCATAGCATGGCCTTGGCATGAAACTGGTTTTGGATCTTACACATTCCCTTCTATTCCACACGTACACTCACCACGCCAAGTCGCTTATTGATCTCTATAATCTATCACTGCCTCCCGGTCCTGCCATAGGTTTATTGGGGTGGTTCAAGCAAACATGAAATTTCGGGCAGCAAGTCGTGTTACACGATAGTGATATGTGAAAAAATTAAAAAATTGACTAGTAGGAAGTAAGATTTTTGAAATTCTGAGGAATGTCATCGATTTGGCCCCTCCTTTTCCCTATCACATTTTGGTCACCTTCGAAGGCGCACTGGAATATCATCCTGACATGGTGAGTAGCCAATGCTGTTATAGTCAAGACGGGGTCGTGTCCAAATTTCTTAACTTTCAATTCGGGGGCTTAAGGCTATGCGCTCATTAACAACATATAGCACTTCAAACCTTTAATGAATGTATAAAAAATTCGTGTCTCTCGTTGCTCTATACCAATTCTTTTTTTTTTATTGACATGCACCTTTTAAAACACAGTTTAATAGGAAAGAATAGGAGACAAGGGACATGATTCTAAAAGCACAATTTTGTTTCAATGAAGGAAAATATAAGAAGGAAAGATAAATTGATAAGTTCGTTGAAGGGATTTGTGTATTAATAAATGAACTTTACTTCTTTTCATTTATATCCTTATTACATCTAAAATCCTAGATAGATATTTGTGTGATTAGTTTTAGGATGAATCGATGCTTGAGTTAGAATGGGAATAGACCTTGTGACCCCCATTCCAACCTAACCGATCGGTTCTACAACCATTGGTTTCTAAACTAGTTGACACGAGGCCGGTTGCTAGTTCTATTTGGGCACTAGACCATTCTTTTGTTTTGAGTAAAAATCCCAAATAAAAAATAAAAGCCATACTAGTTTATTACAAATGCATTCCTTGGTCAACTAGTTATGTAGTTTTTGGATCATTTTTTGTTCCAAAACAAGTTCGAAATTGGTTCATTTGAGAAACAATTTCAGGGTAGAATTGGTGAATACGGCCTTCACATTGGGAATTGAACTTTGACTAGGTTGGTTCTCGAGTTGAACCTAACCTAGTGCCATCACAGTAGTGATATTCCGATACCACTTGGTGGATCACAAAGCATAAGTCTGATAACTTTCCCCATAAAAATTATGGAGAGGAAACCCAAGCTAAGCCCATTAACATATCTAATGAAGCTTACAATTTGCTCAAAATTTTAACTAATTAGTTATAGAATAAATTGACCAACACACTACAATATTTCAATGAGAGACTTTTCTAATATGACTTATTTGTGTGTCTGCGAAAGTTCGATATGATCATTAATAATCTTAAACAACTATATGTATTTTTGACGTTCAAGCTGTTAAAATATACTATAAAGTAAGCCTTATATTCTCGAGAAAAATTACAGACAAAAATTTACTGAAAACTTTAACCTAATTTGATATGCGACCACAAGTAACTTCACTATCAACTTCTTGTTTTTTGTTTTGTTTTGTTTTGTTTTTTTTTTTTTTTTTTTGGGAAAACTAAAGGTACGGTCAGATACCTTTGAAACATTCCAGTTGAAATGCTTGAAAAAGCAGCACAAAGGACGCCCTTGATTTTCAACAAACGTGGAACTCGAGACATGGAAAATGGTGAGAGATAAACGAGGACGACACCGAAAGCCTGTCTTGCACAGAAAAGATGAGCTTTCCATTTTCAACTCGAGGACTTGACAACAAGTGATGGGCTCCAGTGAGTTGTCTTCATCGCTGGAGAGCTCGTCGCACACCGCAATTGTTTACTTGCTGCACAAAGAGATCTTTTCCCTTTATCACTCTAATTTTCATAAGAATTACTTGTTTTCCGAATCTTTCGACTTGACTTTTCAACTTGACTAATCACTTTAGGTATGCATACACATACAAACCCTTTTTTGTTCATGTGAGTCTAGTAACTATGTGGAGGCCAAAATATGCCACATTTAAATTAATTACTTAATCACTCCATCAATCATTTGAATTATATTTGATTACTCATGATTAAAAGAGTTGAATGAGAGTTTGGTCTTCATTCTCCTCTAAATGATGCTATCTTACTTGGAATGAAGAGGAATGGGTATCAAAACTTGGGATGAGAGGTCCTTTCTTTTTCCAAAGTTTTTATTAACATGGGTGAGATGGTAGTGAGGTGTCTTCAATAATCAGATTAAGTGTTGAAAATAAAGTTTTTTGGCACCAAATGTCATTAAATGTGTTTAACAACCTCTAACTACAACAACTTTATTCATTATTTTCAATAAAAAGATCACTTAATGTAGTAGATTATACAAAATGAATTGCTTAAATTGGTTAAATGAGTGGCCATCTTCCCACATGGGAATGAGAAGGTGAGGGATTTGAATCCTTACTTTTTCAATGGGCTGGGGGGACGATTTAAATTTAGTTGTAGGTTTCAACTCCCATGTTTTGCAATGAAGTGTAACAAAAATCTGAGAATAAGAGTTAGAATAGGAGTAAAGTATGATCGATAAAAAAAAATAGTTAAATAATAAATATTCAATGAAAATCAAAATCTTATTGATTATATCGTTAAAACCTTCCAAGAAAGTGCATTAATTCATTTCCGGTAAGAAGCTAGCTTTTTTCTTTATTTTCATCTATCATCACAACTTTTTATTTTTATTTTCAATACTTCTTTTTTTGTCAAAAAAGTACATAAGAAATTACTATTCAATAATTAACATTTTAGCACTTTTTTTTTAATTATATCAAACGAGCTTGAAAAAGCGAATAGGACCAGATAGATTTAATTGGTAATTTTAAATTTAACCAATAAATATATTTTGAATTTGGCTACTTTTATAAGAGGGAAACTTAGGTACGGTAGGTATATTTTCCCGATCTCATTTATTTGCTTATATTTATAGCAATTTAGATCCTCATTCTTATTTCAAGAAGTTACCAAACACTATAATTTGAAGATTAATGGCCATCTTAATTCCTAATTTTTGGGCTAATTATGATTTTTTTTTTTTGGGACCACTACGTTAGTTATATTTTCATTCTGTCGTTTGGATCGACCTTAATTTCCAGATTGGACATAACAAAAAGATCAAGGTATTAAATTACACTTCTAGCTAAATATCCATCCGACGTTTTATTTCTTCTCTTTTGGAGGAAGAAGTAAGTTGTTTTCTTCATGCTAAATGCAAAAACGGGATGCAAAAGGAAATCTTTTTCGAGTAAATTGAATTGGGAAAATATCGATTCATGGATCATTAATTCTAAAAGAGGTGTGTTTTTAAGTATTAATGTCATGCTTAACGAAGTTGAAACCTAACATTAAAGGGCGGGGATATGTAGCCTCAACTTGATCCGAACATTGCCTAAGTTTGTCCACGTGGAATTGTACATAACCTGGTTTCACGGTTATAAGAGCTCTATAAATTTCTCCACCCTTATCCAATTGCTGTGGGTTTTTTGTCACTGATTCTCTAGATTTTATACCTAATTAATCAATTATGAAGACGATGTCAACAATGGGCAGAAATGAAGCCCGAAATGCCCTAAGTACGCACGTGCGAAGTCGGGTTCAGCCTGGATTCACGGTTCCAAGTGTCGAGTACTTTGTTGAAACGTGTTGGGCTTTATATATTTCTTGTCGTAGCAAAATATTCTCACTTTTTCTTATGGGCTCAGGCTCAGCTCAAGTGACCCAATGACGGAATGGCCCGTAAGGACGAAGAGGTAAGTCACGCATTTTCTCATGATCCATTACTTTTCTTCCCATAGAAGATCCTCCCTTGGATTCTCTCTCTCTCTCTCTCTCTAGCATTGGAGGATCCTTCTGTGACCAAGTCCGTGAGGCTTTCCTTGCTTTGTGGCGTGCAGCTAGGTTCACCCCTCCTATGGTTCAAACAAACCCACGAAGACATGAAAATTGAAATAGCGCATTGACGAAGGGAAAGAGACATGATTCTTAAAACATGATTGTCGACATGTTTTTCAAATCATGTTGAAAATTCCTCCAATGACTTTATCAATCCCTCTTTATCTTTTAACACGTAATTTAATAGGAGGGATTAGGAGGGAAGAGACATAATTCTAAAAACACAATTTTGTTTGGACAAAGATAAAGGTTAGAGGGACAAGATTAAAAGGGATAAAGTCATTGGAGGGATTTGTGTATTAATGAACCAACTTTTATTCTTTCCATTTGTATCCTTAATACGTCCAAAATCCTAGACATTTATAAATGATCAAGTGGTGAATATAAATATATAGGCATTCAGTGTGATCAATTCCATGGTGGATTGATGCTCATGTTAGAATGAGAATAGACCTTACGATCACCCATTCCAACATAATATGTTTGTTCTAGAATTGTCAATTTCTAAATCGGTTTATGCTAGACCAATTCCTGGTTCTACCTAAGAACGAGGTCATTCTTATGCTTTGAGTAAAAATCCCAAATAAATAATAAAAGTTGTATTGGTTTATTTCAAAGGCATTCCTTGGTCAAGTAGTTATGTGATTGTTGGATCACGCCAAAATTACGGTTCAATTTTTTATGGGTTCGAAAGTACATTCCATGCCACAAATGGTTGGACCAGTTTTTGGGGAGAATTGGTAGGTTTTAGCCTTTGAACTGGGAGCCAAACTTTGACTAGATTGGTTGTCGAGTTGAACTTGAATGGTGCCAACCCTAGTAGTGATATCCTGACACCACTTGGTGGATCACAAAGTGGAAGTTCGATAACTTTACTCGCAAAAATTACAAAGAGGGAGCCCAAGCTGAGCCCATTAACATATATAATGGAGCCCACATTTACATAAAAGTTTAAGTAGTTATAGATCAATTAGAATATATAGGCTATTACACACCACAATATTTCCGATGAGGGGCTTTTCTAGTACAGCTTATCAGTGCACCTAACAAAGTTTGATATGATTGTAAATGATCTTTAAATAACTATATGCTATATGTATTTTTATCTTCAAGGTGTTCAAAAAGTAACCCTCAAATTCTCAAAAGAAAAAAATCAGATAAAAGTTTTACTGCACACAGTAATCTAATTTGGTATTCGACCACAAATGCTTTACCGTCACCTACTTGAAGTCTTTTTGGAATAATTAAAGGTACAGTGAGACGCCTTTGACACATTCCAGTCAAAAAGTGCTTGAAAGAGAAAAACAAAGGACGCCCTTGATTTTCGACATGAACATGGAATACAACACACGAGGTGGAAAATTATGTGTGATAGACAAGGACGAGACCGAAAGCCTGTCTTTCACAAGAAGATGAGCTCTCGATTTTCAACTTGCGGACTCGACAAAAAGTTGTCCGGTGATTTAGGGAAAAGAATGAACAAATATGATGTGAAGGGAAGGGGGGGGATCCCAACAAAACAAAGGCTCCAATGGCTCCAGTGCAATGTCTCCGTTTACTTCTTTCACCAATCGTCACGAGAAAGCTCGTCGCGCAATTTCAATGTGCGACGAGCTTTATCCCTCCCTCCCCCCCCCCACCCCTTTTTTCTTTCTTTTATTGAAATTACGGACTATCCAAATCACGAGAAAGCTCGTCACATACAAAACAATATTTTCTGGTCATGTAAGTTGGGTAAGTGAAGAGGCGATAATATGCCTTGTTTGAATCAAGTACTTTAGATCATATTTGGTTCAACCTAGGAATTGACTTGGTTGGACCCATTTTCAGGGAGAACTGACGGATGAGGACTTTGAATTGGGAGTCGAACTCCAACTAGATTGGTTTTCGGGTTGAACCTAGGGCATTGCCACCCTCGGTAGTGACATTCCGACACCACTTGGTAGATCGCAGAGCAGAAGTCCAATAACTTCACTTGCACAAATTGTGAAGAAGGAGCCCAAGTTGAGGCCATTAACATATATAATGGAGCTCACATTTATAGACATATTATATTAGTACCAATTCAGTTCTAAACTATTCAATTGAACCAATTTAATTATAAACATTTTCACATTGGTACTAATTTAGTCCATCTAGCCAACTTTGGCCAGCCGGCACTGACGTTGACACTAGCCGATCTGCGAACGCTAACGTGGCAATTTTTAATAATTCTTTTATTTTTTGTCAATTTTTTTATTAATTTTTATTAATTTTTTCATTTTTTTTTGGGTTCCTTTTCTTTTCTTTCTTCTTTCTCCTTGTATTGTCCTCGCGATGGCTGGCAAGTGTCCCACTGGGCAAGGGCCACAAAGTGGCCTCGCCTAGGACCACAAAAGAGGTTGCTTTGCCTCGCTGGCCTTGCCCATGCCCCCTGGTGAGGTTGGGCGAGGGCTGCAACCCTCATCGGCAATTGGCGAGGGCTTCGTGGCCCTCACCTAGTGACTGGCCAGCCTTGCCACAGACTTGCCAGCCATCGTGAGGATAGTTTAAGGAGGAAGAAGAGAGAGAAGAAAAGGAAGAAGGAAAGAAAAAGAAAAGAAAAAAGATTAATAAGAAATTCAAAAAAAAATTAAAAATTGTTACATCAGTGTTTGGCCATTGGCTGGTATCCATGTCAGCATTCGACCACTGGCCGGCGTCCATGTCAGCACCGCCCGACCAAAATTAGCTGGATAAACTGAATTGTTATCAATATAAAAATGTTTAATATTAAATTGGTTCAATTGAAAAATTACTAAAACAAAAACAGTAGATTTATGACTTTTTTGGTACCTTTTCCCACATTTATGCAAAAGTTTGAGTAATTAATTATAGATCAATCAAAATATGTTGTCTATTACACACCACAATATTTTCAATGAGGGACTTTTCTAGTAACTCATCCGGGCACGTAACAAAGTTTGATAAGATGATAAATGATCTTAAATAACTATATGTATTTTTGATCTTCAAGCTGTTCATATATTTCATAAAAGGAAGCCTCAAAATCTCCTGAGAAAAATTAAAGAAAAAAATATACTGCAACCATAAAAAACTTTAGCGTCACCGACTTGAAATCTCTTTTGAAAAATAAAGGTACGGTGAGAAACCTTGGGAACATTCCAGTTGAAATGCTTGAAAAAGCAAAAAAACAAAGGACGCCCTTGATTTTCAACGTGAACATGGAACACGACACACAATGTGGAAAATGATGGGTGATAGACGAGGACGAGACCGAATGCCGGGTTGCGCAAAAAGACGAGCTCTCCATTTTCAACTTGAGGAATTGACAAAAAGTGGTCCGGTGATTTGAAGGAAAAGAATGAACAAATATGATGAAAAAGAAAGGTCGGGGGATCCCCACAAGATAAGGGCTCCAGTGAGTTCTCCATTTACATCTTTCGCCGACCATCACGGGAGAGCCAGTCGCACACTGGAATTGTTCACAACCGCGCAAAGACACTCTCCCATGTCCCTCCCTTTTTTTCACTGGAATTACGGACTATCCGAATGTTTCGGCTTCACTAATCTCTCCCCAGCTCACATGCATACAAACCAAAGAAAAAGAAAAAAAGAAATGTTCCTCGGAATTGTTCCCGAGAATAAGAAACACTTCTTGTTTCTATTCCAAATCTGTTTCCGGAAACAAAAGTGTAAATAAATGCATTTCTGTTCTTTTTTTGTTATCCGGAACAAAATAACAAAAATTTGTGTTCCGGAGAACAAAAACAAATTTAAACAAACAGCCCCTTACTCGGAATGAAGAGGAATTAATCAACATGGTTGAAGTGGGAATGGGTTGTACTTGATAATCACGTTAAGTGCCGAATACTAAGCTTTTTTGCAATGTCGTTAAGTGCGTTTAATAACCTCTAACTACACAAATCGGTTTATTGCTTTTAGTAAAAAAAATCGATGTGTTACAAAGAACTACTTACTTAATTGGTTAACTGATAAAATATATATCGAAAATCAAAATCTTATCTATTATATCGTCAAAACCTTTCGATAAAGTTCACTATTTCATGTTTAGTAAGAAGCCAAAAAAATTATTACTCAATAATAATCTATTATCAAGCCACTTTTTATTTTTATCATCCAGCACTTAAGGACCTAATAGTTAGTACTTCAATGTTTCAGCACTTAATTTTTTTAGTTCTATCAAATGGGCCCAAAAAAATGAATAAGAGTTGTCGGCTGGTTAATCCATCTTTGACTAGGGTTGGCCATGATTTTTGGGCTCATTATGCTTTTTTTTGGGCCACTGCGTTAATTGTACTTCCATCCTGTCGTTTGGAACGATCTCAATTTTGGAGATTGGACAGAACAAACAAATCGAGATATTGAATTGAATTTCTAGCTAAATACATATCCGATGTTTTGTTTTTGCTCTCTTTTAGACAGATATAAAATTGTTTTCTTCATGTTAGGTGTTAAAAGAAACAAATAAAATAATTACTAAAGGAAATTTTTTATGGTAAACCGAAATGGGAAAGTATCAACTCATAAATCATTAATTTGCATAAAGGATGTACATTAGGTATCAATACACGCTTGATGAAGTGAAAGACTAATTTGGGCAATCGACCAGAGATGTGATTTTAAGCCAAAAATGACATTTATGCATATAGCCCCACCCTTTTCCCTTTATAGAGATTAATTGTTGACAACAAAAGGAATTCAATCTGAGATGAATGTCTCACGTTGTCTAAGGGTCCGTTCGTTTTGCGAAAAATGAGCCATTTCCGGAAAATATTTTCTCAGAAGTTATTTTCTAGGAAAATGACAATATTTTTCGGTGTTTGTTAAAACACGAAAATGTTTCGGAAAATATTTTTCGGTGTTCAGTAAGGAAAATATTTTCCGCTCCCCAGATTGGCGAGTGCGAGCATCAAGCTCAAGGCTCGCTAGATCGATGAGCGCGAGTTTAAGATCGACGAGTTTGAGGTTCACTTGGTCTGATGACTAGCCAAGAAAGAAGAAAATGGGGGAAAAAAAGGAAAGAAAAAGGAAATTAAAAATAATTTGAATTAAAAAAAGAAAAAGAAAATTAAAAAATAATTCGAATGAAAAAAGAAAAGAAAAGAAAAAAAATAAAGGGGAGGAGGAAGTCAAGATTTGTAGAGGTGTAAGATAAGAGAGATCAAGTGATGAAAATGTTTTTCATTTTTCAAAAGTGGAAAACATTTTCCCCTACTTTATAAAACTTTTTTATTTTGATGAAAAATATTTTCCTTAATAAATTCATTTTCCGTGAAACGAATGCCGAAAAATCCGGAAAATGTTTTCTCGGAAATTATTTTCCGCAAAACGAACGGGCCCCAAAGTGTGCACATGCAAAGTTGTATACAACTCGATTCCATGATTATAAGAGTCAAGTACTCTTTCCGGACTAGTATGTTGCGCTATATATAATTCGTTGCCTGTCTCGTGAGTTTTCTCTCATTGATTCTCTAAACTTTGTGTCTAGCTCATCGATTTGTTTTACTTATTTATAAAAAAGTCATCTTTAAGCAGGGACGAAGTCCCACTTCACCTAAGCTTGCACATGTGAAGTCATATACGATCTGATTCTGTGGTTCTATGAGTTGCATACTATTTTGAAGCTTGTACATCGAGCTCTATTAGATCATTTGAAATATGTCATACGCCCATTTCTTAATTCATATTTAATGGCTAAGTTGTTATGTAAATTAGTTAAATTGAGTAAATGAATTATAAATGTATTTACAATGGTAAATCTCAAAATAATAAGGATGTTAAATAGGTTCACAATTTACTTAAACTCAAATAACTTATATATCTCTTTTTTCTTTGTGTTTTGCTCTGTCTCATGCTTTCTCGTTTTGCATTCTAACCTCAATTTGGGTATGTGTTTTTCTAGATTGAGTTAACTATGGAAGTGTTTTAATAATATAGGTCACGTGGGATATGAGTTAAGTTCAAGTTAACACATTTATACTGCATGGAAATCAAGGAGTTAAATGAGTCAATTTGCGTTGGGCCATTTTTCGAATTGACTTAACTGACCCATTTGATGAACTAGGCTCTATATACTTTGTAGTAGAAATTCTCACTTCTTCTTATTAGGCTTGCGCCCAGCTCAAGTGGCCTAATGATGATATGGCCCGTAAGGACGAAGACTTACTTATAGTATGGGCTTCCCATAAAACGTAATTAGGGTTGGGATCTTGTCCACTCTTTTAGGGCGCGCATGACAACCATTCTGTTTCAGAAATAGTTTTTGGAACAGAAATAGATTTTTTATTTTTATTTTTAAAAAATAACCGTTTAATAAAATAACCGTTAAAAATAGACAATACACAAAATTTCTTCCTTTCGGATGGTGGCAGACTGGCGGATAGCGGTGAGGCGGCGGCGGCTGGCGACCGGTGACGACGAACGGCGATCGGCGGCGGTAGCCGACGGCGGTGGGGGTCGGCGAGCGGTTGGCGACTAACGGACGGTGGTTGGCGCCAACGGATGAAGGATCGGTTGACGAATGATAAGAAAAAATTTTATTTCTCATTTTTGTTCCAAAAATAGAAAAGTAAAAAATTTCTACTTCGATTTCTATTCCAAATCTATTTCTGGAATGAAATCTATTTCAAAAAAAAAATGGAATAAGTTTATCAAACCAGTTTATTTGAAATAGCCCTGGAATTGAAAAATTATTTTGAAAAGAAATAGGCAGTTGTCATGCACTCCTTATATTCCACCACGTTCACTTATCATGCCCAATGGTCTTTTCTCAATCCCAATTCCCTCCCATAGGTTTATCAGGTGGATCAAGCAAACGTGAAATTTGGGGTAGCAAGAAATGTTATGTGAAAACGACATATGAAAAAAATCAACTGGTAGAAAATAAGGACTGCACAATTCTAATGTTGAAATTGGTATATCGGTTATGTTATCGATGTATACGGGATTTTTCCTGTTGAGGAAGAAAGTCAGTTCATCTATTCGTGATAATGTCTTCATATGAAGGGAAATACGCATGTCGAAGTGTTCGTATGTTCATGATGATTTGTCACACGCCGCCAATCAATTTTGCCATGTGTTATGGGGTTTTTGTACTTAATTTCAATAACGTCGCAATGTCATAGCTTAGTACCCTCAAAGCCCTCCATTCCATGCTTAATCCAAGATAACGAAGGAAGCTCCTTTCAATTATCTTCTGTTAACTTCCTTTCTTTATTGTATTTTCTTTTCCTCCTTCAACTTCATTTGCCAAACAAAGTAAATTTGCTTCCAAATTCTAAGGAATCAGGTGCGGTCAGTATCATCCCCTCCACCACGTTCTTCCAAATTTTAAGGACTCATACAAATAATTTTCGAACTTTAATTTAATTCATGAAATTTTAATTTATTCAATGTAATCATTCAATTTTAGTTTAATATACAATGTAATACATGAATTTTTAAATTTGCAATGTAGAATGTAGTTTGAGGATTACAAAGAATAAATTTAATTCATGAATCATATTGTGTATTGAGCAAAATTTTAGAGATTATATTGAATAAATTAAAAGTTTAGAGATCAAATTATATATTGAGTCAAAGTCGAGTAAAATATTTGCATCATTTTTGTATCGGAAAATGATAAATTTCAAGGAACGAAGCAATCTAGAGACAGAAAGACGTCGCACTTGGATGTCTCAAAGCTTGCTGGACGCCGATCTACCCCGCTCGGAGCTCGAACGAGAACTTCGGCCTCGCTGTCGTGCTAGGAAGTCTTTTTCGATGTGATTCTGGGAACCCATTTTCTCTACATCCCTTATGATGCTCGCGGAATGCCGCCAAAAGCTCTCTCTACCGTTTCCGCTGACCAAACAGACCCTCGCCACCTTATTGAAAGCATGCTCCTCTCAACCGCACCAGCTCACGCAGATCCATGCGCTCGTCCTGACCTCTGGGCTCTCGGTGAAAAATAGCCTCATCACTCACTTGCTCACCAATCTGGTGATCTTAGGTGACGTTCAGTACGCTCGCAAACTGTTCGATGAAATGCACAAACCAAGAATTTTCTTGTGGAACACCCTGATCCGGGGATATGCGAAGAATGACATTCCCATGGAGTCAGTTTCACTCTACGGAAGGATGAGTTCTCTCGGTGTTCGCCCTGACGGATTTACTTTTCCATTTGTGGTGAAGGCATCCGCCGAGCTGCCCGAGTCCTGGGCCGCTTTGACTATCCATGCCCACGTGATAAAGTATGGGCTTGAGTATAATGCCATGGTGAGAAATGAATTGATGATAATGTACGTGAAGTTTGGGGACATGGGATTGGCTGATTACTTGTTTGAGACTATGATAGAGAGAGATCTAGTGGCTTGGAATTCTTTCATTGCAGCATGCGTGCAGATGGGGTATGCTAGTAAGGCCCTCGCACTGTTCCATCAGATGGGCTTGGCCAGGATCAAGCCTGATGCCGTGACTATTGTCAGTGCCCTATCGGCATGCGGTCAGTTGGGATGTTTAAACATTGGCAATAAGATTTATGGCTCTGCCTTATATGATGGGATGGAGAGCAATATTATTGTTGAAAATGCACGGCTCAACATGTGTATGAAATGTGGTAGTACTCATATGGCAAGAACTTTATTTGATGAAATGCGTCTTAGAAATGTTGTTTCGTGGAGCACGATGATTTTAGGCTACGCAGTTAATGGGAAGAGTGAAGAAGCTTTGGCTCTGTTCTCTAGAATGCAGAACGAAGGGCCAAAACCAAATTATGTCACTTATCTTGGAGTTTTATCTGCTTGTAGCCATGCTGGACTTGTGAGTCAAGGTCGGGCTTATTTTAGCTACATTGTGGATTCAAATGATCAGAATCTTCGGCCTAGAAGAGAGCATTATTCTTGTATGGTCGATATCCTTGGCCGCTCAGGACATATTGAGGAGGCTTATAGCTTTATAATGGGTATGCCCATTGAGCCAGATGCAGGAGTTTGGGGTGCTTTGCTGGGTGCCTGTGCAATACACAAGAATGTTAAAGTGGGTCAGGTTGTGGCCGATAAGCTTTTTGAGTTAGCAGCTGATATTGCTTCAGATCATGTTCTATTATCTAACATGTATGCTTCTGCTGGGAGGTGGGACTCTGTTGAGAAAGTGAGACTAAGGATGAGAAAGAAGTGCATCAAGAAGGTAGCTGCATATAGCTCTATTGAGTTAAACAGTGAAGTACATGTTTTTTACACTGGAGATAATTCCCATCCACAGTCGTCAAGCATATATCAGAAGTTGGAGGACTTGTATATGCAAATTGGGAGTTTGGGTTACATCTCAGAAGTTGGTTCTGTTCACCATGATGTGGAAATGGAGGAGAAGGAAGCCATGCTGCGTGTTCACAGTGAAAAGCTTGCTGCTGCATTCGGTCTAATTAATGTAGAACCTGAATCCCCAATTAGGATCATAAAGAATCTGAGGACTTGTGATGACTGCCATAATTTCTTTAAGTTTATTTCAAGAATTAGCATGAGGGAGATTATCATGAGAGATAAGAGCAGATTCCATCATTTTAGGAATGGTACATGTTCCTGCAAGGACTTCTGGTGATTACCGGAGAGAGCAGATTAATTTTGTAAAATGTCTAGGCTTTCATTTATTAATGGCCCAGGGACTTGCTGCTTTTGGGTTGGGAGGAAGTTTTCTCAATGTATCAATATCTCAAAGTTGACAGAAATTTAACACAGAATAACTAATTGTAGTTCTGGATTTTCTAGTAAAAATGCAAAATGTCAATTGTAAATTGCGTATCAAAATAGAGAAAATTATAGAATGATGGACATGGCTTTCCATTTACCTTATGATTTTTCTTATTAAAATAAATGAGGTTAAATGGCTGTCAAGTTGAAAAATGTAAAAAAAGTTAGACAAAAAGTTGGCTCCATAAGAAAATATTAGGAATTTTTTTTTCTGATTGGTTATTGCAATGGCTAGATTATAATTTGCTTTTGCGTCCTCGAGCATGAAATTTATTCTTATATATACCATTCTGGATCTCGGTGCATTTTGCTAATTAAACTTGAAATATTTTCTAGGCTCTGGGAGCAGCAAGGTAGAATTGAGGTGTCAGTGTGAAAATGGTATATATGTTTGCCAAATGATGAAATGTTTTGATTGGACGTTGAAGAATGGACCTTGGTATATAACAGCTTAGGATTATGTCTAAATAGACTTCTACCCTCCAAACAGTCCAATCCTTGAAGATCTGTATGTGGTTTACACCTTCCTGGATTTGATTGAAGAAAGTTCAATGGAGCTTATGACTAAAACTGGAGTAGCTATTTCCAGTTGCTATAGATGTTGGACTAAGAAAGTGGATACTGCAACTCTTTGTGCTGGATTTGATGTTAGATTAGGTTTTGTTAGATTAGAAAATGTGGATCCAGGAGCAGAGCTTGGAATCTCAAATAACACTCCTGATATTATAAATTCTTCTGACTGTCACCAGGATGAAGCGTTTCCTGATGAGGTTGCAGTTAGGAACAAAATTTGATGTTCTTTCTGAAGATTGTTTCATTCTTTTTGTCGGAAGTGAGTGTAAATTATCAGCTGCAAACTGTGCTGTTGACCAGTTATTTCTAAGGTAGCCACTTTATCTGCAGGGCATGCCTCATGAAAGAAATCTTGTGGGCAGCTGTTGAGGCTAATTTGCACTGGAAAAATGTTCTCCGAAATCACAATAGAAAGACAATTGAAGGAGTTTATGTCAGTTTCATCATCGATTATATTTTTCTTGTCTAAGATATCTTAATGGTTGTTGTCCAGTTCTTAGTGGGGAATATAAGAGGTATTAACAAGCCGTGTAGGCGTGTAGAAGTTAAAAACCTGTGAGTACTTTCTTGCATTTCGTTGTTTGCTTTACTTGATACTAAAGGGCATGAAACAAATATGGATGGGAATGCAATAATAGATGGTTTTCTGGATGGAGTTACTTGCCACAGTCATCAAGTTATCAGCTTTGTGGAACTGGTTATTTTGAAACTCTCCCTGTATTTAGTCTCTCTGATGCATAATATGTTCATTGCAATAAAAAAAATGTCATTCTTCTCCTACTCTGTGCATGCACTGAACTTTTGTGATGAGAGCGCCTCTTTGTGGGGCGAGTTGAACATTATTGTCAGATTCTGTTCTTGATTCTCGTTGGATGATTGCTGGAGACTACAACACTATCAGAAGTTCTCAGGAAGGAATAATGGGTTGGGATGTTATTTTCCGGATATTTCTTCATTTCAGCAGATTCTTGATGCAGTTGATCTGAATGGTGTCATTTAGTTGGCACGCTTTTTAGCTTGGAAGATCTGAGGGCTGGGTTACTTAGAAGATTGTTTCTATGAAGGAAAGATTCATATGTGATTATCTTGAGGATTCAACATCAGATATGAATTCCCGGTTCTTCTAAGCTCATCAAATACGGAAAGAGACTCAGCAGCAGATTTTTGTGAGACTGAAGCAAGCAGAAGCATCATTTAACAGGAGGGTCCATGTGACTTGGGTCATGTTAGGTGATGATAATTATAATTTTTTTTTTGGTCAAAGATCATAATAATAATTATTCCAGATCGAATTGGGGAATAAGGGCCTGCCAGGAGGACTAAACAGGCTTTACTCTTGGTTGTTGATTCCAAATTATATACTGCTGTAGGCATTACATATGAAACTCTTTCCATTGGGAACTGGGGATGTTAATTGTTTTGCAGGTACGAATTCTATAAAAAGGTGCGGGATTGTCAACTGTTCTAGTGGCTTAAACTTGTAGATGAATTCGGGGTTCAGCATTAATATATACTTATAAACACTCCCATCACGCCTACCTGGACATTGTCCTCAAATTAAAGCTTCAAAATATATAATGGGGACTCAAGCTTAAGTCCTCCTGGGCTGATACAATGTAATTTTGTGTGGGAGTGCCCACAAGATTACGACTACTAGACATCCTTACGAAGGCATTGGCAAAGGAGACTTCCGATGATAATGTAAACAAGCTGGGCACGAAGGAAGTCAAGGTGCCTGCTTGAGGGGTACATAAAGTTCAAAAGTGATCACAATCAGATTGTGTTATTGTATGAGATTGGATTTTTGGTGTCCTAACTTCCATCTTAAACCAGATTGGTTTAGTTTTGATTTTTGAATGTTTGGCTTTTGTATCGAGGATAGTTACCATCACATCTCTCGCGTGCTTTATACATATGCTATGAAAAATTTAAGCTTTTCACATGGCAATTTGACTTAGTCCAAATTTATAATTTCCGAGCTTCAAATTTTACTTCATATATATCATGTCGTGGATGACTAAAATGCTGCTCCGCGAAAGAAAGTCACGGGATTGTCTTTCCACCCCATGCCAAAGATATTTATGCATGGATCTCACTATCTCATATGACCAAACCAACCAATCACATCTCGAAGGTTCTAGAAACCTGGGCAATTTGACTTGTTCCAAATTTATAATTTCCGAGCTTCAAATTTCACTTCACATAAGTCATGTTGTGGATGACTAAGATGCTGCTCCACGAATCACCGGATTGTCTCTCCACCCCATGCCAAAAATATTTATGCATGGATCTCACTATCTCATATGACCAAACCGACCAATCACATCCCGAAGGTTCTAGGAACCTGAGCCTTCTAAATGGGTTCTTCCCAGAGAAGAAAAGGAGGTTTGTGGAGGAGGCGTTAATCGAACTTCTGTCAACGTCGTTGTCACCTTTCATCACATTGTTTTTCCTGGATTAAACCTAGGACTATGCTGCTGGCTCAAAAAAAAAAAAGAAGAACTATCTGAACCTTTGATGGCTCCCATGTGTCGGCAATCAGACATTGGACAAAAGACAGGCGCTAGGAATTTTATAAGATATATGGCAGATTATTTGGTATCATTAAAATTGAATATTGTGATTCGCATCATCCTGTAAGAGTTTAAACTTTTAGAATAGGTTTAATTAAAAATTCTCCCTTGAGCATAACCGACATTTTAAAGTGGAATATAAAATGTGGACTTAACCATGTCAAACGGGTAGATAAAAGAGCAAGATAGAAACCGGAAAACATGAGCAATAGCAATACGAGAAAAAAGGAGAATTATAATTCTTGATATATGACCTGGAAGTGTTCTTCCCCATCTTGGCCTTCGCATGTCATATTCAAATTGAGTACCTTGACCATTTTTTTTATCCCAAAATTGGAGTGGTGACATTTCTCAATTAACTCACTTGAGATATTATCGACTTTGGCCCATCCTATATCGTTTTGTCCTTTGATATACATTTAGGCACTTTTTCAAAGGTCACTCATTCTAATAGTGCTTTTGACCTAAGTAAGCTTAACTTTGAAATTTCAAAGTAAAACTTATTATTGCATAAAAAGGCATGTCCGTAAATTAATTTCATTTTTGACATACATATTCCAAGCACGCTTTCCTCCTGTTGGGTATGCAATTCAGTTCATGATGGAAAACATTCCTATGATATTTTTATGATTACCGAACTATTTGCGAGTGTTAACATTTACCATGATAAGTTCAGGTAGTGAAATTGTTTACATATCATCAATGATCTTGGTTTGCCAAGGAACTACGCTTTTGACGTATTGGATTTACAAGCAAAATGAGAGTGATGTCTCGTGGTCACTTAGTAGGATTAATAAAGCAAGTATCCTTAGAAGTACTATGGTATTGATAAAGATTGAAGGGTAATTGATCTTAACATCTCATGTCATTCAATCAATATCGTCATTGAATATACTCAACTAGGTCACTCACAATCAGCGCTGGTGATAGTCTGTATCCGATAGTGATATTGATACATTAGGTCTGAGGATAGTGAGATATGCGCTAGAAAGATGATTATTGATGGTATAGAATGTAGCCGTTACAAGACCGGATTTCATAAAAAAAAAAAAAAAAAAAAAAAAACCAGGAAAGCAATAAGGAAAGCAGCTGACAATATTGTTTTGAATAGATGTACTGAGCCCATATCAAGAAACCTAAGACTATAAAAGGAAGCGATTGCAGGAGCAATGTGGATTTGTCCAAGGTCTCCTTCAACGACAACGACTAGTTGGTCATCCTTGAAGATCCTTAACTGGATACGTTGAGGACCTTAGTATATAAGGAGTAGTGAAGTTATGAAAGGTTGAACACATTGAATATCGCGATCTATCACAAATAGAAATTGTATTTGATCTTCTTTTGTATTGCTCTCTATATTGGTTTAGCACTAGAATAATTGATAGTTGAGTGAACAAGTGTAAAAGCAGTGTGCGTATCCTAATAGTGTGATCTATTGATTGAAAGGAACAATATTAGCCAGTTGTAACTTTCTTTGCTGATTATTAGTGGAATCCAACCACTATTAAGACTGTTAGTCTTAGAGTAGACTTGTGCTCGATTACAAAACCTAAACATTGTAAATCATTATGTGATTGTCATTCTTCATTCTAATGTGCTTATCATCATCGCACATGATTCTATTTGAGATATCATCTTGATTGCTAATTGTTTAATATTCTGCAAAAGTTTAAAAAATCATTACTAAACCTATTCACCTCCCTTCTGGGTTGCATCATTAGCCACAACAGTTCATTCCTACCCCGTTCACCATCGCTCGTTGTTGGAGCCCTTTGGCTTCGATGACCACTTCTTACCCTCATCGGATTGGGTCATTACGGTAGTTGTCATGCAGAAAGAGTAAATAAGGCTAGTGATGCAAAAATTGTTTTAAATCCACTTGAATCGATAAAACAAAATGAAATAGTATCAATATGAGCTAACGAAATTCGAATGGGTGCATTGTCGAACACCCAATCCAACTGAACTGATCTAGAGAAGATTAGCATGGCCCTTGTTCAAGTATGACATTTACAAATCGAGAAATAGATTTGAAATAGAAATTCGTTTGGTGACGCAATTTCATTTTTTTTTTTTATCTATGAAACAAATTTTTGGTCTAGAAATAGGTTTGGAATATAAATGAGAATTTAAAAAATTCTAGTTCTTTATTTCTAGAATAGAAATGAATAATAAAAACTATTCTAAATGAGAAATAAAAACTCTTATCATCGCTCGCTCTAGCTACTAATCAGCTGCCCACCTGCCGCCACCCTTCATTTGTCACCGCTAGTTGCTTGCCGGTCATTGTTGTTGATCACCTGCTAGTCATCATCAGCCACTGTCGATGTTTACTATTGCCATCTGAAAGGGAAAAAATTTATGTTTATTATCATACGAATTTCTATTCCAAGAGCAAAAATTTTAGGTTGTTATCAAATGCGTATTTTTTCTCAGAAATTCTTCCACGAAATAAAAATAGAAATATCTATTTCTGCAGTAGAATGGTTATCATTCGTGCCCCAAAAATTAATTGGGTACTCAATTAGATAGATTAATTAAGAAGTTTAAGCCATTAGAGTGTGTCTGATTATTGAATTTTTGTAACGGATAAAATAAATAGGCTAAGGAAAGAGCATTTCTTGATCAAGTAGTTGCTTATTTTATTTCATTCGGTGAATGAACATGAGCATGGGATTGGTAGAGTATAAGTTATGGATATCAAGCCTATGCAATCTTAATGAAAAAATAGATATGAGTAATGTCCATTATTGTAACCCATCTTAATCTAAGGCATGCTTAGGAAAAGTTTCCTCCAATTACAGATGAAAGTAAACACGACCCTCCCTAGAAAAAAAACACAACTATGAGACAAAAATATGAAATAGATATACAGATGTAAGCATATAAAGATAAATTCGAAATTCTTCCATATATATATATATATATATTTTAAACTAATAAGATACCTACTAAAAATGAATAAATAAAATTATCTAAGATTGCAAAAAGAGTGTCCTAAATAATAGACGAATGCAAAAGGGACCGCTCAAATTAGAAACCACCAAGAATAGACCGAACTGGCCAGTTGGGTCTGATTCCGGGAGTGTTGGTTTGGTTCCTGATTCCAAAAAGTGGAACTGGTGTTTGGGCGGTCCAGTTCCTAGGTGGAATTAGACTGGACCAACTAAAAATTCTCTTTTTAAAAATTTCTCAAAAAAAAAAAGATTAGTTTTTTTTTTCTTTATAATAGAAGGCACCAAGTAGTGGGAAAAAAAAGTGACTAGTTCTGTCCCATCCAGTTCCTGGTTTTAGGACCAACTAGTCCAGTCCGGTCCTCGATCCCCGATTCCCAATTCTGCCTTAGAACCAAACCAGATTGGGAACTCACCACCTCAACTAAATAATATCATTATTTTGGAAATAATTTGCTCCTGCGTCAGCTTAAGTAAGATTTGGGTCCAATTTTACATGCCAAGGGGATTCACAGCCCTCGTAAGGCAGGGAAAAGCAGAGTAGAATGAAGGCTTGCCAAACTCTAGGACCATACCAAACAAATGCTACTTGCCCTAGTTATGTAGATTGTTGTTGTTTTTTATTTTATTTATAGTTTAAGAAATAAGATAGCCTGAAAAATATGGGTTTGACTTGATAGATTGAACCGACCGAAAAAGCAATAGCCATGGAGATTGCCAATTCATATGTGTTCACATCGAAAATGCCTCCTTTTGTTGCGTATTTTCTGAAAATACTAATCAACTACTGATTTTTATTTTTTTTAAAATAATGGCAATGCAATTCTATACTGGTCCTCCTCCTCCTTTCTTGTTTGTCTTTTTCGTATCTACTCCATATTGACCATCATTTCAAAGCTTGAATCATGTTCATCCTCTGCTTACTACGCAGACTAATAATAAGATCAGAGTCTAAGCGTTGTATCTTGACCATCGGAACCGATTATCTTGAATCACGAATTCTGTCAGGAAAATCATTGTTTTAAAACGGTACACCTTACCCAAAATTTCATCTATTTGTTTGAATTCCCATGAAACCTTTCACATGAAAGAGCTTTCTAATTTATATGGCCTTAGATGGCTGTAGTAACAAAAGGCTATTAGGCTAGCATACCTAGACAAGAATAGATGATATGCCAACAGTGCCAAAATTATGATCTTACACGTTTCTAATTACATGGAGACAAGAGGTGGGGACATTGGGCAAAGTCTGCTATTTAGAGTGGAAGCAGGTTACAAATTTGATTGATTAACTTTGATTTTGTCCTGTGATTTATCAGTTTTGGGTTTCCAAGGGAGATGAGATAGAGATGTGATGAGAATCCCAAAGCCTAGTCTTGCTATACCCATACCTAGTTGAGTTCATTGAAAGTAGTCACTCTCCCACAGAGATGCTAATCAAGGTGTTATTGTCTTTTACTGGAGTTACAGGAGGCATGGTTGGTGGGAGCAGTGATTCTATTTTCACTATTCGGTTAAATATACAACAGAGAAAAGCTTTCCCACAACCATCGTGGCTGATCAGAATTTATAGTCTGATTTAACTGAGAAAGTTTAAATTATTACATAGTGCACTTACATAATTAAATACTGACAATCAGAAGAATCAACTAACTATACTTATGTTGTTAAATTATCATTTGAAGTTACAGTTCACTAAAAACAATGATTAGTTGCTTTATGAATTGAGCTATTATATAGTTTCTAATGATTGATTATCGCATATTAAATATCCTATAATTGTAATTGGTTCATAATCATGTTGTATAACTTACGGTTACTGTAACTTGTATTAATCATACCTTCATGACATTACCTCATAATTCTAAAAGGGGTTCGTAGCCCAAATCTAATTTGGTATACTTGCAACAAATTTACCCCAAACTAATATTTTGACCACAAAAAATCAAAACTGATATATTGGTGATAAATTTACCATCTATTAATTTTCATTAAATTTGATTAATATCACAAAAAAGGCCAAATTGGTATGTTTATGACAAATGGAGAGTAAAACTTCACACTAGTGCACCTGTCAACTGCTACATGCGATCCAACTTAGCATTTCGTTCATAAGATTCATGAAATGGAATAACGCAAAACTAACTAGTAATTTCATGGCCTGTAGAATATAGTAGAGCAAGAATAGCAATGATATAACTATAAATTGATAATTGTCTTATGTACATAAAATTCGTGACCTGTGTGTAATTCATGTCGATTTAGAAATGCTTAGACTTGTTCATGTGCACCCTTTTTAGTTTTAATTATAAGAGTCTTGAAGAGAAAAACTAAAGTCAATGTAGGTCTCGTTTGTTCGTAAAAATGAATATTTAGAAATAAATTATTATCAACAATAAAAACGTTTTATCATACATGAAAATACGGGAAACAAGCCATGCCACCAAATTGCGTGAAACCGAACTCATGCGACACCCCCCGCGAGCCACGCTCCATGCCATATGGCGCGCGGCAAGAGAATTCCCCGTTCAATCGCTGTCTCATGTGTCTGGAAGCCAGAGATAAATTTTGTCTTCAATGGCATGACTGAAGTACCGTGGTGGGCCGCCGGGGCACCATAAAGTCCGGCTCGACAAACAAGGGAAAACCTTAATTTAAAGAGCTCTTGTAACGACGGTCTGCGATCTGATGAAATTAATAAATCGGTAACGACATTTCACGTCGTTTTCAGGGGGCGTCGGGACGAAGAAAAACCGATAAAGCGTGTCGCGTCCTCAGGGGACCGTTTCCAATCATGGGGCTAATTATTGAAATCGATGGTTAGTGCGATCCAAAGATGATCTCTCCACTGCAAAAGTGTTGTATAAATTATATTTAAGGAATGAAGGTGGATCGTGAATCTACCTCGATCTGAATGTGAAGAACAAGATTCCATATTTTTTCTCCTCTCAATCAATTTCAATCTAATAATACTTTTCGTTTATTACAATTGGTGACATTGAAATGGATATTTGAACTAGATCATTTGGTTCTTTCATTCGAGGTAAAGGGTTAATTCATCGTGCTTGGATGGAGCTGGAAATCGAAAGGAGGAAGTTGTTTTCCTTGCGACTAATCTGGAAGGGGTCGTAGTTGAGTTTGGTCAAATTTGGATTTATACTTCTTGAGATGGTGTGACATATTTCGGACACTCTATTGAACTTGTGACGTCACGCTGTTTCCCTATCTCGTGGTAATTGGGTTATTGCACCTTATCACGTAAGCAGAGGCTTTTCAAGTGGCCGACAGAGTTAACTTCGTTACTATTCATGATTACGCTTTCTAAGGTGTAACTCAATATTGAGTCTCAATCAACTCCACCGACTCATTGAGGTTATGAAGAAGGGCTAAATTCCCTAGAAGCCCCAAATTTTAGATTTAATCCCATTTATGTCCCGAACTTTTCTTGTCTTTAAAAAAATCACAAACCTTCACTAGCCTAAATTTGCCGCCATGTTCAAACATTGCCATTAATTTCTTCAAAATTAATAACATTATGGCAAGTTAGAGGTTCATTATCAAAACTTGCATCATCACTAACACCCTCAATTTTGTATGGAACAACGATAGCCTCATCATATTGATATTTCTGGAGAAATCGGTGGCGATTTTTTGGACATGGGGTATTTTTGGGGTTAGAGTAAAAGTTTCCGATTTTTTCTATAAAAAAAAAAGCTTGAGGTAGAATCGGGATTGCAACTAATGTTGGCCGAAAGGAAAAACTACCACATGACTATTGATTTACATAATTGATCGTACTTCAACGAATCAACCACGAGTCATGTGCAATTTAATAGCAATGGACGCATGTATACAGTTCCGTTTCACGTGCATGACGCCAGACTCCCACGACGTGGTCCTCGAAGTTAATTTGAATAAGCGAGACGTTGTTCAAATAAATAATTTATTGAAGCTAAACTAAGTATTTAACTGGCCGGACGCCTTTTTGTCGATTTGTTCCTTTTTGTCTTACTATTCTTAATGACATCACTGACATTGCCACTTGCCAGAATCCGTGCAATATTGCCACCGCGCGAGTTGTTTCGTGTTCCACCAAACGTACGCCATGAACAACCCAAACTCATTTTGTCACCTCCATTCATTTTGGTGTGCTTTAATTTAAGTATAGATTGCAATATTTGTTTCATAAAAAATGAATGATTTAAAAAATATTTTTCAAAAAATACCGACTTGTTTCACTTACAAAAATGAAAAAAATAAAAAATATTTTCATCGTCTACAAAATTTTTTATAAATAAATTATTGCTGGTAATGAAAAAAATATTTCATTTAATAACTATTTTAAGATATACAAACCGTCTTTTCAAGAGAATATATTTAAATAATTTATTTTTTTGCGAAACAAACGAAACTTAGACATACATTGCAAAAATTTGTGCCATGTCATGAATGATATAATGTGATGGTAATTTGAGGGAGTTTTGTAGATTAAACTAATCACGTCTTTATATATTTAAGTAAATTGAAAATTATCTTAATTGAAGACTCTTTTCCTTTTTCTTCTTTGATCTTATCTTTTAAGATTTACAAAAGTTCAATAAAAGAGAGTAACAATTTAACTCATTGTATTTAGAAACTGAATCGACCTTTCCCTATTTTTGCATTACATTTTTCACTGTTTGTACATCATGCAAGTTCGTAATCACATGTGAGTGTTTTTTTCCTATAGCGCTTTAAACACGCAAAGATCCATTTTAGGGACATAAACCTAGGGTTCTTTTCCATCAAAGTAAGTGTAATTTTGGCTTTATTTAAATGGGCAAAGACACACGTTAACAATATGGGCCAAAGAAGAAAGTAAGAATAAAAAAGATAAAAAAAACAAGAAAGGATATTGTCTTTTGACATCTAGCACCAAGTCAGGTATATTTAGAAAAGAAAAGAGGAGAAAAATAAAAAGTAAGAGTAAGGGTGAGCATGGTTTTAGGGTGGAACTAAAAACTTGAGAATCAAATTCCTAGATATACAGGGTAGGTTTTGGATTTCAAAAATTGGGGAACCTATTTTGATTGGTAGGCTCTAGGTTCTAAGGATGGTGAACCTGGAATCTGGAACCTAGAGTTTGTCACAAGTTTTTATGTTTTTCTTGGTTTATATTTTTGTGCGATTCTATGGTATTCAATGACGTTCAATGATGAGTGTATAATCTGAAACCATTAGTCTGAATTTCCATAACAAGATCGAGGCTTCTACTTTATTAATATTTTATATTTTTCATGTATTTAAATATAAGTTATGATCAGTAAATTATAACATCAAGTGGTGGCCATTAAATATGATAATTTACCGCAATCGTTCAATTAATAATATGGATGGAACTTGGGTAGACTTTGGAAAAAACCCTACAACCTATAATATGATAAGTTCTAGATTCCAAGATATACGGGATAAGTTCCAGATTCCAAAAAATGGGTAACATGTTTTAATGGGTAGATTTCAGGTTCTAAATGAAACTTGTACGGAACCTGAAATTGCTTACCCCTAAATAAGAGGTCAAGACAATTACAAAGAAGCAATAAAAAAAAAAAAAAATAGAGAAAGAGAAGAACAAATTGTTCTTCACCCATGTAAAAATTACGATTGTAGGCTAAGTCTATTTAATACTTTTTCTCACTTTGGTGAGCTTAGATTGTTGAGAGAATCCTTATGATGTAATCAAAGATTACTAATATGTGTATTTAATTGTGCAAAATGAACAAGTTTTGTATACACAAAGCATATGCATATAGTGTTAACAACAGAAATCTAAAACATGTTTGACCCTGCAGAAGGAGAACAAGCTAAGCTTTTTGATGGGAAATGTGTCGAGTCTGTAAAGACCTTTGTAAAAGAAGAACCATCCGCACAGATCTTAAGGACGTCAATGTGCTTAGAAGAGCCATCTTGCAAAAGGTGACTAGACCGTAGCATAAGATTTTATGAAAAGTCGAGAGGACCATTTTTGTAGAAGTAGTACATGCTATAGACAAAGTGGATAGTTCTAGGGATGGGCATATGGGACCAACCGGACTGGAAATTGTCCAGACTAGATCGGACTAGTCGGTTTGATCTAGTTTTCGAGGGCATTGGTTCGGTTTTTGGTACCATAAAAATGGAACCAATGATTTTCAATATAGTTCCCGGTTCTGGAGGAGAGGAACTGGATTGGATCGGACTGACTTTTTTTTAAAAAAATAAAACATATTTCTTAATTTCTTAAAAATAGCAATAAATCCTAAAATTGTAATAACTATGGATTTTTTTTATTATAAATTATATATATATATATATATATATATATATATATATATTTATATATATTTGACTATGAACGGAATTAGACCGGACCGTTTGGTTCGATCCGATTCCCAATCCTAGGATCATCTGGTCCGGTCCCCAATTCCAAAAAAATGGGAATTGGTCCTCCCTATTGGACTAGCTCGAGAATCGATCACCCATATATGCCTTTACAAATCTTAGTGGAAACTAGCTCTTTCTTAATTTGAACTGGACTCAAGTTTGTTATTACAACTATCTTTGAGTTTTGCTGCTAAAAGTAATTTGTAGCAAAACAAATCTATTTTTCCATTTCTAGATAAGCAAAAGATATGTCAAGTAAATTATAGAAGCAAAGTGTCCTACTTTTTGAATCGACCTTTAATGTTCCGTATGAGCACGTTTCGATGGTCAAAGGATGGCTAGTTGATCGGATAAAGCTTTTATGACTATTTTGAAAATCGAAAGTCTTTAAAAACTTGGTTTAGTGGTATTTAATAAGCTCTCTCTTCGTTGCATTTGTCTTGCTTTCTTTTGTGCAAAATTAAGTGATTTTTATATTATAAATCTCCTTAGAGGGTATGAATATATGCAATCTGAAGGGAGAGTGATATAGTGTTTTGAGAGGTGCTCGAATTTGTAGAAGTAACTCCTGAAGCTTTTGGTTGAAGCATTTTGCACAAACCATAATATTTCAAGAAGTACATAGTAAATTCCGGTCTCATTGGACTGTAAGAGTTGGGAGAGAGAGTAGGTCAAGTGGAAGGCCAATCACTATAAATTTGATTCACATTTCTTCTATTCTTTAAACAGTTCCAGTATTTGTTTGATAGAAAATTGTGATTATGCAAAAATATATACGTTTCTATAGCGCCAGTTCACCTTCTATAATGTCCATCATGTATTCGGGAAAAAATTTCTAAGTTTTTCTAAACAACCAAATCACTTAGTGGTCCTGCCTAATTCAATTCATAGGTTACTGAGAGGAAACCATGCTTGCACATATCCACCCGTGATTGGCAAAAACTTCCACAACTATGCAAGTCATCGCGGCCTAACACAGATTGTGTCGAATAGGTTATGGATGCAAGGATATCAATCTTGGACCCTTTTTCATTATCAATGTCATTCATGACAGTGCATATTATTCACGCTCGATGAATTAATTCTGTTCATAGAAAGCACATTAATCATATGTCATTAAAGTCAAGTTGGCAATAGGTTTCCCTCGAATGAATGAATTGCGCTGTTAGAAGTTTCTCAAACGATCGTACTTTGTACTATTGTGTCCCGAATTGTTGCCTACTCCATCGTTACATGACTAATTGTTTTAGCTTTTACAAAATAACAAAACGTTACAATGTAATATGTATGCATCGGCGTTTCGTTTTTGTCAGTAACACACACATATAAATGGGTAAACTCAACTGAGCAATAAGCTAGCTCAGAGAGTCAGTGATATAATTTCTTTTCCCAATATAGGTAATTCATCATATTACGGTCAGGCATGAAAACGTTTGCATGCATGGAGTTTGAAAACTTGCACTTCTCTTCTGTCGTATGGCAGATTAGGAGTTGGCTGACGAACTTTATTAGTAAAATTTCTCATTATTGTCTCCTAATGTGCCTATAGAAATATTGTTATGAACATCTTCAACTCAGTAATTTGATCAATTGATAAAAGTATTAAACTCTCATTAACAAGTGTATAAAAGCAATAATTTTTCAAATTAGTTAGTTTTCTTCAGCTGATTTTCTTTAATTGTTCTTGGAATACTCTACAAGTCCCACGAATTGGTTAAGTTCATATTTTTTAGTTATGTGGGTGGTCTTGATCCAACACAGTTTGTTAAAGGATTATTGTCTCCACACGATGGTGCGAACATAATTTTCACAAATTACGTTCCAATTTGGGGTGTAATCAAGCTAATCGAGTTGATACTCTACCAAGCACAAGCTCGCCTTAACTCCCAAATTTACTGCACGAAACACGACTCAAGCTCGAGCTTGAATTTAATAATCTTAAATGTTCTGTGATTCTAAGTATATTGTGTCTATGTTTATGAATATATAATCTTTTTGAAAACAAAAATAATGTAAAGCTCGAATTAGACTCAAAATGAAACGAGTCGTAATCAAGTAGTCTTCACCGACCAAAAAAAAAAAATCAAGTAGTCTTCGAGCGGGGCCCAAGTTACTTGTGAATAGCTTGACTCGGTTTTATTCTTGATCATCACAGAGACATGTAGCAGTTTTATTTTATAGATAGAAAGACTTTTCCTTTTCAAAAACTAATTTTATATTCGGCCAAAAAAAAAATTATATTCATGAAAAAAATGAAAAACAAAATTATTACGTCGGCATAGAAAAATATATCACACGTCTTGTGGTGCAAATAATAACATTCCTTTCTATTGCACGTATATATGTACTATATGAATTTCATCTCATTAATGATTAATATTATTTTTTATTTATTAATTAAGAGTGCATTAATTCAGCTCTACTATTGCATATAGCTTTACTATAATAATTTACATCACAGTGTGCCCTTAAAAATACAACATTTTGTTAAGGACAAAGGAAAAGAGCACATATTTATTTCTAAAATTATATTTATTTTAATGTGGTTGCTGAACTTGAATTCTGTGCAATTAACTCTATCAATTTATGGATTTCTTTTTCTTCAATTGAGTCTCTGGATTTCTAATTCTAACAAATTGAGACTAACTCGTTCGTCAATTCAATCAAAAGCGTGACGTGGAAAAACTTGATGTGATTATAGGTATTTCTTTAGCACCAACCAAACTGTAAAAACAATGGCCCCGTGCATTTAACTAAATCGCAATTGTCTTTCATGCTGCTGTGGCATCAATTGTCTCGGCATTAGGCTTTTTTAACTCCAGTTCTTTGAAATTGGCGATGGAAGAACTTGAAAATGTAAACATTCAAGACCATCATAGCATCACGTCGAAGAATCGGTGCAAGCTCATGATCGAACTTCCATTTGTGTTTCCAAGAAATAGTACAACACTTCTGGTGGATTTGATAATATTTTTCACGACACATGTACTCGGATAACAAAAGGTCTTGATATATATAATTTTTTTTTTTTTTAGAATTATTCGAAGCACCTTATAAATGTGTTCAAGCGGATGTCGGCATTTGGCTAGCGAAATCTTCAATACCAAGCAAGCTGTATCCAAAACACATAGGTTAGGGAAAAAAAAACACTACATAAGATCAAGACCTTTTTAATGCACGTATATATGTACCATTTGAATTTCATCTCAACAATGATTCATATTAAATTTTTTTATTTATTAAAAGTGCATTAATTCAGCTCTACCGTTGCATATAGTTTTACATCACAGTGTGCCCTTAAAAATACAACATTTCGTTAAAAGCATAGGGAAAAATACACATTCATTTCTAAAAATATATATATATAAAATATATATATATATATATATTTTAATGTTGTCCTTGAATTGTATTATGTGCAATTAACTCCTTCAACTTATGGATCCTTTTTATCAATTGAGTCTCTTGATTTCTAATTCCAACAAGCTGAGGCTAGCTTGTTTGTTGATTCCAATTAAAAGGATGATATGGAAAAACTCGATACCGTTATAGGTAATTTCTTTTGCTTCGACCAAACTATAAGAACAATGACCCTATGCATTTAAGTAGATTGCCATAGGTTTTCATGCTCGTGGCGGTATCGATTGTCTCAGCATGAGGCTTGTAACTTTGGTTCTTTGAAATTGGCGATGGAAGAACTTAAAAATGTAAAAATACTAGAACTTCATTGAATAAGTTGCAAGTTCGAGAACCACATCGAAGAATCGACGCAGGCTCATGATCAAATGTCCTTTCATGTTTTCAAGAAGAGTTAATATCATGAAAAACCTAAAACTGATATACATGTGATAAATTTACCATTAATTAGTTTCTATCAAAATTTTATCCTCAAATTGCTAAATTAAATGACACATGATAGTTAATGAATATACGCGTTTGGAGTTTTCTCGTCCGTTTGCCATAGGGTCACTAGTTTGTGATTTTCATAGTATTAATCCAATTTATTAGAAACTAAATGAGGGTAAATTTGTCACGATTCTATCAAATTTGGGTTTTTGATGGTAAACAAAATTAGTTTTGAGTATATTTGTCACATATGTACTAATGTAGAGTTTTTCGTGGTAAAAAGTTTACTTTTAAATAAATATATATGGGTGTATTAGTTTAAGGTTTTTCATTATATTAACCTTTTTGAGAAATAGCTTAACCTTTGTGGTGGATTCGATCATGTTTTTCACGACGTGTGTACTTCAACAATGAAAGGTCTCAAAATATATAAAATTTAATTCTCTTTTTTTTAGGATGATTCGAATCACACCATAAATTGTAGTTTCGCAGGTGTTCAAGGGGACGTCGACCGACCCAAAAAAAGGGGGTTGGCGGGGGGGGGTTGTGGACGTCGGCGTTGGGCTAGCGAAATCTTCAATACCAAGCAAGCTGTATCCAAAACACATAGGTTAGGAAAAAAAAAAACTCTAAATAAGATTATGACCTCGTCAAAGGAACCACCTTATTCTTGCGCATTAAATGAAAATAAACGAAAAGGTGATTGATTTTTATGGGAATCTCCTGGCTTCATTTAAATTTCGCGAGCGTTCAATGGTCCCCCGAATTCCGAATAAGTCAAAGCCAGAGCCCGACTCTTCCTCTTTCCCTCCTCCCTTTCTCTCTCTCTCTCTCTACACGCATCGCCTTCTTCTTCTCACTTACCTCGCCGTCACGTTCGGCCCCAAGCACACGCCTCGCTAACGATCACCCCATCTCCACCAGATCGATCTTCGCACCAAACTTCCTACCTCGGTTCTCTCTCGTCGCGTTTCAGTTCGAACCCATCATCGAAAGGACAGGAAAAATCGATACTTCGAGCTGCCTGTTGATCTGCAATGGCGGTCGCGACGGCGACGGCGGCGGCGGGGGTGCCGGTGGCCGTGGGGGCGCTGAGCTACCGCTTCGTGCCGAAAAGGGTCTGCTTCTCCTTCGCGGCCTACGCCAAGAGCGTCATCTACCACCTCGCCTCCTGCGACATCCCCGTCCTCGAAGGGCTCACGGAGGCCGAGTTCGACTGCCTGGAGTCCGCCTTCTCCTTCGCCTTCCCGCCCGACCTCCGGGAGATCCTCCAGGAAGGCCTCCCCGTCGGCCCCGGGTTCGTCAACTGGCGGTCGTCGTCCCCGCAGCAGCTCCGGATTCTCGCGTGCCTCCCCGGCCGGTGCCTGATCAAGGAGGTGTCGCGGAGCGACTTCTGGTGCGACGCGTGGGGCGAGAGGCCGAGCGGTCGCGACCGGGCGGTCGAGTTGGCGGAGCGGTTTTTGGAGGATGCGCCGGCTCTGGTGCCGATTTACCGGAACTGCTATGTACCGGCGTCGCCGAACGCCGCCGGCAACCCGGTGTTCTACATTGACGGCGGGGACGTCCGCGTGCTGAGCTTCGACCTCGCCGGATTCTTCCAGGAGTTCGAGTGGTTGCGAATCGGCGTCTTCCGGCCGGCCGGGAAGGTGCCGCCGATGATCGGCACGCCGGCGTGGGCCGCGACGGCGCCGCGGAGGATCGAGTTCTGGAGCGACGTGGCGGAGAGAGGTGGGAGGAGGGGGCCGGCGCCGGCGCCGGAGCCGGCGCGGGGGAGCACAGGTGGGTGGTGGTGCGGCGGCGGCGGCGGAGCCAAGCTCGGGGCGTGCTTGGAAGACGCGTTCTGGAGGCTGAGGGACGGAGGGTGGAGGGAGGAGGAGGTGAGGGAGATGATGGGGATGGACGGCTGCGATGGGATGGTGAAGGTCGCTGGCGACGTGGCGAGATCCGACGGAGGCGTCGCTCGGCACGTGAGAGCCTGGAACTTGGAGTTATTGCGTGCGGGATGGAGCAGGGAGGATGTGGTGGATTCGCTTGGGATCAACGTCGACGAAGAGCGCGAGGTCGGCGTCTGCGATCCTGATGATCGGGGCTAACATTGGGAGCACCCGAAAACGACGTCGCGAGTCGGAGAGCATTTTTATGTTCAGCTGTAATAAGATCAGGAGCGAACTCCTCATTTTGCGAATTTTGTGCTTTATACTCATACATACAATTCTACAGATTTTAGGTAGGGATTGTTAATTGTTATCATGTAAATCTTCTGCTTAGTTGTAAATACAAAACGTGTGGGAGAGATCATGATGTGGATGATCATGAGCAAATACATGTTACTTGTTCAGGCATATATGATTTAAAAAAGTCTTTGAGTTCATTGCATGATAATACGTTGTGCTAGGGGAATATACCGATGTAGGAAACACCCGCAAGGAAAAGCATCTAGTACTCTTATGAGTTTGGAGATTAGGAATGGAGGCCACCTTGAACTCAGGCCTAACCTCTTGGGACTCATCCTTGCTCGTCGAGGTCCTGGGCGCTCGGGACCGAGGTCTAGGCTCAAGGACCTCAAGTAGTTGGGTTGACGACTTGAGTATGAGAGTTGGAATTACTCGAGGTTGGGCATCTAAATCTTCATTAGGATTTTATCTTGCCTCCTTAGGTATGATAGTATTAGCGAAACCTGTTGTACCGTTTTCTTTATTTAAGGATTTTGAAGTGTAGGATTCGTTAATTTCTGTTAATTCGTGCTTGCATTTAAGAAGGATAAGGTTTTTCGATCTGCCATGTGATGTTCCTTCGTTAGGTATTGTCTAAACATATGATTCGTCAATCCCTATTTGTGTTGGAAATTGCAGGATTAGTTAATTAGAAAGGATTATTTGGGCACGGAATTTGCAAATTCCTACTTGCGTTCAGAAATGGCAGGATCGGTCATTCCATCATGTCACTTTCCGTCACATGGGGCATGGGATTCGTCAAAGCCCCGTCCGCGTTTAAGAAAAACAAGAGTCGTTAACCCCTTGTCGGGTTTTACTTCATCTTCGAAGCTTAATCAGACCGTCATTGCAATAAAATTGTAGAGGAAAACAAACGAGGAAATCCCCCTCGACTACTACATATAATAAACAATTCCTTAAAATTCACAAATTTTCTCATCTTTTTATAATTGCTTGAAAGATTGCGACCACTCATAGTGTGTGAAGGGGACAGCCATATTAGCCACCACCTTATGTTATGGGTTGAGCGAGCTTATGGGATTGAAATTCCTTAAAGTTTTATCTATTTTGTGAGAAATAAATGATTTGGACGATCATTAGAAATTCACGAATTAGAGATGTTGTAATATACTCTTTCCCATAACTTCTCATACCAGACCAACCCACTAAAATGCAAATAGGGATCAGAAATGTGGTCAATATCACGAAGAATAAAGAGATACCGTCTATACCCAAATAAAAATGGATGTTTTCATATCTATCAACAAATCCATTCGGTAGAAATGCAGTGAGGCGATTGACCAAAGACCCAGCTTATGAACTGGAAGGACAAGTTATGCTTCTCCGGCTGTTGCTGAACCTTTTAGTTAGATCTAATGAAAGAATGGTGGCATACAGGCTTCCTCTTTTGACTTTTTCCCCGTCAAAACAAAAAAAATAAGCCTTTGGGGACTTTCCCTGTGCCTAGAATAGGAAGCGTTTCAAATAAACCAGCACCCCTTCCCTCCCGCAAAATTCCCTGAATGGTTGTTGTCTCTATTCCCCCCGACTGGGGAAGAAAGGCTTGTTCAATGCCCACTTGGTTTAGAGTTGTCGAAATCAAAGTCTGACTAACTGATTGAAGAGTTTGTTCTTCCTTCCCTCCTTCAGCCCTTGTTTTGGTAAAAATAATCGTTTGTTTTGTATGACATAATTAGTCAGCATAACATTTTCATTAGTGATAATTGTTTTTGTCTAAACATATTTGCAGACAATAAGATTATTTTCCGTTCTTTCATTTTTATAAGTAATATAGATAATCATTTTTTGGAAAATTTTCTCTAAATCATTCATTTTTCTCAAAAATAAATAGATTAGTGAGCTTTAGGGATTGGCATTCCCCTAGTCTAAGTAAGTCATTGTTATCTACTTGGTGAGTTGTATGGATCGTTATGCCCTTAATTAGTTTGGAGAATGGGCATTCACTTAAGAGAATTTAGAGATCAATATCCCCTCTTAGAATTTAGGGATTGTTATTCCTTGAGTGAGTCTTAGGGATCGTTACCTCCTTAGAGAACTTGAGGAATCGATATTCTCTTGTAAAATTTAGATTCTCTTGCCTAGTTTAGGGATAGGTATTCCTTTTAACAAATTTAGGAATCGGCATACTTTCCGTGAGTCTTGATTATGCTTTGGGAAGGGAGAATTGGGGAATTAAGCATGGGCATTGCATTATGGATATGAAATGAGTGTAGTTGACTTGAGACGAGGATGCTTGATGAACGTGCGGTAGCCGAAATAATATTACTGTTTGGAGAGAGTTCATCTGGCCTTGTCAAGAGTAAATTGACATGAACCTCATTTCAGATGGAAAGATTTGAAAGCAAATTCATTTTTGTTATTGCTTTCACTTTTATTTTACTTAATTAAAAATAAAACAAAAGAAAAAGGAATCTATTAGACCTTTAAATCTATTTTGAAACCCGTAATGGGATAGGTTTCAAGTTTGAAAAAAATGAGATTTCTGCTCTGATGGGTAGATTTTGAGTTTCAGATGGAATTTATAAGACACCTTAAACTACTCACCCCTAGGCACACGCATATTTAGTCTTTGATCATGGTAAATATATTCTTCAATTTATAGATCAATCTTTTTAGGTGTCCACTCTTTGTAAAATTCCTTTTGGGCTACAAACAACAACCAAAGAATGATCAAAGAGATGATTTTGGCAGTAACACGTGACCAAAGCAGTTTAAAAGTCACATCCAATTCAACTACCCCGCTATCAACACCAGATCCAGTTCATTTCTAGTGCGAAGTCAATTTATTATATGTGCCGTGCTCACCATTTCACGATTGGCAAGTGGAGTAAAAAGGATATGAACGTGAGGTCGATTGAAGAAGATATGAGCTGAAATGACAACTTGCTCAACCCCTGCATGATTGATTTTTTTTCTGCAAATGGATGCAATAATAAAGTTTTGTCTCTAGTGAAATTAGGCAACAATTCCTTACACCACTGCATGACGGACTCTTCAATTCTCAGAGGGCTTATTCCCGATTCCTTATACCTCGTTTCTCATGATTTTTCGTTTATTTTTTTTTCAGAAATATACTAAAAATAAACCTCACCTTTCACCTAATAACCACTTACAACCTCTACTTTTAGAAACACCAAAGATATACATGAATTTTACCTTTGGAGACCATTATACACCTGTCATGACCTACCTCCAAGGGTCCTGTTGCGGAAGCAAGCACTTGAACAATAAAACAGACAAAACAATAAAATAAATTGAACACCAAATTATGTGGTTTGGTCAAGTGACTTACATCCACGGGAGGATAGCAATAAATTCCACCATAGGTCAAGCGTTACAATGAAATTTTACGACCATACTCGAGTCACTCAAATATTTTTAGTGTTTCCTAATTCCCAATTACACCCAATAACTTATACAATGTTTAGTACTTTACCTCCTCACGAAATAATCTTTGAATCTTGCAGAGGAATAAGTTACATGTCTAACTTCACTTAGGTGTTTTATAGGACTAAACTAGATGGCTTCCTAAGACCACACCAATTTAAAAAGGGTAATGATGATGCGGTTCATGAATTTTTCTTCTTGGGAAAATTGCCCAATCAATAACAAGAACAAGATGCGATTTTTCAAGAGCGAAAAGAAATCGAAACTCCCAAGAACCAAAGATGATTTCCCTTTTGACAAAGATAACTACAACCAAACAAGGGAAAAGAACAGCAAAATATGCATTCAGATCATCAATCACACAAGCGAGAGAGACAAAAATACAGATTTAGCCAACAAGCACATATTCAAGGGAAGGAAAAAGGACCACCTAAGGACAAGAGGAAAATGGTTGAGCAAATGCGGATCGTATTTCATCACAAGTGCGAGGCCCATCGGCACGATCAAACAGATTCTCAATCGATGCAAACGTCATTGAATGATCAACAAAAAAAGAAAGGAGAAAGAACATAAAGAAGCAGAGAACATGACCGTGGCAATCATGAATCTTCTCATTTTGAGAGGAAATTTAAACCATAAAAGACAGAGGGGACATCAGTTCTACCGTTAAGAAACCAACTTTGCTGGTGTTCTTGAGTTTGATTGTCAACATAGGTTGTTCAAATGCTTTAGATCTCAAGTTCTTTCTTTCTTATGGATGACGACTTCATGTCTTTTCTGTCTAGCCTACCTTCATCTTTATTTTAGCCTTTTATTTCAATTAAGGAATTATAAGACAAATGATCTCTAAGGCTGCCCATGACAACGCTTTTGGCTGGGGAAGAGTTTTTTTTTTTTTTTTTTTTTTCAGAAATAGTTATTTTCTATTTCTATTCCGGGGAACAATTTCTAAGTAAAAGAACCCGTTTGGTAATTACACAAAATTTCTACTTTTGGAATAGAAAAAGAATAGAAATGCGTTTGGTAACGCAACGATTATTTTTTGTATTTATTTGTTTTTTTTTTCTTGCTCACGGATCGCCGACCGCCAACTGCCGCCCCCTGCTGCCCCCCGTCGCCATTGCACGTTTGTCGGCTGGTGACCGGCGACCGGCGACCGGCGGCGGCGGCGGTTGGCAGTGGCGGCGAGCGGTTGGAGGTGGCTGCAGCAAGAGAGAGGAATAAAAGAAAAATAAAAAAGAAAATTAGCTTATTTCTAGAAGTTGTTCTCGGGAACATAAGCAATTTTTTTTTTTTTTTGTTTCTCGTTTCTATTCCAAAACTATTCCCGGGCTAAGTTTTTATTCCGGGGAACAGAAAAATAACTTGGTGTTATCAAACGGGTTTCTGTTCTTTTTTTGTTCCGAGGAACAAAAGAATAGAAATTCAAAGAAACATAAATGTTACCATGCGCTGCCTAAATTTTATCCTAAGGTGCAATGCAATCCCTGAACTTTCAATTTATTTAAAGTAGTCATTGGACTTTTCATGAATGTTCAACTTAGTCTTTGAACTATACAATAATGTTCAATGTTGTCTTTTGACTAAGTTGAATATGTACCAAAAGTCCAATGACCACATTTCACAATTAACTACAATTTAGGGATTATGTTGAACAAATTAAAAGTTCATGAATTATTTATGTCATTTAGTTGGTAAGATTGTCAAAGCATAAAAAATGACATAACTAGTTCCTAAATTTTTAATTTGTTCAATGTGATTCTTGATTTGTAGCCTAATATTCAATGTGGTCTATAGAGTTTTGAAGTATATTTAACCTAGTCCCTGAATTATATGAAAAAAGTTCAATGTTGTTTTTCTATTAATTTAAGTCCAAGGACAACATTTAGGGACAAAATTGAACATATACTAAATGCCTAGGCATCCCTTTATAAAAATTAAAGTGTAGAGACCGCATTGCACATTTGGGTAAAGTTTAGGAATCATTTGTGCCACTATCCCATAATTGAAATGAAAAGCTAAAACAAGGACGAAGGTAGAATAGACAAAAAAGACATGAAGTCATCATCAATAAGAAAGAGAAGAACTTGAGATCGAAGCACTTGAATGACTTATGTTGACAATCAAACTCAAGAACACGACTAAATTTGGTTTCTTGACGGTAAAACTATTGACCCCTCTCTATCTCTTTCGTTTAAATTTTGTGTCGAGTTGAGAAGATTCATGGTTGACATGTTCGTGTTCTCTATTTCTTGATGTTCTATTTTTTTGTTGCTCGTTCATTGATGTTTGTAAGAAATTAAGAATCTGTCTGATCGTGCGGATGCACCTCGACTTGCAGTGAAGTACAATCCAAATTTGCTCGACCATTTTCCTCTTGTTCTTGGGTGGTCCTTTTTCCTTCCCCTGAATTTGTGCTTGCTGGCTAAATCCGTATTTCTGTCACTCTCACTTGTGTGATTGATGATTTAAGTGCGTATTTTGCTGTTCTTTTTTCTTGCCTCGTTGCCGTTATCTCCGTCAAAGGGGAATTCATCTTTGGTTCTTGGGAGTTCCGATTTCTTTTCGCTTTTGAAAAAGTGCAATTTTTTCTCGTTATTGATCTGGCAGAGTAAACTAAGAGCAAAATTTTCTACTTTTGTTGAATTATAGTGAATGATGTGAAGGTTTTTTGTGATGTCAAATGTAATGCTTTAAACTCACAATTAGTTCATGATCTCTGGCTAATAGTTCTAATCAAGTAGAAATGGAGGTTAAGGGAAGTACAAGCTGTTATAGATGGAGAAGGAGAACCTTTTGAATACTCAAATTTGGTTCGAAAAATGTAATGAGCATTGAAGGAGGATTTCAAACTTTATCACAACAAGAAATACAAGTTCAATTGTATAATTTTAGTGGTCCCATTATGACAGTGAAACGATCAAAAGATGCCGATTAGAAAGGCAGAGCCAAAGCTTTACTAATAAGGACTAGTCTTGCTTCTCCAGCTCCACCAGAGCATTTAAAAAGAGTGCTCGGGAATAAAGCCTAATCAAAGCGGGCAAACAAAAAGATCGTGTAACTTGATAGGTGGAGCCACAACGGCTTGTTCCTCTACTGCAGTAGTTCTTTTTCTTCTTCTTCTTTTTTCAGAGGTTGATTCAGCAGCTTCAGTGACCTCCATGGTTAGTCTTTGTATTGCGGGTTCTAATCCTGCAATGGATTCTTGTTGGCTAGTCTCAAGAGGGATAGCTTTGCTCCTGGGTTCCAGGGGTGGCTCCATCTTGATTGTGGATCTAATCAGCTCCATCAAACCTCCCGCCTCCACAGTGAAGCTTCCGGCCATTGCTTCCACAGCAGGACATGAGTAGAAGTGAGCGCTTCAGGTGGATAAGCTTCGACTCTCTCAACTTGGTTTGGACCGTTTGACTATGGCTCCACGTTCTTTACAATCAAAAGCTCGATCATGAGGGCCCAAATCAAGGTCTCCATCTCGCCTTATTAAATTCAATCAACTCCCTCCCCCTTTGTGGGCCTTTGTGAGGGTACGGACCCCTATGAGTGAGCAGAAAATGGAGGAGGAAAGAGGCCCTGGCGAACCTTCATAATTAGTGAACAAGTGTAAGCTTCGCTACCTGACAGTATGGAGTACTGACCACACTGAGGGATAGGCCTTGAAGCGAAGGATTGGAATGAGTGGAATCAATGTGTTCCAATTTCTGGCCTTGCATCGACCATCCAATGGACCATGGACTAGATGGCCACTACTTGAAAGGACTATGTCCAGGGGATCGGTTACTCACAAGACCTTACTTTATTGTTTTAATCACCATTTCGCAATGCACCCACTTGCACACACGTGTGATGGACCATGATTCTTCTATACTTGAATACTCTTGTGAGTGGAGTTTGGGGTTAAGAGTGAGTGATGTAGTGGGGATGATACAACCAGTTCATGAGAGCGGTGTTAGAATGATTGGTACTAGGAGTTCTATGATAAAACGATTATATCTCTAGGAGCTTTGAAGGTAGAGTTAATTTTCTGTGCATAAACTAGTTGGGATGCCACTCTCCTAATAATGCCAATCAATTATTGCGCCTAAAGTGTTCAATGTGTCTTGCTAAATGGACTAGATATCTGACCTAAGTTGGATATGGTACGATATGATGTGAGGATGATATTCGTTGTACTATTTTTAGGAACAACTATAGAAGGAAGGTTAGCTTAGTGCTCTCGGCTCACTAGGTGCCACATAGACTATTTCACGGCCAAGGAACTATCGGTCTATGACAAGTGGTATTAGAGTAGAATTCCTTCAATAAGTGAGTTTGAGTAAGAGAAAACCTATGGTCTACTTGTTCCTACGAGGGCAGATAGTATATCGTTGAGGCAAAACCTGCTTAGACAAAGTGTGGCTCTTGGCCAGCTTTTAAGATGACAACAAGGGCACATGAAAGAACTGATTCCTTACCGAATAGGGAAAACGATACTAGATCAATAGGCGAATCTCAAGATGGGTTTGGTACGACATTTTTAACAGGGGAAGAAACCTCCATTAGTTTGTTGAGATCAAGAAAAGCTTAGTAGGTGAAATAGGATCATGCCAAATAGTGTAGTTGGCTCCAAAAGCCACACTTGTTAGGGAAAGCACAAGCGACCAAGTTGCCTAAACAACTGCAATCAAAAGAAGCTACCAATGGAGTGGCCTGTTCTATTGGGCAAGCGTTTCCATTTGATGTTGATCTAAAGTGGCGCATTGATGGTTGATGAACTATTCAATGTATGACCTAAAGGAGCGTATTAATAGTTGAAGAATAATGCAAGGAATTCACATAATGGCTACGTTTGGGAATGGCATTTACAAAGGTCTTTAGGCGTTCAAAGGCCCTTGGGGCAAAATTGTGGTGTTTGGCAAATTTCTTTTGATTCCCATTGGGCAAATGCTAGGCTTTCACAATGCTGAAAGCCCAAGGTAGCAAGGGGGCTGCATTGGCTTTCTAGCATTCTCGGCAAGCCCACAGTACCTTAAAAAAAAAATATTGTTTTTCCTTTGTTACCCCCAAAATTTTATCAAAATTCCAAATTTGACCATTTGCAGATACAAACCCTAACATCTGCAATTCTTTTCCACTTGACGCCACTATTCTCTTCCCCTCTACTCTTCTCGACTCTCCTTGATATCTTGCTCTAGATTTGGGGAAATCTGTTCCTTCTTTCACCGGCATTTCTACTGCTCGCCCTCGCTTGATCAGCACCCAATCCTTTGGTGCCCTCCCCTCGCTTTGGATTCCTCTCCGCCTGCCTCGATCGTTCCCCTTGGAAGGTCTGGATCTTTGTGGTTCACTACTGTTTGGTCTAGCTTTCTATTTCGTGATGGTGATGAATCCTCTTCTCCTTTTTATTCTCTTCACTTCGTCGCCTTCTTCTTGTAACTGCTGTAGCATGTTGTAGTAGGCAGTAGAAGCTGCGATAGAGGAAAAAGCAGCTCCCTTTTTTCGTTCTTCTTTTTTCATTTTCGCTCCAAGAATGTCTCCACCGCTTGCTCTCTCTAGCTAGAACCCGCCCGTGATTCCGAATCCCATGTCCCTTTGGCCGTGGCTCGTCATGGGTCATTCCTGCTCTTTTGCTCTCCCTCATCGCGGGGTGCTGTCTTTGGAGCAGCATGGGAGCTCGGCGACTTCGGGTTTTGACAAAGGTTCGGGTCTTAGACGGAGGCCGTATGGTTTGCTTTTCCATTGATCGGGTCCGTGTTGTTATTTTTTGCAGGTGCATCGGGTTGGGCTACGGGGCTTCTTGTCTGAAAATCGAGCTTGTTAGCTACTTCTTGCGAGGTATGGGTTTGTGATTAGTGGCGGAAGGCAGAATTTTTCCTTCTCGTTTGGGTGTTTAAATTCTTGTATGTGGGTTTTTGTTGTTACGTTCGTTGTTTCTGAAATTCCAATGATGACGAGTACATCTTGTCGGGCTGTAGTTTTCTTTTTCCCCTGCAAAATTAGGCTAAAAGGTGGAAACTTTCCTAATCGTTTAGAACTTTGATATTTGGCTGGAGAGATTGCTAGTGCCGATGGAAGTGGGTTTTAACATCATGCATGTGGTTTTTGAAACCGAACGGGAAAAAAGAGTGGAAACAAGCACTTTTTTGGCTTATCATAGAGGTTGCTGGACTTGAGTTTTTTAAGTTAGCTCGTGTTTAGTGCTCTATCATGATAAAGAATCTAGTTTGTTTCCCCCTGTATGTGTTGTTCGAACTTTTACTGTTCAATTTGCGGATGCCGTCCTTAAGATTGGTGTTTGTTCGTATGTGCTTGCGTTGATTTGTTATCTTTTAGGGTAGTTTTGGACTACTCATGGTCCATACCTTCACCCTCACTATACCATTGGACTGTGATGCCATTGGCATGCTGATTCCGAAATTGGTGACCCTTGATGTCATCCTTTTATATTCTCGTGCTTTAAAAGAGTTCATTGTTGCATTTGTTAGACATTTTGGATTTTCTTCCATTAGCATATTGCTTTGACTCAGTGTTCTTTGGTTTAAGGAGGTTGCACATATTTGCTATCACACTGCATGAATCATCCTTTCAAACTGAAGTTGACATGCATGGGGTGTAATATACTGTGAAGAGATTTGCATCTCATGAAGATTGTTCCTATACTTGAAAGGATTTATCTTGCTGGATAAGTTAGAAAGCATTTGCTTTTCAATATGATGAAATGAAGTCTAGGACAACGGTACTTGGCTTTATAAGGTACTTTAACATGCTTTACTAGTGGGGAAGATTTGCGCTTTATTGACGTGCTTTATTGACGTGCTCTATTGATGTGCTCTTTTGATGCATAGTCATGCTCAATGGGCTGAGAAATGATTTAGTTTAATGATGTAATAATGGCCAAGAAATGATGCCGATTGATCTGTTGGTGGTGTGCTTCAAAGATGTTTAGCGAATGACAAAGTTATGAATTAACCAAACAATGATTGTGAATCTCATGCCAATATTGTGAGAATTATAGTCATGTGATTACTTTGCTTGATTCGCCTCTCCGTTTCTCTCTTTGCTTAGAATCCAGGCGCTCAACTCTCTCTTCACTCACAACCGAAGTGCTCGCCTCTCTTTGCTCAAAAGGTGTTGGTCGTCCCACCTCGAATCTAGGTTCTTTCACTTTTATTCCTTTTGTTTCTATCATTTTTCCACACTTACATGTTCGTCTTGGTGTGCTCTTTCATGGGTTCATGTGAATTGAATTTTAATTAATCTGCAGTGCCTCTTGCTTTGGAATTGAATCATAGTTAACATCATTTTTTTTTTCATTTTTCAAATATGTTTGTGTTCATTTTGTTGGAAGATGGCAAGTTCATCAAAGGAAAAAGCATATTGGAGCCCTGAAGATGTAGAAACTTTTTGTCGATTGTGCATTGAACAAATTGAAAAAGGTAATCGGCCTGCGAGCAACAAAAAGGATGGATGGACAGTTATAATTAGCAAGTTTGAGGAGTTGAGAGGAAAAAAGTATGATAAAAATTAAATGAAGAGTAAGTGAGATAATTTAAAGGAAGAATGGATTAAATGGAAGCAATTGGTTCAAAAGGAAATGGGACTAGGTTGGGATCCAAGGAAAAAAACCATTGATGCGAGCGATGAATGGTATCAATGGTGGGAGAGAAAAATTCATGTGTTTTATCTCTTTTTTTGTTACTTTTTTTTTTTTTTTGTAAGTTCATCTTTTATGATACAGCTCTTGAAAATTTTTTATTATAACAGGCCAATCCTAAGCTTAAAGTCTTTCGAACGAAAGGCATACATCCGGATGTTGAAGTTTTGTTGAATCAAATGTTTCAGGGTACAGTTGCTACTAGAAGTGTTACCTAGAATCCCGCACAAGGTTTATGCAATAATGAGAATGTTGAGGCCACACAAGCCGATATTGGTGGTTGTGTAGGATCTACTGATGATACTTTAGAGCGTGATGTAGGTGTAATGAATGTCCAACTAACCAAAGTAAGAGCCCTAAAAGAGCGATAGAAAGTTCAACGAAGCAAGCTCGAGGAAAGAGAGGAAAAAAATTGACTGGACCTAATAAGTTAGCCTCGCAAATTGACAAACTTTGTTCAGTTGTTGAAAGTAGGAGCAATGCAATATCGGTTGCAAGGGAGTTTGATCCTTACAAAGAAATTGTGCAAACATTGAAAGCAATACCTGAGATTAAGCAAGACAGAAAATTGTTCTTCTTTTTACACTCTCACATTTTGCTGAAAAGAAATACAACATGCAGATTTTTATAAACTTGGATGACGATGAAGAAAAAGTCGAGTGGCTTAAGTATAAGTTGGAAGAGCATAGTAGTCGTCACTAGGATGCTAGTTACTTGTTTGCGTTCTTTCATATTAATTTATATTGTAATGTGAAACCTATTTTCGATTGGTTATTTGCACTACTTATGAACACTTTTTCTAATTATGTTCTAATGTGAGACATATGTTCTTAGTTTGTGTTCATTTGATTAGATGGAGTTTGCATACATTATGGATGATAATTGTTCCATTGATGGATGATTATTCATCACTTCTCTTACTGTTTTGTTACTTCAAACAGATATGGACGATTATCTTGAAAGACAAATCCATGAAAAAGATGATGAGGAATATTGGCAACTTGTGGAAATTATCAAGCCACAATCGCTTATCAGGTAATATACAATCACAAAAAACCTTGTAGGATATCATCATATACAGGAAATGGATGGTTAGGAGAGTTGATGGGCGAAGATGCTAATCCAATAAGGTGCTATCAAATGTTTAGAATGGATAAGATTGTATTTAATGATTTAATGCATGATTTAGTAACACGCTATAGTCTCGAAGGTACTAGGAATATTGATGTTATAGAAATGCTTAGAATATTTCTTCATATTTTAGGACATGGTATAGGTAATATGTTAACACAATAGGGCTTTCAACGCTCTGGGGAAACCATAAGCATGTACTTTAGCTTAGTATTAGATAAAATATGTGAAATGGGAAAAGATTTGATTCAACCAGCTGATTGGCAATTTAAGGATGTTTCAGAGAAGATTAAGAATAATCGAAGATTTTATCCATATTTTAAGGCATGTTTCGATTATACAATAGGAAGAAAGAACTAAATACAAATTTTGATCATATAATAATGTTTGCGTTTTTGTTTCAGGATTGCATTGGAGCTATTGATGGCACACATATCCCAACGGTGATTCCTACAAAAGATCAAATTCGTTTTATTGGTTGAAAAGGTACACCAACTCAAAATGTCTTAGTGGTGTGTAATTTTAACATGGAATGTATCTATGTTTGGGCTGGTTGGGAGGGACAAGCCCATGATACTTGTATTTTCTATGAAGCCCTAGGGAGAAGTGATGTGCAATTTCCTTATCCTCCTCCAAGTTTGTTAATTAATGGTTTTTATTTATTAATATGTTTTAATATGGTCTATGTTGATTAAATTTACATTATCTTTGTGTAGGTAAATACTATTTAGTAGATGCTAGATATCCAAATCCGACGGGTTATTTGGAACCATACAAAGAAGTTAGATATCATTTGTTAGAATTTCAACAAGGTCTTCCCCCTACAGGTTATCGAGAGGTATTCAATTGTGCTCATTTCTCACTACAATCGGAAATTGAGCGAGCCTTTGGTGTATTGAAGAAGAAGTGGAAGATTTTAAAGTATATGCCAAGTTTTCCGTTTGAAAAGCAAGTAAAAATTGTTGTAGCAGCGATGGCTTTACATAATTATATACGTTGAAAGGCTGTCGATGATAGGGATTTTGCAAGAGTGGATTTGGATCCCAATCATGGATATTTAGTTGATCTTGATAGTACAAATGAGGCGGCTACTTCAAATGATAATTTATTTTCAAACATGGCGCATTTACGTGATCAAATAGTAATAGATTTAGTAAACACTTAAGGACGCTTGTAATTTTCAATGAAAATCTATTTCTTTCTTCGATGCCTATGTAACCATGTTTATTATAATGAAATTATTTTTTTTAATGAGAAAAAGTCAATATTGATGTATTTTTTTTTTACTAATGAATTTATTAATATATCTTTTTTACATTATACCTCATTGCGAAATATAAAAAAAGTCATTGTTTTTATATTCAATTTTAAAAAAAGAAAAATTAAAAAAAGCTTAAATTGATTATGCCAAAGGACTTCCCAAACATGTGTTTACCAAACATCATTTCCCCAAAGTTGCTTCTCAATGCACTTTTCAATTATAATTTACCAAATAGTTTTTGCATTTCATCAAAACCCTTTAAACTAAAGGCCTTTGCATTTCCTTAAAGGCTTTTCCCAAAAGCCTTTCCAAACACACCCAATGAGTTTATATTGTTTTCCTCATAAGGCCATGGTAGGTCAAAACTAGCTATTGTGCGTAAAATGTTATGTTTGTCTTAGTCGATGGACAAGACACCTGAACTTAGCTATACATGGTACAATCTAGTATGATGATGATATTCAATGTACTATTTTTAGGAATGAATATAGAAGGAAGGTTGGCTTGGTATTCTCAATTCACTAGGTGTTGCATAGGCTATTCCACCGCTGAGGAATTGCCGAACAGTGACACACACCTAACCTCTCACATGAACTAATCACCTCAATTCACTCTCTCTTCCCCTCTGTTAGTTGTTTTGCACTTGCTCAAAAGGCAGCCCAAATCCTAATGTTGGTGCCTGTGGTAGTCTTGATCTACTCGAGAGTTCTAGATATATGCAACCACAAGCTGGTAAGCTTGGTATGGTGGTGAACTAGGTAGAAATTTGGGGAAGCTAATTAGGTGTTTGAGAAAAAACCTAGAGAGATGTATTCTATGATAGTCCTAGAGAATTTTTGGAGAGAGAGAGAGGAGGAGGAGGAGGAGGAGGAGGAGAAGAGGAGGTGTTAATTGCATAGTGACAAGTCGATGTGACTTTCCACGGTCTTGGGGAGTGTTAATCAGGGAAAAGTGCCAAAAAAGTCCTAAACCTTTTGTCTTTGTGCCGATTTAGTCTTAAATCTTTTTTTGGTGCTGATTTAGTCCTAAATCTTTTTACGTTGTGCCAATTCAGTAGTTTCCAGCCAATTTTGACCGGATTTTGCTGACTGGACACCAGTCGGCTAACATGACCTGATCGGCGCGACGTTGATAATTTTTAATAATATTTTAATATTTTAGAATTTTTTTTTTTTTTTTTTTTCTTCTTCTCTTCTTCCTTCAGCCGGTCGCCGGACCTCGGCGACGGCCGAGGTGATGGCCGGTGAGGTCGAGGTCGACCTTGCCGGCCACCTTGCTAGTGGCTGCGAGGGTTGGGTGGCGAGGCTTGCCCTCGTCGAATCTAGCGAGGGTCGAGCCTCAGGGTCGAGCCTCACCCATGGTCGGCGAGCCTTGCCCGCTCGGCACGAGGCTGCCCTCAAGGCTTGGGCGGCAAGGGTTGAGCCTCACCCATGGGCGGCGAGGGCGAGCCCCGCCGGATCCGGTGAGGGTGAGCCTCGCCGCCTAGGCCTCGAGGGCGGCCTCGCGGCGGGCGGGCAAGGCTCCCCCTCGCCGCCCGGCGCGAGGCCGCCCTTGCGGCCACTGGTGAGGTGGCTGGCGAGGTCGACCTCGACCTCGCCGGCCGTCGCCTTTGGCTGGTTGCCGAGGTTCGGCAACCGGCTGGAGGAAGAAGAGGAGAAGAAAAAAAAAATAAAAAAAAAAAAAAAAGAAAAAAAAAAAAAAAAAAGGAAAAAAAGAAAAAAAAAGAAAAAAAAAAAAAAAAAAAAAAAATTTAAATATTATTAAAAGTTGTCCACGTTAGCCGGCCGACGTCCAGTTAACAAAATCAGGCCAAAATTGGCAGGAAAGGACTGAATTGGCACAACATAAAAAAGGTTTAGAACTAAATCGGCACCAAAAAAATGTTTAGGACTAAATTGGCACAAATATAAAAGGTTTAGGACTTTTTTGGCACTTTTCCCGTGTTAATCACTTAAGGGTATTCATATAATTTGCTATTGTCATTCAAGTGGTCTATCATTTTTAAAAACATTGATAAAATTGTGGTCGTACTTGTAATTTGTTTTACTATGTGGGTGTCCTGAGATAATTTGTTATTGAGAAGTCAAAAACTTTATCAAATTTGGCAACGATGCAAAGTGGTCATTTATAAATTACATCTCATGTGAATTTTTATTATTTAGCGCACTAAATAAAGTTGCTGCGAAAGAGTTATAATAATTAGAGCTTAAGTGTGATGGATTTTACCCACTGCTTTGTGCATCGACATACTTAAAGTTAGAATAACATTTGTTGGTCTAGATTTGAGGCTTCTTGAAATCAAACGGTGACACCACAAACAAAGAAATAAAACGAAACCCCATTTGTAAAACAGTTCTTTTTGCAATTGATGAAAATTAAAGCACAGATCCTTTTAAGATTCCTTGTAGGGTCATTTATAACCCTTTTGTTCTGCTTCTTTTTTAAGCTTGGGATACTGATTCGTGGGTAACTTTATGTTTCTTCTTAAAATGGACAAATCAGAGAAAAGAAGCAGCAGTGGTAACGAAAGGATTCCCAACTTGTCTCCAGAGATTGTATCAGAAATGTCATACGAGCCTCCTATCGACATACGCTGCACATGCGTCTGCAAGGCCCGATGCTACCTAACAAAATCTCCCACTTTCATCGAGCAGCTTTTGAGTAGCAACATTTACAAGCAACCGGCTCTTATCCTTGAACCGTTTTGGGCAGAGAATGACTCAACACAACCGTTTCTTTTGGTGGATATCGAGGGACATAGGGTTAGACGGATTCACATTGATCCGCTAAAAGGACTTTCGGCCATGAGCACTTGTCGAGCATTGCTATGTGTAGGTTCTCTGTCAGCTCTTCATCCTGTTTTTGTTTTCAATCCCATAACAAGGGACTACAGAAGCTTAAGTAAATAATAAAACCTTTTTCATAATCATTTTTCTCTGGATATGTGGAAAATATATGATTGTTCCCAAGCTAAAGCCATTCGTGCAATTGAGTGCAGAAAATTCTAATTTTACACATGAGCAATTTTTTTTTTTTTTTTTTTTTTGATTTTTATGCTGAGTGGACTCGTTAACTAAGTCTGTTATGGATTCTCATACAAAGTATTAGCTAGCAATAGACATTAAAAGGATGCCAACTTAGTAATGTTGAGAGGATTATGCCTTCGTCAATTAGATGGAAAACAACATACTCATCATCGAACCTCTTAATACGTATGCTATTACATGGAAAGCCCAATCAAAATTTTCAATCAAAGAGGATTACCAATCAAAGAGGGAGTGGTGCATTATTTTAAGCATAGCTTTGGCCTGTGAAATCTTATAACTGGCCACCTCTTTTCACTATTCTCACAATATCATTTGAATTTGCATTAATTTTGCAGCGCGAGACATGAAGAGCAAAACAACTGGAGCGAAGATGATGATCGAGGATGCCTTCTCCAAATGGCGACCAGGGCTGTTAAAGAAAGCAAGCGAACTATGCACTCTTTGTGCTGTTGAGATGGCCATTATTCTCTTCTATCCTAGCGGCAAGCCTTTCTCCTTTGGACACCCATCTGTGGGTGCGGTCCTAGACAGATGTGAGCATCCACAGAAGGTTTGTCCTTCTGTCACTCAACAGGCTAAAACTAAGGGGACCGAACCTTAGTTGAACTGAACAAACAATACACAGATGTGCTCAAGCGACTGGAAGCAGAAAAGAAACGGGCAAAAGAGCTCCAACATGTTAGGCCTCTGGAAATCCAAACCTTAGCCTGAACAGTTAATGTTATTAAAGAAGGCGCTGGCGGATCTCCAGGAAAAGGTGGACAAGAGAAGGATGGAGCTCTTGGCGTTAGAAGCTTCAACTTCAACTCCTTACGCAAGAGCTACTGATGCCCCTGTCATTAGCCAAATTGATGATAAACACTGTGATCCTCGGGAAGCAAATATTGGCAAGGAGTAGTCAATTTCGGCAGAACTGGGGGAGAGATTGTTGGTCTATCTTAAATTGTATTTTTCATGATTCAGTCAATCTCTCCTCTTAAACCCGAGAGGAGTCTCGAGGATACAATAAGCAATAATTTTTTTTTCTTTAAGTTGCTATTTTTCGATATAGCTTCATGATAGCAATTTTAAAAAATACAACTAGCATTAAAGTAACAAAAATATATAAATTTAGATTAGGCGAATAACGCAAGTTATGTTTCTCATAACCAAGTGCAACGATGCCATATTGGGCTCATTGATATGGGCCTTTAACGTGTGTTTTAATCAATCTATTATATTGGTGACTGTGTGTACTTGAAATTTAGGTACTTAAAGTAGGTTCCTTAATAATCATAAGCAAATAATTTACTTCTTAGTTTCTCCATTTCATAGAAGCAACTAAATATTTTTACTTACACATCAATTGTATCTCTTCTAAGAGGTTATGTCAAAATCACAAGTGTTGACCAAATCGACATGATCCTCCTATTTTGGCTGGAGAAGATTATAGGATATTCTCTTGATTTGGTGTTCTTTCCTTGATCAATTGTTCCCTTATATATTTCCTGTAATTGAACAAATAATTATGAACTTCTATCAATATAAAGGCAGTCCCTCACTCAAAGAATTCATAACAAAGCTTTGAGAGAGGTTCCCGAGGACGTAGGCTTACTTAGCTAAATCTCGTTAAATTGCGTTTGCATTCTGTCTTTAAATTTATCATGATATCAGAGCAGGTTCAAGCCTAACCTGTTATGCTTGTTTTGGTTAATTTTCTAGTTACCTTGTTGTTGTGTTGTCACCATGGAAGAGTATGATGCTGGCAAGAAACGACTGCAACTCCTTCAACCAAAGGCCTTTTGCAAGAATCTCATAGCCAACATCTCACCAACATGCTTATGAAAGAAAGGAATTTCCTTGGTCGCGAACTGTAACCATAGCTCTCGGTGGCCATTCGAAACTCGTTTATATCAATGGTAAAATTGAAGCTCTTCCAGAAGATGATCCCGGATACGAAGAGTGACTTGATAGTGACAACTTAGTCATGTCCTAGATCTTCAACTCCATGGAGCCCCAAATCTACGAGATATTTGGATTCTCCAATTCAGCTCAAGTACCATGGGATGCATTGGTTGGAATGTATGGGCAACTTAGAAATGCCTCTAGAATTTTTGAAATCCATCAAGAATTGGCAAATTCAAGGCAAGAAGAGAATCAATCATTTATCTTGCACCTCGGAAATTTCAAGAGGAGGTGGGACGAGCTTCGACAGTACCGCCCCTACCACTCAATCCGTTGCTGATTATGTTCGCAAAGAGGAGGAAGATCGGATCTTTCAACTTCTGGCTAGCCTTCAACTTGAATACAGTGATCTCAGACGACAGATCCTCATGAGCCCAATCTTGCCGTCCCTCATCGAAGTCTGTGCCACGATCCAGGGAGAGGAAACCAGGCGTCGGGTCATGAATCAAGCATCGGCGACCAAGAAAGGAACTGTTGAGATTTTGGCCTACAGTGTCGTGACCAATAGACTAGCGGAGGTTGTCGCCAGATTTGCCAAGGGAAAGACGAAGAAAACCGGTCGCTTCCACTATGAACATTGTTGCCGTGATGGTCACACCAAGGACCGGTGTTGGGTCCTTCATCCTCACTTGTGGGCTGGCAGAGAAAAGGGGTTAGAAGCAAAATTGGCTGCCCAAAATGACCCAACTAACTCGACTGAGTTCAAGATCAAACCTTGAGAGTCTTGTGAATCAAGTTCAACAACTTTTGCAGGGACAAAGGTCCAACATTAAGGCAATTGGATCCCATTTGCTGAATCGAGCCACATGGTACAAACTTCTGGTAAGGTGTTCTTAACTTAGTGCAAAAATCAGTTTATTATAGACTTGGGTGCCACTGGCCATATGTGTAATTTAGATCAAATGATGGTTAAAATTATTTCCAATGATTATCCTCCTATTACTGTTGCTAATGGAGCATAGGTCCCAACACAAGGAGCAGGAAAATATAAGATGTTGTCTAAGAGTTCTAATACTTTGATCGTACCTGCTTTATCTTCAAATCTGTTGTCTGTTAGTAAGTGTACGAAAGAATGAAATTGCAATGTCATTTTTTTAGCTTCTAAAGTGTTATTTCAGGATTGCATCACCAAAGAGGACAATTGGTGAAGGGAAGCTACAGAATGGACTCTATGTCATAGATTAATATCCTGAGGTGTTGAGTGCAATCTAGAATGCTAAGAAGACATCGGAACTATGGCATAGATGCATAGGTCACCCGTCTGATTAGATTTTGCATACTCTTGATAGATCTTTATCTCATGATTCTAGTTCATGTGATTGTTGTCATTTCGCTAAACAACATAGACTTCATTTTCCTAAGAGTGCACATTTTTCTTCAAGATTATTTGATTTAATTCATTATAATGTGTGGAGTGCTCCCATTGAGGCTTGGGATGGCTATAGATATTTCATCTCTTTTATTGATGAAAAAGTCTTGTGTTGCATGTCTATATTTGCTCAAAACCAAAAGTGGTGTTCTTAATGTTTTTCAGGAATTTTGTGCTATGATACATAATCAATTTAAGACTAACATGAAAGTGTTGTGCACGGATAATGGGACAGAATACACCAATAAAGCATTTTAAGCTATTTGCGCAACTTGGGTATTATTCATCAAACTTCATGTGTTGGGACGCCCTAACAGAATGGCATAGTAGAAAGAAAAAATCATCATCTTCTGGAAGTTACCTGGGCCTTACCTTTTTCAGGGAATATGCCAAAAGCATATTGGAGTGATAATGTTCTCACCAATTGCTATATTATCAATTGGCTTCCTAGCGGAGTACTTGAATGCAAGATTTCGATGGAAATTTAAATGGGAATAAGTTCAATGTCTCACATTTGAGGGTTTTTGGCATTACATGCTATGTTCACTCGAACAATCGATCCACGTGCTCGGAAGTATGTGTTCGTTGGCTATTCTTCAGCTAAAAAGGGATACAAGTGTTACGAGCCCAATACGAAGTGCCTCTATATATCCCGTGATGTTCACTTTGATGAGACTAATATGTATTGCTCATACAGGAGCCAACTTCAGGGGGAGTGCACTGAACTCTCAATAGATTATGGAGAAGTTGCCCCTGTCCCTCTTGCTGCTTCACTTGTGGTACCCACGAATGTACCCACATCAGAAACAAGGGATGGAGGATGATTAGAACATGACACTAAGCTACAACAAAATTTAGAGCCAATGGCTGAAACTCACTTTGAGGAAGAAACCATGATAGAAGAATTTCTTGAAGCACCTTCACCACCAGTTCGCCGATCTATGAGGATTTCTAGGCGCTCCGTTAGACTTTGGGATTTTACTACATATCACATGGTACAGTATCTCATCCAAGACTGTGTCAATTATGACCAAATTTCTCATCAGTTTTGGAGTTTCCTTTTTGCTCTTGAAAGTTCAAAAGAACCCAACAGTTGTGAAGAAGCCAAATATCAATCAATGTGGATTAAAGTTATGAAGGAGGAACTTCGGGCGCTTGATAAAAGTCACATTTGGGATGTGGTGTGATTATCTAATGGAAAGCATCCTGTTGGTTGTCGTTGGATTTACAAGATAAAATACAATAGTGATGACTTAGTCGAAAGGTATAAAGCCCACCTTGTAACTAAAGGCTACACCCAAACCTACAATATTGACTATAAGCAAGCATTTGCTCCAGTTGTAAAGATGAATACGGTTTGTGTTCTTCTGTCCATAGCAATCAATTGTGGATGGTCTCTTTGTCAAATGGACGTGAAAAATGCTTTTCTTCATGGAGACCTTGAAGAAGAAGTGTATATGGATCTTCCCCTGGGTCATGCCTTGCAAAATGAAGAACAGATGATTTGCAAATTAAGGAAGCCCATCTACCGATTTAAGTAGTCTCCTCGATCAGGGTATGACAAGCTTAGTGGTACACTTACATAGTTTTGGTTTGTACGAAGTATGGCTGACTCATCAATGTTTACCAAGTCTAATGAGGGTGGTATTGTAATATTACTCATCTACATTGATGATATTATTATCACCGGAAGCAATGAATCTGGGATTGAGGCTTTCAAGTAGTATATTCGCCGAGAATTTGATATCAAAGATCTTGAAAAACTGAAGATTTCCTAGGGATTGAAGTGGCTAGCTCTCGCAAGGGTTTGTTTCTATCACAGAGAAAGTACATTCTGAACTTGTTAAAAGAAACAAGGAAAATGGGAGTCAAACCGGCAAATGTTCTAATAGATTACAATAGTAAGTTTTCCACCGATAATACTCCCTTTTCAACGTCTCGTAGGCAAGTTGATTTACTTGACTATTGCTCGACTAGATATTGCTTACGTAGTCAGCTAGGTAAGTCAATTCATAATCTGACTCAAGGGCACATGGATTTGGTTGATCGACTGTTGAGGTACTTGAAAGCTACACTAGGAAGGGGTATTTTAATAAAGAACAACGGGCATATAGATATTGTCAGGTATGTAGACGCAAATTGGGCAGGAAGCCCCAGTGACAGGAAGTCTACCATGAGCATCTGCACCTTCGTAGGAGGTAATATTGTTACTTGAAAAAGTAAGAAGCAAAATGTTGTTGCTTGTTCAAGTGTTGAAGCAGAATGTCAAGCAATAGCTACTGTTACTAGTGAAAAAGTTTGGCTACAACTTACCCTCTAGGGTGTAGGGTGCAAACCAAGAATGTCACCTACGAATCTGTTTTGTGATAATCAAGCTGTTGTTTATATCTCCCAAAATTTAGTGTTCCGTGAAAGAACAAAACACATTGAGGTGGACTATCATTTTGTACGGAAAAAAGGTTCAAGACAACACCATTGAAATTCCTTATGTTCAAAGTGAAGATCAATTGGCTGATATTTTCATCAAAGCCCTTGCTAAAGGACCATTTTAGAACATGGTAAATAAGTTGACCTCTGATAATATCTTTGATCCAACTTGAGGGGGGGTGTTGACCAAATTGACAGGATCCTCCTATCTTGGTAGGAGGAGATTAAAAAATATTCTCCTGATTTGGTGTTCGTTCTTTGTTCAATTGTTGTCTTGTATATTCCCTGTAATTCAGCAAATAATTATGAAGCTCTATCAATAAAAAGGCAATCCCTCTCTCAAAGATTTCGTAACAAAATTTTGAGAGATGATTTCCAAGGATGTAGGCTTACTTAGTCCAATCTTGTTAAATTGCGTTTGCGTTCTTTATCTCTAAATTTATCAGTTTTCCTCACGTTAATGTGGTGGTTACTCCTTGAACCACCAATTAACCCCACTGATTTGAAGGGTCGCAGCTTGTTCGAGTAGAACTCAACGCGTGCTCTGATAGAATCAAGAAAATCATTCCTTCCTCCTAGAAAAATCCAACATTTATCCTAACTTCCTATGGAAGGAAAAGTACTTCCCTCCCTCTATCTCAGAGATCCATACCCATATCCTTAAGCTGTGATGCGGACTGTCATCTCTCCCTCCCCGTTCCCCTTTTTTTATTGATTGAAAATGCGAGCGAGTTGATTAAAATGAGACTGTCATTTCACATGGATATCGTCCTTGAAAATAATGCTGGATTCATGATATTAAATTACAAACTGACGTGATAGAATATTATTGAGTGTGCGAATAAATGATTTGTTTATTTGAATATCAGCCGCTTTTCATATAATTTCTTGCGTATTGTAAGTGTGCCTCCCTTTTCTTTTGAACTAGTGCTGAGGCACGCGTCACGTATGTGTGGAAGGGGGCATTAAAGAAAATAGATAGTGATTTTTATTTTTATTTTTATTTTGAAGTGGAGGGAGTGGGTAGTTTTACGGACGTGATTTATTCAACTATGGCCCTGTTTCTTGGCTTTCTATTATTTAATTTAGGGGTGATCAGGGAAGGTCTAGTAAGTGAGACAAACACTCTTAATTAGTAATAATGGGAAAAAACAGCGGCACTTTATGTTTGAAGCTTATTGGAACCAGGATGGTGATTGTCGCAACATTATTAATTCCTCATGAAATTCTGAATAGGTGAAGAATGCAGCATTTATGCGTAAACTTAAGGTCGTTTCGGGTGCTCTAGCAAAGTGGAGTCCAACAAATTCTCACATAATCAACTCAAAGTGGCACATTTGCAACAACAACTGCAGCAGCTCACAAACCAACTGCATAGATTTTATGACAACTTGGCGGCGTCCGCTTTGAAGGAGGAGATACAAAAGGTGTGGCATCAAGAAGAACGATACTGGGCAATGAGATCTAGGATCAATTGGCTGAAATTGGGTGATAAGAACACCAAATTCTTTCACGCCACTACTATCCAACGACGTCAACGGAATAGAATTACTATGTTGTAGGATGATAACCACACTTGGGTATGGGATCCTACTCAACTAAAGGTGATGGCGACAGCTTTCTTTTCACGCTTATATACCACAGTGGGAAGTCGCAACTATGGACCGATATTAGATCAGTGTCCTTCTGTGGTCACGCAGGAGATGAATGATGTCTTAGTAGCAACAGTAACCCTCGAAGAGGTGCATCAGGCTACTTTTCAATTAGGAGCCACCAAAGCTTTGGGTCTAGATGGTCTAAGTGGTTTATTTTATCAAACGCACTGGGACATCATTAAAGATGACCTTTTACAGAGGTACGCCATTTTTTTATATCAGGAATTATGCCTTCTAATCTAAATAGAACTATTATCTCACTGATCCCTAAAACTCCCCACCCATAAAGTTTAGACCAATATCGCCCTATCAGCCTATGCAATTATGCTTACAAGATTATTTCCAAAGTCATTGCCAATAGATTGAAACCTCTCCTACCAGATCTGATCTCAGAAGAACAGTGCGCTTTTGTGGGCGGTAGGCAGATACATGACAATATTTTACTAGTCCAGGAAGTTCTACACCAGCTCAAGATCAAAAAAAGGAAGCGTCATTTTCAAGATGTTCTTAAAATGGACATGAAGAAGGTGTATGATAGGGTGGAATGGGATTTTCTACAAGCTTATCTTCTCAAATTAGGATTCCACTCCATGTGGGTCCAGTGGGCTATGTAGTGCATCACAACCCAATCCTCCTGCGTCAAATTCAATGGGAGCATCTATAGTATTTTCATCCTACTAGGGGTCTTCGACAAGGTGATCCTCTATCCCCATATCTTTTCATCCTGATGGCTAATCTCTTATCTTTTCTTATCAAAAATGCTATCAACATGGAAAACCTAAAGGGTATTAAACTTAACAGGTGGTGCCCTACTTTATCACATCTGTTTTTCGTAGACGATGCCATTTTCTTTCTAGATGGTACTGTTCGTGAGTGTCAGAACTTAGTGAATATTTTACATCAATGCTGCTTATGGACAGGGCAAGAAGTTAATAGAAATAAATCCGGCATCTTTTTCGGTAAGGCTTGCCCTGCTAGCTTACAGGAAAATATGGCAATGGAATTGAGAGTACCTATTTTGCAAAAGTTTGGAAAATATTTGGGGATACCATCTGATTGGGGGCGTTCAAAAAAGGACATGTTTTCATGGATAATGGGGAGAGTTCATTCCAAATTGGAAGGTTGGAAAGAAAATCTCATTTCGAAAGGTGGAAAGGAGATTCTTCTTAAAACTGTAGTACAAGCTATTCCACAATACGCCATGTCTATTTTCAAGTTACCTTTGTCTATCTGCAAAGCTATTGAGAAAAGAATTGCAAGGTTTTGGTGGCAGAATGACCGGAGTAAATCAGGGATTCATTGGTGAAGTTGGGAAGTTCTGAAAAGAAGAAAAGAGGATGGTGGTTTGGGATTTCAAGATCTGATGAATTTTAATAGAGCCATGCTAGGCAAGCAAGCATGGCGTTTACTTCATCAACCATTATCCTTATGGAGTAAAGTCTTTAAAGGACTTTACTTCCATTCAACAAGCTTCTATAATGCAGAAAAAGGCTCTCGTCCATCTTGGGGCTGGCAGAGTCTTATTATTGGAAGAGACGCTATATTACCCAACATTCGTTGGTCTGTTGGAGACGGGTGATCAATCAAAATTCGAGGAGATAGATGGCTACCTATTAGTATACTAGGCGGACCTACTGTCCGCGAAGAACCCCAACTGGTGGCTGACCTTATAGACCAAACCAACAGCACTTGGAATGTCAATTTGTTGAACCGACTCTTCGACAAGCAGGTAATAGATCAGATCACTACCATCCCAGTAAGACCCAATTTTCTTAAGGATCAGATTATATGGACTGCTACCAAAGATGGAACTTTCACTATCAAAACTGCTTATCATACACTCACAGCTTCAGCAACAACTCAGATAGAAAATATAGCTTCCTCATCCTACCAGAATCCAAGCTGGCTATGGAAGAAAATCTGGAAAATGCATACCCCCCCAAAAGTTCGAACATTCCTATGGCTGCTATGTCACAATGCTTTAGCCACAAGAGCAAATTTATACTAGAGACATATCATTGCTAATCAAACTTGTCTTCTATGTAATCGGCAAGCACCAGAAACCCTAGAACACTTGTTCTTACTATGTCCATGGACTCAACGTGTTTGGTCTCATCCCCGAATTGATATTCAGATCTCACCTCTCGATATTAATAGAATCGATGCATGGATTACAGAGAAAGCTTGAAAGCAGCATTCCTTACCTGGCTTGGAGACACTAGCTATTGTGCTTTGGCAAATTTGGCGGGCTCGAAATGGATTCATCTTCCGAAATGAAGGGCTTCAACCGTTTCGTGTGGCTGAAGCAGCGCTCGCTGGAACCCATGTTGCTTGGCTGGCGACTCGTTCACTGACTAGCAAAGGAAGGTTGCTCCAGAACAGGGGAGCCTTGTGGAGGCCGCCCAATCCAGGTACCCTGAAGGTAAATATAGACGGATCACATCATCCAAGCACCAGGGAAGGTACTATGGCTTGTGTTTGTAGAGATCATCACGGAAGACTCACTGATGGTTTCTCAAGACACTTTACTGCAAACTCGGCCCTACAGGCGGAGATCCAGGCCTTTACTTTAACCCTACAGTACTTGCTACGCCAAGGTTTAAACCAAGCGCAAATTCTGGTTGAATCGGACAGCTCAGTCCTCGTGGAGACGTTGAATCAACGCCGGAAGCCGCCATGGGAGGATCGCCCTCTGTTCTTCGAAGCCGCCTCTCTATATTCCAATTTCGCTAATCTTTTACTCTCCCACTGCAGACGAGAGGCTAATGTGGCTGCCAACTGGGCTGCAAAGGCCCACGACCGTGCCTGTCCCTTTCAAGACTGGGCTGTTTTTCCACCGTTTTACTTGATTGACATTATATGTGCTGATGCAATAGCTGCCGGTTGTAATGGATTCTTATCTTAATATAGTTTCCTTTTCTAACAAAAAAAAAAAAATAATGGTACAAAATCAGCTTGGATCTGCCCAAAGAGAATACCGATGCCTGCATTTCAATACAGCAGGCCAACGAAGGATGAACCCACCAGATCAATGCGACGATGTAGGGCAATATAATTAAATTTTAACTTGAATTTTCTTTTGGAAAAAATTACCAAAAAGGAGAATGTCAATTTAATTCTAAACATTTTGATTTTGCCAATTAAGTCCTAAATCTTTCGACGATTTACCAAAATAGTCATTCTAGCTAATTTTGATTGGCAAATGCTGATATGGACGGTAGCATCCTACGTGGCACGTCCGTGGTCATATTAAAAACAATTCATCATCCAATGCCAACATACATAAAGAACACCAATAATTAGTACGTTAAGACCGAAACACGTAGCAAACAAATGCTTCCAGCAGCAACTTATGCACCCAAATTCAGGACTATTTATGAAAGGTTCAATGGTGATTGAAGGAATTGCGGTTTAGTTGGGGTGTTTATATCTTATAACTAGCACCTGCTCGCTTGTCTGCATCGATTTTTGGGTCGAACCCGAAGCTATCCTTCTTTTTCTTTCCTTCTCTTAAAACCTTTAGTTTTTTCAATTTTGTTGAAGAAAAGAAAATGAGCCGGTTTTTGGCAAAAAAGAGAAAATGAATTCTCAAGATAAGAATGGAATTACTATTCTACGAGAATAGAATAGGTCACATGAATAAGAATGAAATATCTACCAAGTTTGGTTTGCCAAATCTATATATAAGTGAATATATAATAATTATGTCTTTCCTGAGAATTGCTACATTGGACTATCATTTGCAAGGAATTAATTATGCTCCTTACGAATGTATTTTTTTTTTCACACTTTCCACTCATTTTACATCAAATTAGGATTTGTGCTTGGCTCATTCGATTCCATGAGTTTTGTAGATGGAAATTACTGCAATTTATAAATGATTTCAATATATGTGTGTGTAGTATTGATTCGAACACAATTGTTATTGTTTTAATTAGATATATCGATAATTATATAAATTATTTTCAAAGTTATATTGTGTGAGCTAATAAGCTGAAACTAATAAGCTTCGTTAAATTCTAACAGCCCCTTAAGGTAATATAATTATTATTCATAAAATCTAATTTTAGCTTGATATTTTTAAACTAAATAGTTGATAAAAAATAATAAATTATTATTTTTCTCAATGGGTTATCAGTGATACCAATGATGATGTAATAATGATGTAATAATTATAACTTAGTTATAAATTCACTATTATTTAATTGTCATTGCTCAAACGATCTATAAATTAGCCTTAGAGCTGTGAATAGAAACGGATAGTAAATTTATATTTCTGATGAGGAGCTGCTACAAACAATAATACTAGTTATATTTCTCTACAAATTTATTGCCCCCAAATTTATTGCCCTATACTTTAATTTATAGATTATAAATGGATAGTGCAGGAGTGGGCCTAGGCTATTCTATCTTCATTTGCACGTAACTCTTGGATGAACCAATCCACAAAATTCAGTATTAAGACAAAATATTTTTAGACAATAAGTTGTTATTGGTTTAAAAGTCGACAAGCTATTGCCAAGTGGATTATCATGGATGTGAATTGTGTACGAAAAAGGTTACGCACGTTGTATTTATATGCATCTCCTGTCTCTAATTCAAAAACAGTTCTCGGATAACTATTCATGCATTTATATTCTTCATTTTCTTCTCTTTGACGACTTGTAATCCCATCCAAATATAATCTTAGCTGCGTCTCATAGCATCCGCATTGTTAATCCTCATGTCAAGCGAAACTTGCCATGACCAACGCTTTCAAAAAAGACTAGGAAATAAAGAAGAAGATTCTTACCATCACAAGCCAAAGACAATATATAGATATAAAGCTTGGGGGAGGGAGGGGGTTTAAGCTAATATGGTTCCAAACGCGCTCCAATAGAATTAAGACATGATCCCGCCCTTCCGAAAAAGCCGACGATCCTGCCTTTGCCTGATAGCGGCGGGATACTAAATTCTGTTGACATTCCAGGAGCATACTCTGATCCAAACGGCCCGTAAGTGGTCTTCGTGGTATGTATTTTCAGGTTTTGGATGATAGTTCGTGAAGTTTTTCCATTTCCCTTCATCCAACCAGATATTGAAACTAGACGCTCCTTGGGATAATCAAGATTGACCTGCAAGGATAGCAAAGGGAAACGTGTTTTACTTAGGAAAACATGTTAAGGCTCGAGATATAAGAAGCCAAAAGAAGTGCCTCAGTCTTCGATGAAAAGAAACCGTGCCACATGAAGGTAAGAACATTGTGAAAAGCAACATGTATACATGAACAACTTCCAAACGGAAAATAGAAGAACCAAAGAGAAAAGAAACGAGAAACGAGAAACGAGAAACGAGAAAGAGAGAGAGAGAGAGAGAGAGAGAGAGATGGACTAACCCAGGGTCTAGAGCCCGTCTCCTCGGCCATGTTGAAAGCCTCGGACGATGGAACCATTGTCATCGTACATAATCGCGATCGAGTGAATTACGTCGGTGGCAATGATATGAAAGTCCCTCACCTCACTATGCACTCCATCATCCCATTCAGTTCCACCAGAGCCTCCGAAGGGTCCAATGATTTCGAAAGGATACAAGTGCGGTATGGGCTCAGCATACACTCCTATAGCATTGAGAGTCTCCCTACTACATCTCCCATGAAAGCCGATGATTTTGCTTCTGGTCGATGGATACCAAAAGTACGTCCCTGTCTCCTTGCCAAAGGGACCATGTCTTCCTCTATTACTGTAAAATGTGAGTGACTGAACAATAGCATTTTCCATGTTGCCATCACCATCCTCTCGCTTGTAACCAGAGATCGATGTTAAGTACTCCTGTGGAAAATCCAATCTAACCTGTGCCAACCTCAAAAGTCTCTCTTAAGACTGGACAAGTGGTGTAAACAAAACCTATTTGTCAAATTTAATTTACTAGATCACGTGACTGGACACATATCAACATATCAACATGATCTCGGCTCATGAGATATGAGTAAGTAAACAACAACGAATTGGAGAATGAAAGAAAAACTTACCCAAGTGACCTTGGACTTATCTTCCCCAGTGGGGCCACCATGCATAGCTGAGCAAACTCGTTCACCATTCTTGTCATATGAAAACACAATGTAACGGATAACATCGTCGTACATTACCTGTATTTCCCTCACACCACTGAATTTACCATCGTCCCAAGCACACCCACCTAGGCCTCCAAATGGCCCAATTGATTTGATTGGGTAGAGATGAGATATCGGTTCAAAATATGCCCCAATAGCTTCAAGACATTGACCTCCCCTCCCATAAAATCCAACAATTTTGCCACCCGTTGCAGGAGATGAGGAGTGCAATGCATAATCTTCATCACCAATAGGTCCTATCGTTTTTTTGTTAGTTTGAAACGTGAGCGATTGAATGCCACCAAGGGAAAGATACCCAGATATTGAAGTCAAATACTCATCTGGATCTTGTATTTTGATCTGCAGTAACATATATAACCATCATACTCAAGTTTTGTAGGGATTTTTTTTTTTTTTTTTCTGGGTGTATGCTGGGGGTAGTCCTAGACTTTGGAGGGCAAGTCCCTAATGAGCCTACCTAGGGAAACCTTATAGACCCATAGGCCTCCCCTATCCAGAGGAGGGGAGTTTCGAACTCTCCACCTCTCATTCTTATGTAGGAATTGTGGCCACTGAGGTAAGCCCTCGGTGATCAGTTTTCTAAGGATTTTACAAAGCATATGTAGGTACGAGGACATACCGTATGGATTTCGACGTTCCGCACCATATGGAAGTTGTTTCCATCAATGCAACCATGTGTCTCAGATTGCCACAATTCTTTACTCTCCTCTTCATATTGAAAAGCGATTGATCGGATACGCGACCCTTTACTAGGTTCAAATTCAACAATGATTTTCCTTACATTGGTATGCTTATTGCCATCATCCCAAAAGGATGCATTTGACCTCTCAAATAACCCGACAGAATTAAAGGGATAGAGCTTATTAGAATATAATTCGACGTGTGCTCCAATAGATTTGAGAAAATCATCACTTCTCCCGAAGAACTCGATAACTTTCCCAGTTTCCAATGGTAAGGAGAAGTACTCCCCTTCCTCTGTACCAATGGGTCCCAATATTCTCATGTTGGTTTGAAATGTGAGCGAGTTGATTATAGTACCACAACCATTTGCATTTTGGAGATATCCAGCAAAAGAAGCTATGTACTCTCCATTTATCAGTTTAACCTGCAAACAGGCCATAGAATACCAGATTCGACGTGAGTGACTATATGTTGCATCATTGGATGAGCAAAATAAATCAGTACATTCTTTTGAAACATGATTTGAATCTATAAAATAAGTCATATATGCTAAGGTTCGTGTATTACGTTTTTAATAACTTTGGTAATACATTTCATTTTTTAATTTTTCCATTTGGTTTTCTAACAATCATGTTGATTCTCAGGTATCTCTGGTATGAACTTTTCATGTGCATTTGCGAAGCAATTGTTAAGAATCTCAAGGTTCAGAATGCCGTAATCTGACTGATATTATGATAAGCTAGAAAAAAAACTTAGGACATGCAAGTAGAAACGGAAAAAGAGAAAAAAGGAAAGAGTCTGGATACAACCTTGAAAGTATTCTCCCCGCCATATCCACTATAATTAGTTTGTGGTTCGAAGTCGGTGGCATCGTCGACTTTAAAAGTAATGGACTTGATGAAGTCTGCATAGCGAACATTAATCCCCTTTAAATCAGAAAAATGCCAGGATTTATGGCCTTCGCCTCCAAAAGGCCCAAAAACCTTAATGGGATATGTATGAGGAATCGGCTCATAAAAGCCTCCGATGGACTCGAGACGAGGGCCATTGCAACTCCCGTGAAACCCGATAATTTTGCCGCCAGTGTATGGAAATGAAAAATGCCTCCCTTTATTAGCTGTTCCGATCGGTCCATGATCCCTTTTATTAGTATGGATTGTCAATGATTGGAGAAAGGCGAGTCCGGAAACTTCTTCAATGTAGCCCGAGATGGATATCAAGTACTCACTTGGATAATCGAGCTTAATCTGAGATAAAAAAGATCAAAATCAAAGAATTCAAGAACAACTATCTACTTTAACATTGAAGAGATAGACTTTACTAAAAAAATAAAGCATTGATGACATCGGCAAAATCACATTCCATCCTGAAGACAATGTTGAGAATGTTCATATCAAAGCTTACCGTACAGGTTTTGCCTCCTCCACTTGCGCCATGTGTGAACGGACCAACCGGATGTCCATGTTGATCATATAAGATGGAGATGGACTTAATTGCAAAATCAAAGCCTACGACAATTTGCCTCACATCCGTGTATTTTCCGTCGTCCCAAATGTCCATGCCACTATCACCACCAAATGGTCCCACGACATCAAATGGATATGTGGGAGAAATCGGCCTGAAATGTGCTCCGATTGAGTGGAGATGGCTGCTACATTTCCCATGAAACCCAATAATCTTTCCATCCGAATGTGAGAGTTGAAAAGGCCATCCTTGTTCAGATCCAAAAGGTCCATATATATGCTTGTTGCTGTGGATCTTGAGAGACCGGACAACATTATGATCACCATGATAATCAATACTGCCTGATATAGAAATTATGTATTCACTTGGATGATCCAATCTCACCAGCTGCAAGAAGTGCAAAAGTTTTTATGAGAGTTATCATCATCGCATCCATCTAACATCTAATATGTATTGCTTCTGTGTTATTTTGGATCATTATAATTCCTTTACTGCGAAAAATAAATCACTTGACCAAGTTCGGTTAAAGTATTTATCCCTAATAGGAAAAAGGAACGAAGGGAAGTTTTTGAGTTTATGTTTTTTGCTATAAGCAGGTCCTTGAGCAAAGCTGCTGCATCCAATTTTGCTGCGAATGAAAGGCGAGTAATAAAGTCTCGCGGACAAATCAAATACGAAGCACATAACATAGAAGATATAAAACTCAGAGTTGATTCTGCTTAGCTTCCTATAACTTTTGCTGTGGATTCTGTTATGGACGCGCAAAAATGACATTAAACTTGGAGTTGATTCTGTTAGCTTTCTTATAAGTGATGTGTAGTAAAATACATAATCAATCAGTTAAGAGTGGCAGAAAACTGACCGTTTCATTGTCATGGGCATGTCCCCCGTGCTGGACAGATCTCACTAAACACCCGTTTTGATCATAATCGATGGTGATGGATTCAATAATTGACTGTCCGTACAGCCTAATTTGCCGCACACCAGTGTGTGCCCCATCATCAAAAGCATCACCGCCTTGACCTCCATATGGCCCGACTGACCGGAAGGGACAAAAGAGCGAATCGAGATAAGGGCTTTTAACCAACTTCTCCAATGTCTGATGCCATAGATGTTTCGACTTGCCATTTAGGTACGAGCCCAACTTTTTAAGAGACAATGGATGACCTCCTGCATAATGAGCTAGACTTCGGGACAACTCCTTGTAGCCTTCTTGAGGTTCTTCTCTCTTCAGGGCATGGCGACAAAAGAGCCGGAGTGCCTCATTCTTGCCCAATCCTTTGACCGTACACTTGTCATCTACCTTGAGATCTTTTAGCAAGTTTTGGTCTCTGGTTGTGATCAAAATTCTGCTCCCAGGACACAGCAGTTCTCGCTCTCCGGCTCCGAAGTAGTCAATTTGTTCTTTCCTAGTTACATTATCAAGAATAAGAAGTATTCTTTTACAGCTCATGTTATTCTTTATCTCCTTGATGTTGGTTTGAATGTCATCATACATCCTCCATCCTTTTACCTTTATGAGATTATGGAGCAGCTTCTTCTGTAGGCCTAATATACCTACAAGATTGTTGCAATCTGCTTCTTCAACTTTATCAAGAAAGACGGAACACTCGAAATCGCGGTGAATGCGCTCGTAGGTGACTTCAGCCACTGTCGTCTTTCCTATACCTTCTACTCCACATATACCTATAACGCACACGTCCTTCTTTTGGCCCATTGTAATTAAAGAAATCACCTCATCTACCAAGAATTCCACTCCAATTGCATTTTTCACAAAGTAGAGTGGCCATGTTTCGTGGATTTTCTCGACAAGGTGCTTTACTATTATGTCCACGAGTCTCCCTTCATCCCTGGTGTTTAAACATGAGATCATCAAATGTAGATTTATGCACCGAGAGATGAAATATTCAAGATCTTTCCACGTTCATATGATTAAAAAAACATCCAACTTGGCTAGATCAGTGCTTGTTATTAAGTTTTTCTGCTGATGTAGCATGGGCTTGTCGCCAATTATTTCACATTGGGAGTCCTCTATGGCGGAAGTTCAATGTTGCCTGAGGGGAAGCACTTTTGCTGTTCCAGATCACTGTTCCCTCCTCCTCCTCCTCCTCTTCTTCTTCTTCTTCTTCTTCTTCTTCTTCTTCTTCTTTTCTTTTTTATGAGAAAAATATGAAAAATCTAAGATACTATTATTTTTTTATAATTCAGGGGCACAACCGTAATTGCATGGTTATCTAGATGAAAATTAGCATAGCACCCTAGAAGTTACAACAATGGCCCTCACTTAAATCTAAACTACCCGGGCAAAAATTAAACCTGTAACCCTTGGATTATGAACCGAATGCATTAGAATGTCCTTACCATTGAATAGGCAAGATATCAATTAATTGTAATATGATGTAAATACGTTTTGGTAATCGATTGTCTAATTATGGTGAATTTATCATAGTTCTGTAATCTAATAGACGAGGTTCACATGGATGATGAATTGAACATATATTTTGCAAAATTGCACAAAACAAGAAAGAAAAAGCAAAATGCGGAGTCAATGGGAAAGCTGGTCACGTCCTAAAACCATACAAGCACCGTCCCATAGGTTCCACAAGGGTCTCGTGGCGACTAGCCGTGGGGACAGGGATTGTCTTAAGTACGCGCACTAACCACGGGCACAACAACTATCGCAAGAGTTTTATCGGGTAGGAGTGAGTATAGTTCCAAGATAAAATTGGAAATCAGAGGTGAGAATCGGTTTGATTGTAGGTTCGAAGGTATGCAAAGCAAATTCCAAGTTTCAAAAAATGAGAAATCTGTTCCGACGGATAGGTCCTAGGTTTTAAGTGGAACCTAAATGAAACAGAACCTAGAACCGTTCACCTCTTATATACAATTGCCATTTTGCTACTTAAATTCTGAATTGATTTGCTGAAGCCAAAAGCAAAGCTACGGGCCACTAACAACGAGATATATCCAACCGAGTCTTCGTTTGGTTGTGGCGCACTTAAAAAGTCTAGAAAACTAGGTAACTTCAGTCCTTTCGTGTCAAAATTAGAAGGAAAAAAAATGACAAATTAAGCTTAACTAAAAATGAAACAAAATTATAAAAGGAAATTGGCCGACACCCGGGTAGTCTTGGAACTTAGGTTCTACGGTATGATATATATGGTAGCTTTACAAGTTTTAAAAAATAAAAAAAAAAAATCTGTTCAAAAGGATAGGATGAAACTTGAAACCGCTCACCCTGATTATCGACAATCCCTATTTTTGGCAAGCATAGAGGTGACAGGCTGCGACGGTATGGGATTTACGGTCGTCTTATCTCATATTTTCAGTTTATGCAATATAAGATGAAGTGGCCAATTCTGTCAAGAAATTTAATCCAATAAGAATCCCAACTTATTATTCAAGAATAGAAATCGACGGCCAATTTTTCTGGCAATAATTACTATAACAGATCGTCTTGGATTTTTATGTTAATTAAGGGCCAAATTCGACTAATCAGAATACTTCTCCTGGTAGTTCACACAAAATTACGACGAGCAAACATCAACTGATTAATTCCCCCAAGTGAATGGAAAATCCTAGAATGTAGCAAGTAATAGAAGAGGAGGATGAAGAAGAGATATGTACCCTCCGGCATCATTGCTCAAGTCGAATCCTGTCAAATGTTTAGTCTCTATCAGGGCGTCCCTCCATTTCTGTATCTGCGAGCAATCTCTCTGGTTTCTACACAATCTCTCAAAACCTTGAGCAAATTCACTTCCGCTCGTCAAATTCGAAATGTCTGCGGCTTTTACCTTGTGGAAGATGGGAATAACTAGGTGACCATGGTTTCTGAACCTCTTCCGGAACTCCAGAATCTCGACCAGCTCGCTCATGCACCACTTCGAGTCGGCATAGTTCTCGGAGAACACGATGAGAGCAATCCTCGCACGCCCAATCGCTTTAAAAAGCTTGGATTTAATTTCCTCCCCGATGTCTTCTCTCGCGTTGTCTCTGAAGCATTGACACATATAAAAGATTAAAAAACTTCATCTCTCTTTCCCTCCACCATGGCAGACACCGCCATACCGCCCGGCACGCCACCGCTCAAGCCGCCGCAACCCTCCATCCTCGAGACCTCCGCATCATCGTGGCCGTCGTAGCCAGCAGTGGCCAGCCTTCATTGCCGCAGTCTGCTGTGGCTGACCAGTTCTGGAACTGGCAAGGCGGTTCTTCCACAGACACGAGCATGCTCGTCCTTGGCCGCTACGACCAAATCCAGCATGAGCTCAGAGGAAGACGAAGCTGAAGACCAGATCTGGAGCCATGGTGATGGCCAGAAGACGAAGCCATCGGATCTGGCTAGTGGCCAAAGACGAAGGGACCTCGCCGTCAAGGCTCACGGCCATGGACAAGCTCCAGATCTGGAAGTTCGCAGTCTTCATGCTCGTCTCACGATGGAGGGGCACGGCCATCATGGCTCCAGACCTAATTGTTCAGAGGAAGACGACAACGGAGGGAGTGGCTTGGTTTGGACGGCCAGCAGTGTTGGCCTGGACGTGGTGCCGGCGGCGGGCGGAGGGCAGCGGCTGGCGCGGAGGTCAACCTCAGAGGTTGTGTGGACTGAGGGGAAGACAGGTGTTCTGAATAGATTTTTATTTTTTATTTTTTTCATTTGATTCTACCTCACCTGAAGCACCGGATCGAGGCCTGGCTCAAAGCGGAGAAGAGGTGCGCTATGAAGTTTCTCCTCAGATCCTCGCCTCGGAAACTCACGAACACATCATATTCCCATTGAGGCGGCAGTGGCGGCGTCGGCGGCGGCGATGGCGGCGGCGGCGGTGGCGGCGGCAGTGGTTGTGGTGGACGCCCGAGTAAGACTAAGAGGAGGTTACGGAGGGTTTGAGCCATTGAGTCAATGCTCCTATGGCTTGGTATGTAGTTGGAAATTCCGGACTCGCCGATAATTCGATGGATGATGAGGCGACGTCCAATAATTAATTCTGTCTTTCTCTCTCCTCTCTCTCCTCTCTCTTCTTCCTCACGTTTCCCCCTCCTTCTACCGAAATTTCCACCCCCTTTTTCTCTCCTCTTTCTTCTCTCTCTCTCCCCACGACTTTTCTTCCCGCCTCCTTTACCGAAATTTCCACCCCCACGACTTTTCCTCCCGCCTCCTTCTCCCGCGCCCTCTTCTTTCTCCTTTTTCTTCTCTCTCTCCCCCTACCTCACGCTAACACCTTCTGCCCTTTTCCCCCCAACTTAATGCGGCATTCAGACTGTCAGAGGCGGCAAGGGTGTGTCATCAGCATATTCCGCCTCAACTGTGACCTGAAGAAATAATAGCAGATAAGAATGTGAAACAGTTATTCTCAGCATATGGAAAAAAAGCAACCAGATCACATCGCGATGACAGCACAACTATATAAAATGTAAGATGAAAAACCTTGCTCACACATTAAACAATTGACACAAAAAGTTTTAGGTCACATGTGAGGTACTAAATACATCAGAGAATTTGCCCATAATTGCAAAGGAAATAGAAAAAGGAAATAAGGAAGAGTTACAGATAGTCATTGAAGAATGGATATCCCCTGAGATTGGCCATCCTTATGTATCTGGTGACAAACTAATGTGAAGAGTTGGAATTTTGGGTTTAAGCATCAAGAACTGTCACCTTCACGTCCGATACATTCTGGGTTTATTTAAATTTGTTGTAGCCAAATAGAGTCTAAAGTTTGTGAACTCAATTTTGGAAACGGATTACTCCCATTTCATGCATTCGACGTCCAATAATTAATTTTGTCTTTCCCTCTCTACGTTAGATTCCCAGATGGAGTACAGATACCTGGCGGATCTCGGCGGCGGCAGATGGTTGTGGTGGACGATGGTATCTATTCCCTAAGAAAAACTCTTGGATTATGGGTTTGCAAAAGCTCCTGATTCCAAGTCTTTCAATCAAGTACTCTTTGGTTTGCCTTGCAGCAGATCTCAACCTCTTGAGCTTGCTTAAACTCTTTTACATACTCACATTAAAGTACTAGATTACAACAGCACTTTGTTAAGCACTCCCAAAGTTTCCATTTCAAGAGGTTCTATTATTTCTAGAGTAAGCCTTTGCTAAATAAATTCTCAATGCAAATTAATTTTGTCCAAACTCTCTTCTTCACATTAAAGTACTCACGTTTCCCCCAGAGGTTCCTTCTAAGCCATTTGCCTAAACCTAAATTTCCTATTTGAAGACACCACACCTTACCCCCTTCTCCTCCATTTTTTTTTATTATTTCTTCTGCTTCTTCCCTTCCTCTTCCCCTTCACGTCTCTCCCTGCAGCCCACTTCCCCTTCATCTTTTTCCTTTGCTTTCATTCTCCCCAACCTTTCCTCCTCCTTCAATTTCTTCATTTCCTTCCATCCTTTTGTTGCCGCAAGCCCCCAGGCCATTTCATCATCCACCACCACCACGCCACCATCACCATCACCATCTCCACCGCCGAGCTCTTTCGAGTCGCCGTTGAGCTGCTGTCTGCCCAAGCTGAGCCCCCTTGGCCGTGAGCTCAACTTTGCCAAACCAACGCCGTTCAAGCCGCGAGCGTCAAGTTTTCGACGCCGTCGTGCCGCCATTGCCGCGAGCTCTCCGTTGCCGGAAACCCGTGAGTTAACTTCCTAATTGTGGATTAGGGTGTTAATTACGTATAGGTGGTGGTTAGTTTAATATTAATTACGGTTAGTATTTGTTAATTTTAATTTAGCCTTAATTGCGATTAAGGATGGTTTAGATTAAATTTAAGTGTGATTATTTTAAATAATTATGATTATATTAATTAATCGTGGTTAGATTAATTAATTGAGTTTAGTTTAATTAATCGTGCTTTATTTAATTAATCGTTATTTATTTATTTATTCATTATTTATTTAATTAATCGTAATTATTTTAGTTAAATTTGATTAATTTTTAATTAATTATAGTTAGGCTAATTAATTGAGTTTAGTTTAATTAATCACGATTAGCGTAATTAATGACGGATTAGCCGTTAAGTAAAATTTTATGCTCGTTTTTCTAGATGAATTTACACTTAATTCTGATTGTTTGAGAATGTAATGCCATGATATTTGATTACCCATATCATGTATTTTAAATGCTATTTTTCAAAGATGGTTTATTGGTAAGAAAATAGCAAATTTTGAGGTGTCGTGTTTAGATGCCGTATTTTACGTGATAAAAGGGGCAATAATGTTTTAAAAGAAAAGTGTTCAAAGTTTGGTGGGTTGATTTTAAATACGTGACCATGTATGATTATTTTATCTGAATTTTAAATGTAAAGATTTTCCGAGATTTGTTATTTAAGCACGAACTCTTTTACACTAGGCTAATTGATGGAAGATAAAAATTGGCTTGAGTGTTGGCGTGCTTGTGTGGTCATTTAATTGAACCTATCACCCAACGGGAGTTTGGGGGCGATGCCCGCTTTTAATTGGATGCCCGGCGGGGGTCTGGATGCCGAGTTGCGGTTAAGGCCGGACCGATGCTCCTTTATAGAATGCCGTCTAGGCGAGGGTTCTAGACATTGCCGTGTCCGATGGGGCGGGACGATGTTCGGTCATGCCGGAAGACTGCCAACTCGTGTGTTGGCCGTGGCCTGATGGATCGTAATAATCGGAACACGTGTAAATGATTGTGATGCTTTGCGCTTGATTATGGGGTAAAACTGTTAGGCATGGTATGGGACGTGCCAAAACGGGTTTTACTTTATAATCGAGACCCGTGTGAATACTTGGAGAATGAGAGTTATGTGTTCTGGTTATTGATTATGCTTATTATATTGTGACGTGCTAATATGCAGAGGTGTGCCAAAGCTAGGTAAGTTGTATGTGGTGCGTGTTTAGGCTGCCTTCGAGACGAATTTGCTTCCTAATTGAGGTTTAGGCTGTTAACTCGTTGAGATTTATCTCACCTCGTTGTTGTTAACCATTTTCAGGGCCGTAGCGTGGAGAACTGCCATGTGCGGTTGTGGTGGGCACGAGATGCGACACATTTTTGGGCTGGCCTTGCCATTAGTGAAGTTTAGGTTAACCATAATCCCTAAAGGTTTTTGAGAGGGTTAGGGTCAATAGGAAGTGGCCATAGAAAGGCTTGTAATTATTAAACTTCCTAAGGGTAACAGTGGATAAATAAATATGTTGTTTTTGGCAATAATTGCTGTGTTTTACTATCCATGTTGTTTGTTTATTGACTTGGTGTTTATTTTAACTGCTTTCGCATGCGTTTAATCGAAAGATAAAAAGAATGGGTCGGCGATGCGTCTTGGGACGTCGCAATTTAATCGACCGCCGAGGGATGTTCGCGCGCTCGGGGTTCGGGGCGTGACAATTATCGAGTCGGATGAGAAAATATTAGGTACAAGTGGGTATATTAGGCATAAAAGGGTAGCTACCATGGCGATACACTAGTCCAATTTGCAAGAAATACATGTTGCTCGTGGGTCCACCTTTAAGAAAAGCTACAACTCCTCTCTCTCCCTCGTTTCTCTATCTTCTTGACAGTCTCTTTCTCCATTTTTTTTTTTTTTTTGCTTTCTTTCCCTTTGGCCTATGGCCAGCAACCGGCCATAGGTGAGGGTCGGTGAGGGTGTCATGACCCTCGCTTGTGGGCGGCGATGGTCGCTTTCGTCAAATTTAGCGATGGGTTGACCCTCTCGGCTAGGGCAAGGGTGACCTTTACTGGATTTGGTGAGGTTTTGGGAGGCGACAGTCGTTGGATTTGGCAAGGTTCCGGGGTAGCTGCGGGGGTAATGGACGACTTGTGATGAACATCGGCATTGCTGGTGAGCCAATTGTTCATGGTTGGGCGAGAGCATTGTCCATGGCTGGATGAGAAAGATGGATACTCGACGATCAATAGCATGCCCGATTGATGCCGATGACGGCCATGGATGAGGGTCGGCATGCTTGTGAGTGGTTCATCCATAACTGGCCGCTGCAATTGAGCGTTGTCCATAGCCCTAGAAGGCAAAAAGAAAATAAAGAAAGAAATGTTGAAGAAGAGAGAGAAACCAAGGAGAGAGAGGGACTTGTAGCTTTTCTTAAAGGTAGGCCCACGAGCAACACATATCGCTTGTGGAATGGACTAGTGCATTGTTGAGGTAGCTACCCTAGCTGCACCTAATTTGTTCTTGAAGGGGATGACCTAAGCTACAAAGGGGTAGTGAGAAAAGAAATTAAGAATTCGTTTGTTTGCTAAAAAAACTGTTTCCAAAGAATTATTTTTCAAATTTTCTGTATTTGGATAATGGACAAATAATCCATTTATGAAAAATATCTTTCATGAGCTGAAAATAATCAGCTTACATTTGGGGAAAATAATTTCCTATTTTGGTAAGAAGGAAATCATTTTCCTTAAACTACCAAATAAATGAAACTAACCATTTTCCCTAAAAATATCTTTCACGAAAAGTATATTATTTTATATGAAATTTTCAATGAAATAAACGTACCCTCAATTTTTCGATGGTGATTAATGTTATCTATACAGATATGATCGTATTTGTTACCATCAATTCTCTACAAATTGATTCTAGATGTAAAACTCATTCAATTTTGTCTTCAGTGAAATGTCTTCTGTTTGGTTTAATGATAATAAAAAGTGAAAGTAGGCTGGTCGTAGAAAACATGGCCCAAACTGCAGAGCATCTCAAGTTTTTTTTTGGATTGAAACTGATAATATTAATATTAAGTGGGTACACAGCCCGCAGCTACAGCATCCGTAAGCAAAATATCAGACAAAGGAAGGGGCGGAGAGATGGCCCAATCACTATGAAGACCACCTGTCGCTTGGGCTTTTGCAGCCCAGTTGGCTGCAAAGTTCGCCCTACGAGTGCGAGAATGTGATTTCGAGAGAAGCAAAGCGACGCAGAGCTCGGCGGCTTCGTCGAACAGGGCACGGAGTTGCCATGGAGGATCAAGGCGGTTATTGATGGTGTCCACTAAGAGGAGGCAGTCGGATTCGATGTGTAGAGACTCTTCCGCTCGGTTGTGTTGGAGGAGGTGGCGCAGGGCGAAGGTTAGGGCTCGGGTTTCAGTGTGCAAAGCCGACGACGCAGGTACCGTTTGGACCATACCCTCCTTCAACTTCCCATGTTGGTCTCGGCAGATATAGGCGATATGACCTTGAGTATCACCATTGAGATATGCCCCGTCAATATTGAGCTTTAATGTTCCCGGATCAGGGGCTTTCCAGAAGTGGCTGCTGTCGGGGGAGGCAGTTTGTGGTCGTTCTGAGGAGTGGTGAAGATTGTGGGCCGTTTGAACCTGAGCAGCAGCAGCTTGGGCAGCTTGGTGAGGATTCGGGTGTTGTCGACAGAAGATGGCTCTGTTGCGAGCCTTCCAGATTTGCCAGAACACTGCAGCAACTACTTCCAAATCAGGTGAGTGGTGTGTCCGAAGTATATGTTCGACAATCCATTCTTCGACTCTATGTATAGCCGAAGTATTTATGGGGAAGCCAATGCTAGGGTGCGACCATAGAGTAGTAGTCCACGGACAGCAAAACAAGAGGTGTTCAATAGATTCCGGTAGGTCTTGGTTGCAGATAGTGCACACGGGTTCAGGAGTTATGCTTCTTCGAAACAAGTTGTCTTTAGTCGGCAAAGCATTTTGACAGACTGCCCACATAAACATTTTAACCTTAGGTGCTAGTTTGAGCTTCCATATAGATTTCCAGAGAATAGGAGGTGCTTGATAGGAAGACAAAGCCTGCTGAGGGGTGGTTGTGGGAGCAGCTTCCCTGATTGCAAGATACCCGCTCTTGAATGTGTATGTACCTTGGGTTGTGGAAGTCCATACCAGGCGATCAGCAGTGAGGTCTGCCCCGACTGGAATTTGTAGAATATCCTTTACGATTGAGGCATCGAAGAGGTTGTCGAGTAAGTCCTTATTCCAGTTACTCTTGTTAGGCTCCAGTAGGTCCGAGACAAACTCCGGTTCCCCTCTAAGTGCTGGACCATAGAGTAAGCCCCTCGGTAGCCACCTAGCTTGTCGTATTTTGATATTGGATCCATTGCCCACTGACCATTGGAGGTTAGGTTGGATCGATTCCCTGCCTAACAGAAGGCTTTGCCACCCCCAGGAAGGCCTGGTGCCTTTAGCAGCTTGAAGGAAATCGGTGGTAGGGAAATACAAAGCTTTAAACAGCTTACACCAGAGGGAGGAAGGCTGTTGAATTAGGCGCCACGCTTGTTTACCAAGCATTGCCTTATTGAAAGCTATAAGATCTCGGAAACCCAAGCCTCCCGATGCCTTAGTAGATTTTAAGATCTGCTAGTTCTTCCAATGGATGCCGGACTTCGTACAGTCAGTTTGCCACCAGAAACGAGCTACCTTTTGTTCAATGGACTTGCAAATAGATGTAGGCAGTTTGAAAACAGACATAGAGTATTGAGGTATAGCCTGCACGACGGTCTTAATCAAGGTTTCCTTGCCACCCTTTGAAATAAGGCTTTCCTTCCAACCTTCAAGCTTATTGTGTACTCTACCCAAAATCCAGGCAAACATAGCCTTTTTGGACTTTCCCCAATCAGAAGGGATCCCTAAATATTTACCTGTACGATCAATCATAGGGACTCTCAAAGCACCGGTAAGATTCTCCTTTAGGCTAAGTGGGCAGTCCTTGTTGAAGAAGATGCCCGACTTGTTCCGATTTAGTTCTTGACCCGTGGCTAGGCAGTATAGGTTCAATATGTTTGCCATGTTTTGGCATTCCTGTAGGGTGCCATCTAAAAAGAAAATGGCATCGTCAGCGAAGAATAGATGAGTAAGAGTAGGACAGGACCTGTTAAATTTGATGCCGCGTAGATTCCCCATATGAAGTGCGTTATGGATAAGTGTCGAGAGGAGATTTGCCTGAAGGATAAAGAGATAGGGTGATAACGGGTCGCCTTGACAAAGACCTCGAGTAGGTTTGAAATACGGTAGCTGCTGTCCGTTGAAATTGATGCTAATAGTTACTGTTGAGATGCATTGGGAGATCCACTGAACCCAGGTAGGATGAAAGCCAAGCTTGAGAAAATAGGCCGTGAGGAAATCCCATTCAATTATATCATAAGCCTTCTTCATATCGTCTTTAAAGCGCCTTGAAATGTCGTCGTCTTTTCGAGTCTTGAGTTGGTGTAGAATCTCTTGGACCATAAGGATGTTGTCCTGAATTTGACGCCCAGAAACAAAGGCTGTTTGTTCCAGTGAGATAAGTTCTGGTAGAAAGGGTTTCAAACGATTTGCTAGGACTTTTGAGATGATTTTGTAAGCATAATTACATAGGCTAATGGGGAGGTACTGCTCTAGACTTTCTGGTGATGGAATTTTTGGTATCAAAGTGACTGAAGTCTTGTTAAGAGCTAGAGGCAGCTTACCTGACTGTAAGAAGTTCTGAACTGTAATAAAAATGTCATCGTGAATGATATCGCAGTTTGATTGGTAGAAAAGGCCATTAAGTCCATCCGGGCTTGGGGCTCTGGTTGCGCCCAATTGGAAGGTTGCGAGTCGGACCTCCTCTCGGGATAATGGAGCTGTCAAGGTAGAGTTCATTTCAGGAGTCACAATACTAGAAACCTGGGCTAGAATGGGACTAAAGTCGCGGTTGCCCACTGATGTGAATAGGTTGGAATAGAACGTCTGAATCATCCCCTTTAAGTTCTCTTCATCTCTTACCCAACCAGTATTGGCGTCTTGAAGCATTCTTATTCTATTCCTTTGTCGTCTTTGGATAGTTGATGCATGGAAGAACCTGGTATTTCTGTCCCCACATTGCAGCCATTTTATTCGTGACCCCATATACCAATACTGTTCCTCTTTGTTCCATAACTGCTGTATCTCCGTTTTGATGTGAGTTACTGTAGTCGTATCAAAGTTTGTACTACATTGATTCGTGATCTGTTGAAGTTGAAACTGTAGTTCTGAAATTCTGTGGTTAGCCTTTGCAAATTTTCTTCGACTCCAACGATGTAGGGCCGAACTAACAGAGTGGAGTTTCTTTGGCAGATCAGAAGTTGAGCTGGTGGCTTGGTTCCATGTTCGGTCAATGAGTGGTTTGCACTCCGGATCTTGCAGCCAAAAAGCTTCAAAGATGAACGGCCTACGTCTCCGTTGCTGAGGGCCCTCTGTGTTCAAAAGTAAAGGGCTATGATCCGATCCCAGTGCTGGAAGGGCGAACACCTCAGCTTCTGGAAAGGTAAGACGCCAGTTCAAGGTACAAAGAGTTCGATCTAGACGTTCTTTAACAAAATCAGCACCCACCCTGTTGTTCGTCCAAGTGAAAGCACAACCCTTACTCTCCAAATCTAAGAACGAGCAATCATGAATAACCTCCCGGAAAGTGTTCATTCTGTGGAAATCAGCTAATCGTTTATCGGCTTTTTCCCAGGGATAAGCTATCTCATTGAAGTCACCAGCGCAGATCCAAGGGAAGGAGTTGCAGTGAGCAATGCTGCAGATCTCATCCCAAAGCTGTTGACGAAGCCTAAACATGGCTGGTGCATGAACACACGTCCAACGATAAGGTAGGTTGTTTCCAGCTTCTGAATAAATCAAGTCTATAAGGTGCTGGTGCGAATGGACGATATTGATAGAGATAGTGGTCTGCCAAAAAAGTGCAAGTCCTCCGGCCATGCCGATCGGATTAACCAAGAAGGAATTCTCAAAATGGAGCCGTCTCTGAATTTTGACTAGCTTCTCTTGTCTGTTTTTGGTTTCCATCAAAAAAACCAAGTCGGGTCTTTCTTTGGCCAATAGGGCCTTTAGGGCTTGAGCTGTCGTGGTAGAACCAGACCGACAGCGGTTCCACCAAACGATCTTCATGTCTCTGTTGGTGGCTTTTGCAAGCAAGCCACCTCCGCCCAAATGCGCTGCTCTCCATCAAGGACAATCGGAGTGTCCATCAGTTGGGAATCATCCCAATCCTCAGTGATATGATTCCGGGACTCATAAGGCGTGTATCTCTTCAGCTTTTTTGGAGTGCCTACCTTTGTGGGAAGTTTGGAAACCTTTAATTTTTTTGGAGTTGGGGCAGGTAGAGGCCGTTCTGAACTGCTCTGTAGCTGAGCTGGGACAGAAGTGATATCTCGTTGAGGAGCTGTTATTAAGAAAGTGCTAGCTTGATGCTGAAGTGAAGGTAAAGCAGTAAGTGTACTCTGATCCCTTGCCTGGTTCTGAAAACTAGAGTTTGTCTTTTGCGCAGGAAATGCAGGTGCTTTTCCCCTGCTGGAGGATGCTCCCGCTTGCTGTCCATCAACGCCAGCTACTCTGGAAGGGGTTTCTGGTGAAGGTAGCGCAAGGGTCTTGGCTAGCAATGACGGAGGTGTCTCTGGTACGTCACTCTCAGCCCCTTTAGATTGCTCTGGATCACCATAAAAGGCTAGCCAATAAAGGCTAGGTTCTCTATTCTCAGCACGCAACCACTGGCCAAAAGCCATGGGTTCTTTACCTTCCATTTTGGCCTCAGTAAAAGGGATTTCCTGACAATAGGTGGCATAGTGACCTATCCTACCACAGGAGTAACAGTAGTGAGGTAGGCGCTCGTAGCGAAAGTCCAGCCAAAAGTTTTTCCCGTTTAGACGGACTAAGTGACCTGGTTTTAAAGGCTGACTTAAGGTGAGCTCCACACGAACACGTCCTGCCCTGAAATTAGAAGTTTCCTTTGCCTCAATTCTGACATCAAGTACTCGCCCAACATGCTTAATGACTCTACACATCATCATTCCGTGCACCATTCAAGAGGTAAGCCAACTATTTGGATCCAGAACGCGCATGTAGAAAAATCATAACATTGTATTGGAGTATCTGGGATCCATGGTTTCAATATGACTAGATGGCTGGAGAACGACCATGGGCCACTCTCGAGTATCCGCCTTTTCTCCTCTTCGGATTTAAACTTGGCAACATATAAACCAGTATCGTGTTGAGTTATTTCTACTTGATCTGTACGCCAGGATCGCTTGAGAGTTGTTTGTAAAGCTTGGAAATTAATTGAAGGGCCGGACATAATTTTACCAACTAACACAAGCTTGCACTCTTCGATCTTCTCTGGCAGCGGCGGTTCGTCCAACACTTCGATTTAAAGGTCGGCACTGAGATTTCCCAACCTGGTGCAAAGTGCAGCCATGCGCAATTCCTCCTCCAGGTCCTTATCTGCCATTGAATCCGAGTAAGGAACTAGAGGGTGCAAATCTTATAGGCAGGAGAAAAGTTGCATGCAGAGGAAAATGCGGAGATGCGGCACGGGAAGACCAAGTAAATTGTAACATGGGAGAGGTAGAGATGGTAAGGTGAGCAAAAAAGAGAGAATTAGGTAGCAATTATCAGCGTCGGAGTAGGGAGTGAGCTCTGACGAAGTAGCCGCAAGTCAAGGCAGGTGGGTGAGAAAGGCTTCGATTCGGGCCAGTCGGGAATAAATTCCGTAGTTGCTGGCAGAAGAGAACCATGGGGGATGGCGAAATTTATGGGGGAAGTGGGGTTATAGAGGCGATGACGAGGGAGGAGGGGTTAATTAGGGCAAAAAACTCCATTGTCAGTAGAGCTCTACATGTCGAGAGGGAGAACCTCAAAATAGAGGAGAAGAGTTCTATGGTCGGATTAAGCTTCATAATTTGCCTTATCGTTTGTCATGCATCTCAAGTTTTATTGGCCAAGAAAAAAGCACTTAGAACAAAAATGCTCTATGCTGTAAGAAAATACCAAAAACTTAAGAATCCAAACACACAAAATGAGAGATGATCCTCAAAAGGGAAAAGAAAAAGTGAAAGTATGCTCTACAATCTCATCTTTTAAGTGAAGGGAAAAAAAATGAGACTCCAGGTATATATACTCCTCATACTATGCCTTTCTTGAATCATAAGGCATATTTTTTCTATTTAGATTTGACAATATTAATCCAAACACTGCAATGCAAAGTTCTACGTAAAATGTCAATCAACAATAATAACATGCTATAACTTAGCCTAATTATATGGTTCCAAACATACTCCAATAGAATCGAGGTGTGATCCAAACTGTCCAAAAAAACCCTATGATCTTACCTTCAATAGCATATGATGGTATCCAAAATTGCTTACCCATTTCAAGGTAATTATATAAAACTAAACCGAAAACATTAATAGGATCTTGCAATTAAATCAACGCAAAAAATAAACGCGAAACGATAAGGACATTGGAGATTTACGTTGTTGGGTTCGAGTGTAAGTATTTACATGAGCCGGTAGTAAATAATTCACTTTAATCAAAGAATGAGAGTTGTAATCGCTCACACATTCGAATGTTTCTCACACTTAAATTAAGTCTAAATTCAAAGGTTGCGTTTGGTACTTCTGATAAAATTCAACATAGGATTAAATTTATTCTATCTTGCGTTTGATGCTTATTTAAGATATGATAAAGTCGGATATAAGGGGGATATAAACTGAATAAAATTATCTCGTGAAGGAGATGAGATAAAGGTGGGTAGGAATTATAACATCAATAATGAGAAAGTTATTTTCTTAAATAACAAACTTATTAAATTAACAAAATTAAAATTATATTTCAATATAATTAATATTTGAATTCTAATATAAGAAATTCAAAATAACAAAAAATATTATTTAGTTATTTTAATTTAATCTTATTTTTATTTATATATTGGAATATAATTATGTTTTATAATATAACTTCAAAATATAAATATAAATTTATCACTTATTTTAGGTATATTTATTACATATTTTAGATATTTCAATATTTTAGGTATATTAGTACAGTTTACTATTTAATAAAATTTTACTAGAGAAGAAAGAAATAAAAAGAAATTAATTAAAAAGAGAGGAAAATAAAATAAAAAAGAAAATAAAAATAGAGTAGGCAAGAGTGTCCCGAAAGATTTTTAAAATCTTCATTTGTAAAATTTTTGGTTTATTTATACTAATATACCGTTTATACTAAATAATGTATATGATATGATGTGAATATATTCAATTTTATTATTGTAATTACCAAATAATGGATAGAATATAGCAAAACTCATATTTTTCATATATTATTTTACCCAATCCTATCCGAGTAAAAAATTCGGATAACCAAATGTAATCAAAGCGTTTACAAATAATTTAACTTTATTTGGATGAAAAAAGTTCTCATTACAAAAACATCGCGTTGACGTCGGTGGCGCCGAAAACCAAGAACGTGGTGCGTTCTTTTTTTCTTCATTCGCGCGGCTCTGTTTCTCGAAAGAACGCTCGTCTACCTTCTTTCTTGCTTTTTACCTTGTTTGGCTGCTGCTTTATATAGGAAAGAGAACTCAAGCAAACCTCCCTTTTCTTTTTTCTTTCTCTGACCGGGACTTGCTTTTGGATTGGGAACCACCAAATCTTTAAATGAACCATTTTCATCATTTGGATTTTAGATGAGACGTTCATTGAATCTTTAAATGCACCTTTTTCAACCACGACAACTTTGACTCCTTAATGATGCAGTCGATAATTTCAATCCACATCGTCCAATTCGGTTCAAATTTGATACACTGCTCAAATTTCGATACATAATTTAACGAAAACGACAACTCAAACTGCTTCAAGCTTTTGGTCTAAGATAACAAATTGCAATTGAGTTTCCATTGTTCCATATGAAATTACATTTTCTCTTTGCTTAAATTGCTATCCTTTTTCCACTACTTGCTAGGATAAAACCATATTGCTCGCATGGGTTGTATCGGACGAGTATCTTCCGCAGTCAGTGGCCGAAGAAGTCCAAAGAGGAAACCCTTCAATGATCAAACTTGAGGTGACAATAGAGGGTGCGGGTCATACGCCCGAAGAAGACTGGCAGGCCTCCGTGTACTTTCGGCGCTCTTAGTTCTAGCCTTTTGTTTTCTTATGTTTAGTTTTGACAGTAGCCATGTTTCTCAGGCCTGAAATGGTCGCGGAAGCTTTGTGGATGTTCCTTGCTATGAAGATGCGCAGTCTTGATTGTCTTCCCTGTTAAAGCTTTTTGCTCTTTCTAAAGGAAAGGAAATACTATCCAAGGCTTATGCTGGAAACTCTGTAATAGAATCTCTGAGAAATGCTTTTGTCACTATCTATTGACACAAAAAAATACCCTTGCTATCACGTGCTGATCATGAAGGGTAAAAGCCTATGGAATCACCCTCGTTGTCACGGGTGGGCTGTAATTTACATTAACCCAACCCATGGTAGTCATAAAAACAAAGGACGGCCAAGGATTTCAAGAGCCCTTGGGCTAGATTTTGATGGACTTACAGGTAGAGATACATGATTCGATGATAAAGTAGTTAATTGTCACGTGTCCAAGCTAAGAAACGCTGTTGAAGATATAACATTCAGATGGAATTGACGGCGAAGTTTGAGCGGCAACTATTGATGCTTAAAAAGGTGCCAAAATTAAAGGAGCGGTTAATACTTATTGAATAAGCCATGAGAACATCGTCAAACAGGTCAGAAAGCAACTAGATATGGATAAGGCAGTTCAATATAGAACGTGGAGTGACTTTTAAGGAGGAAGCAACCGACCGCCGACGGTTATCAAATTAGTCTATAAATACCAAGGCAATCCAATAGAGAAGCCCTTGGAACAACACACAAAACTACTTTATCTGACTTTTTTTTTTTTTTTTTAATCTTAGTCTAGTCTAGTTTAGCTATAGCTTAATATTCCTATCATAAATTCAATTTCGGTGAGTGTCTATATTTCGGGTAGTGTTGTGATTAGGTTCCAGTCTTGACCTACCATCTAGTGTCATCAATTAGATTCCAACGTTGTGTCTTACCCATTTAAGAGTAGTGTCCACTAGGTGTTGTCTCTATCGTCCAACACTGTAAATTAGATTCTTACATTGTATTCTCAAACTCATCTGGAAGTAGTGTTTACTAGATGTTGTTATCATCGTCTAGTGTCGTCGATTAGATTTTGATTTTGTGTTCTCATATCAATCTATGACCAATGCCCACTAGGTGCTGTTATCACCGTCCAACGTCGTCATTTAAATTCTGACGTTATGTCTTCATATTTACTTAGGAGTAGTGTCTACTAAGTGTCAGTCCCACTGTCCAGCGTCGTTGATTAAATTTTGATGTTGCGTTCTTGAACTCATTTAAAAGTAGTGCTTTCTAGGTGCTCTTGTAAATATCAAGTGTTGTCAAATCAATTTCGATGTTGAACAAATCACTTTGATTTTAATGTGCTTTCATTAGTGTGTTAAAGTGAATTTGGATTAAACTATTGATTAGATTTCGACATTGGTTATCATTGATTTTGGCTTCATATTAAGTGACTTCAAAGATACGGTACCATATAATATATAGCTCCATTAGCATCTGACCATCTTTGTCCAAAACTAGCACAAAACCTAAGTCTCCTATAATAAAAAACCAAAATATAATACTTGGTGAAAGATATTTTGTTGCGGGATTCAAAATTGGCAAAACATCTTTTTGGCATGCTCGGTAAGACTCCGGCATTAATTGGAAAGAGTGCTATGCCATGCACAAGAAATTGCAACAATCTAGATGGTGTCATAAACAAGCCCTTGCCATCAATGGAAGATATCCCACGTGCCGAGTCATTATCTGCTCAACCTGTGCCAAATCAGACACAAGGTGATAGCACATATGTCCCAAGGCAACATGTGAAGGAACCATGAAGATAAGTGGAAATCACTCATCATGCTATTATCGATGAGAAGGACCATCGAGGAAACTCATAATGAATTCATTGATTATATGGTGAGATGAATGACTGATGTCATCAAGTTGTTGATAATTAACACGTATCATGGATGTACTCAAGGGCAACATGGAATTCCAGTAGGATCAGCCTAGCCACAAATTGGGAATGTTCCCATAACAACAAAGTATGCCCCTTTGCCATCAGCTCTTGTGATACGTTTTGGCACTACAAGATAGAGTGTACCACCCTTAGCTTCTATAAGGATTTTGTAAAGGGGAGAAGCGATTTCGACAACTTAGGCTAGTAGATCTAATCCCGAAGGCATCTTTGATTGTAATGGTAAAGTTGGGCAACAACCTTGTCCAGATGCATTGCTCACTCTTAACGAGAATGCCCACCATGCCACTAATGTCTCTAATGCTATGCCTACAATACAGCCTAGTGTGCCCCTCGCACCACTTGCACACATAGTTGTCAATCGTCAAAGGACAATGTTAGCTACAGCTAGGGGGTAGGAACAATTACCTTTAATTTGAGGCAGGATCAGCCTTTTCAGCCAATGTTCCTAGACACTAATCCACACATTCTTAATCAAGAGTTTCAACCCTTGCATCCTAACCCACAACCAAACAATCCACTAGCCAACCAAAATGTTCCTCAAATATACCAGGCTTCATAGCAGCCAGTATATCAAGCTCCGCAGCAGCCAGTATACCAGGTTCCACAATAACCAATATACTGAGCCCTGCAATAGCCAATATATCAAGCCTTGCAGTAGCCAACATATCAGTTCTCACAGTATAATGCGAACCCGATGTTACATCCTAATAATAGTGCCCAACAGATGGTAGAGTTACCCATAGCCATCTTGGGGTAGAATTAGATGGCTGTCGAACCTGCTCTAAGGAATCATGTTGGTAGAGTATAGCTAGATTTGTGCTTGGATATATTCAAGAAAATAATCACTTGTCCTGAAAAAGCCATTAACTTTCCCAACTTCCTATGGTAAATAGAAGTCCTTCCTCTCTACCAATGGGTCCCAATATCCTTCTATCAGTTCAAAATTTGAGCGAGTTGAATAGAATGCCACTATCATTTGCATATTGGAGATATCCAGCAAAAGAAGTTGTGTGCTCTCCATTTCTCAGTTTAACCTGCAAACGGGCCATAGAAAGCCACATTTGATGTGAGTGACTCGATGTCGCATCATTTGATGAGAAAATAAATTAGTAATTCTTTTGAAATACTATTCAAATCTATAAAATAAGGTAGATATGCTAAGATTTGTGAGAATTACGTTTCTAGTAAATTTGGTAGTACGTTTCATTTAGTTCTTTTTGTTATGGCTAGGTTTATCTTTTCCTAATTTAATTACGTGAAGTTATTAAATTTCCCATTTAGAACAATCATACTAATTCTCGGAAAAATTATCAAAAAAGTCCTAAACCTATTGCAAATTATGCCAATTCAATCCTTAATGTTTTTGGTCAATTGAGTCATAAACTTTTTGTAATTGTATCAATTTAGTCCATTCGGCCAAATTTGGCCAATCGGCATTGACATGAACGATGGTGGACAATTTTTAATTATATATATATTTTTGAATTTTTAATTAATTTTTTAATTTTTAGTTTTCTTTTTTTTTTTCCTCCTTCCTCCTCCTTCCAGCGATCGGCTAGAGGGGGAGGGCCGATGGGCGGACTCTCGTCGGTCGCTAAACTAAGGCGGCTAGCCAATGACGAGTTTGCCTTGCCATCTTTGGGCAAGGGTAAGCTCGCCGGCCACTAGTGAGGCGAGCCCTCATCAGATTTGGCAAGGGTGAACCTCGTTAGTGGATTGGCAACCTTGACCTCATCGTCGTTGGTCGAGGGTGAGCTTGGCGATCTCGCCAATCCATTGGCAAAGGCTCATTTCGCTTGTGGTTGGGTGAGCTCGCCCTTGCTTAGTGATAGTGAGGTGAGCTCGTCACTAGTCAACTGTCTCAGTCTAGTGACTGACCCTCTCCTCTCGTCAGTCGTTAGAAGGAGGAGGAAGGAAGGGGGGAAAAAGAGATAAAGGAAAAAAGGAAAATGAAAAGAAAAATTAAATAAATTCCAAAAAATAAAATATTATTAAAAAATTGTCTGTAGGTGTTCATATTAGCGTTGGCCAACCAATTTAGCTGGTTGGACTGAACTGACACAATTGCAAAATATTTATGACTCAATTAGTCAAAAAAATAAGTTTATGACTGAACTGGCATAATTGTAATATGTTTATGACTTTTTTTTTTTTATAATTTTTCCCTAATCCTCAAGTATCTCTAGGATGAACTTTCCATGTGCATTTGAGAAGCAATTGTTAAGTGTCTCAAGGTTTATAATGCCGTAATCTAACTAATGTTCTGATAAGCTAGAAAAATAAACTTACGACATACAAATAGAAACGGAAAAAGAAAAAAAAAAAGAGTCTAGATAAGACCTTGAAAGTATTCTCCCCGCCATTTCCACCATAATTAGTTTTTGGATCGGAACTGGGGGCATCGTCGACTTCAAAAGTAACGGACTTGATGAAGTCTGCGTTGTGAACATCAATCTCCTTTATATCAACAAAACCCAGGAGTTCGGCCCTCACCTCCAAAAGTTCCGAAAACCTTAATGGGATATATATGAGGAATCGGCTCATAAAAAGCACTGACGGACTTAAGACGAAGGCCATTGCAACTCCCATGAAACCCGACAATTTTGCTGCCGGTGTATGGAAATGAAAAATGCCTCCCTTTATTAGCTGTTTGGATCGGTCCATGATCCCTTCTATTAGTACAAATTGTCACTGACTGAAGAATGGTGAGTCTAGAAACTTCTTCAGTGTAGCCTGAGATAGGTGTCAAGTACTCACTTGGATGGTTAAGCTTAATCGAGGAAAGTAAAAGGATAAAAATTAAAGAATTCAAGAACAACTATCTACTTTAACAATGAAGAGATAGACTTTACGAGAAACTATAAAGCATTGAGGACATCAACAAAGTCACATTACATCCTGAAGATAATGTTGATGATATTTATTCCATAGCTCACCGCATACGTTTTGCCTCCTCCAATTAGGCCATGTATGAACGGGCCAACTTGAAGTCCGTGTTTATCATATAAGACAGAGATGGACTTAATTGCAAAATCAAAGCCTCTGATGACCTGCCTCACATCCATTTATTTTCCGTCGTCCCAAATGTCTGGACCACCATCACCACCAAATGGTCCCACGACATCGAATGGATCGTCGTGAGAAATTGGCCCAAAATGGGCTCCGATTGCATGGAGATGGCTGCTACATTTTCCATGAAACCCGATAATCCGTCCACCAGAATGTGAGAGATCAAAAGGCTGTCCGCTTTCTGAACCAAATGGTCCGTACTTCTTCTTGCTGCTGTGGATCTTGAGAGACCAAACAACGTCATGACCATCCTTACCATCAATACGGCCTGATACAGAAATCAGGTATTCACTTGGGTGATCCCATATGACCAGCTGCAAGAAGTGCAAAAGTTCTTGTAAGCGTTAACATCATCACATCAATCTAACATCTAATATATGTTGCCTTTGCGTTTGTTTGTTTTTTTTTTTTTTTTTTTTTGGATCAATATAGTTCCTTTATCACTTGACCAAATTCGGTTTAAGTACTTGTCCCTAATAGAAAAAGGAAAGATTGAATGTTTTGAGTTTAGTGTTTTTTGCTATAAGTAGGTCCTTGAGCAAACCTACCACATCCGGTTTTGCTGCAAATGAAAGGCAAGACAATAAAGTCTCATAAACAAAGCAAAGGGAGACGAAGTAAATACATAAAAGAAAAAAAATAAGAAAAAGGAATGATGTGATTTATACCTTTATACATGGCAAAGTTACGCAAAATAGTAACACACAAACACCTCCGTAGAAGTTTACACATGTTGGCCATCATCTCCTGACTACCTTACATTCTTCTATCTAATAACTTTGCAGTAGATTCTATTATCGACGCACAAAAAATGATGTTAAACTTGTAGTTGGTTTTATTTACCTTCTTATAAGCGATGAGTAATAAAGTACATAATGAGTCTATTAGAGTGGCAGAAAACTGACCCTTTCATTGTCATGGACATGTCCACCATGATGGACAGATCTCACTAGACACCCGTTCTGATCATAATCGATGGTGATGGAATCAATGACTGACTGTCCATAAAGCCTAATTTGCCTCTTACCAGTGTGTGCACCATCATCAAAAGCATCACCGCCTTGACCTTCATATAGCCCAACGAACCAGAAGGAACGACAGGACAAATCGAGATAAGCGCTTCTAATTAACTTCTCCAATATCTGGTGCCATTGTTGTTTGGACTTGCCGTTTGGGAATGAGCCAAACCTTTTAAGAGACAACGGATGACCTCTTGCATAATGAGCTAGACTTCGGGACAAATCCTCATAGCCCTCTTGAGGTTCTTCTCTCATCAAGGCATGGTGACAAAGAGCCGAAGCGCTACATTCGGGCCCAGTCCTTTGACGATATACTTGTCGTCTACCTTGAGATCTTTCAGCAAGTTTTGGTCTCTGCTTGTGATCAAGATTCCGCTCTCGGGACACAGCAGTTCTCGCTCTCCGGCCCCAAAGTAGTCCTTCTGGTTTTTCCTAGTAACATTATCAAGAACAAGAAGTATCCTTCTATGACTTATGTTATCCTTTATCTTGTTGATGTTGGTCTGAATGTCGTCATACGTCCTCCATCCTTCTACCTTTTTGATATCACGGAGCAGCTTCTTTTGCAGGCCTAATAGACCCACAACATTGTGATCTGCTCCTCTGATTTTGTCAAGAGAAATGAAACACTCAAAATCACGGCGAATGTGATCGCAGATGACTGTGGCTGCCATCGTCTTACCTATTGCTTCTCCTCCACATAGGCCTATGACACGCATGTTGTCCTCTTGGCCCTTGCTAATTAAGGAAATCAACTCTTCTACCAACAATTCCACTCCAATTGCAGTTTTCACAACGCAGTGTGGCCGAGTTCCGCAAATTTTCTCGACAAGGTACTCTACTATTATGTCCACAAGTCTCCTTTCATCCCTGATGTTAAGTGGAGTTAAGACTATAAGAGAAATAAACGTAAATATGTGCACCAAGAGACATAATATTTAAGATTTTACGCGTACATATGAGTAAAAAAACAGCCAACTTGACTAAATCATTGTTTGTTATTAAGTTTTTCTGCTGATTTAGCGTGCCGATATCTCCAGTTATTTTAAATCAGAACAAAATGACATGTCCCCTGTTTTTTAATCTCAGACCATTTCCTCACTGGGGATTCGTTGTCTATGCATCGTTACAGAGGTTAGTTCTTCTTTACTTTTTTTTTTTTTATTTCTTTTTTTAATGAGCAAGAGTAGACTTGTAGTTCAATTAGCACGACAATCCACTGTCATATGACCTCCCCACTTAAATCATAGGGGTGGGTAGGATATTCTTAATGGAAAAAAATTCTAGATACCTTTTAATATTTGGTTGTCAAATGATTGTCAGTTTCTCGTAGTTCTGTAATTTAATAAATGATATCATAATAACTAAATATTAAATCACATATTTATCTAACAGTTTAAACTTGTAAATGTCAATGATCCTAACAAAATCTCACATGACATCAGAACATGAAATCCTAGATTCAAATCTTTTCAGGCCTTGTTTTGCCTCTCTAAATAAATATGTCCATACTTAGTATTAGGCAAAAAGAATAGACTAAGTGTGAGGGGTACCGTTAGAATAATTAAATAATAGTTTAAATTTTTAGAATGGTTTATAGTGATTCTACTAAAATCTCACACATGAGGTTTACATAGATGGCGAATTGAACATATTTTTACTAAAATTGCAGAAAACAAAAAAGAAAAAAAGCAATATGTAGAGGCAGTGAGGGGAGCTGGCGACGTCCTAAAACCATTCTAGCACCGCCCCTATAGACTTTCGCAAGAGTCCTGCAGCCGCTAGCTCTAGAGACAATGTCGCGAGTGCGCGTTGCAACGATGAGCATAGTAGCCATCGCTGGTACTTTCAAGATAAGCACAGAGGTGACAGACAATTGAAAGTCGGCCATCCTTGAAGACATCGAAAGATGGTTTTTGGGGAGTTTCGAAATGAGAAGCATATTTATCATTGTCGCGCCTAATTTTTCGGGTTCACCGCCTAAAACTAGGTTAATGGACTGCTAAGTTTTTAAACTTAGCTCGGGCTCTCCCAAGCCCATACCAAATCGCGACTTAAGTCTAAACTTTTTAAACATGCAAAATATTATCTAGGAGTCGCCACTAATCAGTTTACGGTAGGTCGATTAGACACCTAAGTAAAATAAAGGGAGATTTATTTTACTTTTACGAACCAGAGACTAAGGGTACGGGGACTTGGTTACACTAGACTATCTTAGTGCCATTTCGGTACCATTTCTTTTTAATTTTCAAAAATGTTTTGCAATTGAATTGATTTGATTTTAATTCATTTTCCTAACGTGTGAGGCGATCATGCAAGTGTACAAACCACCAATTTAACATCCGAGAAAGCGAATAAAATAATGCAGGACTTACCTCAAAGCAACGAAAGCAACTGCGTTGTTAGATCAGAATTCATATCAATAATCCTAGATATGATTTCTAATTAACAAGCAATCACTCAATTTTTTGTTTTCACTTTATTTAATGAAAATCATGACTTATGCAATGCATGCTACTAATTTAACATGAAATGATATGACGTGGTAATATGACCTAAACTATATAACATGAATAAGCATGCAATCCATCCTAAAGCATGAAATGAATTTATTCTAAATTTTTTGTATTTTCCATGAAATTGAAATTAAAGAAATGCAACAATTAAATATGCAATTTAATCAAATGACCTAGTTCTAATGACGAGCAATGAACTTAGCAACAATCACTAGAAAATTCTAATTAAATGAATTTAATAAAAACTAAATGATGAAAATTTCATAAACCTAATCCTACATGTCTGATTTACTAAACCTATATGCTCATGCAGAATTTTGATTTTTTAAAATAATTAATTATTAAATAAATATTAAATCTAAACTATCAACAAAATAAAGGATTAAAATAATCGAAAAAATAACATGTCGTCTCACAAGTCAAATTAACGATTATCTTAACCTTAAACATCAAGACATGAAGTTCAAAATAATTAAAAATCTGATCCGAAGTCTTACGGATCAAATTAATAATTATAATGATTTAACAATTAAAATTCTACCAAAAAGCCCAAAAATTAATATAATTAAAAAAATGATTTGATGTCTCTCAGATCAAATTAATAATTACAATAATTCCGAACAAAATCCTTGCGGATAATGCCTACAAAATGCACAAATATTAACATTGACAAACCATATTCTAACTTAAACAATAATAACAAAATTTAAAACACAATAAAATAACATAAAATAAACAAAAGAAAGAAATAAAAATAAAACTAAAACTAAACTACCTAAAGGAGGGGACTTGCAGCAGCGTTGGTGGGCATATGGCTAGTTCTTGATTTGACCATTCACTAGTCTCCTCCGAGAACTTTTTGAGTGGACGCCCCCTTCTCTTGTCGTCTCTCTCTTGTCAATTATGGTGGAATATGGAATTGTGTGGCCTTTTGTTCGGCATTGAATTGCCTGTGACCACAACATCGAACAAAACAAAGTAAATACCGAAAGTATGGGGTGAACAACTTTAATAGGGAGAGAAACAACCCGGTTTTATCACAGTGAAATCACTAGATGGCAATCAGCGCTTAGGTACGTTGGCCACTTCGATGTCTCGCTGCTGGAATTATCGTCGGAGATGTAGGAGTTTAATCTAGGCAAGAAACAAAAATAAAATCACCTTAGTTCGAATAGCAAATTAGAATCGCACACAATCAAACTTAAAAAAAAGGAAGCTCGACTTAGCTTTATGCTTGTCATTAATATCCATGACGCATGATGAATGTGGGACGTCGTCAAGAGGACTGCACCATCCAATAGACCAATCGGAGAATTCTCAAGATTGTCGACTCCCCTAAAGAAAATTGAACTCAAAAGAAATGAAGGAGAAAATCTTCCTCACTTTTGCTCTGAATTTTTTCAAAAATCGCCTTCCCTGTCATGAAAAATGAGCCTCTCTTTTATAGTGATTCGAAACGGTCTCTTTACATGGCATTTCCCGAGTTGCCATTTCTTGTCACATAAAATCAAATCTGTATGATTTGGCAATCAGCTCAATTCTTGCCCATTTTTCACTTGATTTCAAAATTGTTGTTGCATTTAACAAAATCCGGACATTCATTAGAATTCCATATTTCCTTGCATAATTCAATCAAATCAATTTCCCCAATTTTCATTTTTTTTCTTTTATTTGTTCAAAATGCAATTTTATTTTTCCAAAATTAGGTGTCAACAGCTGCCCCTCTTTGAAGGTGAGCTCGTAGAGGTTGCCTTCAAAGACAAATTGAGACCTAATTTTAATTATGCACATGCACTAAATGACTTTTTGTTGGAAAATGAATTCCTTTTTTTGAATGCAATATGTATGATGCGTGGAAATGCTAATGCAAATGATAAATGAACTTACCTGGAATAACTTACCTTCAAGGAGGGTAGAGTGATTCAAGATAGTTGGCGTTACATGTCCAGGACCCGTACCATTCTACGGTCGCCTAGAATAGTAACTTGACTTTACAAAGAGACTGCTTTCCTAGGACCCGTACCATTCTACGGTCACCCAGTATGACAATATTTGGTTGTGTCTAGGACCCGTACCATTTTACGGTCGCCTAAATGGGGATTAATTTTCCAGGACCCGTACCATTCTACGGTCGCCTAAACTAGGATTCATTTTCTAGGACCCGTACCATTTTACGGTCGCCTAAACTGAGATAAATTTTCTAGGACCCGTACCATTCTACGGTCGCCTGAATAGGTGTTGTCTAGGACCCGTATCATTCTACGGTCGCCTAAAGTGGGATTCAATTTCCAGGACCCGTACCATTCTACGATCGCCTGAATAGGTGTTGTCTAGGACCCGTACCATTCTACGGTCACCTAAATAGGGATTCATGTCTAGGACCCGTACCATTCTACGGTCGCCTGATCAGAATGAATTTGGGAAAAATCTTTGGGGGGCAACTCCATCGAGTGCTAGTGCTTGAAAAGGAATACATGTACAATGACAAGTATTTAAGGTATGAATAGAGATATACTTACCTTGTGGCATCTCTGATCCTTAGAGATATGTCTCCCAAATTAATGAGGTGACTCTGGGCTATGGAAGCACACCATGTCGATGAAGGGGAATATCGGGCTACGAAAGCATGCCGATTTGATAGGGGGACTCTAGGCTATAGAAGCACGCCGGGTCATATCAAGGGACACCGGGCTACGAAAGCACGCCGGGTTGATGAAAGGAACTCTGGGCTACGAAAGCACGCCAGGTCAACATAAATGACACCGGGCTACGAAAGCACGGGTCGATGAAAGGGACTCGGGCTGGTGATATCTCTTATTTTGGAGATATGTCTTTTGAAACTTAGATATCCCGTGAGGTCTCTCACCTCCCGGTAGGAATAAATTTTGGAACATCAATGATGCACCTTGAATGTTCGTGAATGTTCCTCATCTCCTAATATCATGAGGCATTCGAAAGGAACTTGAATGTCGGAGCTCTTAGGTCTTTAAGAAAACATTTCCTGTCAGACATGATTAGAGCAAAAGTGCATTCACCAAAGAAATAAGCAATTAATGCTATTTTGAAACGCACACTTCAAAATCCACTGAAGTTTTTATCAATTCAATCGAGGTTCATGCATAATGACCTTTGCATCACCCAAATTTCCACTAGAGAGAATTATCGTTCAAGACAATTTTCACTCATGACATGGATTTCTTAAGAATACTAAATGAGAGACTTTTGGTTAGAAAGGACTTTTACTCACTCACATTTAGAAGAGAATCACTCCATCTCACCATATCGACAGGGGTTCAAGTATTCTCGCAAGCAGTATGACCTTACTAATTTGAGAGGTCTTTAGCATGAACCATATTGTGGGATTGGTCGAGGGATTAACAAAGGGACTCTTTGAGTCAAGGCTATTGAAAGAACAGCTTCGCAATCATCTCCGGTTTACAAGTCAAGAACCCCGCAAAATGAGAAAGAAATAATCTTGCTCGCATTTCTTCGAGCGATGCTTATAAACATATGAACCCCTACGTTAATTCAAGTGCCATAATCTGAAGAGGCTTTGTAAGGGACGTAACATAGGCTGGGTTCATGGGTTGAGAAACGAAAGAATCATTAGGCTCAAAAATGTGTATAAGGGTCAAAGTTGATGATCATCTAGGCATTGTCGCTGGTCTTCTCTTTCGCTAGGGATGCACCATTGATCTTGACTCTTTGAGTATTACTCCATTGAGATACAACCTTTTGCAACTGATAGTCACCTATCATGACTCTTTCTTTTTTTCTTTTTCATTGGCCTTGCTTCTAATAGGCACATCACTTTTTCATGCCCCTAGTTCTCATGCATTTTTTTCTTCACTTCTTTTCATGGGCATTGGCCTTGCTTTTACTAGGCACATTGCTTTTTCATGCCCATTAGTTCTATTTTGAATTCAATTCTTGCGCATAATGCATGCGTCAAGCAATTACACTTTGAATGACACTCGAACTTTTCAATCCCCAGTGTGGGGGGATGATCACCAACTGGGTTTAAAGAAATGAAATTGCAGGCTCAAGTGGGCTATGCAAAGGATATAAGTGTATAGGATAGAGAAAGAAATGCTCTTCGTCATCCTAAGGCACTTAAATTAACACATGAATTCAATGTAATAGCACGACTTGAAGATTGATGCAAGTGAGAGCAAGAAAATTTCAATTCATTTTCCTCACCTCATGATGCCATTTTATCTCCCAATTGCCCCGATGTGGGGTGATTCTTGACAAGGGGTAATTTGAAAAGAATATCTATATGTGTATGGGCTCAAAAGGGTTAAGCAATGGATCACCTGTAGTGTTTTGGGATAGAGAAATGAATTGCCTCTCATCATTTTGGTTGCCGTACCTTTTGCAAGAGAACTCTTTACCTTGTGTATATGAACTTTTTTACACTCATCTCACAAGTGTATGAGTAGGGGACTGTGTATAGGATAGGGTTTGCCTTTCATCATCCCAACTCATCTTATTTAGTATGCTCAATCAATTCCACATCATTCATTAAATTAGCCTATCTTGATGTTTTTTAGTGAATTTGGTGGATAAAACATGTAAGAGTCATCATGCAAAATTTTTTTAAAAAAAAAAAACTTTAGGCATTTAAAATTGTCAACTCCAAAACAAAATTTTTTCCACACTGCAAAATGGTTTTAAGCATTCATTCAAGGATTCATCTACAATGGGATTGCCTCGGCAGTTGATGTCTTTGGATTGTCCCTATCATTCAAGACTGAAAATCCACTTTTGCCCCTACACAAGAGAACATGCATGAATATGATACTATGCAACATCAAAGTAAAAACAAATGTAATATCCATTTTTGGCTTGGGTCGAGATTTTATCTCAGTCAGGTCACTAATAAAATCCGTCATACCCACAATCTTGTCACATCAACTCTTTAGAAATGTGTTCTAGACAGTTGGGCCAATTGCAAACTTTAAGGTGTGCAAGTTTTTTTGAAATGCCTTCTCATCAGACCAAAAAGTAATACTCTGAAACATGAAGTAAATGAGTCAGAAAATTAACCAAGGCTAACCTAATGCATGCTTTTGAAATGGCTTCAAAATGCTTTTTTTTTTTTTATGAGGAAGCATGAAAGAGCCCGGTCCTCAGAATTCTCCTTGGATGACATTTTCTTTTCATTGTTGGATGTCACCGGCCTGGTTTGGCATACCCCATCATGTCCTCAAAACAAAACTTGTAATTTTATTGATGTTCATCAATCAAATTACATTATTGGAATGAAAATGTGATATTCAAGCACTAGAAGAAATTTAAACCAATCCTTGAAAAGCAATAAGAATTCCATGCAATGGAAGGTGCAACTAAACATGCCCCTACTTAGGACCATGAATCATGTGTGCTTAAGTTCTTCACCCTCCTTGATCTTGTGATGCCAACCCTGGAACTATGTTGCGGGAGTCAAAGTAAAAGCTGGGTCGAGATTCTTCCTTCTAGATATGTCACTAGTCTCTTCATGGTGGCATCAAATTCAGCTACCTTAGGAAAATGAGACGGTTCAAAAGTCTTCTTAGCTCTCTTCATTCTCATTTGGGTCTTCTCTCACGAAGATAGAGTACCTATGTCATCACAGCCCTTTTGCTTGACGAGTCAAAAGCCACGAGGGATTGGATTTGAGACAATTCATCGACTTGACTTTAGAGGTGTGCAATTGTCGCTTGTTCATATTGTCAATGATACGATCCAGCATCTTGTTTTGATCCGCCATTTTAGCTCTCGACCGTGTAAGGATGGGTGAGCGAGATCGCTTCATAATCATTTAATTCAAATAAATTGGAATATGTAAGCATGAGGTGTAAATGGGAACATGTAAGCTAGTCCATGACAACAATCTAATTGATTTTTTTATTATTATTTTTTTATTCATGAAAAGTCTGTGCAAGAAGGGAATTACCTAAAAATAACTAGAAAAAAAAAAAGGACACCCTAGCAAGAACTAAATTTCCCAAACACGAATTAGGAAAGATCAAAATTTAAGACTCCCTAATGAGAACAATGGTAATTTCCTCATTTCATTTCTAACTAACAAATGAATTAAATCAATGATCAACCTAGATTGCCATGGACCGACCCAAAAGTATGACAAAATAAATTGCATGATATAGGAATAGAAGACTTACTTCACCAAGGAAAATTAACGGTAATCACATAGACATGCACATAAGATATGAGGCTCGATTTCTACCTAGACAGCTTAACAAAGTGGAGCTAAGAAGATGATCTGACCGTTGCAGTCTCGCATTAACGTGTCAGGTCCTCTTAACTCCGAGCTTAGTCAAATAGAATGTCCAATAGTCACGCAGTCTCGCGGATATGGACAAAACACATTCGACACCATGAAAAACTTTCGGGGAAGAGAAGGTCAACCTCTACATAGCAGTCTCGCTTTGAAGGAAGTATACTTCTCAACACCATCCTAAAAATCCTATCGCAGCCCAGGTCGGACCGCAGGTTGTGTGTGCAAATAGTGTGGTGCTAAAGCAATAAAGCATGCACAACAGTTTAAATGCAAACAACACTTCTAATTGGAAAAATAAATCATTCATCCCTAACTCCAACCTGCAAGACAGGGGTTAGCAAAGACTACTTCTCTTATACCTTTCATCTGCAAGAACATTTAACACCTTAAGATGTTAGGGACGTACCTGGGATCTTTGCTGCCAAACAAAAACATTTTTAAAGTAAAAATAAAAATAAAAATTGGCCTAAGTCCACTAAGTGTTTTGACACAAGTCCCCAGTGGAGTCGCCAAGCTGTCGCGACCTAATTTTTCGGGTTCACCGCCTAAAACTAGGTTAATGGACTACTAAGTTTTTAAACTTAGTTCGGGCTCTCCCAAGCCCATACCAAATCGCGACTTAAGTCTAAACTTTTTAAACATGCAAAATATTATCTAGGAGTCGCCACTAATCGGTTTAGGGTAGGTCGATTAGACACCTAAGTAAAATAAAGGGAGATTTATTTTACTCCTATGAACTAGAGACTAAGGGTACGGGGACTTGGTTACACTAGACTATCCTAGTGCCCTTTCGGTACCATTTCTTTTTCATTTTCAAAAATGTTTTTGGCAATTGAATTTAATTTTAATTTATTTTCCTAACATAAGAGGTGATCATATAGGTGCGCAAACCACCAATTTAACACTCAAGAAAGCAATAAAATAATGCAAAAGGACTTACCTTAAAGCAACTTTTATAAAAAAAGCAATGCATTGTTAAATCAGAATTCATATCAATAATCCTAGATATGATTTCTAATTAACAAGCAATCAATTTTTTATTTTCACTTTATTTAATGAAAATCATGACTTATGCAATGCATGTACTATTTAACATGAAATGATATGACGTGGCAATATGACCTAAACTATATAACATGAATAAGCATGCAATCCATCCTAAAGCATGAAATGAATTTATTCTAAATTTTTTGTATTTTCCATGAAATTGAAATTAAAGAAATGCAACAATTAAATATGCAATTTAATCAAATGACCTAGTTCTAATGACGAGCAATGAACTTAGCAACAATCACTAGATGACGTCCAAAAAATTTCATAAACCTAATCCTACATGTGTGATTTACTAAACCTATATGCTCATGCAGAATTTTGATTTTTTTAAAATAATTAATTATTAAATAAATATTAAATCTAAACTATCAACAAAATAAAGGATTAAAATAATCGAAAAAATAACATGTCGTCTCACAAGTCAAATTAACGATTATCTTAACCTTAAACATCAAGACATGAAGTTCAAAATAATTAAAAATCTGATCCGAAGTCTTACCGATCAAATTAATAATTATAATGATTTAACAATTAAAATTCTACCAAAAAGCCCAAAAATTAATATAATTAAAAAATGATTTGATGTCTCTCGGATCAAATTAATAATTACAATAATTCGGACAAAATCCTTGCGGATAATGCCTACAAAATGCACAAATATTAACATTGACAAACCATATTCTAACTTAAACAATAATAACAAAATTTAAAACACAATAAAATAACATAAAATAAACAAAAGAAAGAAATAAAAATAAAACTAAAACTAAACTACCTAAAGGAGGGGACTTGCAGCAGCGTTGGTGGGCATATGGCTAGTTCTTGATTTGACCATTCACTAGTCTCCTCCGAGAACTTTTGAGTGGACGCCCCCTTCTCTTGTTGTCTCTCTCTTGTCAATTATGGTGGAATATGGAATTGTGTGGCCTTTTGTTCGGCATTGAATTGCCTGTGACCACAACATCGAACAAAACAAAGTAAATACCGAAAATATGGGGTGGAACAACTTTAATAGGGAGAGAAACAACCCGGTTTTATCACGGTGAAATCACTGGATGGCAATCAACGCTTAGGTACGTTGGCCACTTCGATGTCTCGCTGCTGGAATTATCGTCGGAGATGTAAGGAGTTTAATCTAGGCAAGAAACAAAAATAAAATCACCTTAGTTCGAATAGCAAATTGGAATCGCACACAATCAAACTTAAAAAAGGAAGCTCGACTTAGCTTTATGCTTGTCGTCAATATCCATGACGCATGATGAATGTGGGACGTCGTCAAGAGGACTGCACCATCCAATAGACCAATCGGAGAATTCTCGAGATCGTCGACTCCCCTAAAGAAAATTGAACTCAAAAGAAACGAAGGAGAAAACCTTCCTCACTTTTGCTCTGAATTTTTTCGAAAATCCCTCCCTGTCATGAAAAATGAGCCTCTCTTTTATAGTGATTCGAAACGGTCTCTTTACATGGCATTTCCCGAGTTGCCATTTCTTGTCACATAAAATCAAATATGTATGATTTGGCAATCAGCTCAATTCTTGCCCATTTTTCACTTGATTTCAAAATTGTTGCTGCATTTAACAAAATCCGGACATCCATCAGAATTCCATATTTCCTTGCATAATTCAATCAAATCAATTTCCCCCATTTTCATTTTTTTTTCTTTTTATTTGTTCAAAATGCAATTTTATTTTTCCAAAATTAGGTGTCAACAATCTTACACAAGCGTAATATCACGAAAAACTCCAAACTGATAAATTTGTGATAAATTTATTACAAACTAATTTTTTTTTACCACAGAAAATCCAAAACTAGTACATTTTTGACAAATTTACCATAAAATAGTATATTTATGATAAATTTACTATGACATCCTCAATCTGACCCTTGTCTATGGAGCAAAATTACGATGGAAAATCAACAAACCACAGAAAAGCTATGAATGGCCACCTTAGGATGAAAACTCAATTTTTCCTCAGCGGATCGTGAAATTTCAAAAACGTGGAAAAGAGCCGCAAATGAGGAGCTAAGATGACCCTAAGGCATGGATGGGCCCACTAGGCCTCACGCCCATCTTGGTCAGCCCAAGGGGACCCACCAAGCCATCCAAGCCCATTCTTGAATTTTTGAAGCATGCACATTTAATTTGCCCATGTGCATGAATAGTAATTGGACTATAATTTGGTTTAACTCCTAAATTGCTCCTTCTAGAAACTAGTTAGCCTAATGAGGTAATTTTGTTGGCATCCTAAGGGGGAAAGTTGCGCCCATGAAGGAGGAAGAAGAGAGAGACAAACTTGGTTTGTTTTTCTAGTTCATTCCCAATTATGACACATGCACAATATCTTGCCATTAATGAACTTGGATAGGAATGCTTCATGAAGCAATTGTGGCCATGCAAAAGCTTGGCCAATAGTGAATTAGGAAGATTGTGCGCAAGCTCATTAATGCTTGGATAGGGAAAAATCTTGATTGAGCTAATTTCTCTCTCATTTCCCTCATTTCTCTCATTCTCTCTTACTCTCTCTCTCTCTCTCTCAAACTAAACCCTCCTTCATTCTCTCTCTCAGCTCACCTCTCCCTCATGCCATCTCTCTCATTCTCTCTTGGTCCCTCACATCGCCATCGTTTGCCGTCCCTTGTTGTCACTATTACCGAGTTGCCATCCATCGCCGCATGCTTGTGCCGCCATTTGCCTCATTATGAACCACCTTCCACCACCCTTTGCCGCCCTTGTTGAGCTGCCCTCATGCCCATGACCCATCATCAATGTCCTTCACTGTGAGCCATCGGGAGTCGTTGCAAGCTGCCGAGCCAGCGCCGCATCTTGCCAAGCCACTGCCATGCCTCACGCTGCCCTCGTCATCTATGTCGTGAGTGGTGAGCCTTGTTGTCATCGCTCACCATAAAGCTCAAAGATCCAGCCCCATTAGTAACTTCCTAACCCTTGTTTATGGTGGAGGTTACGCTTAGGATTAGGGTTATGTTAGGGTTAATGATAGTTAGATTATGTGATAAGTGGATTAGGATGATAGCTTATCACTGATAAGTGATAAACCAAGGTGATAGGTTATCATGAATAGTGATAAATACAAGTGATAACCTATCGTGAATAGTGATAAGTATATGTGATAGGTTATCGTGAATAGTGATAAGTACAAGTGATAACCTATCATGAATAGTGATAAATACATATGATAGGTTATCATGAATAGCGCTAAGTATAAATGATAACCTATCGTGAATAGTGATAAGTACATGTAATAGGTTGTCCTGAATAATGAATAGTGCATGTGATAACTTATCTATAAGGGTGATAGGTGCTTATTATAGACTAATTTTGAAAGTGATAAATGCTTATTATATCTTAATTTTAAAAGTGATAAGTGCTTATTAAATCCTAAGTTTAAAAAGTGATAAGCGCTTAAGATGTTCTATTTTAAAATGATAAGTGCTCATGACATCCTATTGTCATGCCCCAAACCTCGAGCATGCAACAACCTCTTCCTTGGTCGATAGAAAGTGACGTCCTAGGACTTGTCACCGACCCTTCATTTTTAATCTTTAATTATGCGCAAGCGGAAAACGAACCATCTTTCCATCAAACATAAAATCAAGCAATCAAATAGGGATAGTGAGATGAACAGCAAAAACACAACATCTACTCATATATATTTATATTGGATTAACCTACGGAGGATCACTTCGATTTACAAGCCCAACAGAGGGGTCGATCCATCCTCTAAGCTAGACCAAAAAGAAACTAGGCTAGGCTAATCCAACTATACACAAAAAGAACCCTCGGGTTCGGCACTACAGTCACTCAGATCCAGTGGACTTAGACCTCGTCGATTCAGAGTTGGAGGTGCACGGGTCAATCACTGGTGAAGCGGGGCCAGGATTCTCTACTGCAACGTCGGGAGGGTCCAGCTCCATGGGATCCCAATCAGCGTCTTTAGGGCCCTTACCGGGCGGCCCGTTGAAACCTCTTAGGGGACCGATAAGCAAATCGCCATCCCGGATGAACCACGCCAGGAACCTATGGGGTATCCATTGCCCCGGTCCCTCATCCACCTAGATGGTGGAGAGATACTTCTCCTACAAATGCGCCTGACCTGGGAATAGGTGGTGCGTCACGACAGTATCCTAGTCCTTAGGGATACCAAACCTCATTGGCGGGAGCGCCATCCTAAGGACCTAAAAGTGGTTATACAATAACTAGTGAGATAAAATCTCAACGAGTCCTCTCCTAAGCCCCCGGTTAGAACACTAACTCAACTCGGGGTATCTCTCCAGAACCACCTCATAAATAAACCAAGACTAACAACCAACAATCAACAAATCGATTCGCATGCAACCTTACCCGGTATGCCATACCTTGCACGTTGAATCTCAACACAATACATGCAATGCACATGGCCATTATATGATGCAGTTCATCAATCACATATGAGTCGCGTCACAAGCGATCTCACTTGGCCATTGCTACACTCTGCACGTTATCGATTTGTGCGTGCGTGCCATAAACAATGTGCTTAACTCATGCATAATCGGAACCAATGATGCCATGATTCTCATACGCTCTTGCACTTTAGTGCACCACCTATCATGCATCAATTGATCACACAAGTCCGGATTATAAGGTAAAATCGTTATGACACGTCTCATACCACGTCACACAAATTTTACTTCATAATAAGGCCTAACCATCTTAACACTCACGCGTGTTCCATTAGTTATGACCTCTTGGCCATGGCTAACTTTCTAGTCAACGATCATCCAACTCCCGCCATTCTACCAATAAAAAGATCGGGCTTCTTCGGGCACGGCAACTTGTAGCACTTCCGCCTAGACGGTATCTCAAAAAGGGATATCGGTCCATAATCTACTACGATTGGCTTCCGACTCCCGCTAGGTATCGCCCCCAAACTTCCGTTGAGTGACGGTTGAACTTTTGATAATGCATGCACACCACTAAGACACCTTTTTATCTTAAAGCATTTAGCTAATGCATACATGATACGTGCTTGCAGGAACAATCCCTTAAACAAATGCAGTCTCAATCTAATCTCCCGAAAATCAGTTAATTCCTATGTCTCTTGAACAAAACATATTTTCCCCTTTTAGAACCCCACACGATTCATGCAGATGTCCATGCAATGACACATCCAATTTACCTCATAAAATCAAAACACTTGAAACAAAGCAATTTTTCACTCTCAATGAACAATGCGCGTGAATAGTACTTTGTGAACAGTACCGCGTGAACAGTAACTTGTGAACAATGCGTGTGAACAATAACTTGTGAACAGTGTCGCGTGAACAATTTCCAGAATTAAATCCAAAAATCATTAAAAACATTAATTAAAGAAAACAACCAATCAATTAAAGCTAAACATACTTAATTAAGCACATAAGCATTATTAAGCAAATAAAGCAAGATTAAGCTAAACTAATTTTAACCATTCATCTAACCACCTATCTTAGGACTAATATAACTTAATTAAACATCATAAACTAAAATTAACACTAATTAAACCAACCCTAAGCAAGTTTAGGCGTTAATTAGTGGATTAGGAGCTAAACTCACCCATTAAGCGGGCCAAAGACACGGACGTAGTGGCCACGACGGAAGCGGCGCTCGGGAACCTCAACCATAGTGATCTAAGGCGGTCCCAAGGCTAAAATAGCAGCAACAAACATTGCCTCCCACTGCAACTTTGAAAAACTGCACTGTAGAGGAGGAGAGAGGCTGGACGGCTTGGTCGGAGCTCGGCGAGAGGTTGGCCGGCAACCGGTGGCACTTGAGGGTCAAGGGGGAGTGGCTAATGGCTAGGCTAGGCGGAGGAAGGGTTGGAATGGGAGGAAAATCGCAAAAATCGTGAAATAGTGCAAACTAGGTAGCTGCTAAGCGGTCCGGCGAGCGTTGGCTTTTGGCCGGTTCGACGAGTTAGCCGGCGGCTCCGATTGACAAATGGCCGACTTCTTCCATACAGACTGGATGTCCTGAGCACAATGGTGGGTGGCATAGGAGCTGATTCGTACGAGAAGCCAACAATTAACTCCTGTTTTTGGAGGAAGGTCAGCTGGAGCAGAAGCAGGAAGGAAGGAAAACAGAGGAGAGAGGGGGCTACGAATTTTGTAAGTTGAAGAGGAAGAGAGAGAGAGAAGAAAGAGCTGGTTGTCTTCCTCATTAAAGCCCTTCAATGCTTGCTTCAAGTCCCCATGCCCATGACATCATCTTCTCTCTTTTCCTTTTGCCTTATCCACACGCTTTTAGGGGCAAAATGGTCATTTCCACCTTGCACAAATTCTCAATTTGCTCTTGGGCTGAAAATGATGGGTGGACCTAAGAAATAGGCTAGGAAATGAGTAGGAATGGGCTTGGGAATTGATTGGGCTTAAGATGGCCAAAGATTGGACAATGGGCTCGGAAGGAGAAATGGTTGGTTGGGCCTAATGGGCTTACTTGCTTGCCTTAGGCCTACCACGGTGGCTATCCCACCTTGGGCCTGAGGCCCACACTGGCTTTGCTTGGCCCACGTCTTCATAGGCTCGACTCCTCGATTCGTAAATCCATTTTCCAAATACTCAACTTAACTGGCGCTGTCGATCATCGAAGTAGCATCATCCAAAGTTCGTCCCGGATGTTCCCGATAATTTGAAGTCCAATCTTGGGTTCTCATACCATGTCAATTTCGCCCTAATGCCATTTTTGGTACAACTTATACTGACAGGCGACTTTAAGGATTCACGTGTAACCGACTTGTGCCAAACCACGTTCAAAACATCTCGACACATGGACGTCCTTGACCACATGAAATTGCGGAGGATAGATTCTTATTTCAAAGTACACGATTACCGATGATCGACCTAGGGTCGTTCGCGGGCTCGATAACAGTAAACGGAATCATCCGTCGTTCCATTATGTTTTGTCTGCGAATCGACTTCTAGTCATCTTTGAAATCGGCCTGCCTATCTATAGGATTGTCCTCACGCAAGTCTCATGGTCGAGTCATTTTCCCAAGTCAAGTTCTTTAGTCATACGAGTTCTATCCTCATTAGCCTTTCCCCTCAAGGTTAGTATCTTAGGAGTGATAAATTCCGAGTGAGATTAACCAACAATGCATTGATGAAATTCACATTCATTCATCTCTCAGAGGGCTCGAATTTCAGGATGTCACAATTCTTCCCATCTTATAAAAATTTCGTCCTCAAAATTTAAACCATTAAAATTCTTCTTCAAAAAGATGGGGGTATTGTCATCTCATCGATTCTTCGCTTTCCCAAGTAGCTTCTCTGTCCTGTGGTATTACCAGACCACTTTGACCAAAGAAGTTGTCTTGGTACGTAGCGCTTGTTCCTTTCGATCTATAACCTGAATTGGTCTTCGCCACTTCTCTACCTGACTTTTCTGGCGACTCTAAATAGTCTTAAGTCTCCATTGGATTACTGTATTAGCATCTACTAACTGTTGAACTAACTCTGGGCCGGTAATCTTCCACTCTCTGACTTCATCTCAACAAACTGGAGTTTTGCACTCTCTGCCATACAACGCTTCAAACAGTGCCATCTGGGCAGTTTGTTGATAATTGCTACAGTGAGCTTCTGATAAGATCTCTTCCTTAAGTTCCACATCGTCGGGTATACACAATCGTCCACAAAGTTTTAGTGTTCCATCCTTGGTAGCTTGCAAATCAGCATTTCACTTTTCTGTATCTTCCTGCAGAATCTTCTAGATCTTAGGATTTGTCAACTGCAACGTCTTGATTATCAGCTGTACTTTCGGTTCAATTCTGAGGATGGCCATAAGACTTGAAAGACGGCCTACTTCAGGTTTGAAACCGAATCTCCAGCTCCTTCGAGTAAAATCTACTCCTGAATCACCATATGCGCAATCGATGACTTTCAATTCAACGCATATATAACTTCACTAGCTTTTTCGAGGTGATACAGGAGGTCGCAATCACAGTCCTTGAGAAGTTCCATCCAATAACATTGTCTCTACGAATTTCTTTGCCTTCTTCAACAATCTAGTCAGTGGCATAACTATTGCCGACAACCTTCCCACAAACCGTCTGTAAAAACCTGCTAACCCTAAGAAACTTCTTATCTCTGTTACCATTGTTGATCTTGGCCAATTGATCACAATTTCAATCTTGGTCAGGTTCACGGAAATCCCGTCCATGTTCTTTCAAGGTCTGAAGCATTGCCCTTAAACGTCTTTCATACTCCTCTAGACTTCTAGAGTACACCTGGATGTCGTCGATAAACACTATCACGAACTCGATCTTCCTTTCTGGGGCAAACTGGATGATTCCTCAGGAAACGCGTCAGAAAACTTCCGTACCACGGTGATGCTCTCCACTTTCAGTTCCTTAACTATCGTATCCACTACAGTTGCCAAATAACATTGGCAACCCACATCCAATAACCGGTTGCCTTAAATGGCAACATTAAAATAAATGAGGGTCCTTTTCGATTTTCGACAAACTCGAAACTTTCTCCTGCTAACGGGTTAAACTGGATTACTGCACAACAACGATTCAGTACAACAAGATGCTCCTTGAGCCAATCTTTTTCATTTACAACCTCAAAGTTATACATAAGCAAAAATAGCCAAGTACTACTCTAACCAGTGATTTTTCCTTTTTACAACTTCATTTCAACAAACTGAAATTCTACAAGCTTAACCAAAATTCCAATGTGTTACTCTGATAAAATTATCCCAAAAACATTCTTCCCCTGATTGGTGCATGGCTTGGTTCATTCCTGTCCCCTTTACCATCCTAGTAGTGCCCTATCTGCGGTAGTGGTGCCTGTGCTCCCTTGGACCCATGCGGACAGTCCTTCACTTGGTGCCCATGCTGGTTACATCCGTAGCACGCTCCCGTCCTACCAGAACACGGGGTTAGTCCATGCTTTATTTTACAAATTTTGCATCTGCCGTTCGGGTTGGGTGCCGGCTTTTCGATTCTACCCTTTTAGTTGGGATGAATGGGATACTCTCCTCCAGTCATCGGCCTCTTCCTGAACCGATTACCATTTCTGCTTGACCCGAATCGCGACCTAGATGCGGCGGCTCATTCATTCAAGTTCCTCTCTATCAACTGGGCCCGTCCATACAGCTCATTATAATTCTTCAGATCGAACAGTTACATCCGTAGCACGCTCCCGTCCTACCAGGACACGGGGTTAGTCCATGCTTCATTTTACAAATTTTGCATTTGCCGTTCGGGTTGGGTGTCGGCTTTCCGATTCTACCCTTTCGGTTGGGACGAATGGGATACTCTCCTCCAGTCATCAGCCTCTTCCCGAACCGATTACCATTTCTACTTGACCCGAATCGGGACCTAGATGCGGCGGCTCATTCATTCAAGTTCCTCTCTATCAACTGGGCCCGTCTATACAGCTCATTATAATTCTTCAGATCGAACAGCACAAGCGGATTCTTAAGCTTCGGCGGAGGCCATTCCTGAACCTCTTAGCTCTGTCCTTTGGATCTTCTACCAGTCTCGGGGCATACTGCGACAGCTCGGCATATTTGGCCTCATACTAGTCTACTGTCATTAGACTTTGATGAAGGCTTGAAATTCCTCCATCTTCTATTCCCTAGCACTAACAGAGAAGTACTTGCCATTAAAAGCTTCAAGGAAGGCGTTCCACTCCGAAACTTCACCTTCTAGGAACACTATTCCTCTAGTGGCCCTCCACCAAGTGCTTGCATTACCCTGCAGCTGATAGATTGCAAGGACGACATTCTCTTCCTTTGAGCACCTCAGTAGTGCGAATGCATTCTCCAAGTCCTGGATCCAGAGGGTTGCAGCCTCAGGATCTCCTGCACCCGTGAACCTCAGCGAGTTCAACTTCAAAAATTGCTCGACAAGCTTGTGTATCGATCTCTCAGCAACTACGTTCCTAAGTGGAATCTCGGCAAGTGCAGCAACAGCAGTGGTAGCATTGGCGGCAGTAGTGGCGGTTGCGGTAGCAGTGGCTGTAGCGGCGACGACAGCAACTTGATTCTGGGCCTGCTGCCCTACCACGTTTCCCAGCAACTCTAGCGCTTGCACGATCCCATCAATTCTCGGATCGCTAGGTGCTGCTACACCAATATCGGCCTGTGACGGTACTCTCTTTCTCGCGTTGGCCTGAGCCAGCGCTCCTCCTCGAGTAGCGACCCTAGTTGGCGTCCTACCTTGGGAAACGGACGCGACAGTCCTCTTCCGAGGAGTCCTCTGATCCAGATCACTCATTCTACAGGATCTCTACAGAATCTGCCTCCCAATTCCACACAGAATTAGGAAAAACTAAGTGACCCACACAAAACAAACTACTACTCAACTAATCAATTACAAGCATCTGCATAAGGAAAAAGCCTTTCCTACTGACTATCCCAAAACCCATCGCACCTTATCACTCCAAACGCTAACCTCGCTCTGATACCACTTCGGGCAGGGATGTCACGCCCCGAACCCCGGGCACGCAACAACCCCTTCCTTAGGCGATAAAAGGTGACATCCTAGGACTCGTCACCGACCCTTCATTTTTAATCTTTCATTATGGGCAAGCGGAAAACGAACCATCTCCCCATCAAACATAAAATCAAGCAATCAAACATGGATAGTGAGATGAACAGCAGAAACACAACATCTACTCATATATATATATATATATATATATATTGGATTAACCTACGGAGGATCGCTTCCAATTTACAAGCCCAACAGAGGGGCCGATCTATCCTCTAAGCCAGACCAAAAAGAAACTAGGCTAGGCTAATCCAACTATACACAAAAAGAACCCTCAAGTTCGGCACTACAGTTACTAAGATCCAGTGGACTTAGACCCCGTCGATTCAGAGTTGGAGGCGCCTTTGGTCAATCATTGGTGAAGTGGGGCGTGATTCTTGTTCAGGAATCCATCCCACCATTTTGTTTTGTATTTTCGGACCGGTACCCTTCATTTTTAATCTTTCATTATGGGCTAAAAACCTTGTAAGCGGTGGGATGTAGTATTAAGGGACCAAAGAGATCCCACCGAGAGTCAAACCATCTCCCCATCAAACATAAAATCAAGCAATCAAACATGGATCATCAATATATATATATATATATTTATATTGAATTAACCTACGGAGGATCACTTCCAATTTGCAAGCCCACCGTTGGGAGGCTAATCCAACCATACACAAAAAGGTCTACAGTTTACTGAAAGATCGGCTCTGGACTTGGGATGGAGGCCTAATGAGCATCTTACCGTTGGGAGGGGGCCCCTACCTAGGGGCCCCTACCGGGTGGCCCGTCGAAACCTCTCGGGACCGATCAGCAAATCGCTATCTCGGATGAACCACGCCAAGAACCTATGGGATATCCATTGCCTCGGTCCCTCATCCACCCAGATGGTGGAGAGATACTTCTTATACAGATGCGCCCGACCTGGGAAGTGGTGGTGCGTCACGACAGTATCCTAGTCCTTAGGGAGGTTATCAAATTAAACGTTATTGACTTGAATATGGAAAACTTCTTAGTAACTGAAAATCAAAACATTCACAAGGTCGTCCTATGTGATGGCAAATTGAATCTATATTTCTTGGCAGATTGGTTTGACTTCTTATCTTTGAAAGTAATATTGGAATGAACTTAGTGCTTCCAAACCCACCCCCACCCCCTACCTTTTGGTTGTATATCAAATTATTGGAGTTTTCTCAGCTGGTGATTTGGTTAGTAAGAACAACATTGGGAAACTTGGAATCCAAGCTTTGGATAAAGTACTCTGTGTAATGGTGTGAGATAGAAGCAGTTGACAGTTCTCCAACAATTTCCATATCTTTCTTTCTTTGATCCTTGTGATAGTGATAGACGAAATAATAGTTGTCTTGGAATCCTGATTTTCACTTATCAGGACCTTGATGGGTACGTTTCAAAAGATTGTTAGAAGCTGGATAAATAATGCATGTACACAAGAACGCATTTTTCTGTTTCTTTATTGCTTTGTTGAAGTTTTTGATTTGTCCTATTGATGTGAAGGGTCTCTAACTATCTTAACCTGAATTTTTTTCATTTGTACGAAGGATTTAGCCATCTTTTTTCTTTTGTAGTGTAGTCTTTATTCTTGTTAAGTGAATAATGTGGCATGGCTATAGAGATGGGCACCCCTTTTCCGTGTCTTTGTCAATTAGACGGAAAACAACATACTTATCATTGAACCTCATAATACGTATGCTAATACATGGAAAAAGAGGGAGTGGTGCATTATTTTAAGCATTGCTTTGGCCTGTAAAATCTTATAACTGGCCACCACTTTTCATTATTCTCACAATATCATTTGAATTTGCATTAATTTTGCAGCTTAAGACATGAAGGGCATAATAACTGGAGCAAAGATGATGATTGAGGATGCCAATCACGACGAGTTGCCTCCTCCAAATGGCGACCGGGGCTGTTTAAGAAAGCAAGCGAACTATGAACTCTCTCCGCTGCTGAGATGGCCATTATTCTCTTCTCTCCTAGCGGCAAGCCTTTTTCCTTTAGACACCCTCATGTGGGTGCGGTCCTAGACAGATTTGAGCATCCACAAGCGATTGTCCTGTAAGTGCTAGTATGAACACTTAAAACGGGGTGAATAGGTGTGAAGACAATTTTTCACAATGAATAGTAGAAATATTTTTCTTTTGAAATTGAGTCTGAAGAACAACAGACTTTGAGCGAATTCAGACTTTAGCAGTTAAATAAAACTACGAACAAAATAAAGGAGTTTAGAGAAGAGAATAAGAATACGGAATTTATAGTGGTTTGGCTTAGATCAAGCCTACGTCCACTCTCCCACGCTGACAACCATCTCGCTGGATTCCACTATGCAATCAACAAGAGATTACAACTTTGAGTGCAAACACTTAGTGGTAGATCACACTATTTCATTAAGTCACTCTTTTGGTATTTCTCTCATGATCACAAACGTTTAACCTCACAGAGACAAGTGTATGATCGAAGGTCGCTCAGACTTTGGAATTATAAATTTTACGCTCCGTCTCTTTCTTGCTCATCGGTCCTTGATCTCTTTAAATACTCCTCCACTTCCAAACTAGCCGTTGGACAGTATCTTAGAGGATCGTCTTCCAATCTACCCATTGGACAAATCTGTATCTAGAAGATTTGGTAGGTATTGAGTGATAGAAGTAGAATCCCAAATTGATTCTGATCGCCCATACAAATAGAATCTTGGTTTCCATAAGTAGAGCTTCTTCGTATAGAAAATTCTTGTCTTCAATATCCAATTGTCAATCAATTAGATTGAGTCAATCAAATCTATCTTGATGTAGAATCCAAACCAGATCACTAGCCGTTATATGTTTGGGGCTTGTGTTACGTTCTGTCAAGTTGTTTCGTTCTGAACATGCTTCGTTCTGAATCTGCTACGTTCTAAACTTGTGTCTCATTCTGGACGTAAAGTCTGAGAGTGAGCAGACTTTGACACAAAGTCTGGGAGTCTTCAGACTTTGACACAAAAGTCTAGCAGTCTTTAGAATAGACTTTACAGTCTGAACGTAAGTCTGAACATAATTTGCTTCTGAACAGATTTAGCCTTAAGGTCTGGACACAGTTTGAAAAAGTTTAGCTTCAGTATAGAGTTTATCTTCTGGTTCTTCCAAGTATAGACTTTGACAAGATCCTTTATGTGTTCTATCATCTGCATAGTTTGTTACTCAACCATTAAATACATTAGTAGACTTTGATTTATTTTGTCATCTTCAAAACATCATAAGGGATTTCCCTAACAATCTCCCCCTTTTTGATGATGACAAAACAATCTCTGAATATGCAGATGTGTAATCATGCTTTTAAAGATAATAATAAATCAAGGCAATCTTAAACACAACGTAATTTCCATCAAAAGATAGCAGAAGATAGCAAATAGATTGAGCATAACAATATATAGAAAAATAATTGCAGCTCAATATTATGCAATAATATCAACCAATTAACACATATGCATATTTATATTCTCTCCCCCTTTTTGTCATAATCAAAAAGCGATAACAATGGAAATAGTATCACATAGAGAATATAAAACGATAATAAATATATCTTGCATGAAACACAATTTCTTAAAAAATTAGCTTTTACAAAGTACGTCGAATATTAAAGATATGCAATATAGCTCACTTCGATCATACATATCAGCAAATATCCAATAAAAATCACGGATGCATTATAAAATTCACTTACCCTTTTTGTCATAATAAAATGATAATATGAATAAGAGATTTGTTAATGACAAAAGGTAATAAAAGATCTAACCAGATTTTTTAGAACTTAACAAGTTCTGTCACATTTACCTTTTCCTTCCTTCCATAATAATCAAGATCATGATCAATTCAAAAATATTTTTCCATAATTGATCAATGCTCCCCCCTCAATTTGTTGCCTTTTTGAGGTGATTACGATTCTTTTCCTTTTCTTTTGGATTTGCTTTCTCCCCCTTTCATCATGACAATATTTGTGAATAGCACTAATTGTAGCTTGTGCACGTTGAGCAGAATATTTTCCCATTATTTCCTTCGTAGCAACAATATCCACAATGATCATTTGCATTTTGAAATTCAAGGGGAAAATTTATTTTCTTCAATCAAGCTCGTCTCGAATTCAACCTACATAAACTTAACGAACTTTTTGCACAAATAAGCTGTAATAATATCCACATAATATATAATACTCTTTCTTCAAATAAATAAATTGAATAGCATATATAAGATTATCAATTAATAAAATTCAGAAATACTCAACCTTTCGTATGACACATTAGGGATTTCCTCAATAATTTGCAAAAACTTTGCACAAGGGAATGTTTGAGCCTCCAAAAAATAGTACAGAATCTTCACAATTTTTGGATCGAGCTTTCCAAAATCCATATGGAAGATTCTTTTGCCAGCTGCAAATTCTTATATAACAGATAAAAATCTTTGCAAAAATATCACGTAATATATTCCTTTGATTTGCGGATCAAACTTGCTAGTTATAAGACATCTTTTAAGAATATAGCAAGAGTATCCATAAATATGCAATAATATCTTTCAAGATCAAAGGGATTTCCTTGAGCATAAATCTCAAAAATATATTATCGATATATTTTGCAAAAAGAAAATAGATATTTCTATCACGCGCAAAATCAAGTAAAAAATTGCAATGCCTTATATTTATGATAAGAGATATTTGCAATAATATAAATGATAAGCAATCATCCAAAATAATGATAAATGCATGTAGAAATTTGCAAGGCGGGATGATAAAATTTTTTTCTCTTACCCAAGGTATATGTTTGCAATATACCATTGATTAAAAAAATCATTACCAATCTTCACAGGAGATACTTTTCTGATTGCACCAAAATTTGCGTAGATTCGCAATCATTCTTCCCTTATAGGATTTCATGCAATCAACTCATTTCCTTTTTGGTATCCATCAATTTGGATCCGTCCATTTTGTGAGAGCAAAATATAAAATCTTCATAGATAAGCAAATATTCTTTCTAAACTCATCATAACAAAGTATTTAAGGAAAGAATATATTTGCACAATAAATTAATATCATATAAAACAAATTTTCACTTTGCAAAATATGACAAAATTAGAGAGCACAAAATTAGACAAAATAATTTGCATTATATCTAAGAAAGATATCAAATCAATCACACATATTAGATCAAATCGCAACTCACAAATCACAAAAACAAATCATACGATTCTTTCTTCAATAAAACAAAATATGATCATTATAAAATCTCAATCAACCAAGGATATATCGAATATCAAACATAATGAGAATTATTTGCCCAAATAAAAAAAAATACATTCCTTACCAATTTCTTCTTTTCCTTTATTTCCTGCAAAAATAGCTCATCCTTTCTTTGATACCCATATTTTCTTGGGTCCATGAGAGTTAGTAGAGTATGTTGTTTTTATCCAATCTTTCTTAACAGATCTCCAATTGTTAGGACAATCCTTCTCAAAGTGTTCCGAGTCTCCACAATTTGAACATTTGAGGGCTTTTCGACCAACAGGTTTTGTAAAGATTCTTTGAAAATGCTTCTTGTACGCAAGTCTAGAAGGTCTTTGTTTAAGTCTCTCCTTGACTTTAGGAAAATCTATTAGAAAATCACTTTCCTTATTGAAACCAAGTCTTGACTTATTATAGTAAGGTACTTGTATGGAAAGAATATGCTCTAAAGTTTTTGAACCCTTTGAAAATTTTGTCGAAATATTTGAAAATTCTTTCTTTAAAGAATCATTTTCTTTGAAAAGCAAATCTTGACTTTCTTTTGTTTGTAGAAAATCTTTTTGCAAAATTTCAAACTTTTCTTTTCGAGAAAGATCTTGTTGCTTAAGCCATGAATTTTCCTTTTTTAGTTTGGAGATCCTTTTAAGAGAAGGTTTGAGATTTAAGTAAATCTCATTTATATACTTAAGAACCTTGATAGGAATTGCTGAATGACTTACCTCGATTTCCTCATCGGATTCTGAGTCTGTGTTTGAGTCAGACTTTGATTTTGAGTATGTGGCTGAGTCAGACTATGATTCTGAGTCTGTGTCTAAGTCAAAATGTGCCATCAATCATATATTTCCTTGCTCGTCATCTTCTTTCATGGTTCTTTTCTGCCCATTATGCTTGTATTGTCTTCTTCCATTGAATTTCCTTCCTTTTCTACTTAGCTTTTTGAATTTCTTGATCATAAAAGCAAGTTCTTCATCGTCCATGTCATTTTCTGAGTCTGTATCATCAGAATCAGTGTTAGATATTAAAGCAATGGACTTCTTACCTTCGGGATCTTCATCAACGATTTGTTCAACTTCGTAGGATTGAAGAGTGCCAATCAATTCATCAACAAAAGAGGCATGATCCTTTGAGTCTCTCAAATTGAGGTTTTGATGTGATTCCAATCTTTTGAGAGACCTCGCAAAAGTTTGTTGACATTCATTAGGGCAGAAATTGGCTGACCTGGATATGCTAAACCATTTACAATTTCTGTAAAATAGCTAAACATATCTCTAATAGACTCTCATGGCTTCATCTTGAAGGATTCATATTGGCCAAGCAAGAAGTTCACTTTTGTCTCTTTTACACAATCAGTCCCTTCATAAGTAATATGAAGTCTATCCCAAACTTCTTTAGCTGTTTCACATTAAGAAATTATATTATATTCAGCAGGAGACAAGGCGCAATATAAAGAATAAATGGCTTTTGCATCAAGAGCTTCTCTTTTGGATATCTCCATCCGAGACATAGGAGCAAGGGGTTTGGTTTCTTTGTCTTTGCCATTCTTATTTGATGTAGACACAACAGTGGGATTGATTCATTTTTCCACAACATCCCATTGCAAGGGATCTCTGGATCTTAGGAATGCCTTCATTTTGTTTTTCCACATGTTGTATTCCTTTCCATCGAAATATGGTGGCTTGGTGTTGCTTTGCCCTTCCATAAGTCCTGGTGCCAAAATACTAGCCATAGAAGATCTTTAACTCAAAAGTAAAAACACTTTAATAAAACGAGCACTTGGCTTTGATACTAATTGCAAGTGCTAGTATGAACACCTAGAGGGAGGTGAATAGGTGTGAAGACAATTTTTCGCAATGAACAGTAGAAATATTTTTCTTTTGAAACTGAGTCTGAAGAACAACGGACTTTGAGCGAATTCAGACTTTAGCAATTAAATAGAACTACGAACAAAATAAAGGAGTTTAGGGAAGAGAATAAGAACACATAATTTATAGTGGTTCGGCTTAAATCAAGCCTACGTCCACTCTCCCACACTGACAGCTTTCTGGCTGGATTCCACTATGCAATCAACAAGAGATTATAACTTTGACTGCAAACACTTAGTGGTAGATCACATTATCTCACTAAGTCACTCTTTTGGTACTTCTCTCACGATCACAAACGTTTAACCTCACAGAGACAAGTGTATGATCAAAGGTCGCTTAGACTTTGGAATTATAAATTTTACATTTTGTCTCTTTCTTGCTCATCGATCCTTGATCTTCTTAAATACTCCTCCACTTCCAAACTAGCCGTTGGACAATATCTTAGAGGATCGTCTTCCAATCTACCCATTGGACAGATCTGTATCTAGAAGATTTGGTAGCCATTGAGTGATAGAAGTAGAATCCCAAATTGATTCCGATCGCCTATACAAACAGAATCTTGGTTTCCATAAGTAGAGCTTCTTCGTATAGAAAGTTCTTGTCTTCAATATCCAATTGTCAATCAATTAGATTGAGTCAATCAAATCTATCTTGATATAGAATCCAAACCAGATCACTAGCCGTTATATGTTTGGGGCTTGTGTTACGTTCTATCAAGTTGTTTCATTCTGAACATGCTTCATTCTGAATCTGCTACGTTCTGAACTTGTGTCTCGTTCTAGATGTAAAGTCTGAGAGTGAGTAGACTTTGACACAAAATCTGGGAGTCTTCAGACTTTGACACAAAAGTCTGGCAGTCTTCAAAGTAGACTTTACAGTCTGAACGTAAGTCTGAACATAATTTGCTTTTGAACAGATTTAGCCTTAAGGTTTGGACACGGTATGAATAAGTTCATCTTCAGCATAGAGTCTGTCTTTTGGTTCTTCCAAGTATAGACTTTGACAATATCATTTACATGTTCTATCATCTACAACTAGTCTATTACTCAACCATTAAACACATTAGTAGACTTTGATTTATTTTGTTATCTTCAAAACATCATAAGGGATTTCCCTAACATGTCCTACTGTCACTCAACAAGCTAAAACTAATGGAGGCATCTTAGTTGAACTGAACAAACAATATGCAGATGTGTTCGAGTGACTAGAAGCTAAAAAGAAACGGGCAAAAGAGCTCTAGCATGTTAAGCCTTTGCAAATTGAAAGCCTTAGCTTTGAACAATTAATAATGGTATTAAAGAAGGCACTAGCAGATCTCTAGGAGCAGCTGGACAAGAGAAGGATGGAGCTCTTGGAATTAGAAGCTTTAGCTTCAACTTCAACTCCTCACGTAGGAGCTATTGATGCCTCTATCATTAGCCAAATTGCTGATAAACACTGTGATCCTCGTGAAGCAAATGTTGGTGAGGAGTAGTCAATTTTAGCAGAACTAGGGGAGAGATTGTTGTCCTATCTTAAATTGTATTTTACATTTTTCAGTCAATCTCTCCTCTTAACAAGAGAGAAGTCTTGAGGATACAATAAGCAATAAAAAAGTTATGTTTTTTAAGTTGCTATTTTTCAATATAGCGACATGATAGCAATTTTTCAAGAATACAACTAGCATTAAAGTAACAAATATATAAATCTAAATTAGGGGAATGACACAAGTTATGCTTCTCATAACCAAGTGCAACAATGCTATATTGGGCCTATTGATCTGGGCTTTTGAAATGTGCCTTAATCAGTCTATTATATCAACGGAAAATTCCAAATAAGAACCTGAAGTGCTCGCATTTTCTCGAATAAAGACTAAAAGTGAACATTATTTTAATAAATGCCTAAGGTGACCAAATTGTCTCTGATAAGAGTTTGAAGTGGAATTTTTTTTTTTTTAAATAAGAGCCTAAAGTGAGCATATTAGTTTCAAAAAATGGCCTAACCTCTCTAACCGAAGAGCATTTTCGTCTTTTATCTCTTAAATTTTTTTCTTTTTTTCTTTTGTTTTTCTTTTGTTTTTTCTTTTTCCCTCCTCCCTCTGCGGGCCATGGTGGAGGGAAAGTGGACTAAAGTGAGGGCAAGGGTTGCCTTCTCGGGCATCGGGCGAGGGTTGCCCTTGTCGACATCAGGCGAGGGTGTCCTTCGTCGGATCTGGTGAGGGACACCCTTGCTCGACTCAAGCGAGCACTGCCCTTGCCCACACAAGGGAGGGTCGCCCTCACCGGATCAGGCAAGGGTCGCCCTTGCTAGATCTAGGGACGGCAACCCTTGCCCGACTTAGGCGAGGGTAGCCCTCACCCAATGCTGGTAAGGGCTACCCTCTCCCAACGGCGGCAAGGGCAACCTCCGCCGACCATTGACGACCATGGTCGGGGAAGGAAAGAGGAAAAAAGAAAAGAAAAGAAAAAAAAAAAAAGATGAAAAAGTCAAAAAATTTTAAAAATATATTTACAATTTTTTAAACCAAAATACCCCTTCTTTGATGGCCGAAAAAAAGTCACCACTGGCAAAATGCCCTTATTTAAGGCGATTTAGCCACTTTAGGCTTTTATTTGAAATAATTTCGTTATTTCACACCATTATTTAAAATAATGTCCACTTTGAGTCATTATTTGAGAAAACTAAGGCACTTTGGGTCATTTTTTGAAATTTTCCCTTATATTAATAATATTGTATACTCAAGATTTAGGTACTTAAACTAGGTTCATTAATAATCATAAAAAAATAATTTACTTCTTAATTTCTCCATTTCATAGAAGATTGTTATATTGGGGTTTAGTTCTTGACCTTATGAATAGACAACTAAATATTTATACTTACACATCAATTGTCTCTCCTAAGAAGTTATGTCTCTTTCAAAGTTCAAACCACAAGTCTCATGGTCATACACCTTCTCAGCATGTGTTTTTGAAAGTGTATAGAAGTATTTAACAGTTGTTCATGATTTATAGGCTCAATCAAGTGCATCTTTTCATTTGTTTCGCAAATATCTAGTGTGAAGATTAGAGTCAAGAATTTTATAGACAAGTTATTCATGTTGCACTTATGAGTTCTTGTACATAGGTGATGAAATCTAATTTGTGGGGACTCCGACCCACCACGTTTTTAAGCTTGCTTAACACAACTCTTCCTCGGAATGACCAAATTTAAATACTTTAGCTTACAATTATAATTTTTTTTCTTTCCAATCACTTTTAACTATTCGAGAGCAGTTCAAAAGGGAAAACTACTTGATTAGTCTTAAACTTATTGTTTAAATGCTAATTTAGTTCTAAAATTTTCAATTTTGCTAATTTAGTTCTAAACCTTTATGTAAAATTACAATATAGTCCTTTCGACTTATTTTTGTCGAAAATAGCTGAGTGGTGGTCCGATCATCATCGATTGTCTTACGTAGCACATCACTATGTAAGCGATTTTTAGTGAAAATTGACTGAAGGACTACATGTAGAATGTTACACAAAAGTTTAGAAATAAATTAGCAAAATTAAAAATATAGGACTAAATTGACATCCGTGTAATAGATTTAGGACTAATTGAATAATTTCCCATTATTCAAAGAATATACACATGGTGATAATATTTTTTGTTATATATATATATATATATATATTTTTTATATTTCTAATTTTCATTTTGGAAAGCCTAATACGATTTCTTTTTTGTTTATTTTAATTGGTAAAAGATGATGGAATGTGACGTGAGAGAATGAGGATAAACCATTATATACCTCTTCCTTTGGGACGAATACGACCATTCTTCCTTTGTTTCCGGCAAATACCAAGCCGTTTAAGTTCAATGCTCAGGTTTTTGGGCCAATCCCTCTTTCCTTACTCATCAAGCTAGAAATTAGAGTGCTGAAGGCAGCGATCAAACTGTAAATTTCTCTTAGCGCATCCATTAATTGAGGCTTGAATCTCCTGGGCCTTCAATGAACATAGGACCTTCAAGAAACATGAAGTGGGTTATTTTATATTTCCCGAACAAAATTTTCTTGTGACTGAGAAATTTGTTTTGGCAGAGCAAAAGGGTGCGGTAAGGCGACCAATTATGATCACCACTCTAGGCATTAGAAGAAGCTTTTAATACATGAAGCTTAAGAAAGTTTTGAGCACATGAAGGATTTGATCTCCTTTGTATTGGATACATGCCCATACAACTGCTTTACTAGGCCAGAAATTACAATGAAAGATTCTAACATCGTAAAACGCGATAAGATTTGCATGTTGCGGGCGCCAATTCTCTTGAGACGTCGATGAGATTATTCTTGATTGAATTTAAACGACAAGTAATGATAAATTTAAGATGATTGAATTGCAATTTACAAGAGAATGATAAGCTAATTCATTTGTGTATTGGTATGAGCAAGGAACCCCTGAATTCGGGGAATTGTGGTCCACGAGGGTTTAAACCGAGCTATTTATGTTGTGTATCACGGCTTAATTATCGACCAACAGTTCAAGTTTTTGTCAGCCCTGTATTACATCCGTAGCGGAACCAATTATCTCAAAATCTCATAGAGAACTCCCTCAAAAAAAAAAAAAAAAAAAAAAAAAAAACCTAACACTAATTTATATATATATAATATTAGTATTCAAAATAGGGAATCCTTTGTAAGAGACCTACTCAAACAGGGAAACCTATTTGAATTGGACTTTCTTTCCAAGCTCAAATTCAAAACATATTCTTGAGATAAGAACAACCAAGTGTCATAATATTTGTATGGCACTCACTTGAATGTCATAACTTTTTTTTTCCCGCTCATTTGAATGCCATAAATTTGAAAAATAAATTACTTAAATGCTATAGGCGATTTGTCTCTTTGGAAAATTCAATGTGGATGCTAGTTGTCCTACATGGCATTGCCATGGACACATAAACAATTAACAATTTTTTTTTTGAAAATAACAAATTCACGTTGAGATGGAAAATTTAAAAAAAAATCCACGTATGACAATTTACTAGAAATGACACTCAATGATTGATTTTATTTTGATGTGGCACTTAAGTGAGTGGAAAAAGAAGTTATAGCAGTCAAATGAGTGTGGTTCGAAAGTAATGGCACTAAAAGAAACCAAGATTAGTGCTGTTCTTATCCTAATGTTGAGCAATTATCTATTAATTATTGTTTTACTTTTTGGAGATTGGAACTTGGAATTTAGAGCTCAAAACTTGGGAACCGGACCGGACCGGCGGTCCGGGGAAACCAAAATTGTTTTGCGACTTTTTTTATTTATATAGACCCGACCGTTCTATGTTGAAAACCAAAATTGTTTTGAAGGTCCATGGGGAGGGCCAATCAATTCAGCTATCTCTCCAAACTTTACTAAGAGTCTCACGTAGGCAAATGCCTTGCATTATTTAATTCTTTATAACATAATAATAACTAGATACTTCTCATGAATGATACCCATTGCAAATAAGATCCAAGATATTTTAAATTTAATTTTCAACAAATATCAAAATTAAATATCACTAAAACAATTATTATATACTAATACACAAGTAGTAATTATAAATTACCTCCTCCGCCTTTCCTTTTTTCTTAACCACCATATAGCCCTTGACTCTAGAAACCCATCATACCACAATATTTTGCAGGTGCCAGATTCAAGATCATTTTTTACTTTTTTTCTTCTCTTTCTTTGGAAATTCTGATGCATTTAGAAGTGAAAAAAGATATGTATTTGCCAATGGTTTGATTGGATTGTCCTATAATACTATTACAATTGTCGTAATTTTCTTGTTAACAACTAATTATTTGATTTAATCAGTTCTACTTTTATGTTTTGTTAATGTAGTCCTAAACTTTTGAGTGATATTTCAATGTAGTCTTTCCCACCAATTGCAATAAAAAAATCACTAGTGTAGCATTTAATTATTGCCGACTATCCTATGTGACATGCTAATGCAGGCAATTTGTTGATTTTCACGTCGCAATTTGTGATGACAATTGGCAGAAAAAACCACATTTAAATATCATGCAAATGTGTAGGACTATATTGATAAAATTAGAAAGTTAAAACTGAATTGACATCCATAAAATGGGTTTAAAACTAAATTGATAATTTTTTCCAAATATATAAATGATCACTCCTTCAACAAACACGTATATAAGCATTTTTGGGATAAGTATACTAAAAGTGCCATAACTTTTGTATAACGCTTATTTAAGGGCCATAAATTTGAAAAATCGATCACTTAAGTACCATAGGCAATTTGTCTCGCTGAAAAATCCAACATGGACGTCGGTCATCCTACATGGCATCATCAGTGTTGATGTTGTCAATTGATAAAAAAATTCAAAAATAAAATATAAATCCATGTCAGAATAGGAAATTAATAAAAAAAAGTCTACAAAGGATAATTTGCCGGAAATGGCACTTTAATGATTGATTTTACTCCGATGTGGCACTTAAGTAAGTGAAAAAAAGTTATCGCATTTGAGTGAGCGTTGTATGAAAGTTATGGCACTCCTACTGTTATTGTCCCCATGTTCTCAATAGGTTTTTATACATATATTATTAGCCAGAAATAGACATTATAGGGATGCCAACTTTTGATTGTTGAGAGGATTATGCTTCCGTCTAATTGACGGAAAACGACATGCTTGTCATTAAACCTTTTAAAACAAATGTCATATCTAGAAAGTTGAATCAGAGTTACCATTCAAAGTTGAATTAGAGTTAAAATTTGAATGTTGGGAGGATTAGACTTTCATCTATTTGATGGAAAACGACATGGTTATCATTAAACCTCTTAAGATGCATGCCATATATGGAAAGTTGAATCAGCGTTACCATTTAAAGCGGGGAAAAGGACACCATGCTATAACTTTTGTACAGTACTCACTTAAGTGTCGTAATTTTTTTCCGCTCACTTGAGTGTTATATGATTTTTCAATTAGTCACTTGAGTATCATGACCTTTTAAAAACGCTCACCTCAAGTGCTATGCCACGCTAGACTTCCAGTATTTAGGTAAATGTTTTTAAAAAGTTTTAGCACTCAAGTAATTGATTCAAAGTTATTGCACTCAAGTAATCTTTTTATATAAGTTATGACACTCAAATGATCGAAAAAATAGTTATGGTACTCAAGTAGTCGAAAATATATGATTGTTCCAAAGCTAAAGCCATTCGTGTTATTAAGCATAGAAAATTCTAATTTTACCCATGAGCGAGATTTATTTCCTTTATGCTAGGTGGACTCATTGATTAAGTCTGTTATGGATTCTTATCATAGTATTAGCTAGCAATTGCCATTAAAGGGATGCCAACTTAGTAATGTTGAGAGGATTACACCATCGTCTTAAAGACGGAAAACGACATACTTATCATTAAACCTCTTAAAACGCATGCTAATACATGGAAAGCCAAATCAGAATTATCAATCAAAGAGGATTACCAAAAAGAGGGAGTGGTGCAATATTTTAAGCAATGCTTTGGCCTGTAAAATCTTATAAATGGCCACCATTTTTCATTATTCTCACAATATCATTTGAATTTACATTGATTTTGCAGGGTGAGACATGAAGGGCAAAACAACTGGAGCAAAGAGGATGATCGAGGGTGTCAATGCACAGCGAGTTGCCTTCTCGAAACGGCGACCAGGACTCTTCAAGAAAGCAAGCGAACTATGCACTCTTTGTGCTACAGAGATGGCGATTATTCTCTTCTCTCCTAGCGGCAAGCCTTTCTCCTTTGGACACCCTTCTGTGGATGTAGTCCTTGATAGGTTTGAGCATCCACAGATGGTTTGTCCTACTGTCACTCAACAAGCTCAAACTAATGGAGACCAAACCTTAGTTGAACTGAACAGACAATACACAGATGTGCTCGAGCGACTGGAAGCCGAAAAGAAACGGGCAAAAGAGCTCCAACATATTAAGCCTCTGGAAATCGAAAACCTTAGCTTGAACAGTTAATGGTATTAAAGAAGGCGCTGGCAGATCTCAAGGAAAAGGTGGACAAGAGAAGGATGGAGCCCTTGGCATTAGAAGCTTCAACTTCAACTCCTTGCACAAGAGCTATTGATGCCTCTGTCATTAGCCAATTTGATGGCAAACACTTCGATCCTCGTGAAGCAAATGTTGGTGAGGAGTAGTCAATATTAGCAGAACTAGGGGAGAGATTGTTGTCCTATCTTAAATGGTTGATATAGTCAATCCCTCCTCACAATAAGCAATAAAAATGTTCTTTATTAAGGTGCTATTTTTCAATATAGCATCACGATAGCAATTTTTCAAAGAATACAACGAGCGTTAATGTAACAAAAATATATAAATTTAGATTAGGCAAACAACACAAGTTATGCTTCTCATAATCGAGAGCAACGATGCTGTAGCATCTTATTATTACGTCCATGATAGGGTGCGATTGGATCGCACCGTTTCGTGTTGATATGCTACGATAGAAAGACACCATTTGAAAGGGTATGAAGGGAGATGTATAAGAGTTTCCTCAAGACAACCTTTGGCATGGTTGGCAGAAAATACGCTTAGAAATTCCTTTCCCTTTCCATCAAAGTAAGAAGGCATTTCATTTCTTCTTTACAAGAACAATCAACATTTATGTTGTGGAAATCGGGTGCTTTCCTCATGATTGCATTCAAACCAACGTGAAGTATTTGTGTTCGTGATTTATCCGCAATTTAACGTCCGTTCTGGGGTTAATTGTTGTTTGCGCATCGGATAAAGGTAAGTCGTCTTCCGCCGACTCGAATTTCAACATTGGTATCAGAGCCAGGTTGTGATTTTTGCCTTGTTATCATCGAATTTTCTTGTTTACCATTTGATATCGAGATAAAGAGTATGAAATCTACACTGTTTGGATATCTATTGGTCGGAATTGCTATCTGAATTGTCGGAAACAAACCGAAGCGAAGAACGGGTTTGGGATCGGGTACACCCGTACACTTTTGGGCTTTTTTCGACATATTTTTTTTTGACCAAAATAATTTTTAAATATACAAGGTGAAAGTACTCGTTGAGACGAGTCCGACGATGGGTAGAGCATCGCTGGAGGACGCCGGACGCGCCCACACGTGCGGCCAAAAGCCGCTGCATGTGGGCCTCACGCGCCCGACGTGCTAGGAACGCTAGCGCGTGCGCAACACGCACTAGTCAGTGAACCGACGCGTGAGCGTCACGTGCATGTCGGCAAAGCGACGCGTGCTGATGTCACAGATGACGTCATCCAACGGTCGATAACCGTTGGGATGACGTCATCGATGATGTCACCGCCGGCAGCAGTTGGCCGGCTGGTCATCGGTTGACAACCTGACCCGACTCGAGGTTGACCCGTGACCCGACCTACGAACCGACACAGACCCGACCCGACCATTGACTGATTAACGGGTTAGACCGGTCAATTGGTCTGACGGTCGAACTGATCGGATTGGTCACTGTTCGAACCGGTCGGACCGGCCAAGAGCCTTTAGGCTCGCTGGCGCATGCGCCACATGCGCTGCACACTCAGGCGACGCGTGTGGGCGCGTGAGACATCGGATTGGGGCGTGGTCAGCGGCGTTTGGTTCGTATGGATGTTCTCTACACTGTGGTATTTTTAATTTGCATGTTTGAATTTTATAAATGTATGAAATTGTGTATGGAACCCTATGTACGCGTATTTTTAGGGTATAAATGCATAGTTTATTCGTTTGTAGCTTGTATTTTCTTATATTTTAGGAAATACAATAGCTAGCCTATATGAAAATGATGTCATATATACTATGTAGAGCTTGGTTCGATGGTAGTATGTATATAGTTTAATATACTTGTAATTTTCTAGTCCTAAGAAAATTCGAACAATGGTAGGAAATCATTGTTTTTCCATTACATGTTGAATTGTGGTTTAGATTGTAGTTACAGCATGATTATTATTTATATGTTGATTCACACCATGCTATGTTTTATTGTTAATGGAAAAATGTAGAAATTACATGAAGTCATGTAATTATTTTTCTTAGTGGGAGTTCGTAAGTTGGTAGAATTCGAAGGAGTTCTCATCTAGAACTTAAAATTTGCGCAAATTAAACTAATTAATGATAATAGAACAATTGTACATAGAAGTAAATTGGGAACATAGTAAACTTTTTTTTTTCTGTATCTTTTATTGAATTATCATTAATTTAGTTTGTCTTTGCTGCAAATTAAATATGTGTATTACTCTGAAAAATGTGTTAGAATTGATTCTGCGTTTATTATGTCAATGTGTTATAGCAATTGATTATGGCTTCGGCATCCAAGACCATTGTGGCTGACGTCAATAAGGGTGAGAAGCTGAACGGTGACAATTATGATATTTGGCACCGAAAGGTTCAGTACATCCTTGAGGAGCAAGAGGTTTTGGAAACCCTCAACCACACCATGGATGAACCTGAGCATGGAATTTCAGCTCAACACAGATCTATAAGCTTATCAAGCTTGGAAAAAGAAGAATAGCATTGTTCGCATCACGTTGCTGAGTTGTATGCAAGATGATCTCATGTGTGAGTTTGAAAGTTATGATAAAGCTTAGAAAATGTGGGTTGCCTTAAAAGATAAGTTTAGGGGTACATTTGCCACTAAGCTGAGGAGACTCGCCATCAAGTTTGACACATACCGAAAGCGCCCAAATGTAACAATGAGGCAGCATCTTCGGGAGATGTCAAATATGATTCGTGAGCTGAAGTCGGCAGGTCACTCCCTTACTGATGAACAGCAAGTCCAGGCTGTTATAAAGGTCTCTTCTTGACAATTGAGAGCATATGAAGATCAATATGACGCATAATGAGAATATTGTCACTTTTGATGATATAGTGCGTCATTTGGAATTAGAGGATGAGCGCCTAGAGGCTGCGAGATCCTCTACCCATGCTTATGTTGCTGAATCGAGTTCGCGCAAAGCTTCGGGCTTCAAGCACAAAAGGAATTCTCAATTCAACAACAAAGGGAAGAAGGCGATCGGGCACCTAAAAGGCTAAGACCTTCAAACGCAAGAAGCTTGGTGGGAAGAAGGATAAGGCCAAGATGAAGTGCTACAATTGTGGCAAGATGGGTCACTTTGCTCGTGAATGCACTGAGCTGAAAGAGGTACCCTATTACTCCATTACTTTAAGTAATGCTTTTGTTTCTAGTACTGTAGTGCTTTGTGAATCTCATCCAATGTGGACTGTAGACTCAGGAGAAACAGACCACGTAGCTAGAGACCGAGAAGCATTTGTGGAGTATCGTCGGATATAGCCTAGAAGAATATGGATATATGTTGAGAATAACTCAATAGTTGAAATGAAGGGTATCGGCATATGTAAATTAATTTTACGTGGTGGTCGAAGCCTATTCCTACATGATTTCCTCTATGCTCTAGATATTCGACGAAACTTAGTTTCCGTAGTTGTTTTTCTTAGCCTAGGTTATGTATTAAATTTTCATGGTGATTGTATTGACATTTTGTATGGAACAGTTTATTATGATTCAGTTCATGTATCGAATGGTTTTATGGTGTTGGATATTGACTATGATCAGTATAATGTTAATGTTGATGGTTGTTTTTCTTTAATTGCGTCTTCTAGTAATGTTGAGATTAATGCAAGTACTTGGCATGCTAGATTAGGTCACATTGGGTTGCAAAGAATGCAAAGATTAGCTAGAGAAGGCCTTTTAGGGTCACTCACTAATGTTAATCTACCCGTATTTGAACATTGTCTAGTGGGAAAAGCAACTAGAAAACCATTCGGTAAAGGGACTAGAGCTGAATTTCCATTGAAACTCATACATTCTGACATTTGTGATCCTTTGAATGTGAGGGCGAGGCATGGAGCCTCATATTTCATCACTTTCATAGATGACTTCACGCGTTTCGGTTATGTCTTTCTGATCTCCCATAAGTCAGAAGTATTAGACTACTTTAGACGATATATAACGATGGTAAAGAATCAATTGAATAAAACAATAAAGGCATTGAGAACCGATCATGGACGTGAGTATCTATCTGAGCAATTCAATACTCTTTGTGATGAAAATGGAATTATATGACAATTGACTATTTATGGTACTCCACAACAAAATGGGGTAGCTGAGAGAAGGAATAGAACCCTATTAGAAATGGTTAGGTCTATGATAGCGCAAGCATATTTACCTATCTCCTATTAGGGAGATGCACTATTGATTGCTGCCTATGTACTTAACTGAGTGCCCTCAAAATCGGTCACTTCCACCCCTTATGAATTATGGACTGGTAGGAAACCAGACTTGAGTATCTATGTCCATGGGGATGTGCAGCTTACGTTCATGATTTTTCCCATAAATATGGCAAATTAGGTCATAGAGGGAAGAAATGTATCTTTATAAGATATTCTGAACACTCAAAAGGGTACATGTTCATAGGTAAACAAGCTTATGGAAGTGTGACCGAAATGGAGTCACGAGATGTCACGTTCTTGGAGAATAATTTTCCTAGTAGATGTGAGATTGATAAGGATTTCCAATTATATGAGATGGAAGATCCTAATAACACACCCACTAATGTTGTAGAGGGAAATGAAGATTTACCTCAACATGCAAGACCTAGTGGGAGTGTTGCATCGTCTGGTGAATTGAATTCAAGAGAAATTCAGTTGCGTAAAAGTAATCGTAAAAGCATTCCCTGTTGTCGTTTTGAGATTGAAGGGGAAGCATTTATGATTGCTCAGAAAGACGATGCCGAGCCTAAGACTGTTTAAGAGGCTCTCTCATCCTTTGATAAGGAAGAATGGAGAAAAGTTTTGGAAATGAGATGGAGTCAATGATGGCAAATCATGTCTAGGACTTGGTTGATCTACCACCCAATCATAAGGTCATTGGAAACAAATGGGTTTTTAAGATTAAGCGAAAGGCGGATGGATCCACTGAAAAGTATAAGGCTCGTCTTATGGCGAAAGGTTATACCCAACAAGAGAGTATAGATTATGAGTAAACTTTTTCACTAGTTGTAAGGTTTGCCTTAATACGCCTTATTCTAGCCATCGTCGCACATTTGGACCTTGAATTACATCAAATAGATGTAAAGACGGCATTTCTCAATGGAGAAATAGATGAGGAAATCTATATGAAACAACCAATATGTTTCATAGCTAAAGGTCAAGAGCATAAAGTTTGCAAACTTCATCGCTCAATATATGGCCTTAAACAATCGTCTAGACAGTGGTATTTTCGTTTTCGTCGAGCCATAACAACTTTTGGTTTCACGATGATCAAAGAAGATCACTGTGAATATGTCGAGCGGTCCAAGGATAAATTTGTGATTTTATCACTTTATGTGAACGGTATTCTATTGGCTGAAAATGATAAGATTTTAATTATCACCATAAAAAAATGGTTGTCCTCCAATTTTGAAATGAATGACATGGGAGAAGCTGCTTATATATTAGGAGTTAAGATCAAAAGAGATCGATCAAGGAAACTCCTTACTTTATCACAAGAGTTTTATATTTTGAAGATTCTTGAACGTTTCAATATGCAGCACTGTAATCCCATTAATACCCCTGTCGTGCAAGGTGAAGGCCTAAGTACTGAGATGTGTCCTAAGACTCCATAAGAAATTAAAGTAATGGAAACTGTTCCTTACGCTAGTGCAGTCGAAAGTTTGATGTATCCTATGATGTGCACTCGACCCGACATATGTTATGCCGTGGGATTGGTGAGCTGATATCAATCAAATCCTGGTCAAGCACATTGGAAAGCAATGAAGAGGATCCTAAGATACTTAAAGGGCACCATGGACTATCGACTTTGTTACCAAGGGCACTTACTCTCCTATTAGGCTATTCAAATGCTGATTGGGGTTGAAACCTGGATGAGCGTAAATCGACTTCTGGATATGCATTCTTGCTCAATGGAGGTGCAATTTCTTGGAATAGCAAGAAACAGACATGCACGGCCTTGTCTACGATGGAGGCTGAATTTATTGCATGTTCTAGCGCAATGCAAGAAGCAGTATGGCTAAAACGTTTCTTGGAAAATTTAGCCATTGTCACTGAGGTTCCAAGACTGGTGACAGTTTATTGCGATAGTCAAGCAGCCATTGCCTATGTGAAAGATCTCAAGTATCATGGAAGGACGAAGCACATTGACATAAATAACAACTTCATCAGAGATATTATAGTGCAGAAAGAAGTGATCCTACAATACATTTCAACCAATAGAGTGGTTGCTGATCCATTTACGAAGGCTATTCCTAGAGACATATTCTTGACCCATAGGATGTCACTAGGATTGCGTAGAATGTGATATGTGTTATTGTAGATGATCATTGTTTTATATATTTGTGGACATATGTATTGTACTTGTTTGTTTATTAATGACTTGATGTTTTATCAATAAGTACAAATACATTATGAGATTAGCACATACACACATATTATTGAAAAGTATGTCAGCAGGCAATGATTGGCTCACTCACACGAGCAATCACCTCAAGTGCTATAGTTAGCACGTTGAGATGAGACATTATGTACAAATAAATGCTAAATAGCAAATTTAGTACATAAAATAAGATGTCGCCTTGATTGGAGTCAAGATAAGGTTTGTGATTTGTTTATAATAAGACCAAACATGATAGTCCCATAATCATGTATGCTTGAAAGATGCCGGATGCAAGTACTTAATTAGGCTCTATAGAAAGCGGGCTGATATAACACTCGAGCTAAACATGAGTACATGAGAAGCACCTGACTATGTTTAGGCTAAGATCTATATAGTGGATATATTTAATAAATGACATACGCTTTTATAGAAAGAGAAATCCACTATAGCATGTAATTCATACTACATGTGCATTGTACGACCGACAAGAGAAGGTGAGTAAAATTATCCCTATTTACTCATCGTGTAAGCCCTTGAGGTAATTTATAATTTACCTCAATTTGTGCCTTATGTTACTTATGACTATGTTCTCAAAGTGAAAGATCAATGTTGCTATTTTAGTGTGTTACCGGCGGTCATTAATAGATATGGCCTTATGGAGAGAGACATGAGTGCGAAGGAAGACTATTGTTGTTTTACATCTATCACATGTATTTACTGGTCGACCAATTATATCACCTTATGTGGTTGCAGATATAATTGTAAATACATGGTGTTTTGAGAATAATCAAGTATAGCCTTTAAGGGATATGTATACTTGGATTGATGTAACAAAATATGTTTGGGGCACTGTGAGACATCGATTGTTTATTTCTTTTCGGGGTTGTAGCCATTATGTCATCCTTAATAGGTGCATAATTTGAGCTCCCAAGTGCAGGTGTACTCACTGGTCGCACGGCTTACTTGCCAGTGTGAATTGTTTTGTAAAGTTGATGAATGTTGAATGCCTTATATTCTTGATAGAGTGCTATCAAGCCCATCATGTTCAAGTGGGAATGTAGTATTTTATTATTACGTCCATGACAGGGTGCGATTGGAACGCACCGTTTCGTTTTGATATGCTACGATGGAAAGACACCACTTGAAAGGGTATGAAGGGAGATGTATAAGAGTTTCCTCAAGACAACCTTTGGCACGGTTGGCAGAAAATATGCTCAGAAATTCCTCTCCCTTTCCATCAAAGTAAGAAGGCGTTTCATTTCTTCTTTACAAGAACAATCGGCATTTACGCTGTGGGAATCGGGTGCTTTCCTCGTAATTGCATTCAGACCAACATGAAGTATTTGTGTTCGTGATTTATCCGCAATTCAACATTCATTTCGGGGTTAATTGTTATTTGCGCATCGGATAAAGGTAAGTCGTCTTCCGCTGACTCGAATTCCAACATATGCCATATTGAGCTTATTGATATGGGCCTATGACATGCGTATTATCCATTATATTAGTGATTTTTGTTTACCTGGGATTTAGGTACATAAAGGAGGTTCCTTAATTATAAATAAATAATTTACTTCTTAAGTTCTCCATTTCATAGAAGATTATTACATTGGGGTTTAGTTTTTGAACTTACGAAAAAACAATTAAATGCTTGTACTTAGATCTTAATTGTTTCTTCTCTGAGAGGTCATGTCTCTTTCAAACCACAAGTCTCATGGTCATACACCTTCTCAGCGTGTTTTTAATAGTGCACAGAAGTATTTAATTTGTTGGAAAGTCCTAATTTATAGGTTCAGTCAAGTGCGTCTTTTTATTTGTTACGCGAATTACAAGTGTGAAGATTAGAGTCAAGAATTGTATAGACAAATTCTTCATGTTGCACTTTTGAGTTCTAGTATATATATGTGATGAAATTTAATTTGTTGGAAACTCCGACCCACCACATTTTTAAGCTTATTTAACAAAAATTTTACTCGAAATGACCAAATTTAAATACTTAATCTACAATTATAATTTTTATCTTTACAATCACTTTAACTATTCGTGAGCAATTCAAAAGGAAAAATTACCCAATTAGTCCCAAACCTATTATATTAATGTCAACTCAGTTTTAATTTTTCAAATTTTCCAATTTAGTCCTAAGTCATCGTACAAAATTCCAATGTAGTCCTTTTGGCCAATACCAAAAATGATTGATGTGGTGGTCCATTCATTGTTGATCGTCTTATGTGGCACATCACCACGTCTACGATTTTTGGCGAAAATTTACGGAAGGACTATAATGAAATTTTTCACAAAAGTTTATGACTAAATTAGCAACATTGAAACAATTTAGGACTGAATTGGCATTGTATAATAAATTTAGAACTAATTGGACAATTTCCCTTTATTCAAAGAATATACACATCGGGACAATTTTTTTGGCTATATTTTTCTTAATTTTCACTGAGGAAAGTTGAGTACCATTTGTTTTTCTTTGTTTGAATCGATAAAAGAGGATGGAAAGTAAAGGTGGGAAATTTGGTGGGACCATTGTCACCACCAACTTTTCTAAAAACTTATGTTGTTAGTTAAGGCATGTGTCGCGACCTATTTTTCGGGTGCACCACCTAAAACTAGGTTAATGGACTACTAAATCTTTAAACTTAGCTCGGGCTCTCCCAAGCCCATACCAATTTGCGACTTAAGGTTCAAACATACAAATAATTATTTTCTAGGAGTTGCCACTAATTAGTTTTCGGTAGATCAATTAGACACATACGAACCAAAGACTAAGGGTACGGGGACTTGGTTATACTAGATTTCTCTAATGCCCTTTCGGTACCTTTCTTTTTTAATTTTCAAAAATGTTTTGCAGGCAGCTTGATTTGATTTTAATTCACTTTCCTAACGTGTGAGGCGATCATGCAAGTGCACAAACCATCAATTTAACACCCAAGAAAGCGAATAAAATAATGCAGGACTTACCTCAAAGCACGGAAAGTATATGCAATGTTAAATTAGAATTCACATCAACAACCCTAGATATGATTTCTAATTAACACGCAATCACTTCAATTTTTGCTTTCACTTTATTTAATGAGAATCATGCGATGCATGCTAATAATCTAATATGACATGGCAACACGACCTAAACTATATGACATGAAGAAATGCAATAATTAAATGCAATCTAAATGACCTAATTTTAGTGACATGCAATGCAATGCAATGACATACAAAATTATTGCAACTAAAATGACATGCATCATGCAATTTCATATGTGAGCTATATGTCACGCGACATTTATTAAATGACCTAGTCTAATGACGAGGAAGTTCTAATTAAATGAACCTACTAAAAACTAAATGACGTGCATTTGATATTTCTATTTTTAAAAATGCAATCTATCCTAAAAATTGAAACTAATTTATGCAAAGACAAATTTTGTACTTTTTCATGAAATTCGAAATTTAAGAAAAAATGCAAAAATGATCTAGCTAGATTAAGATTCTACCTAATTTAAACTAAGGATTAAGTCATATTAAATCCTAATTTAAACTAAGACATTATCTTAATCTAAGATGCAATTTATCTAAAAAGATGATCTAAATTTAAAATGAAACATGCAATTCTAACCTAATATGCACAATGATTGTTTTGTGTTTTTCCTTTATGAAATTCGAAATTAAAACTAACACATAATTAAACATGCAATTCAAATAAATAAATAAAAACTAACCTAAATGAATGCACTTTTTTTGTTTTTATATTTTTCTAAATTGAAATAAAATCCCTATTCTAGATATGCAAGATAACAAGAAATATTCCCAAAACAAACCGAATCCTAGTTCATGCCATATTATTTCAACAAATAAAGGATTAACATAATCGAAAAAATAATATGTTGTCTCACGAGGTCAAATTAACGATTATTAAACCCTAAACATCACGACAAAGGGTTCAAAATAATTAAAAATCTGATCCGAAATCTTACGGATCAAATTAATAATCATATTGATTCAACAATTAAAATACTATCAACAAATCCCAAGAGTTAATACAATGAAAAAAATGACCCGACATCTTACGGGTCAAATTAATAATTAAATAATCTTAGGGAAAACCCTATGGATAATGCCTATAAGATTTTATGAATATTAACATCCAATATCACAATTCAAATACCTAAACTTAAAAATATAAACAAAATAAAGCAAAATAAATAAAAAATAAAAATAAAAACTACCTAATTGATTTTCTCTATTTTTTTTCTTTTCTTGCTTTCTTCACCTAAGGTGAGCAGCTTCGGTGGATCACCGAGGGTTGAGTCACCGGCGTTCGAGCTCCGGCAAAGATCGGCAATGGGCAGATCGGCGGCGAGTGCTGGCATCACGAGGAGCAGCAGTAGGTAGATCGACAAAGAGCGTCGGGTCTCTGGCAATTCGCTGGATAGAGTAGCATCGGGGCAGCGCGATGGCGTCGGTGGTGGGCGGATTGCGGAGCTTGCAGGCAGACGAATGGGGATGCTCGGGTCTTCGGCTTCGAATAGTAGGTGGATCGCAGGTCTTCGGCTTCGAGCAGCAGGGGTCACGATTCAGGTGAGGCCGGGGAGCAGCGTTCGATTGCTGGCGCGGGACCAACTTAGGCGAACGGGGGTGTCGAGCTTGGCTGCAGCGAGCTTTGGGTCGCGGCGACGGCGGCGAAGACGGTCTCCGGTGGCAATGAATAGCAGGATCTTGGGTCGGCGCAGCATGGGGAGGCGTTGGGTGGCAACGGATCACCGGAATCATGGGTCGGCACCTGGGTCGGCGTGGGCTTCAAGCAGAAACGGCGTAGGTACAGGCGGATCGGGAGCAGCAGGGCTCCGGTGTCTGATTGCAGCGACTGGTGCTGCAGATGCTTCGATGGGGGCGGGCTGCGGTGGTACTTCAGAGACGGTGAGCGAGCGGTCGAAGGCATGGTGGTCGCTCGGGTCATCGTGCCGTTGGCGTGGGCTCGCCGGTGAGGCGGTAGGTGCGGCGACCGGTGCGGCTCGGTGGATGGCTCGGATGAGTGGCAGTCGCAGAGGAGAAGAAGAACAGTTGCTGTGTTTTGCTTTTTTAATTTTTTTTAATTTTTTCTCCTGTTGCTGCACGTCCCCTCCCTCTGTTATCTTCAGAATTTCTGCAACCTTTGCTGACTTTTTGACTTTTTTGAGCCCCTCTACCGAAGGAAACAAAAAGAAAAGTTTTCTTTTTGTGCTTTGATTTTCTCCCCCAAGAACCAAACGGAAGAAGCCCCCTTACCTCAGCCTCTGTGCGCACCTTTTATAGGCAAAGAGAAATGTGATATTCAGAGGATATTTCGTATCTTTTTTTAATATACGCAAAGATTATTCATGACCTCCCGATCACAGAAATTTTTTTATTTTCCTTATCTCTCGAATATCCCAAAAGATTTTATCACCTAAAGACTAAAGATAAGATTGCAACCCGATTCCAAAAACCACCGTAATATCGCATCAAATCTCAACTTTTCACCAGATAATTGATTAAAAAACAATGGGCTTGGGTTAATTTGCTCCTTTTGTGGGCCTAGCCCGACTTGCCGAACTAAAGCTCAAAAATATTAATTCGAACTCATCCACCACTGGTCCTAAAAATAAAAATGCAAAACATGCAAATTAAAAATAAATGCACCCAAAATTATATGCTATGTAATTGAATTATAATTTTTTTTTTAGGGGTTAAAAATTAATCCCTAATTTTTATACAATAAATGACCAAATGGGTTGCCCAAAATTTAGGTGTCAACAGCTGCCCCTCTTTGAAGGTGAGCTCGTAGAGGTTGCTTTCAAAGATAAATTGAGACCTAAATTTTGGTTATGCGTATGCAATGAATGATTTTTGTTGGAAAATGAATTCCATTTTTGGATGCAATTTATATGATGCATGAAAACGCAAATTACAAATGAACTTACCTGGAATAACTTACCTTCAAGGTAGATAGAGTAATTCGAGATAGTTTGTATTACATATCCAAGACCCGTACCATTCTACGGTCGCCTAGAATAGTAACATGGCTTTGTAAAGAGACTGCTTTCGCAGGACTCGTACCATTCTACGGTCACCCAGTATGGCAGTGTTTTGTTGTGTCTAGGACTCGTACCATTCTACGGTCGCCTGAATAGGGAAATATATGTTATCTAGGACTCGTACCATTCTATGGTTGCCTAAACGGGGATTTACCTTCCGGGACCCGTACCATTTTACGGTCGCCTGAATAGGGAAATAAATGTTGCCTAGCACCCGTACCATTCTACGGTCGCCTAAACTAGGATTTACCTTCCAAAACCCATACCATTCTACGGTCACCTGAATAGGGAAATAGATGTTGCCTAGGACCCGTATCATTCTACGGTCGCCTAAACGAGGATTTACCTTCCAGAACCCGTACCATTCTACGGTCGCCTGAATAGGGAAATAGATGTTGCCTAGGACCCGTACCATTCTATGGTCGCCTAAACGGGGATTTACTTTCCAGGACCCGTACCATTCTACGGTCGCCTGAATAGAGATTGAATCTGGAGAAAAATCTTTGGGGACAACTCAATCGAATGTCGATTAAAAGGGACCCTAGGCTATGAAAGCACGCTAGGTCAATATAAATAGATATCGGGTTACGAAAGCACGTCGAATCGATAAAGATGGGCCTTGGGCTACGAAAGCACGCCAAGTCAGAAATTCCGGGCTACGAAAGCACGCCGGTTCGATAAAAGAAACTCTAGGCTACGAAAGCACGCCAAGTCAATATAAAGGACACCGAGCTACGAAAGCATGCCGGGTCAATAAAGAGGGACTCTGGGCTACGAAAGCACGCCAGGTCAATATAAAGGGACTTTGGGCCACGAAAGCACGCCAGGTCAATATAAAGGGGCTCTGGGCCACGAAAGCACGCCAGGTCAATATAAGGGCACCGGGCTACGAAAGCACGCCGGGTCGATGAAATGGACGCTAGGCTATGAAAGCACACCAAGTCAATTTAAAAGGACAGCTTGACCGAGTCAAGTGTCGAGAATTGGTAGAGATATACTTACTTGATGATATCTCTGATTCTTGGGGATATGTCTTCTGGAACTTAGATATCCTATGGAGGCCTCTCACCTCTTGGTAGAAATAAATTTTGGAACATCAAGGATGCACCTTGAATGTTCATGATGGTTTCTCATCTCTTAATATCATGAGGTATTTTGAAAGGAACTGAAATGTCAAGAGCTCATGGGTCTTTGAGAAAACATTACCTGTCAGACATGATTTAGAGCAAAAATGCATTTACCAAAGAAATAAGCAATTAAGGCTATTTTGGAATGCATACTTCAAAATCTATTGAAGCTTTTATCAATTCAATCAAGGTTCATGCATAATGACTTTTGCATCACCAAAATTTCCACTAGAGAGAATTATCGTTTAAGACAATTTTCACTCATGACATGGATTTCTTAAGAATACTAAATGAGAGACTTTTGGTTAGAAAGGACTTTCACTCACTCTCATTTAGAATGGCTATTTTATGAGAATCACTCAATTTTATCATATCGACATGGGTCCGAGTATTCTCGCAAGCGATACAATCTTACCAATCTGAGAGGTCTTTAACAGGGACCATACTGTGGGCTTGGTCAACGGCTTAACAAATGGACTCTTTGAGTCAAGGCTATTGAATGAACAATCTTGTAATCATCTCCGGGTTTATAAGTCAAGAGCCCTGCAAAATGAGAAAGAAATAATCTTGTTCGCACTTTTTCGAGCGATGCTTATAAACATATGAACTCCTATGTTAATTCAAGTGCCATAATCTGAAGAGACTTTGTAAGGGACGTAACATAAGTTGGGTTTATGGGTTGAGAAATGAAATGATCATTAGGCTCAAGATGTGTGTAAAAGGTGAGAGTTGATGATCATCTTGGCATTGCCACCAGTTTTTTTTTACCATCGGAAATTGTCTTCATGAAGTGCCCCATTGATTGTAAAAACTCAGCATTTGAATTCTTTGAGTATTGCTCCATTGGGATTCAATTTTTGCAATTGACAATCATCTTTCTTGACTTTCGTTTTTCATCTATGGGCATTGGCCTTGCTTTTACCAAGCACACCGCTTTTTCATGCCCCTAGTTTTCATTCACTTTTCTTCACTTCTTTTTTCATGGGCATTGGCCTTGCCTTTATCAGGCACACTGCTTTTTCATGCCCCTTAGTTCTATTTGGAGTCTAATTTTTGTGCATAATGCATGCATCAAGCAACTACACTTTGAACGACACTTGAACTTTTCAAGAGTTTTCATTTGCCTTTTGCCTTGCCCCGGTGTGGGGGATAATCACCAACTGGGTTTAAAGAAATGAAATTGCAGGCTCAGGTGGACTATGCAAAGGATATAAGTGTATAGGATAGAGAAAGAAATGCTCTTCGTCATCCTAAGACACTTTAAATTAACACATGAATTCAATGTCATAGCACTACTTGAAGATTGATGCAAGTGAGAGCAAGAAAATTTCAATTCTGTTCCTCACCTCATGATGCCATTTTATCTCCTAGCCGCCCAGATGTGGGGTGATTCTTGACAGGGGTGATTTGAAAAGAATATCCATAAGTGTATGGGCTCAAAATGGTTAAGTAATGGATCACCTGTAGTGTTTGAGATAGAGAAATGAATTGCCTCTCATCATTTCGGTTGCCGTACTTTTTGCGAGAGAACTCTTTACCTTATAGATATGAACCTTCCTACATTCATCTCACAAGTGTGAATATGGGACTGTATATAGGATAGGGTTTGCCTTTCATCATCCCGACTCGTCTCATTTAGTATGCTCAATCAATCCCACATCATTCATTAAATTAGTCCATCCTTATGTTCTTGAGTGGAATTGGTGGACAAAACATGCAAAATCCCTTTTTAAAAGAGTCCAACAACTTTAAGCATGAAAAATTGTCAAATTCAAAACAATTTACCACACTAAAAAAAATGGTCTTAAACATTCATGTGGGGGATTATTTCACAATGGGATTGCCTCAGCAATGGATGTCCTTGGGTTGTCCTTATCAATCAAGACTAAAAATCCGCCCTTGCCCCTGCACAAGAGAACGTGCATGAATAGGATATTGTGCAGCATCAAAGTGAATTCAAACTACATATCCATTTTGGCTTGGATCAAGATTTCATTCTAGTCATGTCACTACTAGAATATGTAGTGTTTCCAATTTGTCATCTCTTTCACCAAAGATGGATGGTTTTCTTTTAATCTCTTTGAAAGTGTGTTCTCAAACTTGTTGAGTAACAGTTGAGCAACCCGATGTGCCTTCATATGCTTTCTCATTAGGTCAAGAAAGTAATGTTCTGAAACATGAAGTAAATGAGTTAGAAAATTAAACAGGGCTTACGTAATGCATGCTTTTGGAAATGGCTTCAAAAAATGATTTGATTTATATATATATATATATATATATATATATATATATATTTGGATGAGGAAGCATGAAAGAGCCCAGTCCTCAGAATTTCTTCATGGATGATATTTTCTTTTCATTGTTGGATATCGTCACCAGGCTGGTTTGGTGTACCCCATCGTGTTGTCAAAATTTGAAATAAAATTGTAATTTCATTGAATAGAATCAAATGAATTACATTATTGGAATGGAAATTGTGATTCCTAACCCCTAAAAAGAGAAAAAAATCAAAAACGATTCCTAAAAAGCGAAAACAATTCCTAAAAAGCGATAAAAAAATTCTCATGTAGGAGAATGTGCTAGGTCACTCTTCATGGTCCATTTCTTCCAGAGGTTCTTCATCAATGTCTCCTATGACGAGATCGTCGAATAGGCTTGTGATTCCTCCTAGGGCGTCATCAGAGTTCTCTGTCTTTGGAGGCATCAGATCGTTCATGTCATCCCATCCACTTGGAACTATGTTGCGGGGGTCAAAGTAAAAGCTGGGAGGAGCCGAATACTTCACCAGGTAATCAAACTTGCCACTAGGCTGCCTTAGAGTGTCCATCACTTCCACTTCATCTTGCCCCATCTTAGGGACATTGTCAGGCTTAGTTTTTTCGGTAGTGACCAACAGTGGGTCATCTTTCAGGTCAGGCATGTCGCCATTGCTCATTTGGGTCTTGCCTGACTGCTTCAGGACTACTGTCTCGGGGAGAGCAGGTGCAGGAGTCAAATCCGTTCGAAGGAATTGGATTTGAGTTGTCATGAATTGCATAGAGGTGAGCAACTATTGGAGTTGGTCTTCCATAGCGGAGATACGATCACGCATTTCAATTTGGTCGGCCATTCTAACTCTTGATCGCGTAATTATGGGCGAACGTGAGGGATCCGCTGTCACCTAAGGAAAATGAAAGAGGTAACGTAAGAACTAATGACAAGATAAGAAAATGGCCCATGACAATGGTCTAATCGCCTGATTTTATTCAAAATTCACTTGAAACATTGAATCAAACTTCCTAACAATGAACTAAGAATTGAAATTCAAGTCCTTAAACATTGAACTAAAAATTGAAAACATTGAATTGAAAATTGAAATCAAGATCCCTAAACATCAAAATTCAAAACATCTCATTTTATATGCTTTTGGGATCCCAACGCCTTGCGACGCTTCTTATTTTCAGCTTCAATCATTTCCACTTTCCACTTATGATGCTCAATTTGTGCTCGCTGAGTGGGCTTCTCAATCACATCAGGGACCACCGGACGTAAGGCAGCAGGAATTCGGTGTTGTTGGATGTAGAATGCCGATGCATGGTGGATCTCCTCCTTGCCTTTCAGTCTCTTGGGCACCAAAATCTTCTCTAGATGATATTCATTCCACGCAACAATGATCATCCAGACCTAACTGGTCCAACCACACTTTGAGCTCTTTTTTGGGAGTGGGAATGAATTGTACGTCGGTTTTCCCCATTGCATATAAAACAAGACTGACGATGAAACCTAATGTCATGGACCGACAAAGTTGCAATAAAGTAAGTAAATTGCAAAAATTTAGACAACTTACTTTCACCGGAAATAGATGACAATCACATAGACACACGCATGAAACGTGAGGCTCGATTTCTATCTAGATGGCTTAACAAAGTGGAACTAAGGGGATGATCTGACCGTTGCAGTCTCGCATTAACGTGTCAGGTCCCCCTAACTCCGGCTTAGTCGAATGGAATGTCCAATAATCACGAAGTCTCGCGGATATGGACAAACACATTTGACACCATGAAAGAAATTTTGGGGAAGAGAAGGTCAACCTCTACATAGCAGTCTTGCTTTGGAGGAAGTATCTTTCTCAACACCATCCTAGAAATCCTATCGCAGCCCAGGTCTGGCCACAGGTCGTGTGTGCAATAGTGTAGTACTAAAAGCAATAAAGCATGCACAACAGTTTAAATGCAAACAACACTTCTAATTAGGGAAAAATAAATCATTCATCCTTACACCTTCCTGCAAGACAAAGGTTAGCAAAGACTACTCCCCTTATACCTCCCATTTGCAAAAACATTTAACACCTTAGAAATGTTAAGGACGTACCTGGTATCCTCACTGCCAAACAAAAACATTTTTTAAAAGAAAAAAGAAAAATCGGCCTAAGTCCACTAACTATTTTAACACAAGTCCCTAGTGGAGTCGCCAAGCTGTTGCGACCTATTTTTCGGGTGCACCACCTAAAACTAGGTTAATGGACTATTAAGTCTTTAAGCTTAGCTCGGGCTCTCCCAAGCCCATACCAATTCGCGACTTAAGGTTCAAACATGCAAATGATTATTTTCTAGGAGTCGCCACTAATAAGTTTTCGGTAGGTCGATTAGACACCTAAGTAAAATAATGGGAGCATTATTTTACTCCTACGAACCAGAGACTAAGGGTACGGGGACTTGGTTACACTAGATTTCTCTAATGCCCTTTCGGTACCTTTCTTTTTTAATTTTCAAAAATGTTTTGCAGGCAGCTTGATTTGATTTGAATTCACTTTCCTAACATGTGAGGCTATCATGCAAGTGCACAAACCATCAATTAAACACCCAAGAAAGTGAATAAAATAATGCAGAACTTACCTTAAAGCAAGGAAAGCATATGCAATGTTAAATTAGAATCCACATCAACAACCATAGATATGATTTCTAATTAACACGCAATCACTTCAATTTTTGCTTTCACTTTATTTAATGAGCATCAAGCGATGCATGCTAATAATTTAATATGACATGGCAACACGACCTAAATTATATGACATGAGGAAATGCAATAATTAAATGCAATCTAAATGACCTAATTCTAATGACATGCAATGCAATGCAATGACATACAAAATTATTGCAACTAAAATGACATGCATCATGCAATTTCATATGCGAGTTATATGTCACGCGATATTTATTAAATGACCTAGTCTAACGACGAGGAGGTTCTAATTAAATGAACCTAATAAAAACTAAATGACGTGCATTTGATATTTCTATTTTTAAAAATGCAATCTATCCTAAAAATTGAAACTAATTTATGCAAAGACAAATTTTGTATATTTTCATGAAATTCGAAATTTAAGAAAAATGCAAAAATGATCTAGCTAGATTAAGATTCTACCTAATTTAAACTAAGGATTAAGTCATATTAAATCCTAATTTAAACTAAGACATTATCTTAATCTAAGATGTAATTTATCTAAAAAGATGATCTAAATTTAAAATGAAACATGCAATTCTAACCTAATATGCACAATGATTGTTTTGTGTTTTTCCTTTTTTTCGAAATTAAAACTAACACATAATTAAACATGCAATTCAAATAAATAAATAAAAACTAACAACCTAAATGAATGCACCTTTTTTGTTTTTATATTTTTCTAAATTCGAAATAAAATCCCTATTCTAGATATGCAAGATAACAAGAAATATTCCCAAAACAAACCGAATCCTAGTTCATGCCATATTATTTCAACAAATAAAGGATTAACATAATCGAAAAAATAATCTGTTGTCTCACAGGTCAAATTAACGATTATCTAACCCTAAACATCATGACAAAGGGTTCAAAATAATTAAAAATCTGATCCGAAATCTTACGGATCAAATTAATAATCATATTGATTCAACAATTAAAATACTATCAACAAATCCCAAGAGTTAATACAATGAAAAAAATGACCCGACATCTTACGGGTCAAATTAATAATTACAATAATCTTAGGGAAAACCCTATGGATAATGCCTATAAGATTTTATGAATATTAACATCCAATATCATAAATTCAAATACCTAAACTTAAAAATATAAACAAAATAAAGCAAAATAAATGAAAAATAAAAATACAAACTACCTAATTGATTTTCCCTTTTTTTTTTGCTTTTCTTGCTTTCTTCACCTACGGCTGAGCAGCTTCAGTGGATCACCGGGGGTTGAGTCGCTGGCGTTCAGAGCTCCAGCAAAGATCGGCAATGGGTAGATCGACAGCGAGTGGTGGCGTTACGAGGAGCAACAGCGGGCAGATCAATGGCGAGTGGTGGTGTCGCGAGGAACAGCAGCGGGCAGCCTCGCTCGGGCTCGAGCAGAGAGCGTCGAGTCTCTAGCAGGTCGCTGGCCAGAGTAGCACCGAGGCGGCGTGGTGGCGTTGGTGGTGGGCGGATCGCGAAGCTCGCGGGCAGATGAACGGGGATGCTCGGGTCTTTGGCTCCAAACAGCAGGTGGATCGCAGGTCTTCAACTCCGAGCAGCAGGGGTCGCGATTCAGGCGAGGCCGGGGAGTAGCGTTCGGTTGCTGACACGGGACCAACTCAGGCGAACAGGGGCGTCGGGCTTGATTGCAGCGAGCTTTGGGTCGCGGCGGCAGCAAAGACGGTCTCCGGCAGCAATGAACAGCAGGATCTTGGGTCGGCGCGGCACGAGGAGGCGTTGGGCGGCAATGAGTCACCGAAATCGTGGGTCGGCGCCTGGGTCGTCGTGGGCTTCAAGCAGAAATGGCGTGGGTACAGGCGGATCGAGAGCAATAGGGCTCTGGTGTCGGATTGCAACGACTGGTGCTGTAGGTGCTTCAATGGGGGCGGGCTGCGGTGGTACTTTAGAGACAGTGAGCAGGCGGTCGAAGGCGTGGTGGTCACTTGGGTCGTCGTGCCGTTGGGTGGGCTCGCCGGTGAGGCGGTAGGTGCGGCGACCGGTGCGACTCGGTGGATGGCTCGGACGAGTGGCAGTCGCAGAGGAGAAGATGAACAATTGCCGTGTTTTGCTTTTTTGATTTTTTTAATTTTTTCTCCTGCTGCTGCACGTCCCCTCCCTCTGCTGTCTTCAGAATTTCTACAACCTTTGCTGATTTTTTGACTTTCTTGAGCCCCTCTACTGAAGGAAACAAAAAGAAAAGTTTTCTTTTTGTGCTTTGATTTTCTCCCCCAGGAACCAAACGGAAGAAGCCCCCTTACCTCGGCCTATGTGCGCACCTTTTATAGGCAAAGAGAAATGTGATATTCAGAGGATATTTTGTATCTTTTTTTAATATATGCAAAGATTATTCATGACCTCCTGATCACAGAAATCTTTTTATTTTCCTTATCTCCCGAATATCCCAAACGATTTTATCACCTAAAGACTAAAGATAAGATTGCAACCCAAGTCCAAAAACCACCGTAATATCGGATCAAATCTCAACTTTTCACTAGATAATTGATTAAAAAAACAACGGGCTTGGGTTAATTTGCTCCTTTCGTGGGCCTAGCCCGACCTGTCGAACTAAAGCTTAAAAATATTAATTCGAACCCATCCACCACTGGTCCTAAAAATAAAAATGCAAAACATGTAAATTAAAAATAAATGCACCTAAAATTATATGTTATGTAATTGAATTATAATATATATATATTAGGGGTTAAAAATTAATCCCTAATTTTTTATGCAATAAATGACTAAATGGGTTGCCCAAAATTTAGGTGTCAACAGCATGATTTATTATTTAAATATTATAACACTCCCTCTCAAGCCTGGAAATTTAATTGGGGAGGCAAATGAGGCTTGAAAGATTCGAACTTAGGACTTTCAGCTTTGATATCATATGAGATTTGGTGAGACCATTGTCAACTGTTCTAAAAGTTTAAATTGTAAGATGAAGGTGTAGTTTACTGTTTAAATATTCTAAAAAAAGAATGAGAAAATCTTCTAAACCGTTATATACTTCTCATATTGAAATTGACAAGAAATAAAAGGAAATGTGTTTCTTACACAACTGTCTACCAAATCACGTTTCCTTTTTAAGTGTTAATTAACTAATAGGTTTTCCTCCTATAAAAAATTAAGGAAAATAACACGTTGACCTTTTTTTTTTTTTTTGTTGAGAGGCCAGATCTTTATTCACTTATTAACTCACATTCGTCCATGTCATTGCTCCGCAAAATCTTTTTCCAGTCATTTAGGCTAAGTACATGACCTTTTGATATTGATGAGATTATTCTTGATTGATTTAACCAACAAGTAATGTTAAATTTATGACGATTGACTTGCAATCGATAAGAGAATGATGAGCTAATTCTATGTGTATAGGTAACAGCAAGGAACCCTTGAATTTGAGGGTATTTTGGTCCATGCGGGTTTGCAACGAGCTATTTAAGTTGTGTAACACAACTTAACAATCGACCAATAATTCAAGTTTTTCTAAACCTCAAATTACATCCATAATAGGTATATTTGATGCGTTGCATTTTCAATCTGAAGATAGATGATGGTGCTTCTATGATAGATCACATCAATGAATTCAATGTGATTATGACTCAGTTGAGTTTGGTGGATATCAAATTCGATGATGAGGTAAAGGGTTTAATTTTATTATCTTCCCTACCTAAAAGTTGGAGTGCAATTGTGACTGTAGTGAACAATTCGTCTCATAAGAAAAAAGTTGACACTTCAAGCAATTTGAGATTTGATTCTTAATGAGGATATTCACGGAAGAGAATTAGGTGAATTTTTAGATGCTACCTTAAATACTAAAGCCAAAGGAAGAAGCAATCAATGAAGGTGGAACCAATATCGCGGTAGATCAAAGTCAAGAGGGAGAAGTAAATTGAGAACTCATGGAGAAATAATTTGCTAGAATTGCGAAAAGAAAGGCCAATAAAATGAGATTGTAGAGCCCTAAAGAAGAAATTTTAATGTTAGGAATCAAAATCAAGAGCAAGAGAAATTTGTGAATGTGACTCTTGAAGAGACTCATGATGGTGATGCTTTAATTTTATTGATATTGAGCATTGATAGTCTAACTTCATGTGAGTCTGCTAGAAAATTTGGGAAGGTTTATCTTGCTAATGATGAACCTTTGAATACTATAGGAAAGGATGATGTTCATATAAAATCCACTAATGGATATCAATGGAAGTTATATGATGTTAGATACGTTCGGGACTTTCTAATCTCTATCTTAGATACCACAAGATATAGTAGTAGAGAAACCATTGCAATTGCTGAGTCGGAAGTTGGTTTCAAATTATGGCACCACGGGCTTGGGCGCATAAGCAAAAAAGGGATGAAGTTATTAGCATCTAAGGGAAAACTACCTAATTTGAAGCCCATAGATATTGGTCTATGTAAAGATTGTGTTTTGGACAAGCAGAAGTGTGTTAGTTGTTGAAGATTGGAAAGAGAACCAAAGAAAGGAAAATTAAAGTTGATGTATACATATGTGTGGGAACTAGCCTTTGTGCGTTCCCTTGAAGGTTTGTGCTATTATGCCACATTCATTGATGACTCCATTAGAAAAGTATAAGTTCATTTTCTGAAAGAAAAAAAAAATTAATGTGTTTGCTACTTTTAAGAGACGGAAAGTTGAAGTGGAGAATGAGATTGGCCTGAAAATTGAATGTCTAAGGTCTAATAATGGTGGTGAGTATGATAGCAAGGAGTTTAAGTGATTTTGTACGCAGATAACAAAATTAGAATGACAAGAACTATTCCTAACAGATTGCAAGAAAACGAAGTTGATGAAAGAATGAACATAACCTTGAATGAGCGTGTAAGAAGTATGTGGTTGCATGCAGGATTACCTAAGATGTTTTGGGTGGATGCAATTAGTACCGCATCATATCTGATTAACAAAGGACCTTCGGTTCCACTTGATTTTAAGTTACTAGGAGAAGAATGGAGTGGAAAGAAGATAAATCTCTCGCATCTGAAAGTTTTTGGTAGTGTTTCGTATGTCCACGTAGATTTGAAAATAGAGATAGACTTGATGCAAAAGTTAAAAAATGTTTTTTCATTGGATATGGTTCTGATTATTTTGGTTATCAATTTTGGGATGAACAAAATAGAAAAATAATAAGAACTACTCATGTTACATTCAATGAAAACATGTTGTATAAGAACAATGGTAGAATTTAGTGTGAAGAAACAAATGGAAGAGAATAGAGAGATTGAATTAGAGGAGGTTTCTAAGAGTGTTTAGGTTGAAATTCCTAAAACTGGCGCGGAGACCCACCTCCCATGGTGCTCCGCTTAAGTCGCACTAGCCTCGATCAAAAACCAAAACAAGAATTATGATCAAAAACCAAAACAAGAATTATGTATACTTGAACTCACTTTGAAAAGATCGAGTAGAACACCTAAACTTGTATAAAGATATTCTCCATCATTGGATTATTTGCTTTCGATGGATGTTGGCAAACCAAAAAATTTTTCAAAAGTACCGTAGGTTAAAGATTCTATTACGTAGGAGTTAGCAATGCAAGATGAGTTAGATTCACTAAAAAGAAAAAAAAGAACTTTTGTGTTAACTCAATTACCATATGGGAAGAAAGCATTGTAGAACAAGTGGGTGTATTGGGTCAAAGAATAAGTTGATGGGAGCAAAAGTACAAAGCAAGCTTAGTAATAAAAGGGTTTCAGTAAAAAGAAGGAATTGATTACATAGAGATTTTTCTCCAGTTGTGGAATTGATTACTATTAGGTTAGTATTGAGTATTGTTGCCGCTAAGAATCTACATCTGGAGCAATTAGATGTTAAGACTGTATTCCTCCATGGTAATTTGAAGGAGGATATTTACATGATACAATCACAAGGTTTTCAAGTTCCTAAAAAGTAAATTATGTTTGTAAATTGAAAAAAAGTCCCTATGACTTGAAACAGGCTCCTAAATAGTAGTACAAGAAATTTGACATTTTTATTTGTGGTAATGGGTACACTAGAAGTGATATGGATTACTGCTATTATTTCAACAAATTTAATGACTACTATATTATTTTACTGTTGTATGTGGATGATATGCTCCTGATCTAGCATGAGGGAGATCAACATATTAAAATAGCAATTATCAAAAGAGTTTGAGATGAATAACTTGGGTGCAACAAATCAAATTCTTTGGATGATAATAATGTAGAATAGATTCAAAGGAATTCAATGGTAGGTGGATTGAAATTATTGAGGCCATTTGAGATTGGATTGTAAAGGAATTGAATCCAATTGAAGCATTTTCCCTCAAAATTCGTAACTCCCCCATCCACCACCATTTTGGACCATTCCATGATTTGTTGAGCATGCATTGGTGGATTGGCATTAAAAAGAAGAGTCTCTCCACCCCGCGCCACCGCCGGTTTCTGCTCCAGCCGACCTTTCGTCAAAGAAGAAAGGTATATTGACAAGGTGCTAGACAACGGATGCCTTTAATATTTATTTAATGCATCTCGGGATTTTCCCGACCCGTTTCGGGTTCCAATCGAGCATTATGGGCCTAATTTGGATTTTTAATATTTATTTATTTATTTTTCAGAAATTAATTATTTTCGGAAATTCAGCGGGATGGACGGTGACCGGAATTTCGTCTTTGATTGTTGTGGTCGTTTTGTTTATTTAGCTTCAATTTATATGAAATTGATTTAAATTGTGAAATTTGAGGAATTGTCTTAAGTTATTTGTCATTGAATACTTGATTGGTAGATGGCAGTATGGATCATAGTGCCGGTTACATTGATTGATGGGCTATATAGTAGAGAGAATGGTGAGAACTAACTGAGAATATTATTGGTTGAGACCAAAGAACTACGATGTTGTGGACATACGTGGTTCGGTGATTAGAAAGTATCACGAGTGATCAGTATGTCAAAAACGACGCCTTAGAAAAACGCACGTGAATGACTTATAGACAAACGTGGTTCGGTGATTAAGGAAATATGTTAGATCAAATCGGGTTTGGTGAGTGCTGTGTAAGAACTCACGCCATGTCACCTTGGCGAAAACAACGCCCTAGAAAAAGAACTCAAAATTCGAACTTAGTGAAGAAAGAGTTTGAGGAGGATCGGGGTTCCCAAAATGCAAAACCTAGTAGAAGGAAAGCATACAAAAGAGTTTCTTTATTCTTTGGATGAAATCACTTCAAAGCTTGAATTATCTCAAGAAAAAATTGACAAAAGTGGTTGTCGAAGACAGATGAAGAGTGGGAGTACATGCCTAAGGTGCCTTATGCATTAGCTATTGGCAATTTAATATACGCTATGATATGTACTCAATTAAACATAGCTCATGTAATGGGAGTTGTGAGCATATACATGGCAAATCCAAAAATAAAGTATGGGGAAGCTATAATGTGGTTATTAAGATACATGAGAAGCACTTTAGGTATGTCATTATATTTTTTTAAAAACAATGTAACTTTACAAGGATTTGTAGATGCAAATCTTGATGATGACTTGGATAATAGGAAGATCACTTCGGGTTATGTTTTTATCGTAGGTGGCACTGCAACTAGTTGGATGTCTAGACTTCAGACATGTATATCTCTCTCAACCACTAAGGTAGAGTATGTTACCATATTTGAAGCGGGTAAGAAGATGATTTGGCTGATTTTTTTTTTGAATGAAATAGGCAATAAGCGGGATAACAATGTTCTTTTCAATGACAATCAGAGTGCTATTTGTCTTGTAAATAATCTAGTATTTCATTCAAGAAAAAAACACATTGAATTAAAGTATCATCAAATTCATCAGTTAATAGATAATGTGACTTTGTCATTGAAGATGATTCTTGGTGTAGAAGATCCAACAGATATGTTAACAAAGGTTATCACCACTAAGAAACTGAGGTTGTGCATTGTCTCAATTGGCCTCCATGGTAAGTGATGAGAGAGGCTGCCGCACTAGGACAATTTGAGTAATAAAGAATAAAGACTATGAAAGATTATTATTATTTTTTGTAGATTAGCCTCCAAGTGGGAGATTGATGGAATTGTGAAGTTTGATAGAGAAAAATAATGTTCAAGCGCAGAAACAATTTATTTTGGGCAGGCACTTAATGTTAAAGCGGATAATAGGGCTTTTATTATTGCTAATGGCATACATATAATTTTCATATTAATTATGTATGCCCCAATATATATTGAGCAATATCTTTTATAGTAAAATTGTTAAAGTTTGTAACCCTAGAGCTTGAAATGTTGATATGGATAGTTGAAAGATTACTTAGTGCGGTATTGTGATTTTTCCCTTTTCCGATTTTAGGAAGGGTTTCCTACGTAAAAATTCCCGCTTGTTTTCTTTATATTTTTTCTCTTCATATATTCGTGTTCCTAAGACTATGCATTGTGTGTCCCTAAATAGAGAGAGAAAAGGATGGTTTGGTAGTGGTGGTCATTATGATGGTAGATGGTAAGTGGTCCTTGAAGTTTTCTTCAAAAAAGTAGGGGTGGGCATATTGGACCGATCAAATCGGGAACCAATAGGATTGGACCAAATTGGTCAGCTTGGTCTGGTTCTCGGGAGCGTCGGTCCAATTCCCAATTCCATAAAAATGGAAGTGGTGATTTTCGGTCCGATTCCCAATTTTGGGAAGAATCGGACCGACTTTTTTTTTCCAAAAATATATATTTTATTTTTAAAACAACAATAAACCCTAAAATAGAACAACTCTAGTATTTTTTAAAATTTTTAATTTTTTTGGGCTAAATGACTAGTTCTCGGTCCGGTCTTTGGCCCCAAAAATTGGGAATCAATCCTCCCAATCTAGTTCTCGATTCTTAAGTGGAACAAGCAAGACCGGGATCGATCATCCCTACAAAAAAGTGTACAACTAAATAAAGTTTAATAGAAAAATCAATCACATCAACTCATGTCTATAATTTTTTGTTGTGCAAGAAAACATGTTGAATGAGCAAAGATTTGACAATAAGTAAAGATTTGATGTGAAGTTATTGTGAACACCATTTAAACTGGAAATGGAATATTTATTATTTAAAACTATAAAATCTAGAATTAGATAGGAGAGAAGAGCCTATAGATATAAGATTGGGAGAGCAAAGCTCACAAATCAAAAACTAGATGGGGATAGTAAGAGAAGAAACAAAGGAAATAAAAGGAAAAATAACTAGGCGAGGAAGGGAAGATTTAGGTCAACTCCCTCCCTTTTGGAAGTGAAAGAGATAAAGAGAGGGAGGGAGAGAGGGGTTGGGATTAATTTTGCAAATTTCAAAGGCTATTGTAAACTGACCTAAAGATGAGGGAAATTTTGAGCTGTCATTCTTTAAAAAAGTTAATAATTTAGAAAAATTAAGGCTCTACTTATTTCGTGGAATATGAAAGATTTAAAAATATTTTCATAAAAATAATCACTTACATTACTTATAAAAATGAATGCGTAAAAAATATCTTTATTGTCCATGAAGATATTTAGATGTAAATTATTGTCAATAATTGACTTATTATTTCTATCAATATAAATAATTATTTTTAGAAAAATGCTTTTCAAATCATTCAATTTTCATGAAATAAATGAAACCTGCTAGTCTGTTTGTGTCACGACCCCAACTCTATCCCTAGGGTCACGAGCAGTAAGGGTTATTTTCACGACGTCCCAAGCTTGTCGTCATCCCAATTCTTTTTATATTGTTATCATGCACATGCGGAAACGTGAACAAACAATTCCTTGGACAAACAACAGCTGGAAGACTGGGACATACATCACACAGAACACACTAACTTATATTATAACAGTACTTTTACAAGCCCTTCCTCTACAGCTCTTTTCTTTTTACATCATAGTACAAGCTTTCCACATAGGCCAGGGAATCCTATCTACTCTAGCGTGATTACAGCTCCCAAAATTGATGAGAGACTTCCATTCCTACAAGATTGAGAGATGAGGGATGAGTTTTGGGGAAACTCAGTAAGTAAAATTCTTAATTCTCTACTAGGAAAGCATCTCATCATCAAAGCCTAGCAAGTACAACACTCGCAAACAGTGTCGATGGCAGATCCATTGCAAATCATATGTCATGCTTTATATAAACACATGCCATCCATGCCAAAAACTACCATCGGCTTATCAATTAACATACCAACATATCATGCTCATGCATAACCGGCATTCATGCAAATTTATTTATCGTCGTCCTGGCTGACCAGGCCCTCCCGGTTCGACTGGGGCTTCTAGCTTCTTGCTGGGCTTACTGGCTTGACCAAGGCATCTCGGCTCGACCGAGGCTTCTCGGGGCTAGCTTCCCGAGGCTTCCGGGTTCAAGACCTGGGCATCCTAGCTCAACCAGGACATCTAGGATCAACCGAGGCTTCCCGTTCAACGAACGAAGCATCGCCGCCAATGTTGTGTGGCAACAAATGCTTTTTCCTCTTTAAATGCATGCATAAATGCATCAAACAAGCCGGTTCTTATCTCTTCTCTTAGCTAACGCATGCATGGCCCGAAGGCGTGCTCATTCATTTGTGTGTATCATGAATTTCTTATACTTGACTAGCAAATATGTCGGGAACAACCTTTGATCCGTAACTTGAACAATCACTTAGTGCCGATCCCCGCATCGGACAAGGCTCGGAAATGACACACCTCAATACCGATCCAAGACCTCAAGGCTTGGGTACACCTCGCTTAAGTGACGATCCCAAGCTTGACGAACCTCGGCTCCAACCCGATGTGGATGCACATCTACCGAGAATGGCCCTCGGCTAGTGGTTTCATTCAATGCTAAGCACAAAGTCCACACTTCCATTTGAACTATGGAAATCGGCATGCCTTAGTGCCATACCAAGACCTCATGGATTTGGGCGATCCCCGTACTGAACAAGGCATAGAATCGACACGCCTCAATGTTGATTTAAGACCTTGTGGCCTTGGGCGATCCCCGCACCAAGCGAGACTTGGACCTAGCATCCTATTTATGCCGAAACCAAGGCCTTACGGCTTAGAGCGACTTTGCCTTGCAATGAACTCAATCCGAACGAACCTCGGCTCCATTCCGAACGTGAACAACTCAAGCACATGTTCAAGCACAAACATAAACAAATCCATACAAAAGATCCAACATCCTACCCACAGCTTGACAGGTTAGCACCTAACTATACTCGGCAATGGAGACAACCATCCTAGAGGAGACATAGGAATCTTACTTACCTAGATGAACCCCGGACTAGAGCTTGAACTACACAAGATGGGCGGCTTGCCTTGAGGCCGAAAGAGAGAGAGCGTGAGGAGGGAGGAGGGGTGTTCCAGGAGAAGGAGGGTGGAGAAAATGGAAGGCAAGTGAGGAAAATGGGAAGTGCTCCTCCTATTTATAGCCTTTTGAGCCATCATTACCAAGCCAAGCGGCCCTCCCCAACGTTTCCAAGTGTCCCGCCTACTTTCCTTGGGTGGCAAGCCTACCTTGCCTCATGATTATGCCTAGAGGATGAGTTGGCCAAACTAAAGGCCTTACTTGGTAATCTAAGCTCCTAGGCGTTATCAATTATGGCCCGCTTTTCATTCTCTCATTGGTCCACCAATACCCCACATTTAATGGGCATTTAATGAAGTCTAATGATGATAGTGCCAACTCAGGGTATCTAGAATATCCAATCATAATGAGGACTCGTGTAGCGCGTTCCAATTGGTCCACATATACATCACATTTTTCTAGAATATTCGAAGATATTTTGCCGCCATCATGAATTTTGAATTTTCAAAGGGACACCTCACCTTCTTCACGAATGAATTCTAGAGTTTTATTTCTACTTTCCATTTCTTCTTTAAGAAGGCAAATTTTCCTTTCTCAAGAAGGCAATCTAAAAAAATCTATCATCCAAGTTGATTCTGGGCCGAGGAAGAGATCATTAGGTACACCTCAAAATACCGAATCACGTACACCGAGGATCGGCCACTGCACCCCATACTCGCCCAAATCGTTCCTTTGGATGGTCGATTGGCCAATAGGATTGGTTGTCCTTTAATTGGTTTGAGACATATCCTAAGGCTACCCATGGCCTAGCACAAAGCCAAGGCACCCATGGACCTTAGAATAAGTGACGGAATAGCCGAGTCTATCCCTGGGCTCATTCCGGTCGACACTCGATCCACCGATAGGGTTCATGGTTGGTGCATTATCAAACCATGATTGGACATCACCAATTCAATATTATGTTTTGATCACTAAAAATTAAATATTGAATAATGCATTTTTGGTCGGAAGGAAATCGCATTTGGTCAATTCGGATCGTCCGTGCATCAGTGCATAACCAGGCGGAATCACCGCGACCGAAACTACGACCGATCGGATCGACCCATGACCATCCTCCGATCCAAAATCATCCCGTGACTAATTCTCGTGATCAAAAAGTCATCTTATGAGCTGGTGATCCTATCTCATTTGTATGGTCCGTAGAAATTCACGGCTGACATCTCGACCAATTTGTGACCAGTTCGTCGGTCGGTCGGTCAGTCATGACCGATCTGTGATTCCTCGCCGACCGAACCAATCGATCCATGGCCAATAGCCCATGATTGATCCTTTTAGGATCTTATGGCCAATCTTCACGAGGTCGGAATCGAGGATGTTACAATTTGTTTTGCTGAAATCATCTTTTGGGAAAAAGATTATCCTCATTTGCTGGCATTTGGTTTGTTTAGGAAAAAAAAAGTCAATAAAAAATGTTTTCCTACTAAAGCATAAATTGAGGAAAATGATTTCTCCTTTAGGAGATCCATAAAACATTTTTCAAGAGTTATCCTAGTTAACAGAAAATGTTTTCCTACTAAAGCATAAAATCCTTCTTCATTTCACCAACCACATGGCTCAGCGATGGTTAGTGACTAGCCACGGCGCTACCTGACAATCTCATGGCTCGGCTAATTCAGGCGAGCTCAACTTGGTGAGCTCGACCTAGCCGAGCTGGCTAAACTTGTAGCTTGGTTGATCTAGGTGAGATTGAGGCTTGCCAAATCCAAGCGAGCTCACGGCTCGCTTGCGGTCATCGTCACTCAATCGAGGCGAAGGAGGGGGAAAAAGAAAAGGAGAGAAAAAAGAAAAAGAAAAGAAAAAAGAAAATTTAAAAATAATTAAAAGTTTGCTTTTTAACAAAGAGAACAAAAAAATAAAATTTGATTTTTTTAAATAAAAATGAATAAAGAAATAAAGAAATATATCCAAAAATTCAAAAAAACATATCTGAGATAAAGTCATAAGATAGAAATCATTTTTCAACAAGACCGATCATGTATCATCGAATAAATGAAAAGTAACCATATTTTTCAAAAATTCTTTCGAAAAAAAATTATTTATTTTTCAATAAAAACCTCTTTTTTTTTTTTTTTTTTTTTTTATTATTTAATTAGTTTAGTGATAACCATCTAAACATACCTTGAGCGTAGTGATTCATGTCAAGAAAAAGAAAACTTCTAAAATCTTAAAATCTACAATTTTTGCTAATTTTGATCGGTCAACAATTGCTTAGCAAACATCATAGAAAACAATGTATCATCTTCTATTGCAATTGAAAAGACGAGTATAAATAAGAGAAGAGACACCCGAACCGGGGGCCGTCTCAAAGTGGTTTTCCAGCGAGAGGGTTTGAGAAAGAAATGGCGATGGCTATGGTGCGATCTGCTCTCCTCCGCAGCTCCCTTCGCGGTGGCGCCCGTCCCTCCTCCGTGCCCAAGCGCAACTTCGCTTCCTCTGCTCATGACGATGCGCGTACGCTCCTCTCTCTCTATCTGGGCCCCTTATGTTCAATCGTTGTTCGGATGGATTTGGTGTTGTTTTGGTGCTGATTCGTTGATTCTGGGTTCGATTGTCGAGTTCTTGGTGCTGCTTAATCCGCCTTTCGCTCGGGGGGGCCGTTCCAGAGCTTGATTCATGGCGTGGGCTCGATTTGATTTTAGGGTTACGGATCGCTGTAGTTGAATTACCTTTTATTCATACGGTAGAGATGTCTAGATGATCCCTTTATGCTGCTGAAGCTGCGATGAAGATTGTTTTATGTCTGGACTTCATTTGAGTGGCGGAATCAGGGACCTTGGGATTGACATATGAAAGCGGGGCTTTTTTCCGTCGTTCTAGTTTTCTTGGCATTTTCTTTGATGAGAAAATGTTAGATTGAAGAACGTGGTCTGCAAATCTAGAAATTCTGGGGTGTAGCAAAAATGGTTCCTTTACAGAAATTTGAAGTTGAAAGGTTTCTACTTGATTGTAAAAAAGATTGGATGGCGGCCTGTTGTCTGAAGCCATTGTGATTTTGGGCAACGGTGCTTGATGATGCATTTCGGTTTTACTAATTTTTTGTTTTAACAGATGAGACGGCGAAGTGGGAGAAGATAACATATGCGGGTATTGTGACGTGCACGATTTTGGCGATTTATAACCTGTCCAAGGGGCATCCTCATTATGAAGAGCCTGCCGTAAGTGTTCTTTCCTAGAAATCAACTCCTGCGGTGCCTATTGTACTCTTTTTTCGGGTTTCTAGAGTCTCATATATTTGACAAAAGCAGTTGGGCAACTTTCAGTTCCTGCTATTAGTTCTTTCTTATGCTTATTCAGGGTTTTTTCTTCTCAAAGATCAATTTTTAAAGCACTTCTCTTTTTGTTTCTTAATTGAATATAGTTGTGGTGGGGCTTACTGAGTCTGTTTCCTTGGCATGTGTTGCAGGCGTACCCATACTTGCACATCCGCAATAAAGAGTTTCCATGGGGTATGTATGATTCCTTGTGTTGCTAATGTTATCTAATTCTTTCTGATGTGGTAATTCATATGTGCAGACCTGATGTCTGAATGTGTCCTATCAAATATGGCTCTGCTTTATGTGTATTGTCTTATTAGCACCTACATGGCCCTATATACTTTTAACTGTTTGTCAGATTGTATATTAGAATATCTGTTTTTTGTTTGATTGGGGACTATTAATATTTGCTTTTTATTGGAAACCTTATATTTTTTATTCCTCGTCTACAGAATATCCCAAGATTAGGCACATGCTGTTTAACTTTCACCATTGTATATGTTGAACCATAGGTTTTTGCTTTTTTAAATCTGATTGTTGAAACTAAGTTTTGATATCATGTACAAGGGATACCTAGAAGTGAAGTCACCGTTTTAGCACAAGTGAACTGATATTCTAGGAAATGTTGAGGCAAATTAAGATGTCTGTTACTAGCAATTAGGTTGATGTTTACTGCAAAAGTGAAAACGGAAATGGGACCAAAGATATGTAAATAGACGATGGGTGATGTAGCTACTCTGGGACACATTACTTGTTTCAGTTTTGTTGTGGAGAAAGGGAACAAGTCTTCAGTGAAGAGTATTCTGCTGACCAGATATTATTTCTTAGATGCTTAGAAAAATTGAAACTGGGTTGATTGTTATCTCTTAGGTTGCCTCCCTGTGATTATGGGTGGTTTTGTTCATTCTGGTGATACTCTGCCTTGCTCAGAGCATTGCTATACTCCTTGGAATCTCAGTCTAGGCTTGAAGGATCATGTAATATGCCAGTTCATTGAAGTAAATGTTGTTTGGCTAAATTTTGAGTGGTTATGATATTGTGTCTCATAAGTATAGCCATAGTGTCTGCAACTGGAAAAGTTTGTGGTTATTGAAAGCGTCAACTTTGCGAAGCAAGTAATTTGTAGCCTTATCTTCCCAGAAAGCTAACATTTAGTTATGAAGTCTCAATTGCAGTTCCCAATTGTTTAGTTGGATGCACCATAAGAACTAAGTTGTCGGTTTGTCAGACTGATATCTTGAAATTGAATGTGCATGAGTTGTTATTGTTTAGAAGTTAGACTACCTGTTATCCAGTTGGATCTTTTCAACTGATACTGTGATAGCAAAACTAGCCACGAGGTTTTGGTTACTTATTAAGACTATCTTGTTTAGCATGCTTAGCTCTTTGTTTTTCCCCCATCCTCACACTTTCTCTTGGATTTTTGCTTTTTATATTAGGCTTTACGAGTGTCTCCTGGGTACTTGTTAAGCATACTTAATAGGAATATTTTAATTTCCAAGGTGTCATTAACAAAATGCAAGAAAAATAGTACATTGGAATATGGAAACTTTCTATAAACAGCATCTTTGCAAGTGCCATTGGGGCACATTTTAACAAAAGTGGTCTACAGTGATAGGTGTTTTCTTTTTCTCTAAAGACTGACAAAAAAGAAGGAACTGGATTGGGGGAAGGTATACAGAAGTGCTTATATCTTGCTTGAGATTTTGACGTCCTCCTGAATTATTTACTGCTTGTAATTGGTGTTTGGTTATGAATCCCTATTACTGAGTTTAATAGGATCTTAGGGATTCAATACATTTTTGATCGCTTTACTTCTCTGGCCCCCCTACTTCTCTAACAAAAAAGAGTTGCATAGTTGTGTCGGATGGTAAATCGAAATCAGGTAGATTGTACATCCTCAGCAGATCAACAAAAGTGTTATTTGTGTTGAGATTAAGTGTGGGATAAGTAGTTGGAAGGTTGATCTTTCACTGGTAGTAGTTTCTGTTAAAATCTTTTTTCCTTCATTTCTTCTCCTACAACAGGGCCTGTCTTCATGTCCGTGAAGCCAAAATGAACTTAACATCTATTCTGCATGAATCTGTCTGGTTGAAGCAACTATTCTTGTGGTCATTGAATTGAATAGTCAGATAATACTAAGCAAACTCTTCCTGCTAGGGATGAGAATCAATCCAGTCTTAAAAATACTTAGGTTGTCATTATGGCAATTCTTCTTTGGTACATCTGTTTCGTTGATTGATGAAGTCATATCCCAAGCTCCAGATCTCCCCTCATGCTCCTTTCTGCATAAACTGAGAGATATTTTATCTTTGTTACTCAATGAACACCTCTTCTGCTAATATTGCTTGGACTATATACTGAAATCTTTCCCTTTCCAGCTGTGCAATCTTCCGTACTTTTAAGTGTGATCCTCTTCCTTAACTCAAACTTGCCATACTCTTTCAAAAATGCCTCACACAAATGCACACATGCGCATGCTCGTCTGCACACACACAAGCACCCTGCATGCACATGCTCACACAAATTTGCATTGTTGAGCATTGAATGCACGTACACAGAAAATGTTACACATCCATCTGTGATAATATTCCGTTTCTTTGCTGCTACAACTTATGATATGGACTTTGATCTGATCTTATAATCTGATTGAACATCCGAATAGTTCTATCTAAGTTATCAAATTAAACGTTGTTGACTTGAATGTGGAAAACTTCTCAGTAACTGAAAATCAAAACATTCACCAGGTCGTCTTATGTGATGGCAAATTGAATCTATATTTCTTGGCAGATTGGTTTGACTTCTTATCTTTGAAAGTAATATTGGAATGAACTTAGCGCTTCCAAACCCACCCCCACCCCCCAACCTTTTGGTTGTATATCAAATTATTGGAGTTTTCTCAGCTGGTGATTTGGTCAGTAAGAACAACATTGGGAAACTTGGAATCCGAGCTTTGGATATATTACTCTGTGTAATGCTTTGAGATAGAAGCAGTTGACTATTCTCCAACGATTTCCATATCTTTCTTTCTTTGATCCTTGTGACAGTGACAGATGGAATAATAGTTGTCTTGGAATCCTGATTTTCACTTAACAGGACCTTGATGGGTACGTAGATGTGCATGTGCAGGGACATTGTTTCAAAAGATTGTTAGAAGCTGGATAAATAATGCATGTACACGAGAATGCATTTTTCTGTTTCTTTATTGATTCGTTGAAGTTTTCAATTTTTCCTGTCGATGTGAAGGGTCTCTAACTACCTTAAACCTGAATTTTTTTTCATTTGTACGGAGGATTTAGCCATCTTTTTTCTTTTGTAGTGTAGTCTCTGTTCTTGTCAAGTGAATAATGTGGCATGGCTGCAGAAATGGTCACCCCTTTTCCGTGTCTTGATTCAGGAATCCTAGTGTGTACTTTTGTCTTACGGTATTTTTATTGGGTTTGCAGGTCCCGATGGACTTTTTGAAGTTAAGCACCACTAAGTTCGGAAGTCACCCTTGCTTAGCTAATTCCTTTGCCCAGACATCTTGAGTTTCAATGCAAGAACCATTGCCGTGAGTCTATATGCGGTGTGCAGATCATGTAATTGGGAATTTCCTTTTCCTTTCAGGATCTCGTTTCTCTGTTCATCACATTTCCCCTGATAGTTCAATAAAGTTTGATGGATGTGGTGGATTGTTTTCATTTGAATTCCTGGATTTGTTATCAATAAATTGTTTTCCCTCAAGTAGATATGGTTGACGGGTTGAGATTCAGAGACTCGAGCTACCACCGATCTGTCTTCCCTTGCCCCTACCTAGCAGACAATTCGTCAGCATTTCCTAGGAGCACAATGGTGACCACCGAGTCGCCTGGGATCTCCCCATAATAGTCTCTTAACTCTCCCCTGTTCCCCTTTCCCACCTACAACAGTCTAAGCTGGGGGACAAGGACAGCTGCTGATGTTGGCTGACCGGCTATGGCCTTCGCCGGCTGAGCTCAACCTTTGATCTAGGCATCCTATTTGTCTACCTCAGGTCTACCCAGATCCAAGGCCAAGCCGTGATGGAGGCTCGGGCTCACTTTGAGCCTCAATCTAGGCTTTGTCACCATCACCCTTCTTTTGATGGTGGAGGAGTGACGCAACGGGAGTGGCTGTGTTGGCCTTAGCCGACAACCGTGGTTGGCTCGAAGCACCATCGGGCATAAGGGGTCTGGCTGGAGATCACTGTTCAACTACAGCCTCGTTAGGTGAGAGAGGTTAGGTGAGAGGGGAAGATGGAGTCGAGTGGAGCCTTAATATTATTCTTTGCAGCATAAAACCTGATGACGAGCTAATTAACTTCTCAGGACACAAATTAATCATGAGAAACGCTACATGCAAAATGAACATTTACCAAGTTATTGGACAAAAAGCATTGGATCTTTGAATAAGCCAATCACGTCGTGCATACATGTGTAGTTCCTTTGGAACTTTAAAGAGTGATGAGATATTGCGAGCGGTTTCATTCACGAAAAAAGAATAGAGAAGCTTCTAGGTCCACTTAGAATGACATTTCTATCATCAAAATCACTAAATCAATGTCGGTTTTCTTGAATTTGAAAGAAAATAAGAAAATTCATAGTACTTATCATGTCATGATCGATTTGGGTGAATAATAATATATAGTAAGTAAAATTTTCTCGGAGACATAACCGACTAGATTTTATTGTTACCTTGTTTTTTCCTAGGCGTCTGCATTGTATTGTATCATGTGCGCTAGAATTTCGGCAAGCATGTATATCATCTCAGTAGCAGAGGATTCCAGTTCTTTGCTCGTTTTTGCCAAACTCAGATTTCCGATCGCAGTTGATGCGGAGTCATCATGGCTAAACCTGAATATTTCATAATTTATGTACTCTTATGGTGGGACCAAGAGGGGATGGCTATTGGCTAGTACCCATCGCCCTTCCGAGGCTTTATATTTAAAAATAATAATTTTTGCTCGTGCTCTGGAATCATGCTAGGAACCAAATTAATGATAAAAACAATTCCAGATAAAACATTGTGATGTTGATTTATATACAGCCTGAAATTCCAGGAGCAAAGACTGCCCAAGTATTCCAACTAAATTCCAACTACCACCAAAAAAAAAAAAAAATTCCAACTACCACCAGAAGTCGGAAAAATCGAATTGAGAGAAAGAAACAACCAACGATTTCTTCCCTTACCAAAAAAAAGACAACCAACGATTTCTTCTAACTTTCCTCTACATCCCGTATAATCCTAGAATTAGCTCCTGTTTGTCAAGAATTAGCCCCTGTTGTACATGTAATCACATGCAACAAAAGCAACACAGCCGTATTCTGCTAAGTCAGTTGAGCCACTTGAACTAATCCTTTTGCACCCTTGTGGTCAACTCTGTATCAATCTCTCCGTAAGTCTGGGTACTCTATCTCCATGTCTTTCCAGGTATTCCCTAATGCCTTCCGGCGCATGTCTTCCTATCCTGATCACATCTCCAGTCGAGCATGCGAAAGCCCTCGCTCAAAATGACTAAATCGTCTACACCAAGCCTCCCTTACCTTATCTTCAACTAGAGCCACATCTACTTCAACATAAATGGTAAATGTTTGTACGCATATAGTTTGGTGCCCAGGGCTCTTTCAACACCTCACCAACTTGTGAAGCCATAACTACACAGTCAAAAGCCAAAATCCATGGACAAACCCAAATAAGCTCACACTAACAGTGCAAACTTACTGATGTCAAAGTGATAAATGCAACTTTTCTCCTTTTTCTCGAGAGCAAAACACTATTAAACACTTCTGGCCAGGGAAAAGAGAAAACTAAAAACACGAGATCACCGTAACTAATGAGATGACAAAATGCAAAGAAGTCAAGCTGATTATAAACACAGTCCAAAGAGCCTCAGCAAACCAACTAAGCAGTCAACCAACACCTTTTCCTGGCAAGTTGGCAACGGAGGTGCCTTGCACTAAATACGTTTTGATTTATACAAGTTTCAGGACTCAAAATAAGGTGCACAAACTTATAAGAAACCTCAGAAAAGTACCAATGACAAACAAAGATTATAGAATTGACATCGCAGATTACTGCGAACTTTTCCTAACTTCCTCAAACTAGAGTTACAAAGAGACATGGTAATCATATCACATTGCATCCACAAGGCACAAAAACAAAAACGTACAAAGAACCTTACAGTTGCTCGACCAACCTTAAAAAAATAGTAATACAAAAGCGATCGCCCAGAATAGAATCAATAGACAGAAACCAACTTCACAGGAAACTTGACCTCACTCTGCTGCTACATCCTTACTGTTAGTACCTTCATTCCCCGTGTCAGGTAGGGTCTCCAAATCTGTCCGGGCCTCTTTCATTTCCTGAGAGATTGATGGATCAACCGAATTGGTCTGGGCCGCATCACCACCACTATTAGTGTTTGTCTCTGTTTCTTTCTGTTCTTCAGAGGTTGAGGAATTTTGCTGACCAGCATCACCATTGCTGTTAGAGCCAGCATTGTTGTCATCATTCATGTTTGAGGATGCATCATTATTCTCTTGATGGTTTGCAGAATCGCTAGAGCTAACTTCTTCCATTTGGCCAGCACCTGTATTGTCCTTTGGTTTCGCATTTTCATCCGCATTGCTCTGATCATTGGTGGCATTCTCACTCTGGCCTGTTTCAGCATTATTGTTGTCCGAGGATCCATTGTTCCCTTGCTGAGTTGAGGAATCCAAAGAATCACCACCTTCCTTGGCACCGCCATCTGAATTCTCGTCTTGTTTCAATGTCACAACATTCTCCTGTACTTTTTCCATTTCAACACTATCTTGGGCATTTTCGCCTTGAGCACTGTCCTTTTGGTTTGTGTCAACAGGCACTGAATCCTTCTCCTCTGATCCATTGTTTTCAACAGTTTGTTCAGAATTTCCAGAAGAATCGGCAAATCCACCGTTATCTCCACCTCCATTATCGCTTGTAGTGGAAGGGGTCGCTCCAGAAGTGGAATGCTCATCGCTAGCCCCTGAATCGGCTTTCTCAGACTGTATGTCTTGTTGGGTAGAATCTTCATTAGATTCTTTATGAATAGTATCTTCATTTTGTTGGGCAGCAGTATCTTGTCCCGTCGCACCACCCACTCCATCATCACTTGTAGTGGAAGGTGTTGCTCCAGAACTGGAATGCTCATTGCCAGCCCCTGAATCGGTTTTCTCAGACTGTACATCTTGCTGGGTAGAATCTTGATTAGATTCTTTATGATTTGTTTCTTCATTTTGTTGGGCAGCACTGTCTTGTCTGGTTGTTTCTTTGGATTCTGTAATGTCCTGCTGTGCCGATTCCGATGTTTCTGTCTTCACTTCATCAGATTCTCTTGCTTCACTGGAGCTATGGTGGGTATTGTCCTTTGAATCCTCCTGATTACCATCAGCTGAACCCTCCTTTTGGACTTCTGCATCAGAAGAAACTGTATTGTCAGTGGTATTATTTTCACTGAGCCTAACTGTTTCAATTTGATGATCCTCAGCAACTTCAGAGGTATCTGATTTATTCTCTTCATACTTTTTTTCTTCATGTTCTGACTTCTCTTGCTTGTCAGAATGTTCCAAATTATCTTGCTTGTCACCGGTTACCGCATTATCAGATTCATGTGCAACTGCGCTGGAAGCATCATCCCCCTTGTAGTGTTCCTCCCTTGCTCCCGCATTATGCTCTCCATTTCCATCATCAACCTGATTATCTGAAGAACTCACTTCTTCAATTTTGCCCTCTTCGGTCTGGTTTTCTTTACCTTCCCCTTCCTCTTTACTTTCCTTTTGTTGGCCATCCTCTACACTTTCCTCCGCAGCACTGTTGTTTTCTGCAACCTCACCATTCACCTTTTCCCCACCTTCCATCTCATCCTTCCTGTCTTGGGGTTCAGCGTCTTCTTTCTCTTTGCTCGCTTCATTCAGATCCTCCGTCCTTTCCTCGCTCGCCTTCTCAGCATCCGAGGAATCCTCTCTATTCTCAGATCCAACCCCAGATTGATCTTGATGCTCTTGAATCTCGTCATTACTATTACCCCCTAAGCCAAGACTCTCTTCGGACTTGCTTTGATCTTCATCATTCCTATTTTCATCATCTTCTTCATCCTCCTTATTGCCAACGTCTCTAACAGGAGTTTCCTCCACTTGAGGATTGAGATCTTTTCTACCAAATTTCACAATATCGTTTGCTACTTTTGCACTTCGGTCATACTCTGCCTTCTTATTCTGTGAATGCCTCACTTGGTACAGAAGCCAGATGCAGATGCCCAGCAGAAGGAGGATCTGCAAAGCATGCTTAACCTTGAAGCCTTTTGACCTCTGGCTTCTGCGAGGTGAAAGCCTAAACATCTTGAATCCTCTTCAATCTCAAGATTATTCGCCTGCAAAAACCAGCCCAATACCACAAAACGGATAAATAGTTTGCATTTTTCAGGGACTTTGCAACAACTTCATGATGATTTAGCAAAGCGTCAACAAATGCAGTCCAGATTGATAGTCCATCTTTGCGAGTTAAGACTCACAAACTTCACAGCACAGGGAAGAAACGTGAAAATAGACAGACTTTCACTCGACGTATACAATAAGAGCTACTTGGCGTAACCAAAACCATCCTCAATATGCATTTCAAAGACAACCCACTTCAAATCTACAGTCATATCCAAACTGACCAAAACGCACAGGAAGAACATGAATCTACAACACAAGCATGCAAGTTTCTTGAAATACCAACCACATCAACATTCGCACCACCGACAATCCCGATCAAGCCCAATCAAGAAGCCGAACAAAACCCGCATTTCCAAGTACGCCGAAGCTACAGCAACATACCCATCATTCACAAAACCCACTCCACCCTCACCGAATCAAACAAAATGCGGATAAGCAGATCTCACTCGAGCAAAAACCCGGGGCAATCAAGAAAACCCAACAAATCTACATCGAGATACAGAGATCTACTCAGAGGGCGAGATTCAGAGGGAAACAGAACTTACCCAGATGACGACAAACTTTACCCTGTCTATCCAACCCAAGTATACGGGACTTAAAGAGAAGCAAACCGCGTGGGCAATGGGGATGCTTTAAGGCGAATCAAGATTCTGGGGAGAGAAAAAGGTGCTTTACACGCACTCAAAATTGGGAAAGATCACAGTCGCTTGGGATCGAAGGGGGCGCGAGTTGGGGCGTCTTTTCTCGTGCGGGAGGAATGGAGTTTTCGGGTTTGACTGCGAGATTTGGATCTGAATGGGGGAGTCACCACCGAGCGCTGGCAAACTTCAAGGCCACGAATTGACGCTGCAGCTTTCTTGTGCATTTATAAATGGCATGGGATGGAACGTCGTACGCGTACCGCCAGTCCCAAGGATTTTTGTGGATCGTTTTTGGTTTTTTAATTTTAGTGGCTGACTACCGGAAACGATGACGACGACATGGGAACGGTGGACATGGGGTGGTTTTCTGTCCGAGCTCTCTCTGCATCGAAACTGCGTCGTCTGGCACTACTCCCGGATTTGGGGTTTCAAATTTTCTTTTTCTTCATATTTTCTAAAAAGGGTTGATACTACAATAATATATATATATATATATATATATTATATATATATATATAAACTATACCTCTTGAGACATAAATATTATGAACTTTTTTTTTATACTAGTATGGCAAATTTACTTTAGATAGGATTGGATTAGAGGTATAAATGTCACAGGTGTATAAATTTGGGTTTTTTTTACACAAAAAAATTAAAATATTTGTGTCATAATAGATAAATTAAAGGTTTTTGATAACACACAAAAAGTTTAAGAATATTTGTGTCATAGTTAGACTCATCGAATGGATGGGATAGATTGAGTTCAAATCGGAATATTAATGGTTTGATCCAAATAGAACCATTTGGCCCATTCGATCCAAATAAAATCATTTGGCCCGTTCGATTCAACTCATACTTAAATCGAACTATATCCGATTTATATTCCTAAAACACTTTCCTATTTAATCAAATTTAGGAAAAATTATTTCTATAATCTCTTTAAAATATTATATTGCTAAAATACTTCGATGCAATTTAAATTTAATCAACGAGTTTGCATTTTAAGAATAAAATATAATTTTTTCTTTCTTTCTTTTACGTTTTTATTTTCAAAGTCCGGCGAGGGTCACAAGCAAGGCTACGCAACCCTTGCCGACAGGCTGGGACATTTGCCAGCCACTGGGCAAGCAACGGTTCGAACCCTAACGTGTCAGAAACTCAAGTAGAAATATAGGAATTGTGTTTCTGTTTTTATTGAATTGTACATTGTTACACCAATGTATATATTGTACAAGAAGAATCAATAAAGAAGTAAAGAAAATATTTCTATCCAGAAAATATTCCTAGTCCTAAAATAAATACAATCTAAATCAATTACAAATCTTCAATCCGATTCCATATCTTCAAAACATATCTTCTTTCAACACTCCCCCTCAAGCTGGTGGCTTGTATATATCCAAGACTCCAATCTTGTTTAGAAGATATGTGTGTTGTCTTTGGCAAAGAGGTTTAGTAAATATATCCGCAGGTTGCTCCGTGGTTCTAATCCCTCTTGTCTCGATGATACCTTCCTTGATCTTTTCTCGTGTAAAATGGCAATCAACTTCTATATGTTTTGTCCTCTCATGTAATATGGGATTTGCTGCAAGTTTGATTGCTGAATCATTATCGCAAAAGAGTAGTGTCGGACCTCTAACTTGTATCCCAAGATCTTGAAGTAGACCTCGTAACCATACCACCTCACAGACGGTTTTTGCCATAGATCGATACTCAGCTTCTGCTGATGACAATGATACAGTGGATTGCTTCTTTGTCTTCCATGAAAGCAGTGATTCCCCAAATTTAATACAAAAGCCAGTAATAGATCTCCTGCTCATGGGACATGTAGCATAATCCGAATCACAATAGGCTGTCATCTCCATACCGCACTTCCGAGAAAGAAGTATTCCTAGTCCCGACATCTCTTCAAATATTTTACCACCTTCAAGGCTGCATTCATGTGAGATTGTTTTGGTGTGCATGAACCGGCTAAGAGTCTGCGGCATAGCGAGATGTCCGGCCTAGTCATGGTGAGATAGATGAGTTTTCCAACAAGTCTCGGTAACTTGTCGGATCTTTCGGTAATGGATCATCGATAAAAACATCCGGCGTCATAATCAACACTTTGGTTAATTTTGCATTCTGTTCAATAGGAATGACCTGCCGGTTTGCATCCCGATAATCGCTTCGATATAATCTCCATCACAAATTTTCTTTTTGGCTAAGAGAAATTCCCGATCGTAACGAGCTATCTCTATTCCAAGAAAGTATTTAGGTGGCCCTAAATCTTTAATATGAAAAGAGGAATGTAGATACTCTTTAAGCTACCTCACAGTGGAATCATCATTTCCCATAATAAGTATGTCGTCAACATAAATCATCAAGTAGATAGACGACATACCTTTTGTCCAAGTGAAGAGAGCATAATCATACTTGACCGCTTAAAACCGGCACCCGTGAGTGCATTAGTAAACTTGGCATACCACTGCCGAGAGGCCTGTTTTAAACCATAAAGAGATTTACGGAGACGACATACCTTAGACTCCCCCTATCTCCGTAATCCTGGTGGAAGATCCATATAAATCTCCTCTTCCAGATCACCATGAAGGAAAGCATTATGGACGTCCATTTGATGCAATGTCCGGTATAAAAGCGGCAACCGATAAGAAAGAGCGAACCGTGACATCCTTGGCTACCTCTTGGAAGATTGGAGAAAATGTCTCATGGTAGTCAAATCCTTCTCTCGTGTGAATCCCTTGGCTACCAACCGAGCCTTGTACCTTCCACAGAACCATCTCCGCTTTATATTTAATCTTATACACACATTTACAACCAATGGGCTTACGATAAGGAGGTAATGATACGACATCCCAAGTGTGATTGTCAATCGTGGCTTTAAGTTCGCTTCCATGGCCTTTTGCCATCGTGGATCATGTACAAACCTCATGATAACTAGATGGTTCTTGTTCTTCGTAAATGCGGCTAATGCAACATAAATGTTCGATGACAACCGATCAAAAAGACACATAGGAGGAAATAGGATAACGAAAACCGATGATTTTGATGAAGAACAGACAAAATCTTTTGTCCAAGTTGGTGGGCGAGTGACTCGACCAAATTGTCGAGGTGGCTCAGTCGATACACCCAACAATGGTTCTTCGATATGTGCAGATTCTATGGAATTGATCACTTGAGGTTCGTCTTCTATGAAATCCGTCTCAAATGAATCTATAGGATAGTGTTCATTAGGTGGCAAAGGTGATATTGCATCCACTATCTGCTGTCTTGGAGGAGAAGCAATAACATAGGATCCTCCGTAAGATAAATCTTCTTCGACAAAATCTACGATTAGTGTCTATATCGTTTTCGTAAATGGAAGCGTAATTCGGAAAGGGAAAGTATCTTCATGAAAAACTACATCTCGCTGATAAAGAATTCCCGGCAGACCGATTTCATAAACTCGATAACCCTTTTTAAGATTGGCATACCCCATGAATATAACCTTGTCTAGCACGAGGCGCCATTTTATCCCGAGGCCCTACTGTAGTCGCATAACAGAGACAACCAAACACTCGAAGATGATTCAAATCTGGTTTCTTTCCATACAATAATTCAAATGGAGTTCTTCCTTTCAAAACCCTAGATGGCATACGATTTATCAGGTATGCTGCCGTGACCACACAATCTCCCCAGAAGTCCTCTGGTATAGATGCTTGGAATTTTAGGGCTCGTGCCACTTCCAAAAGATGACGGTGCTTTCTCTCCACAACTCCATTCGCGTGGTGTATAAGTGCAAGTACTTTCATGCAAAATTCCTTTTGAAGAAAAGAAGGAAGCACACTCACCACTGAAGAATTCCTTTCCATTATCAGTACGGATGCGACAAATTGATTTACCAAACTGGGTTTTGGATAAAGAGATCAAAATTCTAAGGTGAGATAGAACTTGATTTTTTGACTGTATGAGAAAGACCCAGGTAGCACGTGAGAAATCATCCACAATTGTGAGAAAGAACCGCGAACCGTCATGATTTGTGGTATGATATGGTCCCCATACATCGGCATGAATTAAAGAAAAATGCTATCAACACTAGTGTTACTAGTTGGAAAGGAGGATCGAGTTTGTTTTGCCAAAGGACAAATAGGACACTGAGGATAAGGGAAAGAGGCAGTGTGACCCAATCTTTGATGATAAAGGGAATTTTTATTGCTAGCAACATTACACATTGATTTATTGAAAGCAAATGAAGAAATAGAATTGCTTGGAAGATCGATCCAAAATACAATCCTTGATAGATTCTACCCAAGCCCATCGATTGCCTTCGTCGAAAGGGCCGAAATAGACATTTATCGAGTCAAACAAGGCATGACAAGAATTTTCTTCACGGTGCTCTAGAGACCGATATGAGATTAAATTGGAAACTAGGAACATAAAGGACATTTTTAAGACTGATGAGTGGGCTAAGATTCACGGTTCCGGTCATATCAACATGAATGGTATTTCCATTCGGAAGTCAGATCTTGATATAGGAAAGGATAATTTCTTAATATTGGAAAGAAATTTTTGATTGCAGACAATATGATCACTAGCTCCAGTATCAATAATCCAGGTATCCTTTGTAATTGAGTTCATCAGACAATAAGAAATACCTGTGAAACTCCCTGTCTTGTCAGAAGCATCCAGCTTTTTTAAAGCTTCCATCAGCTCCGGATATTCCCCATGTGAAATTGATTTGTCTGCTGATTTTCCCAATACCCGTAAAAAAGCAGGTTGAAAATTTCCCTTTCTCTTTTCTCCAAGTTTGCCATGAAGCTTCCAGCAATTTTCAACTGTGTGATGTGGGCGTTTACAATAATCACAGTACAGCTTACCCCTTCCCCTTTGATTATTTTTAAGGGAGTAATTGGGCATATTCACTGCATGGGCCATCGTCGCCCCATACGGCCCATCAGAATTTGCGAGTTGCGGCCCTTCAGAATACATGGAATATTGCCCGTGTGGGCCGTCTAGCCCATATGCATTGGAATTATGTGGGCCGTTTGATTCCATCAGCCGCTTACTACCAGGACCGTTGGATCCAGCGCCTCCAGGGAACGATCGAGAACCGTTCGATCGATCGAGAAGATCCTGGCCGCTCGTTGTTGAGCGATACCCCCTAGGGTTTTCTTCGCCGCTCATTGTTGAGCGATATCCCCTAGGGTTTTCCTCTCGAAACCCTAGATTGGTTTCGAGAGTCTCTCTCCCTCCCGTGGCCCCTCTCGTAGTGGGCGAGAGAATCTTCTCGCCGCGAGCCACGCTCTCGCCATTTTTGCCGTAATCGACTGCTCTCTGCTGGCTTTCTTCTTGAACAGCAAGCTGATAGATGCGGCCAAGGGTTGGCATCGGCTCCATGGTCAAGATCTGTGACCGAAACGAAAGGTAGGTTTCGTTTAATATGAGGAGAAAACGTATCGCTTTTTCTCGTCCCGCATCTATTTGTATTCTTTGTAAGATGGGCTCGCCACTCGTATTTCTCCTCACGCTCCAATTCGTTCAATGAGACCTGAAATTTTGTTAAAAATCGCAGCAACTTGTGAGTCATATTTCCCTGTTTTAAATATGAGATCTGTTGCGTCAAAGAGAAAATTTTCACTTGATCTAGTTTTCCAAACATCTCTTTGATATTTTCCCACACTGTTTCGAGTCCTCCGTTGGGGAAGACCGGTGCGACCTCGGAAGCGTGCAATTTCCGATCCATGTTCGGACCAATTGATTGCATTTCTTCCAGAGTCGTGCCATTCGCTCGTCGGGTGGAATCGGAACCGTTCCGTCAATAAATCCCTCTTTATCTTTTGTTACCAGTGCGAGCCGAAACTCGCGCGACCAATTTGAGTAGTTTTCCGATTCGGTTAACGTGTTAGCGATAAGCTTCGATTACGACCGTCGGCATTAGTTGTGAAAAGAGGGTCGTCGGGCTCCGGCCGGCCGCTGGCAGCAAAGATCTGGTATGGAAGAAACCCTGGCGGTGGATTTGGGTAGGGATTTCCCCCAAAACCCGATCCGCCAGATCCGGTTGCAGAATCCGCATTGGAATGAAACGGGTTCGGGTAGGGATTTGTTCCCATACCCGGTTCGGTCGACCCGCCTATGTGCTGTGGATTGATGGTTGTGCCTGCCCCGTTGCTGGTTGGTAGGCCTCCATCAGTTCGCACACCATCTCGATAACCCGGCAATGATGTATTTGGGTTTGCCCCCATAGTACCAAGGATACGGTACCCATTGGTAAGGCGGCCGAATAGGGCTGCCCCATATTAAACCGAGCCGGAGCGGCCCCCACCGCACATGCCGAGGTAGGTTTGGTGGCTGAATTTGTTCTTGAGAAACAGTGACTATCGCCGAGGATTCATGGATCTGAGGAGGTGGCGGCATCGTTTCTCCTGCGGACTGATCATCGGATCCTGAGGTAAGCTGTTGTGGATTTGCCATGTTTGACAAGTTCCTAAGTATTCTGCAATAATTCTGTCTTGCAGATTTATTTTTCGAAAGCTATTTGGATGAAGAATTTCTGCTAGAAGGCCTTTCGTGAAGCGGGATTGGAATTTGCTAGATCGTTCGTTCGCGCAGAATTTGCAGCAATAAGATACAAGGAAGACCGATGCTCGCGAAGGATTGCAGCAACAGAAGTTGATTGGTGCGGAAGCAATCTCAAGATCAAGACTGCTCTGATACCATGTCAGAAACTCAAATAGAAATATAGAAATAGTGTTTTCTATTTTATTGAATTGTACATCGTTACACCAATGTATATATTGTACAAGAAGAATCAATAAAGAAGTAAAGAAAATATTTCTATCCAGAAAATATTCCTAGTCCTAAAATAAATACAATCTAAATCAATTACAAATCTTCAATCCGATTCCATATCTTCAAAACATATCTTCAACATAACGTCTCCGACGAGCACTAGCAGCGGTCAGAGATCTACACGTACGAAGCCCCTGACACATCTATGCCATGAATTGCACTGGTGTATCAGCCGTGACAAGAAGTAACTCACCGCCATTGCCAGCCTCCTGCACCACCTACCGCCATCACCAACTGCGTCGAGATCATGCAGCTCGACGACTCCACCAGTGAGTTCTGAGCCAACCCCAACCTCTCCTTCAGCCACCCTTACCTCCCACCAAGGCTGACTTCATCCCCAGCAAGGATTGCCAGCATGAAGCTGACCACTGGGGACTCCAAGCAATTCTGGATTCTCGATCCGATCCAAAACGCCGGGCGACCAGATGAGGGAGAAGAAAATCACCAACAAACGCTCGGAAACCCTAAAATTGAGGCAGGAGCACGAACCTGGCGAGGTAATGGCGAGGAATGGGGTCGGCGACGTCACGCGGAGACTATTCTGGAGCCAGAGGCGGAGATGAGGCAAAGATCACTGCGGAGATTAGCTGGAGAGAGGGAGAGAGAGCATGCCACTTTTACTTGGTTTTTTTTTTTTTTTTTTGGTCAGAAAAGATGGATATTCTATTCAAGTTGGGAAAAAGGAACATCCGTTTACAAGAGTTTCATTACATAACATGTCTAACATAACAGGAGGTGGATAAGTGGGCCAATTCGTTGGGAGGGAACCTCGGCCGTGGGCCTTCGCGGCCCAGTCAGCTAGGGCATTGGCTTCTCGCCTGTAGTGCTGCACGGTGAGATTGGGGAAACAGAGCAGTCAAGTTGCGATCTTGGCAAAAATGGCGCGACACTCCCATGGCGGCAGGCGATCCCGGTTGAGCACTTCTGCAATAATGAGACTATCAGTCTCCAACAACAGGTGAGAACTGGTTCTTCCTTGCTTTGATAGTTCCTCAAGGGCGCACAATATCGCTTGACTTTCGATCTCGAGTGCAAATGTTGCGGGTACATCCCTGGTGAAACCTCCGATCAGTCGGCCAGTGTGATCACGAACTATACAAGCGATCGCGCCCATATTAGTGGCGATAGGAAAAGCTCCATCGATATTTACTTTGAGGACTCCTTGCTGTGGTGGGATCCATGTGCGAAGAGAACTCAGCCGAGTGCTTGTTCTGGGCTCCTGTTGCTGAGCGCTGATATGGAGTTGGGCAAAGGCAAGAGCTATGTCTACCAGTTGGTTCGGGTTCATTCGTTGATGGCGAAACACGAAGTGATTCCGAGCTATCCAAATATACCATAATAGAGCTGCAATCTTCTCAAAAGCAGGTATGTCCACCTTCTGATCGATTAAATCAGCTAGCCATGCATCTATTCGGTGTGTGTGATACTCGAAGATGTTAAGCTTCACTAAGGGATGGTTCCAAATGTACTAGGTCCATGGGTAGGACAGAAAAATGTGTTCTGTTGTCTCGAGGGATTGGGAAGAACAGAGCGTGCATAGTGGGTCGGGTGTGATTTCTCGTCGGTAAAGATTGTCCTTGGTAGGTAAGGCATTTTGGCTTAAAGACCAGAGGAAGATACATATCTTTGGGGCGATGTTGGTTTTCCATATCTTTAGCCATAGTTTTCTGGGTGGGTGGTAGGAAGAGGAAGCACGAGAGTGTACCTTATGAGTTTCAGTCTGCTTGATGACATTGTAGGCGCTCTTGACAGTGTATTGTCCATAAGCTATCCTTGTCCAGTAAATTTTGTCTTCTGCCAAGGCAGGGCACAGCTTAATTTGCAGTATCTCTTGGACAATATTTTCATCAAAAGCAAGTGTAAGAAGTTGGATATTCCAGGCATGCTGTTTAGGTAATAATAAAACCTGCCACTGTCTCAGGTTCTACTCTTGATGCTGGGCCACCTAGAATTCCCATAGGTAACCAATGGTCCTCTCTGGCTTGTATCGTCTGGCCATTACCTACTGACCAACGTAGCTTCGGGATAATAGAATCTCTACCCAACAGACGGCTTTGCCAACCCCATGAAGGTCTAGAACCCCTTTTAGCATGCCGGAAATTTGTAGAAGGGAAATATAAAGCCTTAAAGAGTTGACCCCACAAAGATTGAGGATTTTGAAAGAGTCGCCAAGCTTGTTTGCCGAGAAGGGCCTTATTAAAAGATAACAAGTCCCTAAAGCCTAGGCCGCCGTTGTCTTTTTTCTCCTTAAGAAGTTCCCAGCTTTTCCAATGAATCGCAGCTTTAGTACTATTGTTTTGCCACCAGAACCGAGCTATTTTTTGTTCAATTGATTTGCAAATAGATACAGGAACCTTGAATATTGACATAGCATACTGCAGTAAAGCCTAAACCACTGATTTTAACAGAATCTCCTTCCCACCTTTGGAAATTAGATGTTCTTTCCATCCCTCCAACTTAGCGTTGACTCGTCCTAGGATCCAAGCAAACATGTCTCTTTTAGATGATCCCCAATCAGAAGGTATGCCGAGATATTTGCCCGTCTTGTCTAGAAGTGGCACCCTTAATTCACTAGCCATATTCAACTTTAGAGGTTTAGGGCAATTCTTGCTAACAAATAGGCCTGATTTATTCCTATTAATCTCTTGTCCTGTGGCTAGACAATACTGGGTTAGGACGGTTGCTAGATTTTGACATTCTTGAGTTCTACCGTCTAGGAAAAAGATGGCGTCGTCAGCAAAAAATAAATGTGAAAGGGTGGGACACCACCTGTTAAGTTTAAGGCCCGGAGATTGCCCATGTCAATAGCATGTTGGATGAGGGTGGATAACATATTGGCTATAAGAATGAATAAATAGGGTGAGAGAAGGTTCGCCCTGCCTGATTCCCCGTGAAGGCATAAAATAAGGTAGAGGTTCGCCATTGAGCTTGACACTAAGAGAGGTCGTCTTAACACATTGCATTATCCAAAGCACCCATTGATTATGAAAACCAACTTGACATAGATAGTATTCCAAGAAATCCCATTCTACCCTATCATAGGCTTTCTGCATGTCTATATTAAGAATTGCTTGAAATTTTTTCTTTCTGTTACGAATTCTAAACTGGTGGAGTACCTCTTGCACTATCAGTATATTGTCTTGAATCTGCCTGCCTGACACAAAAGCGCTATGTTCTGTAGAAATCAACTCAGGCAGGCAAGATTTTAAACAGTTTGCTAGTACTTTTGAGATAATTTGTATATAAAATTGCATAAACTGATAGGGCGGAATTGATCTAACCTCTCAGGGCTCTGTATCTTGGGGATCAGACATATGGCAGTTCTGTTAAACTCATGAGGCATCACTCCAGTAATGAAAAAGTGTTGCATTGAATTAAAAACCTCGTCCTGTATGATGTCCCAATAGCTCCGATAGAATAGGCCATTCAAGTCGTCAAGTCCTGGTGCTTTGGTGGCACCTAATTGAAATGTTGCTGCCTTTACTTCCTCCTTTGTAACTTCAGCGATTAATCGTTGGTTCATTTCAGCTGTCACTGCTTGTGGACATTGTCTTAGAATAGGTGCATAGTCTCGTTGTCCGACCGAAGTGTAAAGATTTTGGAAGTATGTAAGTGTTTTGTGCCTTAGCCGAGCTGGTTCTCGAATCCATTCCTCATTTACATCTTTCAACATGCTGATTTTGTTCCTTTTTTGTTGTTGAATTGTTGTGGCGTGAAAAAATTTGGTGTTACGGTCCCCCCACCGCATCCAGTTAATTCTAAAACGCATCGCCCAGTAATGTTCTTCTTGCATCCATATATGCTGAATTTGTTCCTTTAGTGAAGTGACATGTTCTTTGTTATAACTGCAAACCAGTTGATTGATACAATATTGAAGCTGCCTCTTCAAAAGAGATATTTGATGAAGACTAGCAGTAAATTTGGATCGACTCCAGTGAGCTAGTGCCTGTGTTGTCATTCGAAACTTCTAAGATAGAGTAACATTATGCACTGACTTAGCTGACCAAGCTTCAGAAATCACCCTGAGACATTCATAGTATCTTGCAGCCAATAAGACTTGAAGGTAAAAGTCTTTCCCCTCTTAACCGATTTTAGTACCGTGTTTAATAGTAACGGACAATGATCTGAGCCTAAAGTTGGTAAAGCATGAACTTTAGCGTCCGGGTAGGCCAATTGCCAATCCATAGTGCATAAAGCTCGATCAATTCTTTCTTTGACTATTTCGTCACCATTTCGATTATTAACCCAAGTGTAGGCACATCCCTTAGTTTCAAGATCCATTAGAGCACAATCATAGAGTAATTCTCTAAAAGAATGTAACCAATAAGGCTCAGCTGGTCTCTTGCCCACTTTTTCCAGTGATATAATATTTCATTAAAATCACCTATACATAGCCGGGTAAGGTATGTAGATGACTGAGATGCCGCAACTCTGTCCATAACTGCTGCCGTTGATGATAAAATGTCGGTGCATGTAGATAGGTAACGCCCATAGGTGTAGTACTCATTTCTTCAGAACATATAGTGTCGATAAGATGCGAGTTGTGAGAATGGATACTAAGTGTGAAATGTTCTACCCAAAAAAGAACCATCCCCCCAGCCAAGCCTTGGGGATTAACCACAAAACTACTCTTATATTTCAGCCTCCTCTATATTCTCCTTATAACAGGTTCCTGGTTCTTCGTTTCCATTAAAAAAAGGATGTCAGGCCTATCTTGAGCCACTAGGGCCCTCAGAGCTTGAACTGTCAGGGAATTGCCCAGTCCCTGACAGTTTCAACTTAGAATCCTCATTGGTCGATTGGTGGCTTTGTCGGGCAAGCCACCACAGCCCAATCAACAGCCCTTTCGGCCTCAAATATTGGAGTGTCCAAAAGATGACTATCATCTAGGTTGTCTGGTAGTGTAGAACGGGATCCATACGGAGAATATCGCTTGACTTTCTTTTGTGGATGATTTTTGGTGTGCACTCTAGAGCCTTTAGCTTTCTTTGAGGATGATTGCCCAACACTTAAATCTACAATTTGTGTTTTATGTTTGGGGTCAGGATGTTGATTTGTGTGCTGCACAACACCATATGGCAAGGCTGTATTGGAGGAATTATGCACAACAGTTGTGGTATTAGTGGTGAGAGGTGGAGCTGGACACAATGGCCAAGTATCTGTTGTTGTACTGAGGTTACCTTGTGCAGCAGGGAGCAAAGGCAATCTAGTTGGAGGGGTTTCAGGTACGGTTTTGCCATGTTGTCTTGATTTGGTTGCGCTTCATAAAATGCCTGCCACAACGGGCTATGTTCCCGTACCTCGGCTCGTAGCCATTGCCGTAGTAGAGCTTATCCCGTCCCTTAAATTTTGTCTCGTCATAGGGGATGTCTTTACAATAAGATGCATAGTGGCCTAGGACGCCACATGAGTAGCAGTGGTGTGGTAATCGTTCATAATAGAAATCAAGCTAGATGTTTTTCCCTGCTATTTGGATTAGTTTACCCGGCTTCAGAGGGTCCTGGAAATTCAGTTCCACTTTAACTCTTACTGCTCTCGAGATTGAACCTTCTTTTGTCTCAATCCTGACCTCCAGAACTTTCCCAACATCCCGCACAGCTTTGCTGATAAATTGATCAGTGCATCTTTCTAAGGGGAGGCCAAATACTTGTACCCAAAACGCACAAGTAGTAAAGTCATAACAATGTAGTGGGGTGTTGAGGGTCCAAGGTTTGAGCATGACAAGGTTACTTGAGAATAACCAAGGACCGTTATCTAGCACACGCTATTTATCCCCTTCAAGTTGAAATCTGACTACATAAAGACCTTCTTCTCTCTGCGATATCTCAACTTTATCCGTGCGCCAAGCACGTTTCATCGTGTTCTGGAATGCTTGGAAATTAACGGTAGGATTAGCAAGAATCTTACCGACTAGCGTCAACTTACACTCTTCAATTTTCTCTGCAGGGGGTGCATCGTCCCAAACGTTGATCTCCTAAGCTGACCAAAGTCGCCCTAAGCAATTACAGAGAGCAGCTAACCGCGCCTCCTCCTCTTGCTCCACCTTATCCATTGGGGATGTAGCTACAAAATGAAGTCCTATGAAGGTAGAAGGGTTTCAAAGTGGCACCGACGCTGAATAGATGGAAGATCAGGACCATGCAACCGCAAATCAAGGAAGGGAAGCTGGGGAATCAAACAACACCAGTAGGGGTCTTCACCGCAAGAACAACAGTTTTCAGACAGGGGGCCAAAATCGATTCAGATAGAGAGCGTAGATGGAGAATTAAAGGAGAAAAAGGCAAGAATTCCCTTGCCAAATGGGCAATCGCCAGCTGAGATGTCCATGGGTGCACCCAGCGAAGCCAACACACGGACGGGAAAGCTTTGAAGCTGAAAGAAGAGTCGGAGAGTGAGGGTTTGGGATAGAGAGGAAAACTACCAAAAGCGCTTGTGCAAACCAAATAGAATGATGACCTTGGGTTGTACCAAGTCTGAAACCAAGTGGATTTATTTTTTGTCCCATAATCCCCCACCCTTATCCATATAATGATATGTCATATCTGTATACTTCTTTTTTTTTTTTCCATTCGGATTTTTTTAAGCAAAAGAAATCTTCTTCTTCATAGAAAGATTTATCTTTCAATACAATCCTTATATGACAAGTGGGTCTTTTTATTGCATAACTCCGCCCTCGAGCTCGAGGTTTTAATTTTTTCATAGTAGTACCCTCGTTGACTTCAGCTTTACTAATAACTAAACTTGCTTCATTGAAACCCATATTATGACTAGCATTTGCTGCTGGTAGAAAGATGCTCTACATTTCGAGAGATTTCGAGGAACAATATATGTTTGCTTCCGTTGCGTAGAAGCTTGGTAGCCTTTCCACTTTTACTTGGTTAAATAGGTTAATTTTAAGCTAAACCATCTATAACCAATTTTTATTACTTTGGGTTAAAATATGAGTTTGTGACTCATTTTGATAACTCCAATCATTGTAAACGTGATTTAAAGGTTTTTTTTTTTTTTTTTTTTTTTGGTATTTGTCCTTTCCAAAAATAATCATAGTTCACCAACCTTTAAGAGTTAATAGAGAAGAGTGCCTATTTAACGGGAGACGAGTTCTAACAACTTGATTTCATTTATTTTTTAGTAATTTTTTGTTTGTCGGAAGGTTCTTGTCAAAAGGTTATGTAAAATCAAAAAACAAATTCCTCCAAAAAGATGAGTGACTAGATTTTCTCTCTTGACGTTTTGCTTCATTTGACTCCTTTCAACCAGACATAATAGGGGATGAGTTCTAATAACACGATTCGCCCCTTTTTTCTAGTAATTTTGTGTTTGTAGGAGATTCTTGTCGAAAAGTTATGCGAAATAAAAATAATAATAAAGATAGCTCAAAAAAGATTTTTGAGCGGTGAGCGATTTTATACATTGAAGAGTGGCTACAACACCCTCAAGGAGGAATGTGTAAAACAAGTCATGGCTTGGCTTCCCTCTCTAACTAGACACCACAAGCCTTATAGAATAAAGGGGCTAATTATAAAAAATTAAAAAAATATTAAAAAAAAAAGCATTAATTTTAGGTCGACGAACAAATCTGGCCCAAACCTTTTTTTGTCTCGTACAAAAGCACCAATTTTAGATTGAGTGACAATTTTGGTCTCAATTTTTTTGTCTCATAAAAAATCACAAACTTTCATCCTTATCCCAAATTTGACCCCTAATATTAACTCTGTATTTGAAGTCATAGTGTCTCTCGATGGGCGGTGGTCTATAGTATCATATTTGACAAAACAACAAGGTATGGCTAGAGAAATTTAATCTGCAAATTGTTTGACTTGTTGGTGAAGCATAGGAGATGATGAATAGTTTCACCATTATATTCCAAGTTGTGACTCAAACAAGAAGACAATGAATAATGTTTTAAATCCAGCTAGCAAATGCACATGGATTTATTGCTAAGGATAATCAATGCTAGCAAATGCTGAAATGGATTTATTTGCTAGATGGATAATCAATGGATATAAGTTAAGAGGGGCTAAGTTGGTGATTTTTTATAGACAAAAAAAAAGTTGGGGCCGTAATTGTCACTCGACTTAAAGTTAGTGTTTTTTTACGGGACAAAACAAAGTTTGGGCTAGATTTATCACTTGACCTATAGTTGGTGCTTTTTTACGAGACAAAAAAAAGGGTCAAATTTGTCCCTCGACATAAAGTTGGTGTTTTTTTTTTTGGAATTAGCCCCAGAATAAAGTATGGTAGATGAAAATCATTCCAAAATCAGGTTTTCTTGCGGGGTCAGCTACACATAGAAACCATCGAACATGCGCTCCTCCTTTGTCCCTGAACGAAGCTTCTTTGGTCAAACGCAGCCTTGAACGTCAAAATATCAAGTCAAGGGTTAGCTCGTGTATAATAGTGGCTGTTAAATTACAAGAGCACCTTTGTCAACTCACATTATCGTCATCTACTCTCGGCAGTCTTATGGCTTGTCTGGAAATCGAGAAACAATTCCATCTTCACAAAGCAAGAGCCAGGTCCAAGGAATCTAGTGGACTCGGCCCTTGCACCACTCCTGCACCATCTGCTCCCCCACCCCAACGAACCCTGCGTCTGCACCGTCGTCGAAATCAAGCTTAACCCCGGTGACATTTCCAGGTATCTCTTGGAGGAGCTCCACCTGCTTGCTGACCTCGCCCTCTTCCACCTCAAGTCTAACTGCTTCTGTGGCAGCGTGCCATAGAAGTTTCGGAACTTGAAGTGTCTCTTTGAGTTGGATCTTAGCAACAACCGATTTGCCGGGAAGTTCCCGAGGATCGCACTAGAGCTCCTAGTGCTCCAATGAAAGAGACGACAAAAGAACTTAGGCGTAGGAAATATGCATTGGTCCTAGAACCCATAGGGACTGCCCAATCGAGAATTGGTCAAGAACTAGTCAAACCGGTGTGAATCGGCCTGATTGGTCCGACCGGCCGCCGACGAAGCAAGCCGGTTTGGCTCCTTGCCGGTCGGTTCTAGACCTCCGGTGACTGGTTTCGGGACCTGTGTATTTTATCCTCATGCCCTTACATTTCCTAGATTTTGTAGATTAATCTCTAAATTTCATGAATTTACGATTTAGCCCTTAATTAGGCCCTTAAGTACAATTCTCGTTTTAAATCTCAATTCTCACAAATCAGACCCATCCGATCGTTCATAAGACACATCTTAAGTGTGATTAGCTTTAAAAAAAATTTAATTTGGCCATTAAATCAAAATTTTGACCATTGGATTGAACTAACTGTCAAGATTCGCCGATTAAGACCTAGAATAAGAGGGATTTTCCCTCTAAATTTCAAGCAGGGCCTCATTTGCAGAATTAATTTTCTCTCTAAAAATAGAAAATTTTGTCTCCAGCTCTCTCTTTTCCCCCCTTTCTCTCTCTCCTCTCCTCCCTCACGCGTGATTGCTGCTTGCTGGCATACGACCCTACATTGGATTGCTACTTGCTGGCATATGACCCTACATCGGCGATCCTACTGCCTTCGCCTGGCCCTTCAACCTCCCCTCTCCTCTCTCTCTCTCTCTCTCTCTCTCTCTCTCTCGGCTGATCGCAACCTCCCTCACTCCCGGCGGCTCTTCATTTTTCCCATTCAATGGTCCCTTCTTAGCTGAGTTGAAGATCGGCGTCCACGCCGGTCTAGTCTCCGGCCAATTCAATCAGTCAAACCGGCCTTTGTCTGGTGGCCATTAGAGTCCTGGTCGCCACTGATCTACTCATAGGAGGATCCTCAACCCTCTAGTGGTTGGGGTTTGAAAGATTGATCACCAGATCACCTCCGGTGGCTTGGTTTCCTCACCAGAGGTCCTAAACTAGTCCAACTTTGGACTGGTTCTGTTCTGATGAACCGACAGTCCAATCAACCTCGATCCAATCCATAGGCAATCCGTTCGCGATCTTAGGGTCCGTTTGTTTCGCGGAAAATAATTTTCGGGAAAACGTTTTCCTGATTTTCTGGCGTTCGTTTCACGGAAAATGAATTCCTTGAGGAAAATGTTTTCCATCAAAGAAAGAAAGTCTTCTAAAGTAAAAGTGGAAAACATTTTCCTCACTTGATCTCTTTTATCTCACACCTCTACAAATCCCGACTTCCTTCCTCCCCTTTATTTTTTTCTTTTCTTTTTTCATTTGAATTATTTTTTAATTTTCGTTTTTTTAATTCGAATTATTTTTAATTTCCTTTTTTCCTTTTTTTTTTTTTTTTTCTTTTTTTTTTTTTTTTTTATTTCCCATCTTCTTTTTCTTGGCTAGTCGTCAGACCAAGTGAACCTCAAGCTCGTCGATCTCAAACTCGCGCTCGTCAATCTGGCGAGCCTCGAGCTTGACGCTTGCGCTCGCCAATCTAGAGAACATAAAATATTTTCTTTACCGAACACTAGAAAATATTTTCCAAAACATTTTCAGGTTTTAGCCGAACACTAGAAAATATTGTCATTTTCCTGGAAAATGATTTCTGGGAAAATATTTTCCGAAAATGGCTCATTTTCCGCAAAACGAACGAACCCTTAGAGTTTTGAAAAAGTTCTAGTGAGGGCAATTTTGCTTGACTGCATCCAAAATCAAAGAAAAATGCAAAAAGGTAGATGTTCTAACATCGAATCCGATGAGGCGAGATCGTGTATCCAATTGAGGCTAGGATTCAAGTTTATATTTATATAAAATTCCTAGATCAGAGATTGATGATGTGATGGATTGATTTGCTGTGGTCTGATGCTCATTGATCTTGAGTTTGTGGTTGATTGAGCTTGATTTTCATTAATCTACAATTTTCGTGCTTCTATGAGTGACCTATTATTTTGGCTTAAATGATGTACTAGATTAGCTTTTCTGACTTCAATCCCTTCGAGGCTTAGAAAATAGACATCTCGAGCTTTGATTTGATAGGTTGAACATCCCAAACAGACATTGTTTGTTCCTCAAAAAACGCCTTGGAAATCGGTCGATTCTGGAATAGTTTTAGGTTGATTTGCGTTTTTGACTTGTTTCAATTTTTAATTTTGTTATTTTTCATATTGATTTTTGTGATCGAATTCTGGAAAATTTTTCTTCATGAGATTTGTTCTAAATCATCTTGAGTATAACATGCTTTTTTTCTAGATTTTTTGGAGATGTTAAGGTAAAATCGCTTAAAACTGACCCAATGTAGATTGGCCGTGCATTGATCCGAATTGCATTTGTTTGAAATTGAGCTTGTAGATGAGTCCATTTGACTTCATGATCTTCATAAGACTTGAAATACATGTCGTGTACATTCTAATGATATGCGTTTTGTTTGATCATCATTTGGTATGTCAACTGCATGTGTGAACATGTTTAGGTTCTGCTGCACTTAGTACATTGTATAATATGCTTCTATTTTTGCTATTTTCACATAGGTTTGTGTAATCCCAATCAAGTCTTGATGTCTCCATGAGAAATGTTCGTAATTGTAAAATTCTACATGTAGAATTTTTGGTTAGATTTTTGCACATCTTTAGGTAATCGAAATCAAGCATGTTCTGTGATGTTTGTGCTAATTTAGGAGTTTATGAGCCCACTAAAATGCCTTTGTTTGGGTCTCTTAAAGACCAAATCATGCACCAATGTCTTCTTGACATTTAAAATATGTGTTACAAGGTTCACATTCATATATGACACGTCATGATTAAATCTCATTTGATATATGTATATTATGCATCAATTAGGCTAGTTGCAATGAAAATTATCGAACATGTCATCTTAGTTCTAAGTCATTTTGAGATGTCAATGACTTGTATGATTTTTTCGCATCCCAACCTAAGGTTAGATGTTTTACCCAAATCATTGTCGCATCCAATTCATCGTATGCAAATTTCATGCCATTCATGCATTATTTAAGTGATCTTTTCAATCTTTAAACATAAATCATGTTTTGTCTTTTTAGTGGCTGACATGTGCAATTTCACGAATCTCGATTTTTGAACCTCAATTTGACCCCGATTGAGTTCAAACCCTTCTAGAAAGTCGTAGGACTTGTCTAGATCTTTCTGATGCTATTGTGTGATTTGCTTACCATTTTCCCCCCTTTTTCCATTTTTTCCAAGTTAAGTTAGAAACCTGACTTAGGTTAAACTTAGAACCCCGTTTTATCTCTGTTTAGTCAGACCTTTGTTATTTTTGTGTGATTGTTTAGGTAGAGATTCTTGAGTTTAACCCTTAACAAACTTTGATTGTCATCTTTTTATTTTTATTGTGGTTAAATTTACCTTTTTTAAACCCTGTTTACTAGGTTAAATCTCGGTTATAATGGCTTGTTACCTTGCTGTTTTGTGAAATTTCTTATGCAACATTGAATTTCATTGAATTTTTGAAAATGCTTATATGACTCATTTCAAAAAACTTTCTTAACAAAGCTTATTCCCTATGGTGTCGTGCATATTGTGTAATTTTCTTAGGATGATTTAGTAATGGGTCCCTTTCAATTTTGCTAATTCTATTTGTTTTGTTGGTGATGTTCGGTTGTAAATCATTATTGTGATTTATCATTAGAATTTTTAGGATGACTTGCATGTGGACTCATCATCTTCATGAAATCCATTCAAAATTCTTTAATCTTCATTATAAAAAAATTTCAATAAATGAAATGGTCTTTTGATGACATTTCCTCCCAAAATTGATTTAAAACATCGACTTTGCATATCAAAGTGAATTTGGTTCATGTGATGCTTCCAACATCAATTGTTTAGAATCCTTTAAACTTTCAATTTGACAATGGAATTATCAAGGTTTGGACCGTATTTAAAATGCCTATGTTGTTTGTGAGTATATGATATACGAGCCCCAAACTAGCCCTAGCAATTCAATGTGTTCCATAGCTGAGATGCTCCTTTGTCTAAATGTTTTTCTTTCCTCTTTTGATGCTTAAAATACATCCAAAACCTTGAGGCATCACAAGAACCCTACATGCATAAAATCATATCATTTGTTAGAAATACTTGTGGTTGTGATTGGCGCCTATCAATTGAATAAGTGATTCGCTCTTGGCTCACTAAAATTGTTTGATTGTTTGAGAAACAAGACCCAAGGGCCTACTTGCATGTTTATTTCTCACAATGCATGTGAATTCTAGATGTATGTTGGGTGCAATGCCTAATTCCGTGGGTAGATCTTGGGGACTCATCTAGAACACGTCCTAAGGACTTACAAGAATTAGCGGCTATGCGAGACCACAAATTGTCACTAATGACTATAAATCATGAAAATGAATGGAGTAGGTGTTTAAAAGGACCGATGCATGGATTGCAAAGGCCGACCCAAGTCCCAAAACTGGTTAATTTTTAATTTTATTTTAATTACTTGATTCTGTTTGTTTCATGATTGTGATTGTTTTGTAATGAACAATTGTTTTTTTTTTCCCATTGTATGTACCTAGTTCTAGTTCTTAGTTTAGAGTTAGATTAGGTTCTTGGAGGTGGAAGCTTATCAAGACATGAAGATAATGGAAGGTCGATGTCTATTCCGACCATACTCTTGTACCCATTTTCCCAATATATGTTTTGAGTTCTCTCGTGTTATATAAACACCCGACGAGGTGCAGGTTTTGTTTCTTTCATTTTATTTTTGTTCACCAATTAGGATTGTATGTTAGACTTATTGTTTTCCTTAAATTGCTTACTTGTTTGTTAACTTTCCACCTTGTCTTTTAATTTCAATTGATTGTGTTCTTTTCTTTTTCTTAGAAATAGAATCACATGAAAACACCATTCACGCATGATCACTTAGTTAATATAATCGATCCCAAAAAAATAAAAAGAAATGCTTGGACACCTTAAGTAACACAACATACTATTAGGTACCGAAGGACACTAATAAAAATATTAGCGTAATGCAAGTCTCTGAACTAAGTTTTCTAGTTACATAGAAATCGAGAGACAACTCCCAACTCTCGACTGGGTTTTTTAGCCAACCCCCAAAAACAAGACTAGTGACGACTTTCGTCTTTATTAGATTGTCTACAAAACTAGTCAATAAATGAATCCGTTGTAAGAGGTATAGGCTTCAACGATACTTACCATAGCCTAGCATATCCACTGTGGAAAGTTCCTAATGGATGGGGAGTGAGTACTAATGAGAGGGCTACCATGGTCAAGGTACCTCAAAATCTGATATCCACACTTACTATATTCTTTTAAGATGTGTAGCCCGTGTAGGTATGGATCATGATACCTTCCGCTATCATGCAAGGTACGAGCTTGCGACCGTGTATGAGGGAACTCACAATGGTTCTTCCCGAAAGACGGATGATGACGTTTTTGTGGCTGCAAACCATGAGGGAATTCTTATGGTCAAGTACTCCTAAATCCAACCTTTCCCTTTCATGATGTGTGAGATCGGGTCATGACAGTCATGTGCTAGGGTGGCAAATAAGAAGGCCCTTAAGAGGGCAACACGTGTCACATGTAAGGCTCATAATTTTAAGCTATTGAAAGCTCTTCTCTCTCCTCTCTCTTCTCTCTTCTTTCTCACTCTTTCTTCTCTCTGCACATGCTCTCTCTCTCTCTCTCTCTCTCTCTCTCTCTCTCTCTCTCTCTCTCTCTCTCTCTCTCTCTCTCTCTCTCTCTCTCTCTCTCTCTCTCTCTCTTCTATCTCCTCTTTCTATGTTCTCCCCTCTGCAGAGCACGCTCTATGTCTCACCCTTTTTGAAGCCAAGGTGAAGGCCTCGCAGTTGTCGACAAGCCACCGCTGTGACGTCCCCAACACATCATGGCTACTGTAGAACTACTATCACCATTATCTTTCTCATTTTACTTTCTTAACCATGCAGAAGCATAAAGGACTAAAGAAAAAAATGGGGTACATGTGATTTTCTATAAGTAGGACAATTTCATTTTTTATTTATTTATACATGTATATCAGATGACAAGCGGGGTGCCCTAAGGAAATCCAAAAGGTCGTTACTAAATAGACTACACTAAACTATATGCCAATCACCCATCCCCACTTAATTGTACAAGTGTCATCTAACCCTAGCCCTTGATTATCTCATAGCAAATGTGAAATTACTTGAAATTAGGACAAATTAAGTTATTAAAGCATGTCTATTGTTATTTTTACTATTGGAAAAAGTTGAAGAAGACAAAATTTTGGGAATACATGTTGAGGCTAACAATATAACTTAGGGAGGGGGTGAATAGGTTGTTTTCGAACTTTAATGATCTTTTACAAAAATTAGCTATTGCTAAGTACAAATCACCTCAACCTAATGTTTAAAGTAAATACTCACTAATTGTATGCCAATGTATATAAGAAGATGAAAAATAGTGGGACACAGAAAGTTATAGTGGCTTGGCTTTATCTTCAAGCCTATGCCCACTCTTCAAACTACCAACCTTAAGACGGGCTGTATTCCACTAGCAATCTGCTTGGAATCTATGGCACAATTGCTTAACAGTACAACAATCAAAATAGTAAGATAAAGAGCTTTCAACTAAGAACAACGGTACATAAGCTATTTGATCTTTTAATGTGTCGCACCCTCTTTTGGACTCTTCCTAAACTATATGTTGAGGTTGGTTTAGAGAAGTAAATGACCGTTGGAGAGTTTTCCGTTGAGCTACTATCCATAAAGGTACTGTCCATATAGATTCTTTCCTAGGAGTTCTGTAGATTACCCAAAAATAACAATTACTAATGTCTTCTCACTATAGTCTCTGATTGACCTATTAGACACTCTAGCTACTTTGTTACATGCTTTATTCCAATTCTGATGCTCTGCGAATCCAAATCTTTCAATAGTTGTTTAGTTGACTCAATGAACATCAACTAATGTACTTGGTTGTTACATTACTATTAACCTGATCTTTATTGCTTCCACATAAAGATCATCAGTACTTGATCTTTTGGTTGATTGGTATTGTTTGTAATAATAGGACATCTACAAACTTCCTTCCAATGGATCACGCCATAGATGTGGCGTAGTCTTTGGTCTAAATATCTACAAACAACATAGTAAGTAATATACTAAGAATAGTTTGGGCATCATCAAAATCTCTTGAAGATGTTTTCTCCAACAATCTCCCACTTTTGATGATGACAAAACTATCCCGCAAATGTGAACAAATAGTAAAGCTTGTTTGAAGTAATTTGCATAATTTAAAATAGGATCTCCTTAAGATATTTTGCTGTAATGATTTGGAGATATATACTTAGATGATCTTTAGTAAGATGATATATGATTACACAAAAGATTTTCTTCCTAGAGTGTGTCATCATCTAATTGGGAATCATAGTATAATAGTTGGTTGTTCCCCCGGCTTGACGATGCACTTGTATGCTCCCCTTGTCTTGGTGAGCAATTTAATTTCAATCATTAGTCGGTTCCAAGCAAAACATTATAAGAAAAAAATTCTTAACAAATTATCAATAGTAGATGTTATGAGCATATCCAAAATTCTCAAAGGAATATCCAACATCTTAGTAACAAATATTTAGGAGCAAATGTTAGGCGTAATCTTTCACATCAAGTAACTCTTCCCTTTCTTGTCATCAATCAAAGTAAATGTGAAATAGTTGCATGAATGAAAAGATCAGCTTCATTGATGGTAGGAGATAGTATGATACAAAAAGTAAGACCTAAGCAATGAACAAAGATAGATAAAACAGCTGGAACAAAACAAGAGCACATCAAGGTTTGAAAAGTTTTAGGTGCGAGGGCATTTCCGTTGTTGAGAGGAAGTGGGTTTTTTGAGTTCGATGGTCTCTAGGTAAGGGCGGATAGCGTCATAGTAGTCTAGGTTGAGGATGGTGCACTTAATCTTCACCATGTATCTATTCAAAGAAAGGAGGGTGTTCTTGATCTCCTTAACAGCTACTTATAGTCGGTAAAGGCTGCTAGGAGAGACAGGTATGTCCATAGTTGGTGAAGGTGATCTTTTTGGATGAGGCAGATGAAGGGCCTTGGTTGGTGTTGGAGCCTTAGTATGTTTACGCTTTTCTAATTCAAAGAGTTCAGCAATCCTTTCTTTGAGCTTTGTCATTATTCTTTCATGGTCGTTGTGACTAATGGGGACAATCTCTCCTCTATAATTGATCCACCTTCTAGCATCATCCTAAGTATCATCTTGTTTAGTGTTTTCTTTCCAATCTCTACATTTTACATGACAAGAGGTGAAACTTCAAAATAGTCAATCTTAAGGTACTTAAAGATTCGTGTCACCAAAGTACCATAGGGTAGCTTTCCTGTCTTTCTTTAAGCCATGCGATACATGTGGATAAAGATTATGTGGGGGAAAGAAAACTCCTCAAATTTGTTCAAGATGGCCTAGATCACTCTTATCTCATATCGAGAGACCTCATTCGCAAAAGATGTTTTTGGACGGAGGTAGAGAGTGAGGATCTTATGGATAAAATTCATTTTGAGAGGGAGAAGATTCAGTGGGACAATTTCTTTAGAACTTCGAGCAAAGTTGGGGGTTTCTAAAACAAAACTGTAGGCTTCATCATGCTCTACTAGAATGGGCTTGAAAATATTATACTATGTTTGGATGATTTTAGCCGGTTCATCTAGAGTCATTAATATGATTTTGTCCATGAAAAGTAAAGATAAAAGAGTCCTTGTTTGGAAAATGTAGATTTTAGTAAAACATTGCCACGAGTTTAGGATGAACTTCCTCTTTCATGGAGTAGAAGTATTTGAGTCAAAGGGCTTTAAAAGGCTTAGACAGCCAAAATCGGATGATTTTCTAAGAAATAAAAATCAGCATAATGATGAGGGATGATGACTCAATTGTAGAAGTGATGTTTTGCGTGTTCATGTTCCAATGAAAGAAAAAAATCGGATTTGAAATTGAGATCTTTTTCAAAACCAAGAGTGGGTTTGAAATTTTGAAATACTCGGTCGTCATTATCTTCACGACGCTTGTTTCTAGGGGCTTCTCTTGTCTCTTTTGTGGCTTCGCTTCCTTTGGGCTATGAGATAATTGGCTCAGTGATGATTTCTACTTCTTCAACAATTTGCTTTTCTTTGTCTTTAAGAACAACAAGTTCTGAGGTATCTTTCTCTTTGGTTGAGGATTTTGGAGGTGAGGGTTGAGATGACTGAGATGGCTAAGAGGGCTGAGCAGATAATTGCGATGGTTTAGCGGCTAGTTTTTCTTGAGTAGTTAGTGCTAATTCAAGCTTTAGGGTTTGTGATGTGGCTTCAAACTTTAATAGCTTCTTTAACTTCGATCCATGGGCCTCAATGAGAGCGGCTAGCCCTCTCGATAGATCTCCTAAGAGTGTTTGGGTAGGAGCTAATGGCGCTGGAATGGCTATAGTTAGTGGTGCCATATGTGGTACAGCACTTGCGTCCTTCTCTACAGGCAGTAGCAATTCATGGGTTTTTTTAATAGGGGTTTCTTTTTCTGTGGCAGTGGGCAATGGGGTACTAGTAGTGATTGATCCACCAGCTTGGGCTACACTCTGACTTTAAGTAGCTTTTAGTGATTCTTCATGTTGGATGATCTTCTCTTTAGAGGTTTTGGACGATCGGCCAGTGGTTTGTGAAGATTTCCTTACTACCTTGGAAGAGGAGCGAGCTTTGAGTGCCATAGGTTTGAGTGAAAAGGTGTTTGTGTGTATAAATGACGAGAGGTTTAAGCAAATATTATAAAATAAGTATGAAAGGGTAGATATGAGCAGTGAGTGAAAAAGTGAATACTAATCCTCTATAACTAGGAGAAGTGTATTACATGAAGAGAGAGAGAGAGAGAGAGAGAGAGAGAGAGAGAGAGAGAGACGTTGTTTCATTAACAGTGATTTTTCTTATCCATAGATGTTTCGATTTGTCGATACAGAGTTTGTTACAATAGTCGTATTACATCTAGATGGTCAAAACGGTAAGAAGCACAATACTTGTAATAGTAACTTTTTGAATCAATGCAATAGATGTGTACCTATTCTACCGAATCTAATGCTATTTGATATAATTGACATATTACCTAAATGTTGTCATTCTAGAGCATTGCATATTTCTAGTGCACACCTATATATTCATAGGCTGCTTGTCCAACGATTTGGTGAAAATATCCGCTAGCTGCTATTTTGATTCTACAAACTATATACATATATCATCATTGTTAACATGATATCTAACAAAATGATGTCTTACCTCAATGTGTTTGGCTCTTGAATATATGATTTGAATTCTAGTTAGATTTATAGCACTTGTATTATTGCACATGATGGGAATACATTCCTCATCTTTTTCAAAATCACTTAATTGTTGCTTCATCCAAATAAGTTGAGTACAACAACTTCCAAGGGCAATATATTCCTCCTTAGTGGTTGAGAGAGCAACTGAATTTTGTTTTTTTGAGAACCGAGAGATCAACATGTACCCTACTAATGGACAAGTACTCGATGTATTTCTTTATCTGCTTTACAACCTGTAAAGTCAGCATCCGAGTATCTAAATAACATAAAGTCTATATATTTGGGATACCATATCCCTAATTTTTGTGTGGATCTAATATATTGAATAATTCATTTAACATCTGATAGATGTGATTATTTTAGATTTGACTGAGCACATAATCTAAATAAAATATCATTCATACTAGGCTTAAGGTCAACAGACTTACCTTTTTCATTTGTATCCAATTTAATAGAGCATGACATGGGAGTCTTAATTTTCTTGCATCCTTCCAAACCAAATTTCTTTACTATTTCTCTTGCGTACTTCTCTTGATGTATAAATATGCCTTTAGGAGGTTGTTTGATTTGGAGTCCGAGAAAGAAATTTAGTTCACCAATCAAGCTCATCTTGAATTCACTCTTGATCATTTTTGCAAAATCCTTGCATGACGCATCATTAGTAGCTCCAATAATTATATCATCAATGTATATTTGAACGATAAGAAAATTTTGACCTTTTCTCTTGATAAAGAGGATAGTATCTACCTTACCTATTTCAAATTCATGATTTGTAAATAATCTTTCATACTAGGTCTTTTTAGTCCATAGAGCACCTTCTTGAGTTGATAAATATCACCAGGTCTACCTATTTCTTCAAAACCTGGTGGTTGCTCAACATACACCGTTTCTTTGATATAACCATTCAAAAATGAACTTTTGACATCCATTTGATATAGTATGAAATCATGAAAGCAGGCATAAGCTAAGAATATATGTATAGCTTCTAATCTAGCAACAAGGGCATAAGTTTCATCAAAATCAATACCTTCCTCTTGTAGGTACCCTTTGGCAACTAGTCTTGCCTTGTTGCATACAATATTACTTGTTTCGTCAAATTTGCTCCTAAATACCCATTTGGTTTTTATTATAGTTTGATATTTGGTTCTAACAACTAGTTCCTAAACATTGTTGACTTTGAATTGATGTAATTTCTCTTGCATAACTTTAATCCAATTTTCATCCTTGAAAGCATCTTCGACTTCCTTGGGTTCAAATTGAGATATAAGAGCTAAGGAATTGATCATAGCTTTGAGAGATGACTTGTTTTGATTCCTTTATCCACTTTCCCTATTATTTGTTCCTTAGGATACTCAGCCTTGAATCTCCAATATAAGGAAGATTGACCTTAATTTGAAAGATCGGTTGGAGGTTATGTTTGCTACTGTTTTTGAGCAATTGGTGCAAATATATGTATGATGTCTTCGCAGTCGTCAGTTTGTACTCCCTTTTGATCATTCATGAATTTCACACTTATGGATTCTTCCACTACCTTTGAATATTTGTTAAAGACTCAATAGGTTTTACTTGTAGTTGAATACCCAAGAAAAATGTCTTCACTAGCTCGTGCATCAAACGTCCTGATGTTGTCATTTGTATTTTTTAGAATGAAACATTTGCATCCAAATACATGAAAGTAGTGTAAAGTAGGTTTTCTTCCCTTGTATATCTCGTATAGAGTCTTTTCTACCATAGGTCTAAACAATACTCTGTTGAGAGTTTAACATGTAGTGGTAATAGCTTTAGCCTAGAAATAAGTAGGTGCATTACTTTCGATCAACATTGTCCTTGCCATTTTTTGTAGCGATCAATTTCTTCTTTCTACTACCCCATTTTGTTGAAGAGTGTAAGTAGTGGAGAAATTGTGTTCCACTCCATTCTTATCACAATATTCAGCAAAACTTTGGTTGTCAAATTCTTCTCTATAGTTAGTTCTAATGATGTGATGTTGTATCTCTTATTTTTTTTGAACTAGTCGAGCAAATTTCTCAATAGAATGAAATGCCTCATTATTGTGTGATAAGAACATTACCCAAGTGAATATTGAGTAGTCATTCACTATGACTAGATAGTATTTCTTTCCTCCTAGGCTTGTTGCTCATGTTGGTCTAAACAGATCTATATGTAGTAGCTACAAAGATTTATTAGTAGTAATAGCTTTGGTAGATTTGAAAGAATTTCTCACATTTTTTCTCAATGTGCATGCATTGCATGTGTCATACTTGCTGTAGTTGATTTTTGGTTAGTAAACCACGAACTATATCTTTAAAAGAAATCTTCTGAATTTGCTTTGTATTAATATGACTTAATTTCTGGTGCCAAAGATCATGTTCTTCCTTGATAGATATTAAACAATATGATTCCTCAAAATTGATGTCAAGTAAGTAGATGTTGCCATACATATTTCCAATGAATGTTTATGATTTGTTCTTGTTGGTGCCTATACACTTACCTTTCTCGAATTTTATTTTGTACCTTTTGTGACAAAGTTAACTTATACTAAGGAGATTGTGCTTTAGACCTTGTACGAGTGAAACATCTTCAATAATTAGATTTCCCAACATGATGTTTTCTTTCTTGATGATTTTTCCTTTATCTTTTCCTCCAAATGTAATTGTGCCTTCATCTATGGTTGTAAGCGTTACGAACTTGCTGTTGTCTCTAATCATGTGCTTGGAACACCTACTGTCTAGATACCTCTTGTTTTTCTTCAAGATAACTTGAAATCAAAGTAAATCTCATCTTTTCTTTGGTACCCACATAAGCCTGGGTCCTTTGTGGTTAGGTTATAATTCAAGATCAAAAGATTAGTTAGTTTTTCTGAATTTCTTCTGTTGTTTTGGATAGTCCATTTTAAAATGGCCATATCCTTCATAGATTGAATACTCAAGAAATTTCTTGCCAGTAGCTTTAGTAAAGTGTTTGACAAAGTGAGACTTGAAAAAGTGTGTAGGAGATCTGTACTTTAATCTATTTTTTGTTTTTGGAAAAGGATTCATCTCGTCTTCATTTCCTTCACATCTTAAGACCAGAGGAATTTGGATAAAGAGAATGTGTTGTAAGGTTTTTGAACTAAGAGAAAATTTGGTGCTGAGTTTTGAAATTTTATCCTTGACATTCTCATTCTCAACTTGCCTGTGCTTTACTTGATTTATTTGAAAATTAAGCTCTTTCTTTAGGTTGTCAATTAGAATTTTGTCAGTGAGATTTTCAGTGGTAAGATCATGAACCTCTTTTTTTAAAACAGAAATTTATTTTGAAACTTTTTGGTGTTCTTCAAATATTTCCTTTAAAAAATCTTTCAATTCATTGTAAGATGGTTCAAAATCTTTTACCTCATCATTTTCTAGTTCAGAGTCAATCATGTAATCACTTAATTTACATTCGGTGTCATTCCATGTTTTAGTTTTCAGTGCCTTTTTCTTTTTCTCGAATTTCCCTTTCTTCTTCTTGATGGATGGACATTCTAGTTTTATGTGCAGGTTTCCTGCATTCATCACATGATGTCCTTACCTTTGGTTTCTTGTTTCTGTAAAGCTTTTTTTTATCAAGATGTTTAGGCGATCTTTTTCTTTTGTAGTTTTCTCATTTCCTCATGAAGCTTTTAAACTTCTTTATCAGTGATGTCATGTCTTCATCACTTTCTTCATCATCGAAGGATATTTCTCCATCTATATCATCATGGATAGCTTTAAATGCAATGACTTTCTTACCTTTGGAGTTGCTTTCTTCATTTTGAAGCTCAACTTTATAGGATATGAATGTTCCTGTAAGCTCGTCCATTATGATTGGTTGAATCCTATTGGTTTCTTGTAGTGAGGTCTTGATAGTACTCTTTTCTTTGGAAAGAGCTCGTAGTAGTTTGTTTACTTTCTCAGCATCTGTGTAGATTTTTCCTTGAAGAGCTAGTCTATTCACTATTTCAGTGAATTGTGTGGATATTTGAATTACTGTTTCATCAAACTTCATCTTGAACAGTAATAATACATAATTTCCAAGCATGATGTTTAGTTTTGTCTCTTTAACTCTTTCTATTCCTTCAAATGTTAGCATGATGCGATCCTAGATTTCCTTCGTTGTATCGTAGGAAGAGATTCTATTAAATTCAGAAAGTGACAATGCACAATACATGAGGTGTTTCGCTTTAGCATTAAGAACTGCTCTTTTTCGAGATTCTTTTATAGTGTTGATAGTTGCTGCTTCCTGGCTTCTTGTCGAACAGGAGCTAATACTTTTGGATATCTAGATCCATGTTTTCAATGTAAGATTTCATTCTTTGCTTCCAATAGCCATAGTTGCTTCCATCAAAGTATAGTAGCTTGTTGGGATCTTGAGCATAATTAGTAAAGAAGCTGTCAAGGTTAGCCAAAATAAAGGATCTTTGTATTCAGAAGAAATACACTTCAGATAATGAGCAACGGAGCTTTTATACCAATTCTTGAGGCTAACAATACAACCTAGAGAGTGGGTGAATAGGTTGTTTTCAAACTTTGATGATCTTTTGTGGAAATTAGCTAATTGCTAAGTAAAAATCACCTCAACCTGATATTTAAGCAAACACTCACTAACTATATGCCAATGTATAGAAGAAGATGAAAAACAATGGGACATAGAAAGTTATAATGGTTCGGCTTTATCCTCAAGCTTACGTCCAACTAACAATCTGCTTGGAAAGTTACAATCGACTAGCACTAATCCTTCACATGATAGATCACACTATATGGATGCAGTTGCTGCTCTTACACTTATACACTTAATTCGTAGCACAATTGCATAACAACACGATAATCAAAGTAGTAAGATAGAGAGCTTTCACCTAAGAACAATAGTATGCAAGCTACTTGATCTTTTAATGTGTTGCACTCTCTCTTGGTTCTTCAAAGCCTTCTCTCTTATACTCTTCCTCAAATTATCCATTGAGGTTGGTTTAGAGAAGTAGATAACCGTTGGAGAGTTTTTCGTTAAGCTACTGTCCAAGAAGGTATTTGCCCATACAACTTTTTTCTTGGGACTTTTACAAATTAACCAAAAATTACAACTGTTATTGTCTTCTTATTGTAATCTTTGACTGACTTGTCAGATATTCTAACTACTCTGTTACATGCTTTATTTCAATTCTATTGCAGTGCAAGTCCAAATTTTTCAACAGCTTTTTAGCTGACCCAACGAATATCAACTGATGTACTTGGTTGTTACATTACCACCAACTTGATCTTTACTACTTCAACAAAAACATCATCAGTACCTGATCTTTTGGTTGACCACTGTTGTTGGTGATAACAGAATATGTGCAAACTTCCTTGCCATAGATCACACCATGGATGTTGTGTAGTCCTTTGGTCCAAACATCTACAAATAACATAGTAAGTAATATACTAATGATAGTTTAGGCATCATCAAATTCTCTTCAATGTACTTTCTCTAACAATACATACCTCATCATCTCGACATCTATTTTGAGCGGTTTTTACAATTCTAGGAAGACACAAAACGAGCACTAGATAATACCCATGCATAAGGGAAAATTTCAAATAGGGCCTAAAGTACCATAATTTTCTCAAATAAGGGCCTAATTGTTGTCAAATAAAATATTATGGCCGATCAAGGGTATTTATTGTCAAAAAAAAATTTAATCTAAATATTAGTTAACTTAGATTAAAAATTGAAAAAAAAAATTCTTAAAGAAAGAAAAAATACAAGTGGGAAGGCTAACTGGTTGGGCTGGCTATCTTGCTAAGGCCACAGTCCCATTGCCAATGGGGTTGCTGACACCTCGATGAGGCCCGGCAACTAGCCGACTAGAGTTGAGGGCTAGTACAATCAAGAGAGGTTTGCAACCCTCTCCTAGACACAGACGAGGGTTGCCAGCCCTCGCCTTAATCGAGCGGCCTTGAGGTCGGGCCTTTGTTTGAGGCATCTGAATCAATTAACTCTTATTTAAAATAAGGTTCGCTTCCAATTCTTATTTGAAAAAATAAGGATATTTTAAGTTTTTATTTAAAATGAAGTTCATTTTAGATTTTTATATAAAAAAATGAAAGCATTTCAAGTCTGGTTGGAATTTTCCCCACTCATAATTTGGCATCGAGAAATAAAGCTGGAAAAAGTTGGTTTTGACTTTTGATAGAGGTGTCTAGGAAATAATTTCTCTGAAGGAAGGAATGTATTCTAAAGAAAAAAAAGAGGATCCTTATCCTCGCAAGTTAGGGGAAAAGAAAATCAAGCAAGTGGGGGAGAAGGGAGAGGGGCTTCTGGATGGCTCCAAAAGTCGCCACGCCGCAAAAAATTCCGCCGAGCCAGCCGATGGTGATTCGCCAGAACCTCGCCCCTCTCCCTATTCCTTATCCCCTCTCTCTCTCTTTGCTCCCATAAAGTCGCAGCACAAAACCTAAAAATCGCACGCCCTCTCTCGCTCTCTCTCTCTCTAAACCAAACGCCATGATGGCCTCCAAGCTCCTCACCTCCGCCCTCCGCCGCTGCTCTCCCTCGTCCGCCCCTCCCCTCCCTCGCCTCCTCTCCACCGCCGCCGCTGCCGTCGCGGAGCCCTACGAGGAGGCCTCCTCCGGCGTCGTCATGAAGGGCGTCCGGATCTCCGGCCGGCCCTTCTACCTCGACATGCAGGCGACCTCCCCGGTGGACCCCCGCGTCCTGGACGCGATGCTCCCCTTCTACCTCCACCGCTACGGCAACCCCCACTCCCGCACCCACCTCTACGGCTGGGAGTCCGACCTCGCCGTCGAGTCCGCCCGCGCCCGCGTCGCCGCCCTCGTTGGCGCCTCCCCGAAGGAGGTCGTCTTCACCTCCGGCGCCACCGAGTCCAACAACATCTCCGTCAAGGGCGTCATGCACTTCTACCGCGACAAGAAGCGCCACGTCATCACCACCCAGACCGAGCACAAGTGCGTCCTCGATTCCTGCCGCCACCTCCAGCAGGAGGGCTTCGACGTCACCTACCTCCCCGTTGGCCCCGACGGCATCATCGACTTGGACCGCCTCCGGTCGGCGATCCGCCCCGACACCGGGCTCGTCTCGGTCATGGCGGTGAACAACGAGATTGGGGTCATCCAGCCCATGGAGGAGATCGGGACGATTTGCAAGGAGTTCAATGTTCCCTTCCATACCGATGCTGCTCAGGCGCTGGGGAAGATCCCCATTGACGTTGACAAGTGGAATGTGAGCTTGATGTCCTTGAGCGGGCACAAGATTTATGGGCCGAAAGGCATTGGGGCTCTGTACATGAGGCGGCGGCCCCGGATTAGGGTCGAGCCCCAGATGAATGGTGGCGGTCAGGAGCGGGGGATCAGGAGCGGGACTGTCCCAACCCCGCTTGTGGTCGGGATGGGCGCGGCCTGTGAGCTGGCAATGAAGGAAATGGAGTACGATGACAGGAGGATCAGCGCTCTGCAGGAGCGGCTGCTTAATGGGATTAGGGGGAAAATTGATGGGGTCGTGGTTAATGGGAGCATGGAGAGAAGGTATACCGGTAATTTGAATTTGTCCTTCGCGTATGTTGAAGGGGAGAGCTTGTTGATGGGGCTGAAGGAGGTGGCGGTGTCAAGTGGCAGCGCCTGCACGAGCGCGAGCCTGGAGCCTTCTTACGTGTTGAGGGCGTTGGGAGTGGAGGAGGACATGGCTCATACGTCAATTCGATACGGCATCGGGAGGTTTACTACAGAGGAAGAGATTGACAGGGCGGTTGAGCTTACGGTGCAGCAGGTGGAGAAGCTAAGGGAGATGAGCCCGCTTTACGAAATGGTCAAGGATGGTATTGATATCAAGAGCATACAGTGGGCACAACATTGATTGGATGGATGAAACCAATCGCTGTTTTGTATGTGCACAAGAATGGAGACCTAACAGGTGATGAAAGATGAAGAAATTGGAGTCCTGATGCGAAGATTGGTCCATGAGCTGGAGCTGCGCTTATAATGGATAGGTGTAAGAACTCTACAGATTTTTGGTTTGTTACCTGAGTATGTTGATCGCGAAACACATTTTCTTAGTATCTGAAGTATTGAAGTAGCCAGTATCTTAAGTATATTAGCTGCTGTTTCTCATAGGATAAATTGGTTCAACCAATAACTGGCTATACATGAGGGCAGTGTAATTTGTGATAGTTTGAGCTTGATGTTCAATAAGCACTTTGGTATTGGAGAATGAGACAGAACACCTCGTCAATTATTCATCCTCGTGTGTTAAGAGGGGTTTTGCTCATGCGAACTGAACATGTAACAGATTCTGATGTTGCTCATTTAGTTTCGTCTAAATTGTCCTCCATCAATTGCTTCAATTTAGGTTTCGACAGTTGAAGAATATCACTTATATGTGAGATGAAATAATCCTTGTTCTGTGTACATGGTTCATGAACTATGAAGTCTCCAATGGGAGACTGATCCCCTCACCTGGATTTTAATGCAAGATTATTTCTGACTACTCTTTCAATGACAATCATTTTGCATCCTAAACAAGAGGCCTCATGTACCTGCCTCTGGATCACTTCTTAATAGCTCATGCATCCATCAACATGATTGAGCTAGATATATGGCTGTGATTCCTATGATTGCGGAAATAATGAACCGCATCATAGTGTTTATTATGGAGCCACAAGCTGCCATAGAAGCACACACAGCAGCACACACCTACTTGACCCTGCAGTCGGTTCATAATGGGCTACATCGCCAATTTGCACTGGCTTTCTCAAGGCATGGTACTTTATCAACTGTTCCAACGACCAAAAGAAATTCAGTCATCAGTGTTAGCAAGTTTATGTTTGGGGACATATGGCTAGTGCTAATCTGTTGTCCTACCTGACTACTGTTCCAGATGATAATACACTTCCAAGCAGTCTCAAGCAATCAATCTTTGGGATCAATCCAATCTTCCATTTTTTTATTTTTTATTTTTTTTTTCTATATGCCTAGTCTTATATTTTAGCCCCAGTCTCTACCCATATATTGTCCAGATTCATGTAAAAAAGAAAAACTAATAGAACAGGAAACAAGAGATGCCATCTTCTCAGTTGCCATGTTTGGCCTAATATATTCAAGGTGCTTAACATCCATTCAGAATGTCAAACGAAAAAAAAAAAACTTTCAGGTTATAGAAGAGCTCATTGCCATCAACTGCCAAACCCCACAGGGTCTATACTTGGACTTGAAATAGATGGAACTGCATCACAATCAACTTTGAATAGTTTAATCCAATGAACATGGAGAAAGTGTCTGAGACCAGCAAACAAGAAAGCTGCAATTGACACAGAATCAGACAGTAAGAGATGAGCTCCGCGAAGGTAGGTCAATTCTTTTTAGTGACGTTGGCATGCCTGCAATATTTTAGATTTAATCTGTTAGCAATCATTCGTTTCTGGAACAGGGGAAGATATTTTCACAATTTGGGGGACAAGCTGTAGCATGTTAGAAGGAATTAAGTGTGGTTATGGCAATTTTCGCATTATTTAAAACTTATCTGTAGCATGCATGACGAGGCCACAATAGCATTGCTTGCGAATTGAACACTGAATGTTTGGTAAATCAAATAATTGATGAATCTTCAGGATAATATAATCCATTTATATACCATTCTGGTATGAATTGGTCTAGTACTTCATTTAGTTGACCAGTAGTATGTTTAATATTTCTGTATAGCTCGGACCTTTTTTTTGGCATGAGATTGGGATACCATAGTCATGTTTGTTTCCTATCATCAGGTTGGAGGGGATATTGCACGGGCATAATGTATATGGCTGTCTGCTATGGGTTTCATCAGTTAGGTGGAGACCCTGATCTTCACTCTTCTGATTCTCCAAGCATTGGTAGGCTGAACTAATTGACTGCATCTTTTCTCTTTCTGCATCTGCAGGTCCTACACCTGCATATCCTTATTCTGTTGTTTTGGAACAATAACTGTGACTGGATATTTTCACCTGCTACACAAGAACTCTTAGAATTTTCTGTTCCCATCCCTCATTCAAGTCTGTACATACTCTGTTGTGTTTAGCTTAATGTGAGCTTTCTTGTGGAAGACTCTTGAAACCCCACTAACTCCCATCAACATAATTCTATGTTTCCTCCTCTAAATCTTCCACTTTCTTTTTTCCATTCAGTTCTAAATTTGGTCATGCTTTATTGGCTAGGGCAGCACTGACATTGTAGACATTTGAGTCCTTTTGCTCTTGACAATTAACAAGTAAAAATGCTCACTAGGACCTTTCTAAATTATTAAATACCTAAATGCTTGCATTTGAGGTGTAGGACTCATTTTAGATAATTTTTCTGTATGTAAATACGATGCTGAAGCTTGAGTAACAAATTCCACCTCATTGGTGTTTGGGCTTTTAAGTGGAATCAAGTACCTTAGGAGAATAATGGGTCTGTTTTCAGTGGCCGTGTCTTATTCCTATTCACTAATGTTTGAGCTGTAGCATTTCTGGAATGATTCTTGGATGGAAAAGTCCTCTTTGAATGTCTCAGTGGAGTATGCTGATGTCAACATTGAGGTGCATGCCTTTCATCTTTTCTCAGTTGAGGTATATGCATCTACTTATCTCATAAGCCTAAATGGTGTTAGATAATTTAAGGTGCCGGTTGCTATTTTTGGTATATTCCTAGTTCTGTCTGATCATTGATGCTTGTTTAGTCTGTCCTACACCTCCTCTCCAAAGCAACCAGTTTGATTCGCTGGCATTTTTAAGCATCACATTCGGAAGTCTTATTCTTCATGTTTATCTCATGGCTTTTCCTCTCTGCCGGTTCCCCATTTTCAACTGGGAAGTTGAATATTGTACTTTCTCAGGCTGAATAAATTTAGCTTGTGGGACATGTTTAGTTGTCTGCCATTGACTTAATGCAAAGAAAAAGGAGATGGGACTGCTTTGTCCATTGCTGAGATGGAATAAACTTGATCCACCTTCAAGGGAAGAGAAGCTGAGAAATGACCTCATATGCAAGTTTTATCAGAATAAAATAAATCCTTCTGTTGATCATCCAGAGTGTGCTGATCTGATATGGATGCAAAATTAGCTAGGGCTTCAATCTTGTCACTGTCAACCAGAATCAATAGTTATGGTTTAGTACACATTCGATGAATCGATTAACAGACGAACAATATGGTTATTCTGTAAGGCTGGATTTCTGTGTGTTGCTAATCACTTCATTTGAAGTCACGTCTAAAGGGCGGCACCGCTTATTTAGCTGCTTCTCGAGTCGGCATCAGATTTTGTTAAGAGGAGGGTGGTCCCGAGGCACTGCCTGTACCTCCGGCAATGGATTGTGCTGTTCTGTTTCTTTTCTTTTCTCTTAAATGTTTATGTAGAGACTTCCATTTGGCTGTCCATTCAGCTTGGGAAGACGACATATTCCTTTCATTTGATTTTTCTGTTTGATTACGACGTGATCCTCAGCATGTTTTCATGTGATTCTCCACATGAATAGGGTTTTAAGACTTCTGTTGTCATGGCATATGCTTGTCAAAAGATTGAAGTCCTCTTTTGAATCGGTAGGATCCAGGTCCTGGCAAAATAAATCACGATATAGACAATTTTTTTGGTGAGCATCAACTCTACATCCTTCCTTTCTAAGGGTTGAGAACAGCAAGGCAATTTTATAATAGGAAAGTACTTAACCTGTTTCCCTATATATGTTCTGTTGCTCCGTGACTGAAACGGTACTTTACCGGCCACCTGAGTTTGGTTCAATCCCGGGAAAAGTGTGAGAAAGTCTTGAACGTATTAAATTGGTGTCAATTTTGTTTTAAATTTTATTGGTATTAATTTAGTCTTAAATCTTTTGACTTATTAATAATTCTGTCATTTCAACTAATTTTGGTTGGATAATATTGACGTGGATGACGGTCAACTTACATAGTGCCGTTCGATGCTGATGTGAATAAATTTTAATAATATTTTGATTATTATTATTATTATTTTATGTTTTTCTCTTTTTTTTTTCCTTCCCTATGCTGGTGACTAGTCACCAGCCATGATCAGGTAGGCTAGCCTTGCTTGGTCGGTCGGGCTGGCCTCGCTTGGCCTAGCAAGGTCAAGCCTCGACAAGAGTTGAACTCTCCAAGCTAGATTTGGCAAGGTCGCCCTGGCCTGACGGGGGAGGGGTGGCCTTGTTGGGGCTGCCCTCCTCGAGACAATGGTCGACCTTGCTTAGGCTAGATCTCACAAGGTCAACCCTCGCCGGGGCTTGGCCTCGCTGAGCCATGGCAGGTGGGCGCCATTGCACGTGGCTAGTCACCCACAAAAGAAAGAAGGAAAAAGAAAAAAAAATTCAGAAAGATAAATAAAAAATAAAAAATATTTAATGCGGCTAGTCAGCCACAAAAGAAAGAAGGAAAAAGAGAAAAAAAAATTCAGAAAAAAAAAATTAAAAATAAAAAATATTAAAAGTGTCCATGTTAATGCCGATAATAATATCTAAGTCGGCCGGTGTCTATGTTAACAATATTTGGTTAAAATTAGTTGGAAGGTGTGAATTGGCATTAAGTTAAAATTTTTTTGACTAAATTGATACTAATATGATAGTTTAAGGACTTTTTTTTGGCACTTTTCCCGTTCAATCCTTGAAATATTGTTTTATGAGGACCGAAAACAAGAAGGAAGCAAAAGTTGAGCACAGCGCTATACCCCACATAACATTCTTCCAACATCAGTCTAAAGGATTAAGGATGATGCGTGTTGGCAGTGTTGGCAGGGAAGCAGATACAAAATCAACTGGTCGAATATACTCTTACAGGCCAAAATGCTTTGCGATAGTATATGTATGACAAATTTCATGCAAGAGGTTGTGTTCGGAGAGCAATATAAATATTTGGGATTAGAGCATTTCCAAAATACATCATGGAGGAGTTAAAGTTTTGAAGTCGCGCTCTTCTTCTTCCCTTCTTTCACCCTTCTCTTTATCTTGAAGCTAATCATTCAAAAGCATGTAAACTGTGAAAGCAAGAACCATCTTCCGCCAAGTCCAGGTCTACCCACTTTAGGTCATCTCCATCCACTTAAAGAACCGGCTCACCGAACCCTACAGAGTCTCACAGAGAGATTTGGCGATGTCTTGTCCCTTAAATTCGGCGTGTGCAAACCGCTCGCGCACCCTTGCAGGGAAGCATCTCAACTACAACACCACCACCATGGAACATGCCTCGTATGATGATCACTAGCACAATCTCCAGCATCTCGCGACATTGGAGTTGTTCTCCTCAATCTGCATGGCCATATTATGAGATGTTAGGTAAAAAGTTTTAGGATTCTGGGAAAATAAATAGAAAGAGGCTCTCACCGAGTGCTCAGGTAATCTTAAGATGTGATTACCCTACGCAAGCTTGTTGGGGCTTACTTCGTTAATTCCTTGTGGCGGGGAGCTAACAGATGTTGCTATTCAAGTTAATGACGAGTAGAACAGAATACATACTAAGCCACATGTCACGACTCAGAACAATTACAATGAACAAATCTGTTGTCTCACTTATACAAAAATGGGGTATCATCTTAAGATATGGAGTGAATGGATAGCACTTGTGCATGCAAAGCCTGAATAATTCTATTTATACCAATGCTTATCAAGCCGGCTTATCCAATATGCACTATTATTCACACTCGACGTTCCTATTGTCAGGCACGATGAAGTGAGGATGCTACTAGAAGGACTATTTCATGAATTGAACCAAAGGTGGACAAAGATCGACGTGAGCTCAAAGCTCAGAGAACTTTCCTTTAACATTGTGATGAGAATGATCTCAGGAAAGAGGTACTATGGCAGAGGGATGCTGTCGACGAAGAAGCTACAGAATTCCACCGCATCATCAAAGAGCATGGGAGCTTCATTATAATGCAAATTTAGGTGATTATTTACCGATCTTTCAGTTGGTTGATTATCAGGATGATGGGGATGAAGCAGAAAATGGACCGACTCTGCCAGAATTTGATTAATGAAATTAGAGGAATGAGAAAGGAGTTGACCCGGAAAGATAGGAAGATGACGACATTGATGGATGCTATGTTATCCCTGCAAGAGAAGGAACCAGCATCTTATACTGCCCAGACCTTCAAGAGTATCTTACTGGTACTCATGCTTGCTTTTCTCTTTAAATGTCTTAATATAATTAGGTCAACTGGACTAATGACTAATATATGAGGACATGAACTTATAAAAGTCTTTTTATTGGTTCAGAATAATGTAGAACTCACGTTACAATCAAATTTCGAACATGTAATTCTATATACTAATTAATCGCCATGACATGAATTATCTTAGAAGTCAAATTTCAAGACGTTCTTTTGCCAATAAACAAGCAAGAAACTTCTTAGCAATTTATTAATATTAACCTCAATTTTAACCTTTCTGTCGCATTTTTCGAATTTAACATATCTATGTCTAATATAGGCATTAGTTAGTGCTGGCACGGAGGCTATAGGAACTGCCCTAGAATGGGCAATCTCTCTTCTCCTAAACCAAACCCAGACAAACTGAAGAAGGCTCAAGTCGAGATCGAAGCCAACATCAAGCAAGACCGCCTCATCACGACCAAGGCCTACCGAACCTGAGTTACCTCCAACAAATTGTCAACGAGACAATGAGGTTGTTTCCAACAACCTCGCTTTTAGTATAGCATGAATCGTCTAGCGACAGCAACGTTGTTTGGTATCATCCGCCCAGAGACACCATGTCATTAGTGAACTCATGGAGCATCCACTGGGACCCTAAGCTTTGGAAGGAACCGGCAAAATTCATACCAGAGCTATTTGGAAATGTTGGTGATCAAAGAGAAAGGTATAACGATGATTTCAAGATTCTTCCGTTTGGTGCTGGACGGAGAGCTTGTCCAGGGGCTAATTTGGGAAGAAGAGTGATGGAACTAGGGCTAGGGGCGTTGGTTCAGTGCTTTGAGTGGAAGGGGGATGAAGAAGATGAGATCAAAACGAACGAAGAGACGGGACATGCGATGCTGAAAATGGAGCCTCCAGAGGTTTTGTATAAACAGCGTGAATACACGATGGACTCTAGAAAATGTTGGAGACATGATCGGCTGATAAATAAACGATTTAACGACGTTAAAAAATTTGAATTGTAAAACATGAAATACTGAGAATATGACTTAATTTTTTTTGTATTTTTCTATTGTTTAGCCAACTATGTGTTTTTCTCCAGTTTAAATTGTGAGATTTTGTGGGACCACTATTAACGGTTCTAAATGCTTAAACTGTTAGATGAGGCGTGGTTTATTATTTAAATATCCTAACACTCCCCCTCACGCTTAGTCTGGTCTTTTGCCTAGTACTAAGCGTGGAAATTTAATTGGAGAGGTAAATAGGGGCCTGGAAGATTCGAACTCAGGACCTCCTAACTCTGATACCATGTCAGAAGACCAAAGAGAAAACGTCGAGAAAAGATAGAAGGGAAATAGGAGAAGAAATTTTGTATTCTCTGTATGTAATTTCTATTCTGTACAAAGTGTATTTAATTACAAAGAAAGAGATTAATAAATGGAAAGAAATATTCCCCTATCTTTCTAATCCTAAAATAAACATGATTCTCTATCTATCAACAATTAGATACGATTTGATGAATCATATCTTCCAACATAAATCCCATCAAGCATACAAGTTATAGCCCATTTCCAGAAGAAAAATGAACAAGGGGACCGATATGTTAAATTTTCCTATCTGCATCAGTATGCATGCTCCTATCCTTTCTCTTTCTTTCTTTATTCTAAGAAAATATTGTACCAATATTCCTAAGTTTTTTACACAATGTGCAATAATGTACCAAACACCGCCGAATATAGTGCAATTAGGTCGTTCCGTCAATAATTTTGTTGCTGAATATCGGACATTGCATTATATAAGTACTTTTCAGCAACAGCAGCAATCCCGCCGGCAGCCAGACCAAGAAGGAGCAGCAAGCTGCTGGCGTCGGAATCCTCCTCCAGATCATGATGCTCGTCCTCTCCTTCGTCCTCGGCCACATTCTCCACCATCACAAGTTCTATTATCTCCTCGAAGCCAGCGCTTTTCTCTTGATAGGTGCTTTTGATGCTCTGATTCGTGCTTTTTCTCCTAATTTTGCTCGGTCCCTTTTGCTCGGGGCTTGGCGCATTTTGGTGATGAGGCCATGAATTTGCAGGTCTGATCATGGGATTGCTAATGCTTTGTACACTGAGACTAGCATCAAGTTTCTTATGCAACCGGACCTCCGTGAATGTCTTGCTTGTTTGGTACGTTCTCCCTTGCGGTTTCTGGGCTTTCTTTCCGACTCTTTCAGTTTTGTTGCAGGACATGGTTTAACTTTCACGGGGAATTTTTCTTTCTGTTTTTGCTGCCTCCGATAATATTATATCCTGAAAATGCGTTTTTTATTCTACTTGCTTTCTCATTTCTAGCCGCCCGATAACGGGCTTTTGGTTCTTCTTGTTGTTTCCTGAAGAGCTTTGTGCATACTCATTCAGGCTTTAGCTTAGCTCCGGTAACTAATCCCTGCCTTTCCGTCTCCTATTATATACTTGTTGCAGAGGGGTGATTATCCATTCCTAACAATTCTTATGGTGATTTTGGAGAAGCTTTTTTTCTCGAATTTCGGAGCTATTGAGAAATTTGCTATATTTGGCACTTTCATAGCTTCTGTTGTTACGGGAGTTTTAGGGTGAGTGGCTATTTACGGTCACATTTTGACAGCTGCCTACTCTATGTTATAACCAGTCAGATTTTCGGCCTTTGCTGGGTGGAATGACGTTTCTCATGTGCAAACCCCCTTTTGTTGCGTGCGTCATGTTTTGCGCTCTTATAATGGGCAACCGATCCTATCACGGTTTTGTTCATATTTCAGGTATTTGTTTTCTTGGAGAGTTATCAGCTCAGAAGTATTGACATGATTGTGACCCTATGCAAATCATTCTATAGTCTGGACATTGGTACTCTGGTCATTGTTTTCATGAAGTGTCATTCGCACTACCAGGTTTCTGGAAATGATGTGTTCAGTGAAGTACATTGATTACAAGTTGATAATTTGTTGTGCCACACAGAAAGTTCTATAATTTGTTGTGTTTCAATTGTAAGTACCATAACATGCCTGAGTAGATAGGTGTCACTGACTATTCGTCGATATGTGTAACCATTTCACATCATATAAAAGATAAATGGTGAGTTTCGCAAGATTTGCAAGAAGCAATTATATTGAACTAGTGTGCTTTATCAATAATCTGCAGCAATCATCAAACAATTTATTGATATAACAATTGCGCATGATCAATAATTATTCATCATTGAATCAAAAGGCATCTTGATTGCCAAAACGTGTTAAACCAGTACACCAAGTAGAAACACTGTTTTCAATTACAACAAAAAAGCACAAGCAGCCCAGATTCTAAATTATTGTAGTCACGTATATTGCCTGCGTTGAGTGGAATTTTTCTTTAACTTCTTTCATGCGAGACCTAAAACTGTTGAACTTGCATTACAACCAAAAAGAGCCAAGCAACATAGCTCTGAACAATTGGATAGTTTATCCACATCTATAGTCTCCAAACTTTCTTAGATACTCCAAAAATCAAATTAGCCTTTGGAATGTCTTCTAATCGGCTACACTTTCATTAATAAAAATGCCAACATCATATGGTACTTTGTAGGAAGATATCAACCCTATGAGCTTCATAGGAGCAAATCTTATTTTGCTGAGAGATTTGTCTGAAACAGCCTTAGAGATGCCCTGGAAAAATCTGCAAACTTTTGGAAGATCACTAAAAAGCAAAGGAGAATTGATGACACAATGTTCCGGTATAAGCACTGTCAGAACAACATTAAATTCTGATGAAAATCAACCGACATTTAATAACAGAAACGCAGCTTTGCTTCCTATTAAGATTGTCTAAAGCACATTCATTCATTCATGTCGGCCAACAAAGACTAAGCATCTCCCTTTGCCCATAAATTCTCATCCTCCTGTCTCAACTTAAGATTTCATTATTCCGTCCAGTAAGCATTCACCCTTGTAACAACGTTTTCCAAATTGCAAAACACATGTCTCCTTCCTACCAAACCAAACACAATATGTACCCAATGACATAACAACAGTCACCAACAACCGTGCTCAACAAGCACAATTCACTGAACTTATACGTGTAGGGTATGACTAGATTTTTGAGTTCCACACGGTCTGGAAGGTTGGTTTGAGAAAAGGTCTGTCTGGTTTGCAGAGGCTGCTGTCTAGCTTGTTCTAGGAGCATCATTTGCATTGCTTATGTGAATTACATGGACTGGACTCTAAATAGTTCCAAAGAGACTTCTTGTGATCATCAAGGTCCAGTTTATGGAAAAAAAGTTAAACAAACGTTGACAAGTCGTTACCCTAAAATAAGAGCTCCTCATGAATTCCGACACACCAGATATGATCACGGATCCAAAATTTGGATTGAATGCTTTCAATCATCACAAGTTTTCAGGAAAAAAAAAAGCATGACATATTTGAACAAGATCTAAATCCAGATTGTGCTACCATATGGAGACATTGCATTAAACAAGAAACTATCTACTTTTTTTAAGCCAGTATTCCAATAAAATTACGAGTAAGGTTATTTTCTTACAAAAGTAGCCACAAGATAATGAAGAGTGGTAAAAACGTATTCTTTCTTATTTTGTGGCAATTGTAGTTTGATGGTCACTGATCCACTTCCTGCTTTTGTCAGGTCTGAATCTTAAGGTCTGTACAAAATTGAATTAATTTTCTACGTGTTCATTTAATTCAACATGATTTTTTTTCTGTCATACAACAGTTCTTATCGCCACGATTTCGCATCCAAGCAATAAGAATACGTCTCTCTGTCTATTTTCTATCTCATCAATTTTATTCCTTTTTTCAGTAATTCTCATCTGCTTTCTATACCTTTGTTATTTTTTTATTCATAAATATTTTCTACCATCTCCTCCTGAATGTACTTTCCTACTGCACATGTTTTTCTACATTCTTAAACCACTTGACCATATGTAATATTTACCAATATCAATCCATAATTTCTTTCTAAATTACTTTGTAATTTTGATGGATTGCTAAATAACAAGAAGATGTTACTTCAACTTTATTAGTCGTTCCATGTTATTTTTTTACAATACAAACTTGCCTTTAGCAAATTCAATTAATATTAAAATACCATCAATTTTTTCAACTTGTTTTTAGTACAGACAAACCCTGAAAGATATCAACTTTCACTGAAATTGCTTGTCCCATTATTTTGCACTATAATTCTGGTGGACTCTATTCGATGAAAGTTATATAAAATTCACCTACTTAAATACCCCTTTTATAAAATGGTTTAATTTATTAATCTTATCAATAAGTCTAAGATATATAACAGCACACAATTTCGTTCGTCCGTCTAATAATCACGTCTTACGTCATTCATACATCATCGTTCAATGGTTCGGTGGAATGTACTTGTCTTGGCACACGGAGCCTATCCATTCCCAAGCCCATCTTATTGCATCGGTCAAGCCATTTTTGTTTTTTTGCCCATCTGCCGTGCCAAGTCATTCACATGCCACTCCAAGTCTAAAGAAAAACACTAATTTAGATCTAAGCAGGTCCTTAAAAGATTTTATCCCGATTCAATTTGAATATCGAGACTTACAAGATATAAAACATCTAAAGGGTATTCTCTCTTCTTGGGGAAGACAAATATACAGAGGAGAGAACTAAAGGAGTGTTGGACGTTCCGGTACCGGCACGTTAAAATAAAAAAATGTAATTCTATCAGTCTATTTGGATTACCAAGTAGGTGAGGCGTGAAAGAATGCGTGGAGAAGCAAGAAGTGTAGAAGCTTTGGGAGAAAACTTTTGTATTTCTTCACTTATAATCAATGTACATAACTTAGTAATTATAATACAAGGTGTACATTAGAAAAGGCAATGAAATATTCTACAAATCAATCTAATATTTCAATCTAATCCCTAATTGATTTAATACATGATTATAATCAAATCAAATCAAATCATATTCCCGGCATATCTTTCGAATCTTCAGGCATATCTTCCAACACTCCCCCTCAAGCTGGTGGCTTGTAGATATCCAAGACGCCTAGCTTGCTTAGTAGATATGCGTGTTGTCTTTGACATAGAGGTTTGGTGAAGATGTCTGTAGGTTGTTCAGCGGTTCCAATTCCTCTTGTCTCGATTATCCCTTCTTGAATTTTCTCTCGAGTGAAGTGACAGTCCACTTCTATATGCTTAGTTCTTTCATGCATTATGGGATTTGCTGCAAGCTTAAGGGCCGATTTATTGTCACAAAATAGCTTTGTTGGCCCTTTCAGTTGTATTTTGAGGTCCCCGAGCAAACCTTGTATCCACACAATCTCACATGTGGTTTTTGCCATGGCCCGATATTCTGCTTCGGTAGAAGACAAAGAAACCGTTGCTTGCTTCTTGGTTTTCCATGAAAGAAGAGATTCTCCTAGTATAATGCAAAATCCAGTGATGGATCTTTGACTCATAAGGCAAGTTGCATAATCTGCATCACAATATGCCATCATTTCCATGTTGCATCTTTTAGATAGAAGTATTCCAAGTCCTGGACACTTCTTCAAATACTTCACAACTTTTAGAGCGGCATTCATGTGAGATTCCTTTGGATTGTGCATAAATTGACTGAGATTTTGCACTGCGTTTGACATATTAGGTTTGGTCATAGTCAGGTACATGAGTTTTCCAATGAGTTTCTGATAACTTGTCGGATCTTTGAGTATGGGGTCATCATTCTGAGACATTCCCCCAACATGTTCCACTGCAGTTAGTCTGGTATTTTGCTCGATTGGAATAATTGCTAGCTTGCATCCTGATAAACCAGCTTCTAATATGATCTCCAATACAAATTTCCGCTGACTGAGGGAAATTCCTTAGTGAGATCGAGCAATCTCAATCCCAAGAAAATATTTTGGTGCTCCCAGGTCTTTTATATGAAATGTGGTATGCAAATATTTCTTAAGACTCTATTGCAGCTTCATCATTTCCCATGATGAGAATGTCATCAACATATATCATTAAGTAAATAGATGACATACCTTTAGTCAATGTGAACAAGGCATAATCATGCTTGGATTGTTTGAAGTCTGTAGTTGTGAGAGCATTAGCAAACTTGGCGTACCATTGTCTGGAAGCTTGTTTTAGTCCATGAAGGGATTTACGGAGACGGCATACTTTATTCTCCCCTTGTCTCCGTAAGCCCTGAGGAATATCCATGTAGATTTCTTCATCCAAGTTGCCATGAAGAAAGGCGTTGTGGATGTCCATTTGGCGTAACGACCAATCATAGATAGCTGCAATTGATAAGAGTGAGCAAACTGTGACATCTTTAGCGATCGGAGAAAATGTCTCGTGATAGTCAAAACCTTCTCGTTGAGTATATCCCTTGGCCACCAACCAAGCCTTGTAACGCTCAATGGATCCATCAGCTCTATATTTGACTTCATAGACCCATTTGCATCCTATGGACTTTCTGTTTGGAGGAAGATTGACTAATTCCCAAGTATGATTATCAGTCAATGCCTGTAATTTTGCCACCATAGCTTGTTGCCACCGTGGATCTCTGGATGCCTCATCATAACTAGATGGTTCCCTTTCATTGGATATGCGACTAATGCAACATCTATGTTCCAGCGAAAGTTTATCAAAAGAGACATAAGAAGATATTGGATAGTTAATACCTAGCGAATTAAGTGAGGCACATATATAATCTTTGGTCCATGTCGGTGGTCGTGTGGCTCATCCCGAACGACATGGATGATCCGTTGGCGGTGGAGGAGGAGATATCTCTTCAATATTGGTTTCTGACAACACATCAGAATCATTTTCCATGTTGGGTGTGTTGGAGAAAACTTCCTTGTTTGTTTTGAAGTTGACAAAACGTTTCCATCAGTCTAGTCTGAAGACTTGTAGACTCTTTTGTCAAAGTCTGAAGATCGCTGGACCGCCAAACTCAAGTTTTAAAGTCTGCCCTCATTGACAGTTTCTAGACCGGCGAAGAAAACTTATCAAGAATCGAGTATTTATTTAAGGATTTGATTCAAGCGGCTAAAGAAGTCTCTCATGGCTAGAGATAGCATCTCAAGATCTCTTATTCGTTTTGAATTCAATAAGAGTAAATTGGATTCGTTGATTGGCGAAGTATACTTGGAAGGTTCTACTTATGGAAACCTAGATCCTAATTGTATGGGCGAGCATGATTGGTGGGCTATCATCACATTCCTTAAGTAACTCGAGATCTCTCCAATTGATTCTGTCCAACGGGTAGATTGGAAGAACTCCTTTGGAAGGTGCCAACGGACATGAAGGCATGGAGGAGTATATAAGGAAGAAGCTCTAGTTATTCAAGTGGGTGCGTGATAGAAAAATTCCAAAGTCTGAAGCTCCTTGTTCTTTGTTGATTCAATTGTTGAGCGAAAATTTGTACTCAAAAGAGAGTTTAGACATTTGTGAGGCCTTGAGGAAGTGTAGCAGAATCTCTACACTGTGGAATCAAGGACGTGATACTGTAACGACTCTTTTGATTCATAGTGAAATCCAGCCAGTGGGCTGTCTATGCGGGAGAGTGGACGTAGGCTTGGATTAAGCCGAACCACTATAAACTTTGAGTTTACTTTCTCTTATCCCTGAACTTCTTATTCATGCTTACTGGTTGTTCATTTGTTTAAAGTTGAAATCTGTCTTATGACCAATATCTTCTAAAATCAAAATATCATTTTTAAGTTCTGCAAAAATTCTTACATTCACCTATTCACCCCCCTCTAGGTGTATTCACTAGCCCATTTCAATTGGTATAAGAGCCTGTGTGCTTATTTATTGAAGTGTTTTACTTCTTAAGCTAAAGATCTATGGCTAGTATTTTGGCTCAAGGACTGGTTGAAGGTCAAAGCAACACCAGACCTCCTTACTTTGATGGGAAGGAATACAATGTTTGGAAGAACAAGATGAAAGCTTTCCTAAGATCGAAAGATCCCTTTGAATGAGATGTGGTAGAAAAAGGAGTTATCCCTACAAATGTATCAACTTCAGAAAGAGGAAAGGAAGTGGCAGATGCTAGCGAGATGACACAAGCAGATATAACCAAGAGACAAGCTCTTGATGCAAAAGCTATCTACTCTTTATATTGTGCCTTATCTCTTACTGAGTATAACAGAATTTCATCTTGTGAAACGGCAAAAGAAGTCTGGGACAGGTTGCATGTTACCTATGAAGGAACCGATCGAGTTAAAGAAACAAAGATCAACATTCTTCTTAGGCAATATGAAGCTTTCAAAATGAAGCCAGGAGAAACCATCACTGATATGTTTAGCCATTTTACAGAGATTGTAAATGGTCTTGCATATCATGGACAACCAATCTTAGGGCAAATGAAAGTCAACAAATTGCTACGAGGACTCTCTAAAGACTGGAATCACATCAAGACTTCCATTAGAGAAACACAAAGGATTGCACCTTTATCAGTTGATGAATTAGTGGGCACACTTCAATCTTATGAAGTGGAGCAAATTGATGAGGAAGAAGGTCCTAAAGGTAAGAAGTCAATTGCTTTAAAGTCTAATGATGATTTTGATGTTACAGATTCAAAAGATGATCTAGATGATGAAGAATTGGCACTCATGATAAGGAAGTTCAGAAAGCTAAACAGAAAAGGAAGAAAGTACAACTGGAGGAAACAAAATACTCAAAGATCTCATAATAAATCAACTGAAGAGAATGAGTTCAACAAAGATGTGATTTGCTTCGAATGCAAGAAGAAAGGACACATCAGACCCCAATTGTCCTTTATTGAAGAAAAAGAAGGGAAATATAGAGAAATTCAGGAAGGCTCTCAAAGCAGAGACTTGGAGCGACACAGAATGTGAAGAGAATGATGAAGAATATGCTAACATTTGTCTAATGGAAAATTCAGAATCAGACTCAGACTCTGAAACAAACTCAGACTCAGATTCATACAAGGAAATTGAGGTTAGTAACTTTAAAATTCATATTAAAGTTTCAAAGTATATTGATGAACTCTGTCTTAGTCTCAAGGTATCTCTTAAAAGAATTTCCGAACTAAAAAAGGAAAATTCTATACTAGGCAACAAGAAATTTCTTGGAAAGAAAGATTTGAAAGTCTAAACAACAACTTTAAAACTTCAAAAGAAAATGCAGGTTTTCTTTCAAGAAAACAATCTCTTGGAAGAAGACATTTCAAATATCTCAAAGAAGTTTTCAAATGGATCTGAAAAGCCCGATAAAATTCTTTCAATACAAAGACCTTATTTTTATAAATTAGGTTTAGAAATGACACCAGAAACTATTACTTTGATTGACTTTCCAAAAGTAAAAGAAAGAATCAAACAGAGACCTACTAAAACTTTCTACAAAAATCATTTTCAAAAGGTTTTTGTAAAACCTATTGGTCGAAGTGCTCTTAAATGTTCAAAGTGTAACAGCTCGGAACATTTTGAGAATGATTGTCCTAAAGTTTGGAAACCTAATAAGAGAAACTAGGCAAAGATTATTTTTGGAACTAACTCCCCTTGACCCAAGAAAGTATGGGTACCAAAGAGAACTTGAAGTCTTCTCATAATTGCAGGTCACTATCAAGAAAAAGATCAAATGGTATTTGGATAATGGCTGTTCGAGATACATGACAGGAGATTCAAATTGCTTCATAAAGCTTACTCAAACAAATGGTGGAAAAGTTTCTTTTGGTGGAAATGGCAAAGGAAAAATTATTGGATGTGGAACTGTCAAGATTGGGAGTCTCACAATCAATAATGTTTCCTTGGTGGATGTGGCACCCTAGAATTTCATAAGACCCCTAAGAATGCCATGAGCTATAAATAGGTTATGGATGCGCCGTTATGACCCTTTTTATAATCTTTTGATCCGTGATTCGTAAAGAGATTTATGGCCAAGCCTTAATGGACATATCTTTGAGAAAGAAAGTTCTATCTTTGGCCACTTTCATCATAATTTGGAGCTCATGAATTCATGGTTTCAAGAGTTTAGCCACCTAACTTGGTAATTTAATAGGATATTTTTTTTTGGTTAACTTTAAAAGGTTGTTTTCAGAATATATTTAAGTTTGGTGTTTAGGCCCAAGGATGATGGGCCTAAAATGGGCCAAGAAGGCTGGCCCATAAGCCCAAAGGGGGCTGCCGTGCGAAGGAGTGAAAAGGGGGGGGATCCGGATGCATGCCTCCCCCATGTGTCTTGTTTTTGAGGACAAGTGGCAGCCATGCATTTTTAATGATGGGTAATCATGAGGGGAAAGAAAATCTAGGGGGAAAGCAACCGGATTAAGGAAAGAGAGAGGAGGAGAAGGTCGCACGGTGAGAGAGAGAGAGAAGAGTGTAACCGAGAGGAAGAAAGGAAGAAAAGGAGGAAGAAGAAGGAGATCCGTGCGTTGCAGCCCATTTGCCGCCGTGTGCTCGCCCTTTTCTCGATCTAGAGGCAAGAAGGATCCATGATCTACTCATGCATGTTCTATTTGTTGCATGTGATGGCTTGAAATTGATTTTTTGAGCTAGGGAAGGTGAAGTATGGGAGTTTCGAGTATAACACTCAAATACAAAGGGCTGTTCTTGAGAAAAAGGCTTAACCTATGATGTTCTAGGGACTTGCATGTTAGGGTTTTACATACTTAAATTTTGAGTTTTGATGGTGCATATTAAATCTTCACTTGAAAACATCTTTATCAAATTTATTTTGGAGAAATGTTCTTATGAAACATCTTTATCTATGTTTTAACTACAACATACTTAAATTTCATGAGTTTTGATGGTCATTTGCATATTAAATCGACCGTGATATGAAAACTGTGCAAACTGTGTGTTTCGGACTTGGAAATGTTGACATGCATGACCTATATCTTTCTGTACAAATTTCTTTTGGAGAAATGTTCTTCATGAAACATCTTTATTTATGTCTTTACTATAACATACTTAAATTTCGTGATTTTTGAAGGTCATTTGCCTATTTAATGGACTGTGTTTTGGAAACTGTGTAAGCTGTACAATTTCGAAATTTATGATATTGGAATGCATGGCCAATTCTATGCTGTGATGTGTGATTTGTATGAATTATTGTGTGAATTATGAGACTTTGGATCATTATTCATGCAATGGTGTGATTGGCTTTCATGCATTCCATATGACATTAAGGAAATGACGAATTTTCCATGATCTCAAAGAAAGATTTTTATTTAAACCATTGCATTAAAGGACATTTTTCCAATAAATATTGCATGATTTCAAAAGAGTAATTTAAACCAATTGCATCGTAAATTTCAAATGTGAAATTGGAAAAGAGATGTATGAGAATATGGATGACTGTCGGAGGTGTGAGCCGACGATGCCCCGGGAGTGTCGGGATGCCCGGAGGTGTGAGCCAGATGCCCAGAGGTGTGAGCCGGATGCCCGGAGGTGTGTGCCGGATGTCCTCGGGAGTTTCGAGATGCCCGGAGGTGTGTGCCGAAGGTTCCTCGCGATGCCAGGTTGGGTGTGATCGATAGAAATGCGGGATGAAATTATTGGTCCCGGGAAAGGAAAATGTGGCAATTCAATTGAAAAACATAAGTTACAACCGAATCATGCATGGTATAGTGACTCATATGTGTGATGACATAATGTAACATGTATGAGTGCATGGATGTATGGGCACCTATGGCTTGATGGTAACATGTGATATGATGATAAGTGCATGGATGTATGTGCACCTATGGCTTGATGATAACATGATATGATATGATGCATGGATGTATGTGCACCTATGGTTTGATGATAACATGTGATATGATGATAAGTGCATGGATGTATGTGCACCTATGGCATGATGGCACATGTAGTATGATGATGAGTGCATGGATGTATGTGCACCTATGGCATGATGGCACATGTGATATGATGATGATGAGTGCATGAATGCATGATGAGGATGATGACTATATGATGATGCATGTACGTGAGATATGATGACATGTGCACGATATCAAGGCAAATTATGCATGGATACTTGAATGACATGTGTTACGCTATGATTGCGATAATTATATTGTATGATGCATTGAGTGGTTATTGGTCCTTTACTTGCTGAGTGGTTGTACTCACCCTTTGGGGACTAACATTTCAGATTAGAGAGAGATGCCTCTCCCTCCAGTTTCACGTGGCACGTTCTATGGCATTCCCTCGGATGTGGAGGTGGAATGCATGGAGCATATCTGCGTCACCATCCCTCGTTGGTGTTTTTGAGAGTTCGGGTGCTGGTGATGTATGATGTGGGCCTGGCTAAGGGCCCCGTCATCCAGGAGTTCCTGTCCGTCCATGTCCGACGTGACGGGGTGATGCTGGGGATGCTGCCGCCGCCATCGCCCGATGCACCTGGCTGGGTGTGATAGCCCGTGAGAAGGAGAGAGAGAGAGATGACACTTTTTGGAGAGGGAGCCGACACTTGTAGATGGAAGGTCTCACTCGTTTGATATAGGGGGTCGATGATCTCTTTTGAGATATAGCCAAGCATAGTGAAGAGTCTTGGTTTCCTTTTTGGTTATACCGACCCAAGATGTCCATCCTGAAAAGTGTAAATAAAAGTGGTTCGGCCTTATGTTTTCCTTCAATGTGTAGTTGGTGTGCATTGTTTCGTCGTTAAGAGAGTGGATGGATGGTGAGACTCGCCTCTACTTTTCGCTATGAGCTGCACTAATCCCTATGTTTTCAAAAAAAATATATATATATATATATATATATATAATAAAATATGCCTATAAGCCTCGGTCCTTCTTTATAACTCTTTTCATCAAAGTCAAGTGACTAGTATTGGAATAGAAAGAGGGTTAGTACCTGTGGCGACCCCATCGGGTTCGGGGGTGCCACAGTGGAAGGCTTGAACTATGATCTACTCAGTATAAGCCAACTGTGTGACACTGGATTCAAAATCAATTTTCAAGAAGGCATTTGTTCAGGAACTAGTAAGGATTTGTCTCAATCATTTACTAGACGAAGACATGGAAACATCTATCTGTTGGATATCAAATCAGAAAGCTCTCAGTGTCTAATTTCTATTCAAGATGAAGAAAATCTTTAGCATAGAAAACTTAGCCATGTCAACATGAAGCAAATAGCCAAAATATCTTCTAAAAAGCTTGTTCGTGGACTACCCAACTTAAGATTTCAAAAGTCAGAGTTATGCACACCATGTGTTTTGGGAAAACAGGTAAGAAGTTCCTTTAAACCTATAAATCAAGTTTCTACTAATCATGCTCTGCAGCTTCTACATATGGATCTTTTCGGACCAACCAGAACACAGAGTATTGGTGGAAAGAAATATTGCTTGGTAATCGTGAATGATTATTCTCGTTTTACTTGGGTATTCTTTTTATCAAGTAAGTCGGAAACTTCCTCTCATTTCTCAAAGTTTGCTAAGAAAATTCAAAATGAGAAATGATATACTATAACAAGCATCCGGACAGACCATGGAGGTGAGTTTGAGAATCAAGACTTTGCAAATTTCTGTGATGAATGTAGCTTAAAGCATGTTTTCTCTTCACCATATACTCCAGAGCAAAATGGAGTTGTGGAAAGAAAGAATAGATCTTTGCAAGAAATGGCAAGAACTCTTTTAATTGAAAATAACATTTCTTCTTGTTTTTAGGCTGAAGCAGTTTTTACAGCATGTTATATCATTAACAGAGTTTTCTTAAGGCCGATTCTGGAGAAAACTCCCTATGAGTTGTTCAAAGGAAAGAAGCCAATTATTTCCTATTTTCATGTGTTTGGTTGCATATGTTTTATTTTGAAAAATGCAAATGATCAAATTGGTAAGTTTGAAGAAAAATCAGACGAGGGAATCTTCCTTAGATATTCAATCACTAGCAAAGCTTACAAAGTATACAACAAGAAGACTCAATCTGTGGAAGAATCGATAAATGTTAAATTTCAAGATCTTATACAAAATCAATATATCCACACTCAACTTGAAGAATCTGATTCTGCTCCAGACTCTACAAAGCCTAATTCCTTTGAAGCAGCTCAGACTACAAAAGGTCAACAACGAACGAATTTTGAAGAATCAAATGAAGAAAAAGATCAGCAAACTGTCAAACCAACTAGCAACTGGAAGCACAAGTCTAGTCATCCCAAACAACTTATTATTGGTGACATTGATGAAGGGATTCGTACAAGATCCAAAAGGCATGAAGAGTCTAGCGCTATGGCTCTTATTTTTAAAATAGAACCCAAAAGCATAGAAGAAGCTTTAACTGATGAAAGCTGGATTGGAGCTATGCAAGAAGAACTCAAGCAGTTCAGTGTTAACGATGTTTGGGATTTAACTCCTAAACCAAAAGGTAAATCAGTTATTGGAGCTAAATGGGTTTTCAGGAACAAGATGGACGATAAAGGAAAAGTTATAAGGAACAAAGCAAGACTTGTGGCCAAAGGATATACGCAAGAAGAAGTGATAGATTATGTTGACACCTAAATTTTCCCATTTTCATTTAGGATTTAATTATGTACGGAATTAGGAATTAGTCGCTAAAAAAAATAAAAACAAAACAAAATAAAACAAAACAAAACAAAAAAAATGAAAATGAAAATGACAAAAAAAAAAAAAAAAGAAAAATGAAAAAATGCTTAGAGGGTAGATCGGGCAGGATCCGGCCTTAGCCCGACCCGCCGCCCCCTCTTTTTTCTTTCCCTTGCGTAGGGCCGACCCACTCTTCTTTCCGGTTCAGCCCAGCTCGCGCCCTGGCCTTCTTCTCCCGATAGCTAGGGATTTCTGCCGGGAGGGGCTACAAAGAGAGACAACAACAGTAAGAGAGAGGGCAACCGAGTCGGGCAGCACAAGGAGAAACACCGGAAGAGAAGGAGAGAGGGAGCTTGAGCGAAGGAGAGAGAAACGGAGGATTCGGGGAAGAGGGCGGCGGCCGAGGAGAGAGGAGGCATCGCCGATGCTGCCCAACCTCGTCCGAGCCGCCGCCACTGCCACCCTCGCCTGCCTCGACACCTTCCCCCAGCGCGTTCCAGATCTGACTAAATGGGTCTTGAAGAGCAAGGGTTCTAACGCCGCTCCTGCTGTTCTTACCGCTGCCACCGAACGCGCCGTGCCGGGCCGTCACTGCAACCCGACGCCCCTGCAACACTCGCGACTCCAGCTGCTCGCTGCCTCCCCGCTGCCCATCCAAGGCGCGACCGCGCCTCGCCGCACGACCTGTAGCAGCCGAGAGCCCCCACTCACCGTCTCCAAACACCGTCGCCGCTGCCTTCTAAACGCCGACCACCAGCAGCTCGAAGCTGTGACGCCGCTGCAGCGCCAGCAAACCGATCTCCTTGTCACTGTCGGAGTACCAGCTGAGCGCCGTCGCCATTCAGCCCCGACGTCGTCATCGCCACTCGCCACGTCACCGTCGCCACCCACCGCATCACCACCACCACCCATCATTCGATGTCCCGACCATCCTCCTTCGGCGTTGCGAAGGAGCAGGGGAAGGAGGAAGCTCGAACCAGGCTGAGGGAGTTGGGTCGGGTGCAATCAATTAGGTAGGGTTCTGGGCGATTTGGGCTGGGCATACCTAAGTTGGGTTTGGGCTATTTTAGTACATTGGGCTTGTGGGCTTCGTTTTTAAAATGAAAAAGAACTTAGACTAGATTGGGCCTGTCGATTGGGCCCAATCTGAATTTAATTGAAGGCCCGATTGGGCCTTGCTCTTTCGAGTGGGCCAATCAACCCGTCTCCCGGGCCGGGCGAGCCGGGTCCGGTCAAAGACCGGACCCGACTCTGACCGGGTCGAACCGGGTCTGGTCAAACCGGTTCCGACCCGTTTCGCCTTTTAAAAAAAAAAAAATTTTAAAAAAATTAAAAAAAATTAATTAATTAAAAAAATTTCAAAAAAAAAAAAAAAAATTCAAAAAATTTCAAAAATTAAAAAAATTTGGAGCTTGGTTAGGAATTGCTATGTATTGCATTTTTAGTGTAATTAGGTCACTCGTATATTGATTACATTGCATGTTTAGTTTGCATATTTTGTTATGTTTAATTGCACGTGTTTAATTTTACTGTAATTAGGATCGTGGTAGCTATGGTTGTTACTTTAATAATTGTGCACTCGTATTATCACCTCACATGTTAGTGGATGTGTGTAAAATCAATCCAAACTGCATGCCAAAAATTATTTTGTTAAAATGAACAAGATTAGGTACCGAAAGGGCACTAATTAGTTAATTAGTGTAATCAAGTCCCCGATCCTAGATTTCTCTGGTTGCGTAAGAAGTGAGATACACTCCCATGTCTCACTTGGTTTCTAGCCGACCCCAATAGGCTAGTGGTGACTCCTTTTGTGCAAAATTCTTAAAAAATATCCCAATGTCATGTGGAGTATGGGCTTGGGAGAGCCAACGCCTAATCATGGGCCTTAAGCCCGTCCTTTAAGCAATACCCTTAAACTTGTTCCCTCCCCCCGAGGGTAGGTCGTGACAGCTTGGCGACTCTGCTGGGGAATTGGTTTTAAACCTTAGAGGACTTAGGCCAAAATTAATCTTGTTCAAAAATATATTTTTTTTTTTGCAGTGAGAATTCCAAGTACGTCCCTAACATTAAAGGTGTTAAAATGTTTTTGCAGAATGGGAGGTATAAGGGGAAGTGTTTGCTCACCTTTGTCTTGCAGGGATGTTTTTATGTACGGAGTGTTGTTTGCCTATAAATTGTTGTGCATGTATCCTTTGCATTGCACTACACTCTAACACACACAACTCGCCGCCGGACCTGGGCCGCATAGGATCACCTAGGATGGTGTTGAGGTGGATACCACTCCAACTACAACCGCGTAGTACGAGTCGCCCACCTCTACCTCGAAATTTCTTTCATGTCGAAGATACCCACCCCGGTCTGCAAGCGTGCGACACGGGTCGGTTCTTTGACAAAACCGGAGTCATGGGTAACATGACCTAACCGCGATCTTGTTGGTTCAGTCCGGTGATCCCATGGCTCCATTTTGAGCAGGATAGAGTAGAAATCGAACCACCTCTCATATGCATGTCTATGTAAAAAAAAAAAAAAAGAGAGATAAAGGTCGGCACCCATTGTGAGTATAATTTTTATTTTTATTTGCTAATTTTGTATTGCATTTTCATCTTGAAATTCGCGGAAATCAATCGAATGCCCTCGATGTTGTAGGCTTTTGATTTTTTAAAAAAAAGTTGGCAATCATTCTTGAATGCAAGTTCTAAACACTTTGATTTTGCCCTGTTGAACACATGACTTTGTTAAATTTCTAGTCATGGGCTCGAAATCATTTTGATAAAAAAAAACTTGCAAGTTGTGATTTTATAATTGGGGCATGACAATTGAAATTGCATTTTTTTTTTTTTATCAAATTCTCTCATTCACATTTTGGACTAAAATGCAAATCATTTTGTGTGCAGATTTCTCAAAATAGAAATCATTTCATTTTTTTTGCAAGAGAAATCAGAAAATCAATTTTTGTGCAAATTTCTCAAAAAAAAAAAAAAAACCCGAATTCACAAGTGGTTCAAGCGAATCTTTATGTCTACCTTCCAAAATGAATTTCAAGAAAGCTTTGCTCAAGGCCCTCTCTACACGAAATCGCTTTCTCCGGTAGGATGAGGAGTTTATCTGAGATCGACATCTGCCTCTTCTAAAAGATAAAAGTGTAGGCTCATGGAATTTGAGGATTAAGCATGCATCGAGGCATCATAGGCGCCAATTTTCCATAGAGGCAAAACGAATCTGAATTCCATTCTAAAAAGTTTCTTTATTTGGAGATTGGGCTTCGCCAACACCAAATTGCTTTTTAAGAGTTTTATCAAGAGCCGCATCATATGTTACTAAAAGGCTAGTATTAGGGCTCTTGCACATTTTGGTAATTAAAGCATTTGAACATTTGGCTATAAGAGTTTCCTGCAATCAACATTAGAGATTCGTGATGCAAATGCCTTAGGTGCCAAAATAGCCCTCACTTTGCATGATGAGACAAATGAAGGGAGTTGCCAAGTATTCAAAAGGGCGAATTTGAAGAAAGAGTAAACCGTATCGATTCCAATTATCCATTTCGATACCGATTCGACATGATTTTCTTTTCATTGTCAAGGAAACATAAGGGGTTCCAAGTTTTGTAACGTTCTGACAAACACGATGGAGTGTTATTGAGTCATGTTCATCTTAAACAAAGAAATTTTCAAATGATGAAACATATGGGCAATATTATCCATTCCCCCATGAGAGATGCCTTGGGATGTTGACCGCTCGACTTTGAAAAGAGATGTATTCCGTTCCTCAACTCGATTCTCTTTAGTATAAGAGTGACATATCCTTTTCTTTGGTACAGGACAAACTCAAACATAATAAAGGTTTGTCAAATAAAGAGTGGAAGAGCAACGCTTGATTTAGAGAAAAATCTCTCATTCCCCCACCAATGAAGTGTGCTGAAACAACATTGTCAAGTTTATCAAGAAAGGATGTATCGTTCCTCAATTGAACCTAATTAAGTATGGAGATAACTTGTTTCATCTTTTCTTCTTACAGGGTGATAAGTGAGGAAAAAGTTGCACATTGACCGTAGAAGCGGCGCCTTCTACCAAGGAATTAGGGAAGCATCAAATGCTTAAAGGCAAATGCAAGTGAAGGGTAATGATGTATCGTTCCCAACATTTCAACCCCTAAGGATTCTTGCACTAACATGTTCTCTTATATTTTTTACAAGGTTATTGAATTACCATGCCACAGGTAAGTACCCTTCTTCTCATTTTTTTTCTAAAAAAAAAAAGAGAAAAAGAAAAAAGAAAAAGAGAATTTCCATTAGAACAAAAAAAAAAAATTTGGCGCTTTCCTAGAGATAAGCACATAAATGAAAAAAAAAAGTTCCTTTAAACTTTTTAAGCATCATTTTCATCTCAACATTGTTTTCTCGTTTTGTGGGTTATTCATTTAAATCAAATTTCCCTATGAAGATTGATCTACTTAGATGATCTCGACAAAGTGAAATGGAGATGTTAATTGTGCCAAACAAGAAGTGCTTAGGATGAAGAAAGGCAAGCCCATTTCCAAACACGTCCTTCAAACACTTTTGAGAGTTGAGCGAAACAAAACAACCTTCTCTTAGGACAAAGGATTCATTCGCATTGAGCGCAAAGATTGAAATGATAAAGGCGTTTCCTTCATCAAACCCAAGTATTGCACTAATCTCTTACTACCCCTTTGGGCCAAATAAGATGATCTTTCAAAGTACCCTTGTCGAGAACAACCCTACATTGGGGCAACATAGGAGGTTATGATTGTGTTGTAGAGTGAAAGATTGAGAAAGATTCTATTACTTTCATTTGCATCAATCTTCTGGTGATAGCTTCAGAGGAATTCTCATTAAAGCTTGATTCATCCCAAAGTGAAGAAGAGCATTTCCTTCTCTATCCAAACACTAATACCCATTGCTTAAACCAATTTGGGCCTGATTATTCATTTCTAAACCTCGAGCGATGATCATCTCCCTTCACTGGGGCAAGGCATAAGAATTGATCAAATACAATAGACAGTCACGAGAAAATTTGAAAAGCATCTCGAAAGTCATAAGAGCTCCAAAAGTTCAAAAAGCAAAAAGTTCGACAAATTAAGGGGCATGAAAAAGCAGTGTGCCTGGTAAAAGCAAGGCCAATGCCCATCAAGAAAAAAGAGCCAAAAGACTGCATCTTATGTAAAAAAAAAAAATGATGAAAGTCAAAGCGCCTGCGTAAAAAATCATCGCAAGTACAAAGGAAATTAGAAAGGGAGCAAAGCTCCCATGCAGAAATGATTAATAAAAGAACTTTCGAGATGCGCTGTGTTCCAAAATCCAAATGACTTCAAAAGATCGATTGACCTGGTCACGATGCCATGATGATCATCAACTCTAAAAAAACCCCCTTGAAAAGTTTAAGCCTTTTGAGCCTTTCTCGAGCCAACATTACAACCCTCTTCCGAAGCCTCTTCTGATTGGGATGGTTTGAGTGAAAATAAGAATGCCACAAAGAAGCTATTGCTTGAAGGAGTGGAAGTAATTCTATCTTATCTTATCTTCCAAGTTCTCGACTTGTAAACCCGATGAAGATAGCAACAAATGGTCCTTAATTGGCCTCAAAGCAATGATTCCCTTGTGTAAGTCCTAACCAAGCCTATATTGCGGTCCTTTCAAAAGACCTTTTTGATCGATTAGATTATGCTCATTGCGAATGTTTCTGAAAGCCTTTGACATGGGTTATGTTAAATACCATCAGCAATCAGTTATTTCCCACACGAATGGATGGGATCAAGCAGCCATTTTATCAAGAGTGTGTGAGAAGCCCTTTCTGACTAAGAAGCTCTAGTTTGGCATGTTTAATGAGCCTTTTTCATGAGTCCTAGCCGTTCTGATAAGAACTTGACTCCTAGAGAATTTGATGATTAATGATACATCCCCAAGCAATATGACAATTTTGTGCTACATAATGCTAATTGACATTGAATATTTAAAAAAAAAAAAAAGTAGAACTTAGCTTGATTAGCTTGTTCAATTGATGCTGTAATATTGCCAATACATCTCTTGATGACGTCTCTAATGACACTTGCTCAAGTTGAGTTTGCCAGGATTCCTCAATGAAGCCATGCAATTTTCAAGGGGTTAAACCAAAGTTTCATGGTCAGCCTTAAACCATGTCATCTCCAAAGGTTTATGGTTAGCCTTAAACCATGCCATTTCCAAGATTGGTGGATTCATCTGTAAACCACACTTGTCCGCTCCTAGTCGAAACCCGTTCGTATATGGTGAGACTATCATTCGGTCGAAACCCGTTCGTACACGGTGAGATCTCCTTCCCAGTTGAAACCCGTTCGTACACGGTGAGATCTCCTTCCCAGTTGAAACTCGTTCGTACATGGTGAGACTATCATACCCGGTCGAAATCCGTTCGTACATGGTGAGACCTTCATACTCGGTCGAAACCCGTTCGTACACGGTGAGACCTTCATCTCAGTTGAAACTCGTTCGTACATGGTAAGACTATCATCCGGTCGAAACCCGTTCATACACGGTGAGACCTTCATCCCAGTCAAAACCTATTCGTACACGGTGAGACCTTCATCCCAGTCGAAACCCGTTCGTACACAGTGAGACCTCATTCCTCTCTTCTTATGACCCGGAGAGCCTTGTATCTTGGAGTCTTCTTTCTTCTCATGACCTAGAGAGCCTTGTATCCTGGAGTCTTCTCTCTTCTTATGACCGGAGAGCCTTGCATCTTGGAGTCTTCCCTTCTTCTTATGACCCGGAGAGCTTTTTATCCTTGAGTCTTCCCTTCTTCTCATGACCCGGAGAGCTTTGTATCCTGGAGTCTTCCTTCATTCTCATGACCCGGAGAGCTTTGTATCTTGGAGCCTTCCTCATGACCTGGAGAGCTTTGTATCCCGAAGTCTTCCTCATGACCCGGAGAGCTTTGTATCCCAGAGTCTTCCTTCATTCTTGTGACCCGGAGAGCGTTGTATCCTGGAGTCTTCCCTTCTTCTCATGACCGGAGAGCTTTGTATCCCGGAGTCTTCCTTCATTCTTATGACCCGAAGAGTGTTGTATCCTGGAGTCTTCCCTTCTTCTCATGACCCGGAGAGCTTTGTATCTCGGAGTCTTCCTCCCTTTTCCTCATGACCCGGAGAGCTTTATATCCCGGAGTCTTCCTTCATTCTTATGACCTGGAGAGCATTGTATCCTGGAGTCTTCCCTTCTTCTTATGACCCGGAGAGCTTTGTATCTCGGAGTCTTCCCTTCTTCTCATGACCCGGAGAGCTTTGTATCCCGGAGTTTTCCTCTCTTCTCATGACCCGGAGAGCTTTGTATCCCGAAATCTTCCCTTCTTCTCATGACTCGGAGAGCTTTGTATCCCGGAGTTTTCCTCTCTTCTCATGACCCGGAGAGCTTTGTATCCCGAAGTCTTCCATTCTTCTCATGACCCGGAGAGCTTTGTATCTCGAAGTCTTTCTCTTTTCTCATGACCCGGAGAGCTTTGTATCCCGGAGTCTTCCCTTCTTCTCATGACCGGAGGCTTTGTATCCCTGGAGTCTTCTTCTTAATGACAAGACGTGCTTCCATAGTTATGAGTCCTTTCCGTCGACCTGACGTGTGCCTATGCACCTAAGGTCTCTCTACCGTCGAAATAATTTAGGTGTTTTCTATCTTTGAACACAACCTCTTCGAGCTCCCATTCAAAGAGGGGCAGCTGTTGACACCTAAATTTTCCCATTTTCATTTAGGATTTAATTATGTACGGAATTAGGAATTAGTCGCTAAAAAAGAAAAAAAAAAGAAAAAAAAAAACAAACAAAAAAAAAAAAAAAAAACAAAACAAAAAAAAATGAAAAAAAATGACAAAACAAAAAAAAAATGAAAATGAAAAAATGCTTAGAGGGCAGATCGGGCCGGATCCGGCCTTAGCCCGGCCCACCGCCCCCTCTTTTTTCTTTCCCTTGCGTAGGGCCGGCCTACTCTTCTTTCCGGTTCGACCCAGCTCGCACCCTAGCCTTCTTCTCTTGATAGCTAAGGTTTTCTACCGCAAGAGGGGGGACAAAGAGAGATAGCAACAGTAAGAGAGAGGGCAACCGAGTCAGGCAGCACAGGGAGAAACACTGGAAGAGAAGGAGAGAGGGAGCTTGAGCGAAGGAGAGAGAAACGGAGGAAGAGGGGAAGAGGGCGGCGGCCAAGGAGAGAGGAGGTGTTGTCGACGCTGCCCAACCTCATCCGAGCCGCCACCGCCGCCGCCCTCGCCTACCTCGACGCCTTCCCCTAGCGCGGTCCAGATATGACTGAGTGGGTCTTGAAGAGCAAGGGTTCCAACGCCGCTCTTGATGTTCTTGCCGCTGCCACCGAACGCGCCGTGCGTGCCGTCACTACAACCCGATGCCCCTAGAACACCCGCGACTCCGGCTGCTCACTGCCTCCCCGTTGCCCATCCAAGGCACGATCGCGCCTCGCCGCATGGCCTGTAGCAACCGAGCCTCCCCACTCACTGTCTCCGAACACCGTCACTGTTGTCCTTTGAACGCCGACCACCACCAGCTCAAAGCCGTGACACTGCTGCAGCGCCAACAAACCGATCTCTTCATCGCCGTCGCAGTACCAGCTGAGCGCCGCCGCCATTTAGCCCCAACGTCGTCATCGCCACTCACCGCGTCACTGCCGCCACTCGCCGCATCACCACCGCCACCCACCGTTCGATGTCCGGACCATCGTCCTTCGGCGCCGCGAAGGAGCAAGGGAAGGAGGAAGCTCGAACCGGGTTGAGGGAGTTGGGTCGGGTGCAATCAATCGGGTAGGGTTCTGGGCGATTTGGGCTGGGCATACCTAAGTTGGGTTTGGGCTATTTTAGTACATTGAGCTTGTGGGCTTCGTTTTTAAAATGAAAAAAAAAAAAACTTAGATCAGACCGGTTCCGACCCGGTTCGCCTTTTAAAAAAAATTTAAAAAAAAAATTAAAAAAATTTCGAAAATTAAAAAAATGTGGGGCTTGGTTTGGAATTGCTATGTATTGCCTTTTTAGTGTAATTAGGTCACTCTTATATTGATTACATTGCATGTTTAGTTTGCATATTTTGTTATGTTTAATTGCACGTGTTTAATTTTACTGCAATTAGGATCATGGTAGCTATGGTTGTTACTTTAATAATTGTGCACCCGTATTATCACCTCACATGTTAATGGATGTGTGTAAAATCAATCCAAACTACCTACCAAAAATTATTTTGTTAAAATGAACAAGATTAAGTACCGAAAGGGCACTAATTAGTTAATTAGTGTAATCAAGTCCCCGATCCTAGATTTCTCTGGTTGCGTAGGAAGTGAGGTACACTCTCATGCCTCACTTGGTTTCTAGCCGACCCCAATAGGCTAGTGGTGACTCCTTTTGTGCAAAATTCTTAAAAAATATCCCAATGTCACGTGGGGTATGGGCTTGGGAGAGCCAACGCCTAATCATGGGCCTTAAGCCCGTCCTTTAAGCAATACCCCTAAACTTGTTCCCTCCCCCCGAGGGTAGGTCGTGACAGATTATGATGAAACTTACGCACCAGTAGCAAGGTTAGAAGCAGTTAGATTATTACTTGCTTTTGCTTGTTATAAAAATTTCAGGTTATTTCAAATGGATGTCAAAAGTGCATTCCTGAATGGTTTTATACAAGAGGAAGTTTATGTGGAACAACCTCCCGATTTTGAAGACCCAAGGAAACCAGATCTGTATTCAGACTTAAGAAGGCGCTATATGGTTTAAAGCAAGCACCTTGAGCTTGGTACGACATATTAAGTAAGTTTTTAATCCAAAATGGCTTTGTTAAAAGTAAAGTAGACACCACTTTGTTTATTAAAAGAGAAAGTAAAAACTTTCTACTTGTTCAAATCTATGTTGATGATATTATTTTCGGATCTCCTAACGAAAATCTGTGCAAGAAATTCTCTAAGTCTATGCAGGATGAATTCGAGATGAGTATGATGGGTGAGCTATCCTTCTTTCTTGGACTACAAGTGAAACAATTGAAGGAAGGAATTTTCATTCACCAAGAAAAATATGCTAAAGAACTTGTTAAAAAATTCGATTTGGAAAATTGCAAAAAGATTGATATACCAATGTGAAGTTCTTCGAAGCTAGACAAAGATGAATGAGGAAAGAAGTTGACCAGAAGCTATACAGGAGTATCATTGGTTCACTTCTTTATCTTACTGCCTCTAGACCGGACATTTTGTTTAGTGTTTGCATTTGTGCCAGATTTCAATCGGATCCTAAAGAATCTCATCTAAGTGCTGCGAAACGCATCATCAAATACGTTGAAACAACCTCTAAGTTAGGTTTATGGTATCCTAAAGAATGTGCCTTTACTCTTCTTGGATACTCAGATGCAGATCTAGCAGGATGCAGAGTTGATAGAAAGAGCACCTCGGGTACTTGTCAATTGCTTGGAAACAGGGCAATATCTTGGTTCTCAAGGAAGCAAAGTACGATTGCTCTCTCAATAGCAGAAGCAGAGTATGTGGCTCTTGGAAGAAGTTGTTCTCAAATCTTATGGATAAAACAACAGCTAAGAGACTTTGGAATCGAAGACTCATGCACTGAGATTAAATGTGACAACACAAGCACGATTAATCTTACCAAGAATCCAATTTTTCATTCAAGAGCAAAGCATATAGAGATTCGACATCATTTTACAAGAGACCATGTTCAAAATGGAGAAGTCTTGATTCAATCCATTGACTCAAAGAATCAGCTGGCAGACATTTTTACAAAACCATTGGAGAAAAGTCAATTTGAGTCTATTCGATCCAGGCTTAATATTATAAGTCTGAAGAAGCTCAAACTCAGGAATAAAAGTCTAAAGATGCTCAGACTTAGAAGATCAAGGATCACGACTGTAAGTTATTTCAATTTTAGAAATTTATCTTTTGAAAAGGTATGTTTGTCTATTAATCTGTAATTGATTGATGTTATCTTTCCAAGTTTTTGTAATTACAGCAATCATTCATTTTCGAAAAAGAAGTTATATTTTTTACGGTTATCTATTTTCAAAAGGGCAATTATTTTTTTAAAAGGCATTTTTTATTTTCCATTTATGACGATTCGTATACCCTGGTTTGATTGCTTTATATACTGTTTTTCTTCTTCTTTTTTACTCACAAAAGCTAGAAGCACAGAACTTCATCTTCTTACTTTTTCTCCCTAGTTTAATCCTTAAAGTTTTCATCTTTCTCGCGAATCGAGTTCGGAAACTCTCAAAGACTGTGAGAATGTCTTTCCAAAGAAAATCTTCAAGGATTGCAAGCAGGGGACCACATCATATGCATGAGGGTCCTACGCACTTTGACCTTACCGAGGAAGAAGAATCTCTAAGGCAACAGCAGAGTCCACAACATTCTCAACCGCGCCATTCTCCTTAGGCTAGACCACAGAATGTTCAGCAACAAACGGAGGAAGAAATTATTGAGGATGCCGAACCTGTAAGAACTCAAAAGCCTGCTTTTAACTTCAAATTTTACTCTGCTTTAAAGGATGGAGGTTCTCCAATGACTATTATTGATGAATTTTTTAAAGAAAAGGGGTACCGAAATGAAACCCACTTTTTGTAAACAATGGAATGTATGGGGATTGCTCTTGCTAGTTCTGCAGAAAGGGCTTTTGCAAATTTCCCAAGTGATCCACATTTTGGAGGAGTTAGTCAGCCTAATGGAAATGATGATAAAAAGATGTTTACTCATTTTAAGCCTAGAATGGGTATTGCCGCGAACATTCGAGGAACAAAAGTAGATCTGTTTCGTTCTAAGGAACACAAGCGAACTTACTCTAAGTTGCTGAAGCGAGGGGTGATAAACCCAAGGAATGTGGATTTTGATTTTCTTGATTCTCTGAATGTGAAGTTTGCGGGAGAAATTTACTTTACTTCAACTTGAACGATTTTGCTCTGACACTACTATAGCCCATCCATAACTTTCTGCATATTTCTATTCCAATCTAAACTTTTTGGATGCGAATAGATTTTCTTTCAGTATTAGAGACTAGGATTATGTGGTTGATATGGACACTCTGGCTGATGTGATTGGAGTAGAGAGAGAGAGAGTTGTTTCAATCAATTAGCGTGTCTATTAGTCGTGCAACTGTGGAGGTTGTTCGAGATGGAATGGCAGAAGCTCGAATTTCATATTCGAGGATGAGTGTTTCAAATATCTTGCTTCACAAAATTGTGATTAACTGTCTTAGACCCAAATCCACATCAAAGACTGACGTCTCCAATTCAGAAGCGAAGCTGATGTATGCTATCAATGCTGCTAAAAAGTTCTCTTTGCCGCACACTATCATGTTTCACATGTATAGATTAATGGTAAAGGACAAGGGTCAACTTCCTTATTCAGCACTTGTTACTCAACTATTCAGATTTAACATTCAGTCTCCCAAAATTCTGTGTGTTCGAACATGTGATTAAATGGTGATAGGACTGAAGATGGTTTCCAAGATGTGACTGAAGGAGCTAAACAAGGCTCTAGAGAAATTTAAGGAGAAGACTCCTGTCAAGACTCATCAAGACTCTGTGGCTGCAAAACGAAAAGGCAAGGAGCCCATGACATCTCCGTCTAAAAGAAGAAGAGCAATCATCTTGCAGGATGAAGAAGATGAGGATGACGTTACCATTTCCGCTCTTGCTTTAAGGAACTTACAGCGTTTTGTTCCAGAGATAGAGGTGAAGATCAAGAAGAAACAGAGCGGAGGAGTGAAGAGAGGGAATCGATGAGGAAAGAAGCAGAGGAGAAAGGAAATGCAGAAGAAGAGCATCAAGGAGAGCAAGGTCATCCTATCATTGAAGAAGAAACAAAACATGAAGAGTACTTCTCTCCACCTGAAGGCACTGAAACAGGAGGAGCTGCTGAGAAAAGAGGTACTCCTTCACTTGCTTTTACTAGTGATGATGTCAGTCATTCTCTTGCCAATCTAGAAGATGTATATGCTTCTCAATTTCCTGAAGAATGTCATGAGGCTTCATCTCCGAATTTGGGTGCTTATGCTGAAATGCCATCATCTGCCAATACTCCACAAATTGATCATGCTAAAGCAAGCACTAAAACTGACAATTCAACAGACTTTAGAAGATTGCTTGATGTTCTTATGGAGATGCGAGATCAAATTTATGCCTTGGGATACGAATTTTAGAATATGCAGAATGCTAATCAAGCCTCTTCAGTTTCTTTGCTCAATCAAGTTCAGGCCCTCAATCTTCAAGTTCAAGCAATTGCCAAGGGTGAGGAAATAGCGCAACTGAAGGAGGATTTGAGAAAGCTGGAGGAGATTGTCAAGTCAATGGGAGATTTCCAGCTTGTTCGCATTCCAAAACAATCTTAATCTAATTCTCTTTTTCGTCTCTACCTTTTTAATGTTGCCAAAAAGGGGGAGAAGTTGGTGCAGATTTGATTTGATTTGACTTTTGATTGACTTTTGTCTGGTTGTGAGGTTGTGACCTTTGGATTGTGGATTGTGTTTTGGATTGTGTTTTTTTTTTGGATTGTGGTTTGATCGTTTAAATGCTTGCAGTATCTTAAGCATTGTTCGTATTTTTGGCAAAGATAGTTGTTTTTACATGACTAACTTATTTCCTGTGGATGCAAACTCGATACTATCTTTATCCAAACTCATTTATCTTTTATGAGATATCCTTGTTTGCTTGAGTATTGTCTTGCAGGTGAATAGTATTCAAATCTGCAAGAAAGTTTTGTCACCATCAAAAAGGGGGAGATTGTTGGAGAAAACTTCATTGTTTGTTTTGAAGTTGACAAAACGTTTCCATCAGTCTAGTTTGAAGACTTGTAAACTCTTTCGTCAAAGTCTGAAGATCGTCGGACCGCCAGACTCAAGTTTTAAAGTATGCCCTCATTGACAGTTTCTAGACCGACGAAGAAAACTTATCCAGAATCGAGTATTTATTTAAGGATTTGATTCAAGCGGCTAAAGAAGTCTCTCACGGTTGGAGATAGCATCTCAAGATCTCTTATTCGTTTTGAATTCAATACGAGTAAATTGGATTCGTTGATTGGCGAAGTATACTTGGAAGGTTCTACTTATGGAAACCTAGATCCTGATTGTATGGGCGAGCATGATTGGTGGGCTATCATCACATTCCTTAAGTAACTCAAGATCTCTCTAATTGATCTGTCCAACGGGTAGATTGGAAGAACTCCTTTGGAAGGTGCCAATAGACATGAAGGCATGGAGTAGTATATAAGGAAGAAGCTCTAGTTATTCAAGTGGGTGCGTGATAGAAAAATTTCAAAGTCTGAAGCTCCTTGTTCTTTATTGATTCAATTGTTGAGCGAAAATTTGTACTCAAAAGAGAGTTTAGACATTTGTGAGGCCTTGAGGAAGTGTAGCAGAATCTCTACACCATGGAATCAAGGATGTGATACTGTAACGACTCTTTTGATTCATAGTGAAATCCAGCCAGTGGGCTATCAGTGCGGAAGAGTGGACGTAGGCTTGGATTAAGCCGAACCACCATAAACTTTGTGTTTACTTTCTCTTATCCCTGAACTTCTTATTCATGCTTACTGGTTGTTCATTTATTTAAAGTTGAAATCTGTCTTATGACCAATATCTTCTAAAATCAAAATATCCTTTTTAAGTTCTGCAAAAATTCTTACATTCACCTATTCACCCCCTTCTTGGTGTATTCACTAGCCCTTTTCAAGGTGCAGCTGCAGGCACACTTTCCATAACTTCCTTCGGGAGCAACTGGTTAGGCGAAGCTGAATGAATAACTTGGTCTGGAGGTGCTGTGAGAATATATTCAGGAACGATGGGAATTGGTTGGGGCACTCAAATCCTCTTTGGGAGATGTGGTTTCACGAAATGGGAAGACAGTTTCATGAAAAATAACATCCCTGCTCACGAAGAAATCTCATGTTGATGGATCAAGAACACGGTATCCCTTCTGTAGGTTGGGATAGCCCATGAATATGCATCGCTTGGCACATGTACTCATTTTGCCCCAAGGCCCCAAAATTGTAGTAAAGCATAGACAACCAAAAATCCTTAGATGATCCAGTGCTGGCTTTTTCCCATAAAGTAATTAGAAGGGCGATTTACCATCCAGTATTCGAGTTGGCATGCGGTTGATGAGGTAAGCTGTAGTAAGAACACAATCTCCCCAATAATTCTCTAGAATAGACCCCTGAAACTTCAGTGCTCGTGCGACTTCCAATAGATGACGATATTTACATTCTACTACCCCATTCTATTGTGGAGTATAAATATAGGAGCTTTCATGTAGGATGCCATGGGACAAGAAAAGGGAATTGTAGTCATGGTTGAAAAACCCTTTCCCGTTATCAGTGCGGATTCGCTGAATCAACTTTCCAAACCGAGTTTTGGTTAGAATGATAAACATTTTTAGATGAGAGGGAACTTGAGCTTTGGACTGCATCAGAAATACCCATGTGGCATGGGAGTGATCATCCACAATTGTGAGAAAATAATGTGAACCATCACGATGTGGCATGTGATAAGGTCCCCAGACATCCACATGAATTAATAATAAAAATATCACTGGAACGAGTCCTATTGGAAGGAAAAGGGGTGCAAGACTGTTTTGCGAGACGGCATATATGACATTTAGAGCAAGGAAAAAAAACACTATGACACATTCTCGAATAAATAAGAAATTTTTTATCATTGGCAGTAACATTACACAACGATATTTTATTCAAGGGAATTGATGACAAATCAAAATGACTTGGAAAATGGGTCCAGAAATATAATTCTTCGAAAAGACTACCTAAACCCATCAGTTTGCCAGTTGAAAAGGCCTAAAAAAAACAGGTGTTAGAATCGAAGAATACTCGATAGGAATTTCCCTTGCATACTTTGGACACAGAAATAATATTGAATTGAAATTGTGGGACATAAAGGGCATTTTGAAGGGTAATTTGTGGAGTTAGTTGAACAGTGCCTGTCAGGGTGACATGAGTGATATTCCCGTTTGGAAGTTGCACAGAAATAAGTGTATCTAATTTCTTATGCATAGTGGAAAAAAATCCCGTATCACAAATGATATGATCACTTGCTCCTGAGTCAACTATCCATGCCTTTCTTGAAATAGAATTTATTAGGTAGAGATATACTTGAAAAACTTCCTCCTTTATTTGCGATGTCAACCTTTTGCAACGCCTGCATCAATTGTTGATATTACCCATAGGTAATGGGTCAGTCACTATTCAAACCGATCGGTAGGTCCAGTGACCTGGTAAGCTGCAGAATATTCTTTCTTTTTCCATTTTTCTCCTAGCTTGCCATGTAGTTTCCAACAATTATCTATTGTATGATGCGGACATTTGCAATGTTCACAATATAATTTACCTCTCCCCTTTGAATTTTGACTAAAATTTCTTGAAGATGCGGAAAAAATCTGACTGTCATATGCCTTTATCGTGGAATTATATCCACCGTCCGATTCAACGGAAAGATTAAGCCCCTACAGATCATCAGATCGCTGAGGAAGATCTGGACCGTTGATGCCATCCCTTTTAAGGGATCTGTCGCCGCTAGAGTGTAACCCTAGCCCCTCTCGATTCTCTCTCTCTCGGGCTAGGGTTTTGACACCCGAATCTCACCGCTCGCCACGGAGTGCGAGAGCGATGCTGTTGCTCCCTCGCGTATGCTCCGGAGCCATGAGTTGCTGGCTTTCTTCTTGGATGGCAATCTGGAAAATCCGTCCGAGGGGAGGCACCGAATCCATTACCAGAATCGATGAACGGAAGGTTAGGTATGTCTTATTCAGAATCAAAAGAAATTGAGTGGATTTTTCCCTCTCCTTTATAGATTTGTATTGTCTGAGGGTTTTTGTTGGTCCCTCGAGTTTTTCCTTCGCGGCTTCGAGCTCATTCCAAAGCGACGAGAGCTTGTTGTAATAAGCCGTGACTGTCATATTTCCTTGCTTGAGTTCGCTGAGTTCCTGCATGAGAGAAAAAAGTTTGGCTCGATTTAATTTCCCGTACATTTCTTTGATGTTGTCCCACATCGTTTTCGAATCATCCGTCGGTGGAAGGCCGGCTACGATGTCTGGAGAAACGCACAGTTGCTGATCCATGTTCGGATGAGGTGATTGCACGTTCTCCAATGTCTGGCTAGTCGCTCGTCCAAAGGGATGGGTATGGTCCCATCGAGGAAACCATCTTTGTCCTTCATTATGAGGGCTCGCCGGAAGTCCCGCAACCATATGGTGTAGTTTTTCGGTCCGGTCAGTTGTACATTGATTAGTCGCAATTCTGGGCTGTCGGTGGTTGACACGTACAGAGGATAGCCGGGCTTTGATCGGCCGGTGACGGTCGTGATCGGAAAAGGTAGAAATCTGGGTGAGAGACTTGGGTAGGGATTCGTCCTTGTACCCTATCCGCTAGACCTGGTTCCATGACCCGCATTAAAAAATCCCGGTAGGGATTCGTTCCCAAACCCAGTTCACTCGACCCGTCAATCTGTTCTAGTTTGATGGATGGGCTTGCTCCACTTGTGGTTGGTGGGCTCTCGTCAGGCTGGGCGTTACTCTGGTAGCTCGCTACCCCCGGCAATGATGGTTTAAGGCCTAGCCCAACGTACCATGGATAAGGTACCCATTAGTAAGGACGCCCGGAATGGGCTGCCCCATATTTTATTGAGCTGGGAAGAGTTGCCATTGTACACCTTGGGCTTGGACTTGCTGTTGGGTTACAGGAATTGTGCCATAATGGCCTTGCGTATCTCCTGTAGGAATTGGACTTGCTGTGGGTGTGGCATCTCCTGTGGACGAAACACCAGCGGCAGGGGGCAGATTCTTTGGGTGAGTCATGGTAAGAATTCGCCTCTGCGTCTTCTTCCTTTTAGCAAAAAATGATTCCTTCGTAAAAAAGAATTAATCTGTTTTGCAAATTAAAGAATTTGGAAGGCAATCAGTGCGGAAGCGGAATCAAGAGTCTGGGGCTCTAATACCATGAAAGAATGCATGGAGAAGCAAGAAGTGTAGAAGCTTTGGGAGAAAACTTTTGTATTTCTTCACTTATAATCAATGTACATAACTTAGTAATTATAATACAAGGTGTACATTAGAAAAGGCAATGAAATATTTTACAAATCAATCTAATATTTCAATCTAATTCCTAGTTGATTTAATACATGATTATAATCAAATCAAATCAAATTAGATTCCCGGCATATCTTTCTAATCTTCAGGCATATCTTCCAACAAGGCGGCCTCCAACATAGAGCTCATGGCTCGTGCTGTTTGGTGAGGTCATCCTATTACCAAACACCAATGATCCAAGTAGTACCCTGTCATTCACATCTCACTCCAAGTCTAAGGAAAAACACTAGTTAAAGAAGACAAAGCTTCAAAGTCTCACCAACCGTCGCCAATGAAGAAACCGAAGCTAAATTCATCCCAGCCACAAGTGTCAGCCACGTCATCTTGGCCCTTGAGTTCACGGCCTGCTTGCTCGGCCATGACCCTCGAGTCTACGTCAAGTCAGCCGTTGCCTCGCAGCCGTGTATGACCCCCATCCGCTTCCCTCCCATCGACGCACTACCGCCTGAGCTCCTGCGGTCCATCAAGCACTACGTCACGGTCTATATCAAGAGCTACGTCCCACACATCCAGAGAGCCGTCGGGGAGATCCAACGTTCCCGGTCTGTGGCCGGGTTCTTCCTGGACTTCTTATGCACGTCCATGAACAATGTGGCTGATGAGTCCTTGCTCCCTTCTTACATTTACGTCACCTGCAATGCGCGCATCCTGGACCTCATGTTCCCCTTGCCCGCTCGACATGACAAGGTAGGGGGAGAGGTCCGACTTTCAAATCCGGACCTTCTTCTTCCCAGTTTCACCAACCTAGTTTTGGTCTCTGTCTTGCTATCAGCAGTGCCCGACGGGGAAGCCAGTGGCTATGCAGCCTGTGTCTTGCAGTGTCAGGGATGTCCAGGGAATCATGGTGAACACGTTCACGGATTTGGAAATAGTTCGCTGTCTACTCGTTTTCCGGAGGACCGACCAGCTGTGTATGCGGTAGGACCAGTATCAACCCGAAGGGTGTGCCAGATCCTTCTCTAGACTGGGCTCATTGGGAGAAGATCCGAGAGTGGCTCAATGAGCAATCACCGTCCCCCTGGTGTTCCTGTGCTTCGGGAGTTTGGGGAGCTTCCGTGCGGACCAAGCCAAGGAGATCGACTTTGGAGTGGAGCGAAGCAAGCATAAGTTTTTGTCGTTGTTGAGTCCGGAAAGTGCACGGTCGTAGCTTCCAAGTGGATTCCTGGAGCAAACGCGAGGAAGAGGGATACTATGTGGGTGGACCCCAAAGGATAGTCTTAGGTCTTTTTTGAAGGTTTTGTTAGCATAAATAACAACTTATTATAAGTTATAAATTTTTGAAGGAATGAACCTCATAATGATTTATAATTATTTATTATTTGATTTTTTTTTATAACAGTAGATTAAAAATTGTCATCAAATCATTTCTTTTTTATTAATGACTATGTATCAATCTTTCGTAGTATCTTGAGATCATTGCATCCATTGACTAATCCGTAAGTAAGGTATAAGAAGGGAACAATTGTAGTATAAGTCATTCACATTGTAAAAATGTGGGTTCCACTGAAAATTACAAGGTTCTATTATAATCTATACTGTGATTGATTTCGTCCCTTACATCACTGTCAAACTAAACCTATATAATATTTTCTTGTTTTTATGTGAAATATGTATAAATCCACAAATTGGCGTCGATGGGCAGAAACAATATTGGGCGAGCCTAGGGAAATAAATCTCATTCGTTAGAACCCATTCATTAGGGCCTGATCATTTGGAGGATAAAAAGTTAATATTTTCTCAATCACGTGTGTTTGTAGGCTAGGACTTTCAAATCTCATATCAAATTTAATCCGTCTAAATACTTACCAATCGAGTTTATGAATTAGTTATTGGAAACTTGAATAAATGACCCAAATATGAAATAATTTACATCAACGACATCGTATACCTAGTTCATCCACGGTACCTATTTGTTTTCAATTGCTAAATTAATCTTGTCATTTGTGAGCTTTATATGATACCTATATCGATGATTTGACATGGTAAGCAAATCTTGACTTTTCAACAATAAGATTCTATTTAAGCTTTATACTCTTTTATGCCATTATAGATAAATTTGATGAGCTTCTGCCTCCCACACGATATCGCAGTTCATAAAAAGGAAACATGTTTGATAATAAAATTAGCATGCATTAAGGGTCTGTTTATTTCATAGAAAATGTATATTTTATGGAAAATAATTTTCAAGAAGTCGTTTTCTATTTTTCGGTATTTGGCTGAAACCTAAACACTCAAAAAGTGTTATGTGGTTTGGTAAGGAAAATCTAAAGGAAAAACTATCAAAGCATTCATATTTTCTAATTATTTTTAATTTATATATATATTCCTTTGCTTCTCTTTCTTTTCTTTTTGCTTTTTCCTTTGCTAGTCATCGGCTATGGTGATAGCTGGTGACCATCCACGGGCAAGCTCAAGCCTTGCCTAAGGTTAGTGAGGTTGAACTCACCCAAGGCCAGCGAGATTGAGTCACTAGATCAGTTAGCTTCGAGCTTGCTAAAGGTTGGTGAGGTCAAGCTTGCCGAACTTTGGCAAGGCCTTGAGCTCGCGGGCCTCTGGTGAGCTTGACCTCACCCAATTTGGTGAGATGGAGCCTCATCTAAGGCTAGCGAGGCTTAAGCTTGCCTGGGGTTGAGTGCTAGCTATCGCCATGAGTGGCCCGATGAAGAAACAAAAAGAAAAAAGAAGAAAATAATAAATAAAGAAAAGAAAAAGAAAGAAAGAAAGAAAGAAAAGGAAAAGAATAGAAAAGATTAAAATAATAAGAAATTTGAATATTTTAAAATATTTTCATAAGAACAAACATTTCATTAACCAATGACCCAAGCTCAAGTGTCAAGGACCTGCTCAACTCCTTTGTGGACATGGGCCTAAGGGTCAGGACTAGAGCTTGAGCATCAGGGACCCTAGCACAACCTTTTATGAACTCAGGCTTGAGTGTCGGAGCATTGAGCATGGGCACTAGGGATTCAAGCCTAGCCTCGATGGACTTGAGTGTGGGCACTAGAGGCCTAGGCTTGAGCACTAAGATCCCTAGCCAATGGACCCAGGCTCGGCTGCCAAAGACCTAGTTCCAAACGTCGGGAACCGATGTTGGGTTTCCATGCCCAAACCTAGAGCTTCGGGTCAAATTGTTGATCTCTAGTCATATTTCAGTAGAAAAATCTTTTATGTTGAATTATTTTTCTAAGCAAATCAAATATCAGAAAATGAGAAAAATGTTTCCATGAAAAAACGGACCCTAAATATTTATCAAAGTATGATCGACTAAAGGCATTTTAATTTTAATTTAAACTTGGTTAAAAAAATCCTTAATGTGATCATTTGCTAAAAGTAATTTCCTTTTGGGAAAATGACATAAATGCTCCATTAAACTTTAACTCAATGTGCGATGTGGTCTATGAACTCGTAATTTATTCAATATGGTCCATAAACTTTAGCTCAATATGTAATGTAGTTCCTAATTTTTTAAATTGTTTAATTTGGTCTCTGGACTTTTGGTATGTTTTTAATTTAGTCCTTAAACTATATGAAAATGCTTAATATTGTCCCTTAACTTGAATTAATGGAAGGAACACATTGAACATTTTTATATGATTCATAGACTAAATTGAAACATATAGCAATATTTTATGGATCATATTAAACAAATTAAAAGTTCATAAATTACATTGCACATTAGGACAAAGTTTAGGAACCATTTATGTCATCATTCCTTTCTCTTTTGATTCTTACACACTTGGCTACGCACTTGGCCGGTTTAGACTTGATCAATTCATATAGAATACTTGATTTATTTATTTTTTTAATCCCAAGAGGACTTGAGCAAGATTTAGTCCAAGTAGCTGGCTTGGTCGTCTAGCAATTAGACTTGGTCATTGGGCAAGCCTAAGCAGGATTGGACCGATTCCGCTTAGGCTCGAACCTTTTGAGATCCTGCCAAGGCTTTAACTTGCAGGCCTGAACCCCAAGTAAAAAAAACACTAGGGTTGGGCCCGCATAACGGGCCACCTTTTCATTTTGTAAGATTTTAACTATAAAAATTAAAGAATAATGAAAAATAGATAATAAATAATTTTAGGGTTTTGTATTATTTTATTTTAGAATTAATATTATGAAAAACCCCAATATGATATATCAATGATAAATTTACCATAAATTAATTTTTGACTACCAAAAATCCTAAACCGATACACCCGTGACAAATATATCCTAAACTAATATTGTGATCATGAAAAATTCAAAATTGGTATATCTTTGACAAATTTGCCTTAAACTAATTAAAAATCTAAAACTGGTATACTTATGATAAATTTACTATCTATTAAGTTCCGTCAAATTTTATCATTAAGTTTGCTGACTTAGATAACACATGGTGGTATGGTATAGTGATGTGGCAAGTTCATGTGGAAATTCATAGGGTAAATATCACGAAAAATCCCAAATTGATATGCTTGTGACATATTTAATGATACTCTTGTGAAGAATTTAACGGTACGCCTATGACAAATTTGAGATTTTTCATGGCATTAACTCTATGGAATTCCACATGGACTTGTCATGTCACCATAACATGTCACCATGTGTCATTCACATTAGCAAATTTAACAGTAAAATTTGATGAAAGTTAACAGAGGGTAAATTTATCATAAGTGTACCAATTTAGGATGTTTGATAGTCAAAAAATGAGTTTTGGATCAATTTATCACAATTATATTAGTTTAGGGTTTTTGATAGTCAAAAAATTAGTTTGGGGTAAATTTGTCACAAATATATTAATTTGGGGTTTTTCGTGGTATTAACCCTTTATTTTAGTACTCAATCTATGAGTTTTATACTATTTTCCTATCCTACATCAGAAATTTGAGCTTATTTTATACTGTTAGACTTTATAAATTTTAAATGTCAAAGAAAAACTTATTAATAAAACATAATTTATCATTTTTTTAATAAGCATATAGACGCGCTGAGCCATGAGGCCCTTGCCCAGGCTTAGCTTGCCCACTAACCAGACCTAAAGTTTTTGCTGGGCTAAAAAACAATGGGCGGCTGCGGGATTGCCTGCCCATTGATGAAGTCTACTAATAATCATTTGAGATATAAATTTACACTAATGTATGAAACATGATATTTTTCAAATACTCTTGATTTTTCAATAGATAACACAAGAAGTAAAAACAATTTAGTAGTTAGATATCGATCAGGGCATTTTTCTTATAGAATTATTTAGCTCATAACTAAATATGCAACTGTTTGTGAATTATAGCATAGGTGAAGTAAAATATGATCATCCGTATATATTATCACCGCCACAAGTGCAGGTGTTGGGACACGCGGCCATTTGTGATTTGTGTCTCACTGCGATTGAAACTCCAACATAGAGAACATGTAGCATGGAGTGCTGATTGTGACGTGGCCATAGATGCGGAGCAGCAGTCGAGCGCTTTTAGTATGGTGCAGGAACTGGACTTAGCAGAGAAGCTGAAGTTTGACTACAAGGAGCACGGCATTGGTGGCCATCTAGTGCCAGCGGAGGCGATAGAGAAGGCTGTCGAATGCTTGATTGGTGGCGGTGCCATAGCAACGAGGAAGAAGGGGAAGGAAACGAGGGAGGTGGCGAGGAACGTTGTAAAGGAAGGTGGGTCTTTGTATGATTCTATTGGAAGGTTGACTCGGGACTTCATCAAGAGCATTAGATAAAAAGCTCAAAGAGTTTTTGTCTTCAATTGTAACCGTCACGTATCTGTCACTATGATCTTGCTATGTCCTTTATTTCTTGCCAACAATGTGTCCTACTCCTTTGTCCAACAAACATGCTTGCTAATTTGTCTGAAGTTCAGGTGTTGCAATCTTCACTTTGGTTTTATTCTGGATCTTCTTCTCGCTGTCAATAGTATGGGTCTTGATATCTTTCAACATGACTGGATGAGAGAAGTTGGATACTAGCAGTATTCGGCTGTGTTTTTTTAATTTTCCCTATGATCTGGTCTTGTCTAGCAACTCTTATCCTCTGTTGAGGCCAATGGAAGAATTTGTGGAAGCAGACAATCGCCTGGCTGCTCTGTGCAAAAGACTGGGTAATCTGAGAACGGAGGTTGATGCCCTCCATGAGACAGAGTGATTTCTGAGGAGACCTTGGATGAATGTAATCGTACAGTGTTTGGAAAGCTGTATTCCGGAGGAAACATCAACTTTCAAGCTTTTCTTAACACAATGAAGAGAGCTTGGAAGGTAGATTCAATTACCTTTGCACAACGCGAATTGGGTATACTTTCCTTTACTTTTGATTCTAAGATGGACAAAGAACGAGTGTTAACGAATAGCCCATGGTTTTTTGTGAGCAATTTATTGATTCTTAAACCATGAGAAATTAATAAACTTGCCCAATGTTATAAGTTTACCAACTGTGCTTTCTGGGTTCAAGTTCATGGACTCCCTATTGAATGGTGTTTTGAGGAGGTCGTATCCCATATAGCTCAAATCCTAGGTTGCGTTAAGGAAGTTAAAGTGGATAAGAAGGGAGTGGCTTTTTAGAAAGTGGGTAGAGCGAGGGTAGTTCTAGACCTTGATACCCCATTAAGGGTCTGTTTGGTTCAGCTTTGGGGAAATGTCCTTAGGAGAATGCAAATACCTTTGAGATAAAGGGGTTTTTCGAAATGCTAAACTGTTTGGTAAATTATAACTAAAAAGTGCTTTAAGGAAATGCAAGACTGTTTAGTAAGCATATATTTGAAAAACCCTTTAGTGTGACCAAATTAAGTTTTTTAGTTTTAGTATTTTAAAAATTGCAAAAAAAAAACAATGACTATATAACCTTTTACATTTTCATGTTGAGAGTAGTGTAAAAGATATATATTAGTAAATTTATTTAAAATTTATATTAAAAGAATTTGATTATAGATTAGATGCAAAGCTCAACTTTTGGCCTAGGGTTCTTTTAGGTTTGGTTTCAACTTTGAATAATTTTTTAATTATTGTAGTATTAATCATCTTCATTAATTAATGATCATTATAATGTATTGATAAAAAGTTGGGCTATTAATTGTCAAAAGATAAAAATGACAAAAAAAAAAGGTGAACCCAACATTTGCAAAGGGTTTTTATTATTTAAAAAAAAATAAAAAAAAAATCCGATGAAACTCCGTCGCTGATCAACGGTGGTTGGGATGTGGGGAAGATGATCAGTTTAAAAAAATAAAAATAAAAGAAGTCAACGGATGAATAGTAGAAGTGGACTTGCATTTAGAAATCTTTGAAAGCCCAAAGTAGGTCCCCACCTACTTTGGGCTTTCAGCATTTCAAAGCCGCATTTTGTCAAGGACACTTTCAAATCTTTGAACCAAACACCTAAATTTTTTCTCAAGGGGCTTTCGAGGCTGAAAGTCCCTTGGGAATGCTTGAACCAAACGAGGCCTAAGCCCGGGAACATTATATAACCTAGGAGATGAGAAAGTATGGCTAGATTTCAAGTGTGAGAGGTTACCTCACTTTTGCTATTCTTGCGGAAAAATTGGGCATTTTGCGACTAATTGTGTAGAAGTTCCCTTCGATGAAGCCAAATATGAAGAAAGAAGTATGAACCAGTTTGGGCATTGGTTAAAAGCAGAGGCTAAAGAGACCAGCCCCTTTTGGTAGATTTTTTATGATGACAGGGTGGAAGAAAAGGAGGAGGAACAAATAGTCATCGACACACCAACTCAAAGCACACAAATAGTCATATTCCCTGGGGAGCAAACAATAACATAAAGCACCGCAACAGTTCAAACAACAAGCAGGGCACAAGCTGATATTACTATACTTGATCACCAGGAGGAACATCAACAGCGAACCGGAAAAGCATAATGAGTATTGAAGTGCCAGAACAACAGGTACTGCAGGCTAATAAACCATCATCTTGGTCAAAAGAAGAGGGATAAAAAAAATGAAACAGAGCTTTAAAATGTTCATCGGCAAATAAATTAAAGAGGTACAACCCGTATAACTCTATTCCTCTAGAGTTGTCGGATTTTGATGAAGCAAAACTACAGGAAACTCCTATTAGTATTTAAGATGTTTCTATGGGATGGGCTTTGGTGGCTAGCCCTAATAAGCCATCAATTTACAAATAAGGATCATATGTTGGAACTGTTAGAGGTTGGGCACACCACTAACAATCCAAAACTTACGAGCCATTACGGCTCATGAAAGGCCCGATTTGATTATGTTAATGGAGACAAAAAACCAAGCAAATGTGATTTCTCGCATTAAAAGACAATTGAAATTTAAACACAGCTTTGTGGTGAACCCAATAAGAATCATAGGGGGGTTTAGCGGCTCTATGGAATGAGGGAGTTGAAATAGTAGTGGAATCAGCTTCCTAGGAAATGATAAACTTGATATGTGAAGATTATGATAGCTGAAACAAAATGCGGGTAACTTGTGTGCATGCTCCAAATCTCTTTCGGGAAAGATTAATTTTATGGGATAAAATGAGATAGGTTAGTATCTCAAATGGCTTACCATGGGTTTGTTTGGGGGATTTTAATGAAGTCATTTATCATTGGGAGAAGGTGGGGACTAAACTAGTTGAAAACTATAGAGTGCAGGCGTTCCAAAGTTGTTTAAATGATTGCTCATTGATGGAAATAGATTGCAAAAGGTGTGCTTTTACCTGGTCCAACAATAGAGAAATGGCTGACCTGGTTAAAGAGAAGTTGGATAGGGTGTTATGTACTTTAGATTGGAGGCTCATGTTCCTGGCAGCAGAAGCATATGCTCTCCCAGCTGTCAGGTAAGACCATAGCCCACTCCTACTTGTGGGTAGTGCTGAATTTGTAAAGAAAAGACGAGAATTTCACTTTGAAGCATTCTAGGACTGAAGATGCAGAATGTAGAGAAATAGTAAAACAATCATGGCAATCTCATACTCTTCATGAAGCAGGCTTGAGAGACAAGCTACCGGCTGTAATTCATGCTTTAAAGGACTGGAGTAAAAAGAAATTCCCCAACAGTCATCTTCGTATAAAGGCCTTCAAGCAGGAGCTGCAATCCCTAACGAATAGCGTAAACTTAACTCAAGGCTCTAGTAGGATGTGGCTCTTAAAAGAAGAAATTGAAACTTTATGGAGAAGAGAGGAGATGTTTTGGGGTTTAATTGTTGACACCTAAATTTTTGCCCAAAAATGATTTCCAAAAAAAAGGGAACTTGTTTTTCCAAAAAAAAATATTTCATGTCAAATTATTGCATATAGATTATCTAGGTGTTTAGTATAGTTTTTTTTTTTTTTTTTTTTTTAAACGGAAGATGTTTTTCCTTTAAAAAAAAATTATTAAAAGAAATTAAAAATATAAGAAAAAAAGATGAAAAAAAGGAAAAAAAAAAAAGTTGGCGCGATGATCCGAATGTGACGAGCCAAGCCCAGGAGGTCAAATTGTAATTAAAACGGCAAGTTGGGGGCCAAAATGCAATTTTCAAAAGTTGATGGACCAATTCACAAATTTTGCAAAATCTCGCCCGAGCCCTTAAATCATCATCTTGGTCCCCAATTAAGTTCAATTGAACTTGGGTCAGGTCGAATCAATCAAATCGGGCCAAAATGACCAAATTTGCATTGAATTTGGTATTTTCATATAAGAAAATTGCCAACTTTGATGGACTTTCTTGCAAAATTGGGTGGGCAAAATTGCAAAAGTTGGTCGCGATCTTAAACTACTATACATGAGCTTGATAATTGATAAAAAATCGCAACCAAATTGATGGATTAAAGCACCCAAACCAGCTGACAAATCTCAGTCCACAAGTTGGTCGAGATCGGAGTTCTTGAGTAAGCAACTTGGTGGCCCCACCATATCCTCCTTAGCTGCCCAACCAACCTTATCTCTGCACGTGATGGAAGACCATAATTAGTAATGCAAGTGGACAAAAATTTGCCAAGGATAAGCTGCTGAAAGCACGGGAAAATCGCAGCAAAATCCGCACACTCAACAGCTACAAAATTTGAAAATTTTGGCTAAAGTCAAAAAGTAGGTGAGCTGGGTCAGTTGGTAGGCTTGGCAAGAGGGCAAAAATCTTATCAAGAGATTGCTTAATGCAGTGGATAAGATCTATGAAGCAAGCTTTTTTCAAGGCATGAGAGGGAGGAGACGAGAAAGAGAGGAGGGAGGTCACGATCGTCCCCCAAAAGAGGCCCTCAGAAGCAACTCCAGAAAAGCAAAACCCAGAAATTCTAGATTGACCTTGAGTGAGAAAAGTGAAATTTTCACAATCTTGCGGCCAAAATTAGCCAAAACCTTCAACTAGAAAGTGAAACTTCACTCAAATTTCTTTCCATCCATATGTCGCATGTCCCAAATGGAGATCGGGAAGGTCTCCTAAAGCTCCCCAAAAAACACCCTCCTAAGCCTGGTTGGTCACGAGTGAGGGAAAACGAGTGTTTTTGAGAAAGTTGAGAGACAAATGAGGAAAATCTTGACTTTTACCCCAAACTAGAATACATATAGTTTGGTTTGGTGTTAAGTTTTCCAACAAAAGAGGTCTTGAAGTCTAATTTTAAAAGTCAACGAAAGCCTTCATTGTCAGTTCTTTTTTTTTTTTTTCTACATATCTCATTTCCAATTTGAATGAGCCAACTTCCACGTGCCCCCCGCGAATAATTTATTGGTTTCCTCGGCCAAGAACCACTTACAAAAGAAAATAGGAAGCAAGTTAAGCATCCTAGATGTATTTTGACTCAAGTTTGAACATGTTTTAATAGTGAAAAATCAAGAGGAAAGCTAGTCCAAAAAACTGATTTTGAGGCTGGAATTTTTCTAAGTGTTGAAATCTCTTCAAGAGTCTTGCATGTTTGATTTATTATACCCCATTTTCGTGCATTACTTGTCTTTGTGACTTTGATTAATGTTATATGGGAGTACAAATGATGCATAGGTCAGCCCGGTTTAGTCTTTAAATCTTCGTGTGAACTATGAGATCATTTAAAACTTGGGCCAAAAACCAAGCCAACCCACATTGAGACATGGTTGGCCAGCATAGATCATGCATATATGCTTCTTAAAGAGTTTGTTTCGATGTGTCTAGTTAATCGTTTTCTGTAATGTTTGTTGCATTTGAAAGCCCATGTTACCTACTTTCACTTGGATTAAGTAATGTTTCCCTTAGATCTTGCATGTGATAAGTGTCGGGGCTTGAATATGGGCATGTAACCTGTTTGCTTGACTTAGGTTCAAACCCAGATTTGCAAAATCAGCTCAAACCCACATATTTGTGGACGATTTTAGCTTGGTTCTAGTGTGTTTTAAGCTATGATTTCTATCTAATAGTGTTCTTTGCATGTGTTAATATAACCTTGATATTTTAGTTCCACATGAGATTGCTTATGGGTTGAGATTGAAGGCCACGAACATGGCTCGAGGAAGCTGTTTGGGCTAGTTTGAGGCACGCCAAGTGTTCGACGAAATGCGCAAACCAAGTTTCGATCTTCAAACGGTCAATTTGAGCTTGGTTCTTATTATATTCATGTACTGGGCAGTCCCATATTAGTGTAAATCAACATATATCGGTTTAGAGAATTATTTTTAAATAAAAATTTAAAAAATGAAAGTTTTGAAAAAAAATTATAAAAATGATGGATGGTATCAAATTTTGATAGAAATGACATCTATGAAATTTTCCTAATTTTAAAAGGTCATTTTCCTAATTTAATGCTATTTTGGTATTTTATAACCATTTTTGTAAATAATTCATTTTGCGTAGATTAAAATTATTTAGAGTAATTTCATGCATATTTGAATTATCATTTCGCTCATAGGGGTCCTATCCCGGGGCGTGATAACAAGGCCATGTAATATTATTTGCCCGACTTGTATCGGGTTTTCCTTTTTCGCATTTATTTTCAAGTCATTTCAATTTCTTGGATGTTTACTTACGCACCACTTTTCATTAATTTGAGTATAAATTTCTCTTATAAATTATGTTAGGATTAGTCTAGACATTAAGGAAAACAAACCTACAAAAACATTTGCATAGACACTTAGCGGTTTTATAAGGATTATAATTGGTAATTAAGATTGTGTGGCCATTTAGATAAACAACCTTCCAAGTTAGTGGTACCACAAGGGTGCTAATAGAAACATTGGCTTAAACAAGTTCTCATTCCTAGAAATCTTTGGTTGCGTAGGAATCGAGACAACACTCCCGCGTCTCGATTGGTTTCTAGCTGGCCCCAATAGGCTAGTGGTGACTCCTAGAAATACATAGGTTGTTAAGAATTGAAATACGAAATCCAACGTCACGCGAGGTATGGGCTTGGGAGAGCCCGTGCCTAATATAGGGCTATTGGTCCGCCTCTTTAAGCAAATACCCCTAAACCTTCTTTCTTTTCCCTTAGACGGAAAAAAAGAGGTTGTGACATTAAGATCTAGAGTAAATTGGCTACAATGGGGAGAGAAAAACACTAAATATTTTCATGCAGCAACTCTCCAGAGGAGACAAAAAAACAACATTACTATGCTGAAGAATTCATCTGAGATTTGGATAAGGGATACGCAGCAACTTCAGAACCTAACAATTTCCTTCTTCAGAGATTTATACACTTTGGTAGGGCCCAAGAATTGTCAACCGATACTAGATCAATGTCCCATATTAGTTGGAAATGATATAAATGAATGTCTGGTGGAGGAAGTAACTTTGGAAGAAGTTCATGCTGTTGTTTTTCAACTTGGAGCATAGAAAGCTCCTGGTCCAGATGGTTGAAGTGGAATTTTCTATCAACACCATTGGGATATAGTTAATTGGGACATCTTTGAAGAAGTTAGAGGCTTTTTTCAGTCAGGGGTATTAGAACCAGCCTTAAACAAAACCCATATAACCTTAATTCCAAAGACACCCCATCTATAAAAACTTGACCAATATCACCCTATTAGCCTTTGCGATTTCGCATATAAGATCATATCGAAGATTTTGGCGAATAGACTTAAAAGATGGCTGCCAATACTAATTTCAGGAGAATAAAGTGCCTTCGTTAGTGGAAGACAGATTCAAGATAACATATATATTGTGCAGGAGGTGCTACACCAGCTAAGAACGAGGAAAAGGAAAAAGCATTTCCAAGCGGTGCTAAAATTAGACATGCAGAAAGCCTATGATAGAATAGAATGGGATTTCCTAGAAGGATGTTTGTTGAAATGGGGTTCTGCGAAAAATGGGTCAACTGGATTATGCAATGTGTTACTACTATCACTTTCAGCATCAAATTTAATGGAGAACCTCTTCCTTATTTCAACCCTACCAGAGGTATTAGACAAGGGGACCCGTTATCACCCCATCTCTTCATTTTGGTAGCAAACTGTTTGTCTTCTTTGATGGGAAAAGCTCTAGATGACAGGAGTATAAAAGGAATCAAGTTAAATAGGTTCTACCCCGACCTTGACTCATTTATTATTTGTGGATGACTCTATATTCTTTCTAGATGGGTCCATACAAGAATGCCAAAATGTTGCAGTTGTTCTGAATCAATACTGTTATGCCTCAGGACAAGTAGTAAACCTAAACAAGTCAGGTATCTTGTTTAGCAAAGAATGTCCCCAACTATTAAGGGATAACATGGCAAGAGAGTTGAGAGTTCCGGAGCTTGATCGAACAGGAAAATACCTAGGAATCCCCTCTAACTGGGGAGCCTCAAAGATAAAGCTGTTTGCATGGATTTTGAGTAGGGTAAATATGAACTTGGAAGGCTGGAAGGAACAAATTATTTCAAAAGTAAGCAAGGATATCCTCCTGAAATTAGTGGTGCAGGCGTTACCTCAATATGCCATGTCAGTTTTTAAAATCCCAGTATTAGTTTGTAAAGCAATAGAGAAGAAAATAGCTAACTTCTGGTAGAAAAGTAGTGACACAAAAGCTGGTTTGCATTGGAAGAGATGGGAAATCATGAAATTCAGGAAAAGCAGGGGAGGAATGGGTTTCATGGACCTACTTACTGTTAACAAGGCCCTCCTAGGTAAACAAGCTTGGAGGTTGGTTAAGAATTTGAAAGCATTATGGAGCAAACTACTAAAAGGGCTCTACTTCTGTCGAAAAGACTTTTGGCACGCTGAGAAAAGAACCAAGCCTTCATGGGGATGGCAAAGTCTAATTTTGGGAAATGAGGCCATAGTGGATTCAGTGAGATGGTCCATTGGAAATGGACAAAAAATCAACATTAGAATAGATAAATGGCTAAAAAGAGGACTAATCGGGGGCCAACGAACAAAAATGATCCACAACAAGTATCCGAGTTGATGAATTTTGAAACGAAACAATGGAATGAACAACTTTTAAACAATATCCTTGATGAACAGACCACTCAAGAGATCCTTACAATTCCAATCAATCGGCAAATTACAAATGATGAATTGGTATGGACAAGGACTAAGAATGGGTCTTTTATAGTAAAAAATGGTTATAACATATTAAGAGAACGAGCGACAGTCAAGGCAACAAATGACTACCCTTCTTCTTCCTACCAAACACCGAGAGCACTATGGAATGCTATATGGCATATGTAGATGATGTGAATCGTTGCGGAAAGATCGTTCTACGAAGGCCCAGATGGTGCGAATTGCAAATCTCGACCTCCAATCAAACCTGTGATTGGCAACCTCGGTATGAACGTAACCTATTGACGAACGCGTATCAACCAACCAACGTTATAGACGCCACAAGCGAAAGAATTCGCTATCTCGCTCAATAAGTCGAATCAACCGTCACAAGGGAACCTTGATTAGGTCAAGTCCTCAAAAGAACAATAGAAGAGAATTTCTCCATTTTTTTCTCAAAGTAAAAATATATCTGTCCCCAAAGAAATTCAGTCAGTCTTATATATAGGCCTTCTAGCCGCCACACAAACCCTAAAACCAACCCTAGAAATATAATGCGTCATATTCTAGAATATTCCTAAACAAGAATATATATATATATATATATCTCTATAAATATATATAGATATATATATATATATTTGACTTGGTCAAATATTTGGTGTCCATATAATCAAATTGCGCCAAGATTTCCAAGATTCTTCAAGATTTGATCCAAGGTCATCTCCATGCTGAAGATCACCAACCATGGCATGTGACTTGCCTAAATTGCTTGGCCCGCGCTCGAGTGATCGAACCGGTAGGAATAGACAATGAGTCCTTAGCACCTCCTCCTCGATATGGCTCGATGTCCACATCAGTAGACCAGCCCTAAAGTGAAGATATTTATCTGGAATGTTTGTCAAAACGCCATCCCATCCAAGGATAATTTATGGAAAAGATAGCTATTACCTAACCCCATCTGCGACCTTTACCGAGAAAGGATGGAAACGGCCAAGCATATCTTTTTGCTTTGCCCCTAGACAACACGGGTATGGAGCCACCCAGATGTCAACCTACAAATGAGTCCACACGAAGTTACCTGAATCGATGCTTGGTTGGCGCTCTTTATAAGGAAAGACGCTCACTTACCTTCCTTGGAAGCGATTTCCAACACCCTATGGCAAATATGGAAGGAGAGAAATAACTATATCTTTTGAGGTAGCAAGCCTATTGCCTGCAAAGTTGTAGATCTTGCTTGATTCAGCAGAAAAGCTATGAAAAATGGGGTTTTAAGCATCCTCAAGCAAGAACAGCAGAGGAAATCGAGATACCTCGGATCTGGGTAGCTCCAGTAGCAGGGACTTTGAAGATCAACGTTGATGGGTTGATCTGTGAGGGGTTGACGGAAGGAGCTATAGCCTACATCGTTCGGGATTTATCGGGCTGCCTTGTGGATGGTGTAACGACCTGGGCCCCACTATATAATATTGTCCGCTTTGAACACTGAGTCCTTACGGCTTTAAAACGCGTTATACAGATTAAAGGGGCCCAAGCTATTATAAACTGGCCCAGGACTCTCCCCTAAGCGATGTGGGACAAGAGGGAGAGGACCCCTTCCTTGCGCACGTCCGGGGACCGAGGCGCGAACGCACCACCATCCCTCCTCCCCGTGCACCGCCGCTCAGGCCGTCACACTCTCCCCCCTTAGCAGAACAGCGTCCTCGTTGTGTCTCCACACGCGGTCGGGAGTCGGCTCTGATACCATTTGTAACGACCCGGGCCCTACCGTATAATATTGTCCACTTTGGACATTGAATCCTCACTTTTCATGATAGGTTGGCTAAGCTAAGGAAAACGAAAAAAGAAATAGCATTGAAATCCATTTTTATTGACCAATTAGAATTGCCTCCCAGGACCTATAATTGCCTCAAAAGGTACAATATACATACATTATTTGACCTTTTGAATAAGAGTCAAGAAGACCTTATGAAAATGGAATATTTTCGCATAGAAGATGTAAAAACAGATTAAAGGGGCCCAAGCTATTATAAACTGGCCCGGGGCTCCCCCCTAGGCGATGTGGGACAAGAGGGAGAGGACCCCTTCCTTGCGCACGTCCAGGGATCGAGGCGCGGACGCACCGCCATCCCTCCTCCCCGCGCACCGCCGCTCGGGCCGTCATAGATGGATTCACCAAAACAATTTGGGCAGCTTCAGTTTTTCAACTAGAAACCCTAGCTCTGTTAGAAGCTTTAAAGTACATCAAGAGGAAGCATATGGGCGTGGTGTTGGTGGAGTTTGATTGTCAAAGCTTGGTCAGCTCTCTAAAGTACATGGAAGACTTCAATTGGGATGCACGTGTTGTTTGGACTGAGTGTAAAGCACTTATGCAAAACTTACCACCAGTGGGCCTTCTTTCTTGTCCAAGAACTGCAAATGCTATTGCAGACTGGGCCGCGCGTGAGCAGAGGAAAAAACATCACCATCTAATTGGCTTTCTTCTCCACCCCAAGCCCTTTGGGCCCTATTATGTAATGACGCCCCACTCTTGGGTGCTGCTAGATCCTCATCAGTTATGATATAAATAAAATTTATTCTTGTCGACCAAAAAAAAAAATTTGTCTGAAGTTCATAAAATTACCATTTGAGTTGGTGGGTGGTGGGGGTTGGACTTGATTCTAATCTTGCATCGCCTCAATAGAAGAGTGAATTTTAGCAAGTCATTGTATTTGTTTTGCTTGGTAACCATGATTTAAGTTACTGAAGATTTACTTAGATGAGTTATGAGCTTCTCATGACTAGACTAGTGATTTGGTGAGCTCTGTTTCAATTGATCGGACACAAGCAACTCTTATTACATTAGTGCCTTTGCTTCTAGGTTGATGACCTTACATTTAGCTATTCCTTTGTTCAATTACTTCTGAGGGGATGGATGACTTATGATGCATTGAATGATACATTGAACTCAACCCAAGAAAATAACTAGTAAGATGTTATTTATCTCCTGAAGCAAGCTCTTCCATAGTTGAAAGAGAAAGGCATTTATTTGGCTTGAGGATATAGAGATAACGAAAAATAAGACTTGCATTTTGCATTCGCATTCCGACATCAGGAAGAAACTAAAAAGCAATTAGAAATGCAATAGGAGAAGTTCAATCCTCTTCCTAATCTTACATGCCACGCTTGAGAAACTTCTCTTTGATAGCACACAACTCAGATAATGCATTCATCATGTCCATGCGCTCATTTGGAAGTTTCATTGAGCAGAGGACTCCAACTCTCATTATGTCGGCAATGCTTTCCTCAAATCTCACCATGTTGGCATCACTAAATTGGCCATTGTCGATCCTTTCCATAGATAGCAGTGAAGGCTCTAGGATCTGCACCAAGCTTTTGTGTTGAGTAGTCTTGACAAATTCATGGAGGGTCCATCCATCTTTGAACATAACATCAGTAGGTCTTATTCCGGTGAACATCTCGAGCAACAGTATCCCGAAGCTATACACATCTCCTTGCAATGATGAAGTACCGCCAAGACCATATTCTAGAAAGCACATCGACTTTGTCATTTCAGATGACTACTTGGCTTTGGAAATCCATTTTATTCACTAAAATTCAGCATTCTAAATAAGCTATTAACTTGGACTCATATGAATAGAAAGTAGAAGGATTAACGTACCTGGAGCTACATAGCCAATGGTTCCTTTTAAGTTGCTAGAGCTTGCTTGACATTGAGAAACATCTAGATTTGTGCTTCCATGAAGAAATCGCGCTAGCCCAAAATCACACACTCGAGCCACCATGTCATGATCAAGAAGAACGTTGCTTGGCTTTAGATCGCCATGTACAATGCTTGTTTGGCAATGGTGGTGAAGATATTCAATGGCAGAAGCCACATCAATGGCAATGTCTAACCTCTGGCTGAGATTGAGCTTTGGCATGTCATGCTGATTTACTCCAAGGTGCAACCACTGTTCTAAACTACCATTTTGCATTAGGTCATAGACTAAAGCCTTAAATTCTGCACCTGTGAAATCGATGCTCGAGCAGACTATGATGATGTTGACAAGATTTCTATGGCGTATGTTTCTCAACACTTCACATTCTGCCAAGAAGCTCTTAAAAGCCCCCTTTTGTTTTAGGTTGAGCACTTTCACTGCCACCGGCTGATTTCCATCTAGCATTCCTCTATACACAGAGCCATAGCTCCCTTGGCCAATCAAATTAGATGGCGAGAAGTCATTGGTCACTTGGCGGAGCTCTGCATAGGAAACCTTTCGGAAGCGCTCATCTATTGAAAATGCAACGCTAGGTCTCGTCATAGATTTCCTCCTCCAATACACAACAACAATGAAGCATGTTAACATGATCAAAAGCGAGACAATTATTACGATAGATAATTTCAGTTTTGGAAACTTTCTCCGCTTCTTTGTGTTGTAAACTTTGCATGCGGGAAGTCCGAGTTCCTTGATGCCCCCACATAGTTCTTTGTTTCCGATTATTGATATGCGTTTTGTATCTTTGAAAATCCCCTCCCGTGGTACCTCTCCTTCAAGGTTGTTGAAGGACAAATTCAACACTTCAAGCACAGTAAAATTCACGAAATAGATGGGAATATGACCGAACAATTTGTTTCTTGAGAGATCTAGTGATTGAAGGCCAATCAGGGTCCTTAAAGAAGGCGGTATACTTCCTTCAAATAAATTACCTGTCATGTTCAAGCTTCGCAACATCAGACATTGGGACAAAGTGCTTGGTATTTCTCCAGTCAGCCTGTTGTCAGAGAGGTCGACATTCACAATTTTGCTCATGTTACCCACTTCAAAAGGTAATGGCCCCGTTAAGGAATTTCGATCAGCTTGGAAACAATTGGACAGAGAAGAAAGACCAATGACCTCTTTAGGTATTGTACCATTAAGGTTGTTATCTGATAGTGCTAGTGATAGCAATTGTTGACACCATCCAAGGCTCGGAGGAATTTCACCTTCTAAGTGATTGCTCTCAAGTTGCAGGAGAAGCAATTGGGATGCGTTTCCAAGAGAGGAAGGAATTGGCCCCGAAATCCTATTACCCCATAGCAAAAGATAGGTCAAATTTTTGAGCTTACCAATACCATGGGGAATCTCACCGCTGATGCTATTGTTGTACAACGCCAAGACCTGTAGACCATTCAGCTTCTCGATTTCTGGTGGGATATGACCTGTGATCTGGTTTGATCCCAGGAGTAAGTACTGAAGCGTATTCGTCAAATTAGCAACGGAAGTAGGTATTTCGCCTTTGAATTTGTTGTGGCCGAAATCTAACACTTTCAGTTTAGTGCAATTGGTAAACTCAGTGAGGAAATTTAAGCCATTGAAACCTGTTTGGAATTGGTTTGCGCTAAAACTAATCATTGTAAGATTCCTCAAGTTTCCAAGATTGGCAGGCACATTCCCCGTAAAGCTATTAGAAGAGAGAAACAAGTCTTCAAGTCCAGTAGCGTTAGGCAGTGAATGTGGTACTTGCCCTGAAAATTGGTTAAATGTGATGTAAAGCCCCCGGAGATGAGGAAAATAGTTTCCGATATTTGATGGGATTTCACCATGTAGGCGATTACCTCCTAGATCAAAGTAGACAAGTGATGTAAGATTGTATAGCGAAGAGGGGACGCATCCTGTTAGATTATTATAATGTAAGTTGAGAGTCTTTAATTTTGAGATGCTTCCAAGCTCAACTGGTATTCGACCTCTTAGGTTATTGTACCCTATATGTAACTCTGTAAGTGAAGATCCATTCCCCAGCCAACTTGGAATTTCCCCCGTAAGATCATTCACTGAGACTGCAAAAATAGTGAGTTCTCTCTCAACCAAATACCAAAGCTCGTTAGGTATTCTTCCGCTGAGCCGATTGTAATGCAAAAAGAGGTACTGCATACCTACGCAAGATGACAAATTTCGTGGTATCTCCCCTTCAAGTTCATTTTTAGAGGAAGAGAGTCTTCAGTCTGAACAACCTCCCAAACTCTTCTGGAATGTTGCCTCGGAACCGATTCGCCTCTAGATCAACATACCTCAAGAAGGTGAGATTCCCTATGTCAGGAGGTATTGTGCCAACGAGCTTTTGATTCTTCAAGTTGAGGGCGGTGACTCTTCCCACGTGGCGACGACTGCAAGAAACTCCTAGCCAGTTGCAGTGACTAGTAGACTCATTCCAAGAACTTATGATCTCTTGAGGATCTTCAATCATCTTGTCCTTAAAGGCAAGCAATGCCGCCCTGTCGGTTTCATTTCCGGGATAGGAAGCATAGGCGATACAAGTGTTGGAGTGAGTTTGATGTATAACGAGGATGAGGCTGATAAAAGCTAATACTAAATGCATTCTCAAGTTTGGCAAAGTTGTTTCCATACTTGATCTGTTAAGACAGAGCAAGCAGAAAGACCAAATGATAGTGTTCTTATGCTTCCCTAGCCAGCCAGAAGCACGAGATTGACCGTTTAGATTTAGTGAATCCAAGGACCACAATCTGGTCCACAAAAAAACTTGACTTTTCTTCAAGACGCATAAATTCAAGTTAGGCTAACATTTTACAATACTAATTGTGACAACCTAAATCCAATTTGATGTGCACGCTATTTCTGATGATTTTCTAGGTTGTCCAGACAAGTAAACAACCACAAGGCAAGCTCGGAATAAGAGTTGTGCAACGTTTGATAAAAATACTATTAACTTTTGACAAAAGAGGAGTTAGAGAGCCCGTAATACTAATTTGAAAAGCTAACCCAGAGTACATTTTTGACCATTTTCTCCGGCCCCAAAATCCTTTGTTTTCATAATTTCTTACAACTTCTATGGTTAATTTTTAAGATTCCGAGGGTTTCTACTGGGTTCCTATTGAAAACGCTTCCGGCCATGAAGACCGCATTATGGAGAAATATTTACTCCTGAAAGTATTTTTAAGAATGATCCTTTATTTTTTATGTTCATAGATAGAAACTTTCGTCATAGAGGGAAGTTTCTCCAATAAAAAGATCATTGAAAATAATCTTATTGATTAATAATCTTAGAGCATAGAGCATGTTTGCGGGAAAAGTGTTAAAAAAGTCCTAGACCTTTTGAATTTGTGCCAATTTAGTCCTAAACCTTTTTTTGGTGTCAATTTAGTCATAAATCTTTTTACTTAGTGCCGATTCAGTCCTTTCTAGCCAATTTTGGCCAGATTTTGCTGATTGGACGCATTTGGCCGGTGACATGGCGCGATCGATCTTGGCGTGGACAACTTTTAATAATATTTTAATATTTTTGAATTTTTTCTTTTTCTTTTTCTTTTTTCTTTTTTCCTTCCCCTCCTCCCGATCGCTGAACCTCGGCGACCGGCCAGAGGTGACGGTCACCGAGGTCGACCTCGCCGGCCACCTCGTTAGTGGCCGCAAGGGCAGCCTCGCCAGCGCCGCCTAGGCCGCGAGGGTGACCTAGTGCTGGGCTAACGAGGTCGAGCCTCGCCAGATCTGGCGAGGGCGAGCCTTGCCCATGGGCGGCAATGCTCGGCCTCGCCGAATCGCAGCTGGGCGACGCCAACGAGGCTCACCCTCATCGAATCACAACTCGGGTTACGCCAGCAAGGCTCGCCCTCGCCGGATCCAATGAGGTTTGGCAAGGTCGACCTCGCCGGTCGTCGCCTCTAGCTGGTCGCTGAGGTCCGGCAACCGACTAGAGGAGGGGAAAGAATAAATAAATAAAATAAAATAAATAAAAAATAAATAAAAAATTCAAAAATATTAAAATATTATTAAGAGTTGTCCACATCAGCCGGCCGGCGTCCAGTCAGCAAAATCCAGCCAAAATTGGCCGGAAAAGACTGAATCGGCACTAAGTAAAAGGGTTTAGGACTAAATTGGCACAAATACAAAAGGTTTAGGACTTTTTTAGCACTTTTCCTGCATGTTTGAACGTTTGTTGTGGCACAATAATAAGATTATTAAGAAATGATGATATTGGAGCAAATCTGGAGGTATGAATCCTTTAATCAAAGTAATTCCCAAACCTCGGACTCATAGCAGAAGAGGTAAATTGGAGGCCTCGAATGCAAGAGGATGCAAAATGAACTGAAGAAGAGCCTTGAATTTTCTTTGTGGGTCCAAAGGCCACAATTCAATGCCCAGGATGTTCTGAGAACCTGTGGACTTAGCAAGTCATGCGTTAGAAAACAAAAGAGCCAGTCACGTTAGGCTGGAAAGTTCGCCTTTGCATACGAGCATTAACGAGGTCGATTCATGATTGACTATACTTGGGGCCCGCTCTGCACATGGCTGCCCTGATAAAGACATCTTAAAGAGTGTTGGGGGAAAATCATATTTATGGCACCGATAATGTAGTCGTCTTGTATTAAAAATGAAGACTTTTCGCTCAACTACTTTGTCCAAATAAGCTTGAATTATCACCGGAGATATTATGATGTATCTGCTACCTTTTCCTTAAGATATTCGTGAAAGAGGGATGAAAGTGAAAATGAGAGAGATTTCCAATTTATAGAAAGATTTTGGATTTCTTTTTATTTAACATGTAGTCTGCCGTGGCCGACTATCCAATGGTCACTGAGTCAGTTTGGGCCCATGCAATGGACTCGGCCTCAAAAAAAAAAAAAAAAATTAGGCCGGGCCTAGCCATTGGGCCATTCCTATCCCTAATTGGATGTTTAAAATTGGCTCTAGATGAAACAAAGCATGAGTAACATCTAAAAAACTGACAATATATTTGACATTTGAAGTAACTTGCTTAAGGTATTGTGTGCTTTGACCTGTGTCATACCAAGCCTTGAATTCGTTCCTTTGGTGTATGGGCAGATACTTTCCCATAAGGTTATCCATCTTGATAGTGCTCTAGCCTAACCATACCGAACTTTAGAATTTCAAAGTAAAACTTGCCATTACATCAAAGGGCGTTTCTGTGAGTTAATTTTATTTTTTACATATATATCCCAAGCACACTCTCCATTAGTTTGGTGTGCAATTTGGTTCATTTTTGCCCCATTTGCCATCTTAGAAGCCTTTGAGAGCTGCTCCTTGTCTGAACCTTTTGAACCCAATGACCATTTCCTGCCCTCATTGGAGTTACAGGCCCATCAACTTCCGCGTGGTTCGTCCCCTAATCACACATCTACTAGAGGGGGTCCTCCTCTAATACCATATTATTTGTTATCATTCATTAACACTTGAAATACCATCCGTAGAATATATATATATATATATCACAACCTGAAAGTTTACGTACATAACCTAAGAATATTACATCATCCACTTGAAAATTTGTGCAAATCAACTCTTATTTATTGTATATAAGAACCTTCAAACATTTCTCATGTCCTTACTAACATCTTGAGATGTGATCATTGATAACATTATTACAAAATAGTCCTTTCTAGCACCAGGGAATAATGAACTTTTAATTCCCCCAAGACAAGATCCACCTTTTCAAATTTCAATTTCAACTATCTCCCCAAACAATTTATCCTAGTTTTCTATAGAATCTGAGATTTCCAAACAAGAACATATCTATCATAAATCTTATCAAAGAAAATCACCACTTAAGAGATCATCGTTTACGATTGAATGCCTATAACTTCTCAAATCATCGAGATAAAAACTTATCTAGTTTCCATTAAATTCAATGGACTCAAGTTCTTGACTTAAGAATCATCACTTAAAATTTATCATTTCTTCAATCAAAGACTTAAGTGCTCGCCTTGCTACTGTCAAAAGATGGGAAAAAAGACATGGTGTTTTGTATCTCGGTGATTGCTAATCCTTTTTATGGAAAAGACTGAAGAAAATATTCTTATTGCTGAAAATCATGTAATAAGCAGAAAACCAAGTCATTGTGAAACCTATTGAGCAGTATCAATGCTGCTCTGCTACTTTCAGAAAAGAAGAAAGAAAGATTGGCTTAAGGACATAAGAAGAAAATCTATCCATATATTGCAGGAGTACATGGAAACATTCGATAACAGCCTCGAGGACTCTCAGAAGGTTCTCATTCTCGTCAGACAATTTCTCAGGTTCTCACCATTTAGCAGCAAAATTACAATGAAAACGAGCAACACAATTAAAGCCGAGTACATTCAAATGTCTTATAGCAGGAAAATTACCATAGCAATACTCGAATCCATGTTTTATTTGTTACAAAATTTGCTAGTTTTGCTTCTGACCAACTAGAAGCTGCTAGTTTGGAGACTCACCAAATAGCAAACTGAGGCCACTCGTAGTCGAAAGCCCTCCCTAGTGGCTAGGTTATAGATGAAGGACTTAACAGACACTCGAGCTAGCCTGACATTGACATAAAAAAGAGGAACCTGGCTCTAACAAGTTACGCTGTGCCCGCCTTCATTTATAATTTCCCCGTCCCACTCAACAACCTAAGATGGATCAGGCCGCCATCTCCCATGTGTCGCCTGAAAAATATATAAGGAAGAGGAGGATGAATCAATCAGAGCCCGTAATACTAACTTGAATAGCTTATTCAGAGTGCAGTGCTGTATTTCTTTTTTGCCATTGTCTACGGGCCCAAAATCCTTCGTTTTCACAATTTCTGACTCCTTTCATGGTTAATTTTCAAGATTCCGAGGGTTTTGCTACTGGGTTCCTATTGCAAACGCTTCCTTCTGTGAAGACTGCATATGGAGAAATATTTACCCCTGACAGTATTTTTAAAAAATCCTTTATTTTTTATGTTCATAGATAGAAACTTTCGTCATGGAGAGAGGCTTCTCCAATAAAAGGAGCATTGAAAAATTTTAATAATCTTAAAGCATGGGGCATGTTTGCTATTTGATTTGTTCGCGTTTGTTGTGCCACAATAATAAGGTTATTAATAAATGATTGTATTGGAGCAAATCTGGAAGTGTGAATCCTGTTTTCAGCAGTAAATTGCCAAACCTTGGACTCATAGCAGAAAAGGTAAACTGGAGGTCTCGAACGTAAGAGGATGCAAAATGAACTGAAGAAAAACCTTGAATTTTCTTTGTGGATCCAAAGGCCACAATTCAATCCCCAGGCTGTTCTGAGAACCCGTGGACTTAGCGAGTCATGCGTTAGAAAACAAAAGAGCCAGTCATGTTAGGTTGGAAATTTCGACTTTGCGTATGAGCATTAACGAGGTCGATTCATGCTTGACTAGTCTTGTGGCCCGCGCTACACATTACTGTCCTGATAAAGACATCTTAAAGAGTATTGGGGAAAATCACACTTATGGCACCGATAATGTAGTTGTCTTGTCTTAAAAATGAAGAATTTTCGCTCAACTACTTTGTCCAAGTAAGCTTGAAATATCACCGGAGATATTATGATGTACCGCTTCACGTCCGCTTGAGTTGCTGCCTATTTCCTAAGATATTTGTGAAAGAGGGATGAAAGTGAAAGTGAAAATGAGAGGGAGAGATCTCTAATTTATAGAAAGATTTTGGATTTTTTTATTTTTATTTAACACGTAGTCGGCCATGGCCGACCGTCCAATGGTCAGTGGGTCAGTTTGGACCCATGCAGTGGACTCGGCCTCATAAAAAAGAAAATTTTGGGCCGGGTCTGACCATGCGGCCATCCCTATCCCTAATTGGATGTTTAAGTGGCTCTAGGCAAAACAAAGCAAGAGCAACGTCTAAAAAACTGACAATATATTTGACATTTGAAGTAACTCGCTTGACGTATTGTGCGCCTTGGCGTGTGTCATACAACCCTCGGTTTTGTCCTTTTGGTGTATGGGCATATATTTTCCCATAGAGTTATCCATCTTGGTAGTGCTCTTGATTTAGTGCCGTTGCTAAAATCAGCAAGGAAACTTAAGCCGCCAGATCTGTTTGAAATTTGTTATCATAAAAACTCACCTCTATAAGATTCCTCAAGTTTCCAAGATTGGCAGACACATTCCCCATAAAACTATTAGAACCGAGAATAAGCTCTTTTGGTCTAGTTGTGTTAGGCAGCAAATGCGGTGCTTGCCCTGAAAATCGATTTTCCGAAAGGTAGATGAGGAAAATAGTTGCCAATGTTTGGGATTTCACCATGTAGGCCCCTACAACCAGGAAGACAAGTGAGATAAGATTGCACACGGAAGAGGGGATATGTCCTATTAGATTTTTATAATGTAAATTTAGGATGTGAAATTTTGAGATGCTTCCGAGCTCGACTGGTATCCAACCTCTTGGTTCATTTTCCTTCCATACGGAACTATGTAACCGAAGATCCATTCCCAATTCGATCATGCACTGCCACCCCAAAAATAGTGAGTTCTCTCTCAACTAAATACCTGTCGCGACCTGATCTTGCCATCACCTGGCACTCGGGGAGAGGAAGGGGGGAAAGGTCGGATTTAAGGTACTTGACCATAGAAGTTCCCTCATGGTTCTCATCCATGGAGGCGCCATCATCTCACCTTCCAGGTGAACCTCTTGTGAGTTCCCTCACACATGGTCGCGAGTTATCCCAAGCTCGCACCTCACGTGATAGCGGAGTGTCTCGATCCGTACCCACACGGGCAATACACCTAGAAACAAGAGGTCAGGTGTGGATATCGAATTTGGGGTATCTTTACCACGATAACCTTCTCAATAGTATACTTCGTCCATAAGGATGTCATTACTTCATCCTTTTGGGGTACTGCCACATCGAGTATGCCAAATCGTAGTGAGCCTTTATCAAGACCCATACCCTTCATGATGGTTTCAATTATTTAGTCTAATTGTTCAAGACAACCTAAAAATAAGACAAGACTCGCCATTAGTATTTTTTTTTTGGGGTCAGCTAGAAAACCTAATCAAGAATCAGGAGTGGTCCCTCGATTCCTACACAATCAAATATCTAGAGGACTTGGGTTATGCTAATATTGCTATTATCGCCATTTCGGTATCTAACAGTATGTCGTATTGTCTAAGGTATTCACGCGTTTCTTTTTACTTCTTCAAGATCGTTTTATCCTAAGTTAGGCAATCATGTGTGGATGGTCATTTTCGTGCCATTCTATTTTCTAAGAAAAATGAAAAGAAGGCAATCAATTGAATTGAAAGTGCGAAATGGTAAGTAAACAACTAATTAAAGTAGTAAATCTATCATGCAATCTTAAAAAATATGAAAACTCAAAAAGGTAAGCGAAAAGGAAAAACTCGCAACTTGTCGAGTGTTTATACAAATAAGGAGAGCCCAAGACATATCTCAAGGATGAATGGTACAAAATCATGGTCGAAATGGACATTGACCTTCCACTATCTTCATGTCTTCTCCATCTTCAAGATCTTAATCTAAATCTAGTCTAAAAACTATAGCTAAGTACAATAGAAAGAAACAATCATACACGTCAAAACAACCAAAATCACGACACGGGGCCAATATCAAACAATCCATAGAAACAAGGTTTTAAATTGACCAAATTTGGGCCTCAGGGTTGGCTTTTGCAATTCATGTGTAGGTCCCTCTAGAGACCTACCCGATTCATTTTTCACGACTTATAGCCATTATTGACCATTTGTATTCTTGCATGGTCAATAACGCTTGTAAGTCCTTGATTTGGCGTTCTATGTGATCCCTAAGATTTTCCCTCTGTATCATGTATCATCCATTATATACATCTAGAATTCACATACATTGTAGGAATTAAACATGCATGTAGGCCTTTTGAGCCTTATTTCCTAATCAATCAACTAAAATGAGTGAATCGTCGACGGGTCACTTGTTACCAAGGCATGCATCAATCATGAACATAAGCATTTCTATGACAAAAATGGCAAAAGATATGTGTGTTCTTAACTTTCTTAATTGCAGCAACACCGATGCATATTTACGCATGCAATTGACATGTTGAATGACATAAAGATCATGCAAATATTATATCAATATAAAGCACATTGTATGTATTTCATTCTTCATGAAGACCTTAAGGTCAAACAACCTTTTTCATGATTAAATGTGCCTAACTTTATCTCGGATCAGTGTAAGGACAGACAAACGTATGTTCAGATCTAAGAGCTTTTGACCTACTAAAACATGTTTAAAAATTCCGAAAAAAAAAATTAACAAAAAATTCACAAGACAATAAGTAACATATTTATGTAAACAACTTCATTAAAAAATTGTCACAGAAATCACAGCAAAAATGACAAAATGCTAAGGCGGACTAAGGTCAAAAATTGGAGAGCACCAAGAATCTGTGAAAATCAAGTAGATTGTGACATGTTTTTTGAAGGGTAAATGTTAGTCATTCAAGCCACACGACCAATCAATTCGAAGCTTGTAAAGGCTATTTTGTATGTTTAGAAGAGTCAAACCAAAATAAGGCCATCTAAGGCCTCATTTAAGCCAAAACAGCAAGCATGTTACAGACACACGAAATTGCAGATCAAAGGCAAATCAAACAAGTTTAAGCTCAAGCTCATTATTGATGATCATCAAGTCACAGCGAACCATCTCATAACATTCCAAAGCTCATATTTATGCATAATATGTAATCTTAGGATTGAATCCTAGCCCCGATTGGCTAATCTGATCTCGCTTCATAGGATTTGAGATATAAAAAAAAAAAAGTTTATCTTTGTGTTTTTCATCGATTTAATGTAATCGGACAAAACAAACTTCATCGGAACGCGGTTGGAACTTCAAAGGATAGATCCAGACATGGTGGATCACCACGAGAGGTGGTTGGGCTACCTGAACTGCCTAGGACAAAACTGGTCCCAATTTGGACCGGTTCAGATCCGTCTGAGATGGAATAGACCATCGACACTCCTCTGGTGGCCGACTGGTTGAATTCTGACCATAACCAGGTTGGAAAGTGTCCAAAGGACGGATTGGACAAGGTCTGGTAGTGGTTTGATCACCGTCGGTCACCGATTTCACTGAAGACACAACCAATCAAAACTAGACTAGTTCTTTGCTACTTGAAGTAGATCAGGCCATCAAACTATTCCGGTGGCTGATCTGGTGATCCCTAACCATAGAGAGGTTAATGAAGGTGGGAGCATATTGGAATTTTTCCAGTGATGGCTGCTGTCGCTGGTCATCGGTCCAAGTGGCAAATTTATCGGTCTGAGTAGGACCGATTTAGGCGACATAAGAGCTTAGCTCGATTGGAATAGCTCCGATCAAGGCTAAGCCAACCTATGGTCGCCTGAGAAAGCTCGGATCGGAGGAGATGGCTGCCAAGGGGGTTGATTAGCGATCGATCGGTGGTTGACATGAGGCAAACGAACTAGTACCGGCATTGGCTCGGTTCGATTAGAGAGAAGGAGGAGAGAGAGAAAAAGGGTAGGAAGAAGAGAGAGAGAGAGAGAGAGAGAGAGAGAGAGAGAGAGAGAGAGAACATAAATGAGCCATCCTGATTTTGAAGGGAAAATGGGTATTTATACTACCCCCAAATTGATCGATCTTGGCCATCAGTTTGATCCGATGATCAAAATCCTAATCTAATGAGCAAAAAATGATTTCAAAGGTTCAATTATCATCTAGAGGTGTTGAGTAATTGATCTATTGGGCCCGATTTGTGAAAACCATAGCCAAAATGGAGAATTGCATTAAAAAGTCTAATTATAGGGGTCAAATTGCAATTTTATGAAATCCAAGGGCTAATTTGCAAAATATTGAGAAAGGTGCAGAAATAAAATTGGCACAATGAGAACCTCAGAACCAATCGCTGGGGGTCTAGAACTAGCCGGTTAAGGACCGAATCGGCCAGCCCTACTGATGGTTGGTTGGATCAATCAAACGGTTTCATGTCAATTTGACCGAGTCTTGATCAGTTCTTGATTGGTTTTGGCTGGTTCACACACTTATGGCTCTCAAGGACCAAATTGAAAGGAAAACTTACTCGATTTGAGAGGAAATTGTCTAATTTTGATTCAATTAACCAATTAAACTTCATAAATAAGATCTATGGATCGTCTATTGACTTAATTGAGTAATGATATGAAAAACAATGGGCCAAAACCATAAACACTTATCATGACCCGATCTCGTTGCCGATCCCTCTCTCGAGGAAATGCCAGATTTAGGGATACTTGACCATGAGAGTTCCCTCACGATTTGCATTCCAAAAGATGTCATCACCTCATCTATTGGATCGAACCTCTTGTGAGTTCCCACTGCAAGGTTGCGAGTTCTCCCAAACTCGTACCCCGCATAATAGCGGAGTGTCGTGATCCGTATCCACACGGACGACTGATAACTCTATAAAAATAGAGTTATTTTACCTATTTTAGGCAACAATTAATGCAATATCTATGAAAAGATATTTGGATTTCCTTATGATTATTCGAATTTTATTTGTTTATGCAGAATAATGAGATATTGAGAAGATAAGGAAAAGAATAACAAAAATCAGGAATTCAAATCAAGCAGCGGTGGAAGATCGATATCAAATAAGAGAATTCTTGATTTTGTTCCCTAATGTTATCTGCAAGCGTGGGGAGATTAGATAACTGGGATATATCCTATGAATAGGAGAACATTGAGAGCTAGAGAGAGAAGTTAGGTTTTCTTGTTAGATCGTTTTTCATTGTTTTGAGAGCTTTTCAAGTATTTTGAAGAGAAGACAAAAGTTGTGACAGAATTCTTGTTCTTTGATTCAAGATGCTGGGTTTGATTTATATTTTTATTTTTTCATCTGCTATGTTTTAATTTTCTTTTGTTAGGGCTACGATGTAGCCTAACCATGACGATATGAATTTCATGATTTTTATGTTTTGCAATTGATTTCATTCATGTGAGTTATATATTATTGTGCTTAATGCTTTTGAGTGACTGGTCACCACTTAAATGATCTAATGTGCATGTTTGAGATTGAGAAGTGATAATATGCAATTATTCATGGTAATATATAACCGTGAATTAAACATGGATAGAGATATACCGTGTTATTTGTATGGCTTTCGGTGATAAGATGATCCAAAAGACTCATTGTAAACCGGGAATATTCATAGTTTTTAATGCACTTATGTTTATTTTAATTCACATAGAGATATAGTGGATTAATAAACTGAGTAGGTTTACTATACCTAGAGATAGGATAATAAATAGATTAGGAAATTCCGCTATCACATGTTTCATATCATTCTTGTACCCACAACAATCTGAAATTTATATCTAGTGCTTATGGTGAAATCGGATGCTCTAACATGTTTATCTGATTGATTTACTGCATTTAGTCTCCAAATTTTGTTTTTAATTTATTCTCAATTATATTTTGATCTGTTAGATAAATTTTAGAGTTAATATATCTTGGTATTTAATTAGTTTATTAATCATCAATCTCCGTGGGACGATATTCTTTCTCATCACTATATTACTTACTCGACACGTTCACTTGCGTTTAGAATTTTACGAACAGCGACACACCTCGAGAGAGGAGATTGGATGTGAATATCGAATTTAAGGATACATTTATCTTTCTTTCCTAAGAATGACGTCACTTCATCTACTAGGAATTTTCCGCATGCGGATATACTGTGGCACCCCCAAACAACTAAGGTCGCCACATATACCTATCACTCTACCTATTGAATACCAGTTACATATCTTTGTTTCGGGGTTAAAGAAGAACCATAGTTCATAGGCATTTTTTTTTTTTTAAAAGAGTTTGGCGCAGCTCATAGCGAAAATAAAGACGAGTCTCACCATCCCTCTACTCCCATAACGATGATACAATGCACACCAACTACTCATCAAAGGAAAACATAAAGCCGAGTCACTTTTATTTACATTTTTACGATGGACATCTCGGGTCGGTACAACCAAAAAGCCAAGACTTCTAGCTAAACTTGGCTACAGCTCAAAAGAGAGATCTCGACCCCCTATATCGATCACGTATAACCCTTCATCTACAAGTGTCGGCTATCCCCAAAAAGTGTCAGCTCCCACTCCTCACGCGGGCCATCACACCCACCCTGGTGCATCAGGCGGTGGCGGCGGCAACATCCCCAGCATCACTCCATCATGACGAACGTGGACAGACAAGAACTCCTGGATGACCGGGCCCCCAGCCAGGCCCACGTCATACTTCACCAGCACACGAACCCGAATAAACACCACACCAAGAATGGTGACACATATATGCTCCATACACTCGACCTCCACGTCAGATGGAAGGCCGTAAAAGGTACCGCGCGTGACCGGTGGGAGAGGCATCTTTCTAATCTGAAATGTTAGTCCCCAAAGGGGTGAGTATAACCACTCAGCAGGTAAAAGATCAATTAAACTACTCAATGCATCAATCAGACAATCATGACATCATGGTAGAGTACATATAGTTTATACATTTTACACATACCTCACCTTTCAGCCATGCACATTACATCAAAACAGCCATGTATATAAGTCACCATGCTATGTGCATATACCACCATGCACTTGTTCATATAACATCATATAGACATGCATACATGTCACCATACTATACATGATTCAATTTAAGCTTTTATCTTTCAATTGAATCACAACATTTTTCTTTCCCGAGACCAGTAATTGCGTCCCACATTTTATCACTCGCACCCAACCTGGCATCGCGAGGAACCTCCGGCACACACCTCCGGGCATCTCGAAACTCCCGAGGACATCCGGCACACACCTTCGAGCATCCGACACTCACCTCTGGGCATCCCGACACTCCCGGGGCATCGTCGGCTCACACCTCCGACGGTATCCTCATTTATCATAATTCATGTTCACAATTATATCTCAATATCAACATGGCACATGATGTGATGGCAACAAGGTCAAATTCAGCTTTTGATTTTTTTATATGTAATGCCAAATATCATCACATGTGCAACAAGATCAATCACTTAAAAACATTATAATTCATGGGGTAAACTCATGGATTATTACTATTATTTTAGAAACGGAATGCATTCTTTTAATTTACACTTCTTAAAATTTAGTGATTGGCCCTAATAATTTCTAAGAATTTAATTCATCATAGACAAGCTCTAGAGGCAGTTATCTCATGAAGAACACGGCACCACCAGAATTTCATGCAAAACAGAATAGTCCATGCATTACAACTTTTGAAATTCGCACAATCCAGCTTGCACAATCTTAGAAAACATTTTAATTAAATACCCAAATGACCTTCAAAAATTATGAAATTCGAATATGTGATAGTCAAGACATAAAGAGAGATATTTCATGCAGAACACTATTCCAAAAGAATCTCATATAAAACGATATAGTCCACGCATCGCAAGTTACGAAGTCTGAACACATCAGATTGCACAGTTTTAGAACCATTTTCGATTAAATACCCAACTGACCTTCAAAAATTATGAAATTCGAGTATGTTATAGTCAAGGAAATAAGGTAGATATTTCATGCAGAACACTACACCAAAATGATTTCACAGAAAGCGGAATAGTCCACGCATTGCAGCTTTCAAAAACCTAATAAATCAGTTCGCACGGGTTTAGAAACATTTTTGGTTAAATAGCCAAATGAACTTCAAAAATTCTGGAATTTTGATATGTGATAGACAAGACTTAAAGGTAGATATCTCATGAAGAAATCATAATCCAAATCGTTCTAGATAAATAGGTATAGACGGTTAATACCCCCTGTTCTCGGTGCCGGTATTTCCAGATTAGTTTCTTTTCGAAACAACTTTGTTTCACCAACCTACACATGTCCATTTCTTCCAAATTTTCAGTATGTTATTCCTCAGAATGTTTTCTATAACTTTCATTAAGGACACAAGATCAGAATTTGACTATATGATTTTATAAAAATCACAGAACCGTACTAGGTCGAAGTAACATTTTCCAAATCTAGTTTTCTTCAAAGAACAACGATTTCACCCACCTATACTTGTTCGTTTCCTCTAAGTTTTTTATATGTGATACATCAAGATGTCCTCTACCACTTTTGTTCAGAAGTCAAAGTAGGATTCCCACTAAAAAATCACATGCAACTCAAAATCTCACGGAGGGACGGGCTGACTTTTCCAAATACAGCATGCACAACAATCACATTCCTCCCCATTACTTCGAAATCTCCTCACCTCCACCACATCCAACACTCACCAGCCAACATGCACACGTTTCAGCTAGCAAAAGAGTAGAGAGATGGACTCTAATTGCCTTGAATTTAAGCACAAAACAGCGACAAACGGCGGGCAAGGCGGCGAGCTAGGCGGACAATCGGCGGACGGCCCTCCTCCTTCCTCTCGCACGCACGGCCTCTCCTTTCTCTCTTCCTTTCTTCCTTTCCTTTCCTTTCCTTTCTCTCTTTCTCTCCTCTCTCTCGGACGACTCCCTCTCTTTCTCTCCCTTTCCTCGCCTAATTCGCCCCCCCCCCTCACTCTCTAATTTCCTCCCCCTCATGATTAACAATTGATCTTGCATGCCGGCGCCACTTGGCAATTGCCATGCAAGATGGGCTTGAATCTGGCTGGGCTTAGACCAACTTGGTCGACGGCAGCTTCTCCTCTCCTCTCCCTTGGGCTTCGCGGGCCAGGCCCATATGGCCGAATGGTGGGTGATCGTGGGCTGGTCTTGGCCTAAGAGTCTTGGCCCACTCTTCTCTAATTTATTCTACTAATATCTTCCACTTAAATAAATTCCTAACTTACAAAAATAATATGGCCATAAAACTTGTAGTCATAAATCCATAAGTTTCAATTTATAACACACGTGGCCAATGATAGAACTTTCTTTCCTATCAAAAAAATTATCCTTTAAAAGCTTGGCCATAAATCTCATTGCAAATGATGAGTCAAAAAGGCTACAAAATACAATGACGGTGCTTCCATCGCCTATTCATAGCTCATAGCACATTTAGGGATTTTCATGAAATTCTAGGATGCCACAATTCTCCCCTCCTTAGAGAATTCCGTCCTCGAAATTAGACGTCACTTATGCCTATTGAAACAAGTAGGGATACTTTTCCTTCATCTGATCTTCACTCTCCCATATGGCTTCCTCCATATCATGATGTCGCCATAATATTTTAACCAGTGAGATTGTCTTGGTCCTAAGGACTTGCTCATTTGGATCCAGCACCTGCACCGGCTCTTCAATGTATCACACTTTCTCAGCATCGACACATGAAACACATCATGTAAATTTCCCAGATTAGGAGGCAGCACCAAACGATAAGATGCGTCTCCTATTCTTTCAAGTATCTCAAAAGGTCCAACAAATCTGGGACCCAACTTCCCTTTCATTCCAAATCAAGATACTCCTTTCATTGGAGATACTTTAAGAAATACATGATCTCCCACACTAAACTCCAAAGGCCTTCTACGCCTATCTGCGTAGCCTTTTTGTCTACTCTGGGCTGTTTTAAGTCTTTTCCTAATAATCTCGACAGCTTCAGTGGTAACTTGTACTAATTCGGATCCTGTCAATCTTCTTTCACCTACTTCATCCCAACAGACAGGAGTCCTGCATCTTCTCCCATATAACGCTTCATATGGGGCCATGCCTATACTAATCTGAAAGCTATTGTTATATGCAAACTCCATCAAATGCAAGTTCTCATCCCATCTTCCTCTAAAGTCAATAACACAAGCTCTCAGCATATCTTCCAGAGTTTGGATCACTCTTTCTGTTTGTCCATCTGTTTGAGGGTGAAAAGCAGTACTGAATTGAAGCTTTATCCCTAAAGCATTTTGGAGACTCCGCTAAAAGTTCAAGGTAAACCTAGAGTCTCGATCAGAGGTGATCGTTACAGGTAGACCATGTAGGCGTATTACCTGGCTTACATAAATCTCAGCAAGTTTATTCATTGGATAGTTTATACGGATTGCTAGGAAATGGGCAGACTTAGTCAAACAATCCACTATTACCTAGATAGAATCGTGACCATTTGATGTCCTTGGTAGTCCTTGCATAAAGTCCATCATTACATGCTCCCATTTCCACTCTGGTATGTCTAACGGTCTCAAGAGTCCTGCAGGTTTGCGATGTTCCGCCTTCACTTGTTGACACATCAAATATTGAGAAACATGCTTAGCCATAGCTGCTTTCATACCATTCTACCAAAATTGCTGACGCAAATTCCTGTACATCTTTGTACTGCCTAGATGAATACTGTATTTACTCCTATGTGCCTCCGACAGAATTTCCCTCTTCACTTCTTCATTGTTGGGAACACAGAGTCGTCCTTGGCATCTTACCATTCCATCTTCAAAAACTTGAAATTCTAGTCTTTTTCCCAAAGACACTGCATCTTTCATTTTCATAATTTCCCGGTCAGACTCTTGCAGATTCTTAACTTTCTGAATAATTTCAGGTTCAATCCTTAATGCTCTAAGCATACCGGTAAGACCATTCACTTTTAATTCAAACTCCGAGTCCGCTACGAACTTTAATAAGTTCCATTCCACCATTCTTAAACTAGCCATCTCCATAGCTGACTTACGACTAAGAGCATCCGCTACCTTATTTGCCTTCCCTGGATGGTATCGTATCTCAAAATCATAATCTTTTAACAACTCCATCCACCTCCTTTGTCTCATATTCAACTCCTTTTGTGAGAACAAATATTTCAAGCTCTTATGATCTATATAAATCTTAAACTTTTCCCCATATAAATAATGCCTCCATATCTTCAAAGCGAACACTATAGCTGCCAATTCTAAATCATGCATTGGGTAGTTCAGTTCATGGGGTTTCAATTGTCTAGATGCATAAACTATGACCTTGCCATGTTACATCAAAACACATCCCAGCCCTTTGTGAGATGCATCACTATACACTGTAAAACCATCAGATCCAGATGGTATAGTCAAGAATGGAGCCGAGGTCAACTTCCTTTTAAGCTCCTAAAAACTCCTTTCACATTCCCCACTCCATTCAAACTTCACGTTCTTTCGAGTCAATTTGGTTAAAGGACCTGCCAGTCGTGAAAACCCTTCAATAAACCTTCGATAATAACCAGCAAGTCCTAAGAAACTCCATATTTCATGGGTGTTGCCGGTCTCGGCCAATTTATCACCATCTCAACTTTCGCCGAGTCCACTGCAATTCCTCCTCCTGATACCACGTGTCCTAAAAATATTATCCAGTCTAGCCAAAATTCACACTTGCTGAATTTGGCATACAACTTGTGATCTCTCAGAGTTTGCAAAACTATCCTCAAGTGTTGCTCATGTTCCTCAGGCCCTCCCGAATAAATCAAGATATCATCGATAAAAACAATCACAAACTGATCTAAATAAGGCTTAAATACCCTATTCATTAGATCCATAAATGCAGCTGGTGCATTTGTCAATCCAAATGGCATGACGAGGAACTCGTAGTGTCCATAACGAGTCCTAAACGCAATCTTAGGAATGTCTTCTTTCTTAATCCTTAATTGGTGGTATCCCGATCTTAAGTCAATCTTAGAAAAGACCGAACTTCCCTGGAGTTGGTCAAATAAATCATCAATTCTAGGCAAGGGATATTTATTTTTAATGGTCACTTGATTCAGTTGCCTATAGTCAATGCACAAGCGCATCGACCCATCCTTCTTTTTCACAAACAAAACTAGTGCACCCCAAGGTGAAGCACTTGGCCTAATGAATCCTTTATCAAGCAACTCCAGAAATTGCACTTTCAACTCCTTCAATTCCATTAAGGCCATCATGTATGGGGCTTTCGATATTGGTCCTATTCCAGGCATTAGTTCAATTTCAAACTCAACCTCTCTTTCCGGCGGTAATCCAGGCAACTCTTCAGGAAATACATCTTGAAATTCATTTACTACTCGAATTTCATCAAGCTTAGGTTCTTCCTTAGTTTAATCTTTAACCATTTCTAGGTACCCTTGACATCCTTTGTTCAAGTAACGCACAGGCCTCTACTGCTGAAATAAGTGCTATAGACAAGTTGGTCTGACCTCCCAGAAACTCACAATCCGACCGATTAGGTAAAATAAATTGGATCAATTTTCTATAACAATCCATTTTGGCCTGATACTTATGAAGCCAATCCATTCCTATGATAACATCAAAATCATACATAGCCATTACGACTAAGTCTATTTCCATATCCCTTCCTCCTATTGTTATCTTACATTTTCCACATACCAGCATAGACAACACCGCATTCTTTAAAGGTGTAGAAATACAAAAGGGTGTCTCAAGAAATGTCGCTTCTATTTTACTCAATAGTCTATATCTTTCAGACACAAATGAATGTGTAGCACCCGTATCAAATAATGCATAAGCCTTCTTACCATTTATGAAAATCGTACCTGAGATGACGTTTTTGGAAGCTTTTGCTTCCTCTTAGGTGATGACATACACTTTTCCTTGAGCTGGTGGTCTCTGTGGATTTTTTTGTGAATATGGCCCAGTAGTACGCTATGATACTCGTCGCATTGAGTTGATACTTGTCCACGACCTCTCTTGTGGACAATCCTTCTTAAGATGTCCTATCTGTCCACAACCATAGCACTTCAACCGTCCATTACAAGGTCCGGGGCCATGTCGTCCATCACACCTCCGACATTCTTCATTCCGATAAGGTGCTTTTCCCAAATTCAAGCCATCTTTAACTTTCCCAAAATTCCCGAAATTGCCCTTCTTCTTAGACTCCCAAGTCTAACCTTGACCTGTATAGGGTCTCTTACCCCTTCTGATATCACCAAAAGACAAATATCTCTTATACTCCGATTGCTCCCTTACTAACTCCTGCTCCACCAACTGTGCCCTTTCATAGATCTCATTATAATCTTTTATGTTCAAAGGCACCAGTTGCTTCCTTATGTCAGTTCTCAATCCCTTCAAAAATCTCTTAGCTTTCTCTTCCTGATCTTCAATTAGTCTAGGAGCATATCTAGACAGTTCAGAAAATCTTGAATCATATTGATCCACTATCAGCTCCTTTTGTTCTAACTGAACAAATTCTGTAATTTTCTTGTCCCTAGCACAGTCGGAAAAATGCTTTCTATTGAAAGCTCTGACAAACTCGTCTCAATTGACATCAGTACCTAGTGGAAAGATTGTGTCCCTTGAAGCTCTCCAACAAAACTTTGCATTTCCCTCCAGCTGGTACTTTGCCAAAGTTATTTTCTCGGCATCATTGCAATCCAACAACCGAAAAATTCGTTCCATCCCATCAATCCAATGCTCCGCCTCCTCAGGACTTCCCATTCCACTGAATTTAAGTGGTTTCAACTTCAAAAATTGCTCCACCAGTTCTTGAGTACGACGTTCTGCTTTGGGTTGTTGCTGCGCTTGTCTTTCCATCAGATTTCCAATATTGGCCAATGCCTACAGGATATCTTCCATTCGGGGTTCAGCCCTTGCTGCAGAGGCTTTAGCCCTCGATGGATGATGACTTCCATAACGTACCATGGTTTTCCTGTAGTTTCCAAGCATTTGCCTCAGGATAATATCTGTGACTCATGTGGCACCCCTCAACGGCCCCCGAACCGTTAGGGTCGCCACAGTTCGATTACCATTCTCTTGCTTGACCTGAAGGTCTTTCAATCTTAGGGGTTTAAATCTTTTAGGCCGGTCCCTACGCAATTTATATGGCGGAAGCACATCCATCAACTCCCTTCCCTATATTCAGAAAACGATGCACACAAACTAAACATCTTATAAGTTAAAAGCCGAACACTTTTATTTACTTAAACTAGATGGACATCATTCGTCGATACACCAAAATGCCGTAGTTTTCTATACTCGGCTATATTTCAAAAGATGACCGACATATTTTCCAACAGCCATATACTTAAAGTCCATCGATCAGTGTCGGTGTCCAAAAGTTCCTTCCTCTGCTGTCCTCCTTCTCGTGGTCATATCCTACCACTCGGTCCATATGCTGGTGGCGGTGGTAGCAGAGGTATCTTGTCTAGTCTGAAATGTTAGTCCCCAAACAGGGTGAGTACAACCACTCAGCAGTAAAAGATTCATTAAGCTATATCGTGCAGTACCATCAATATCTAGATTCATGCAAGATAGACAAAGATAGTTCATCAAGAAATGAGTATGCATCGGAACCATAAAACTTTTAGTGCAATGACCAGTGCAGTTCCAATAAACAAGATGCATCATGTCCAGCCACACAAGTTTCGATCATAGGGCCAAACTGTAATGACACGTCCCATTACATGCCATACAATTTAGTCCCATAACCAGACCACACTCACACTTAATAGAATCATCCATTTTATCATTCAAACGGTTTTATCCCCCCCAGAGGACCAATGTTTGCGTCCTTCTGGGATTTCGCACCCAACCTGGCGTCGCGAAAGCCTCCGGGCATGTATTCAAAATACAACCGGGCATCCGGCACACACCTCCAGGCATCTCGCACCCCACCTGGCATCACAAGGAATCACTAGGGACCATAGACATGGTTACCCCTAACCTCCGGGCATGCATCATAATACAACCCTCACCCTCCGGGCATGTATCATAATACAACCGGGCATCCCAACACTCCCGGGGAAAACCTCTGGGCATGTATTCATAATACAACCAGGCATCCAAAGGGCATTGACTCATTCGAACCTCTGGGCATCCCGACTCTTGGGGCATCGTTGACCCGAGGGTCCAAGGCAACAATTAACATCTTAATTTCCAAAAACACTTTTCAATGCAATTACAAAATGTCTCTTAAGTCTCATCACATCTCAATATTGCATGATATGCCAATGCCAGTATCATCATGTCACATAACAACCCAAGATGCATTCACTTTTGAAATCAGTTGAGCAAAGTCGGAGTAAAACAGCTTAAAAACCAAAATGTGCAGTTTTAATGAAAATTTCGGAATAACTCCTAAATGAACTCAGAAAATTATGAAATTTTGACACGTTATCCATGAGACCTAAAGAAACAAGTTTCATGAAGAACACCAAGTCAGATTCCTTACGTACCGAGGGAAAAATTTCGATATTCCTAACTAACATTCTGTAAAATTTCCAGATTTAGCATTTTCATAGAAAAAATCATTTCGGCAGTCATTCCTTGTTCATTTATTCTAATTTTTTGATATGTTGTTCATGAGAATATGCCCTACAACTTCCATGAAGGGTTTGAAGTCAAATTCTATCTACAAAATTACAGAAAATTCACGGAATCATCAAAGGTCATACGGTTTCTCTACAAATCAGTTTACTAATTTATAGAGGGCCACTTCTACTCATTTAAAAAAAATCCAGCATCCGACATCACAACCCAAACATCTCCAAGCCTATTGGACTCCACTAGACGATCACGGCACAACGTGATATAGATTAATGGACTTTCACTTGCTACATGATAACTAAGATGCACTCGGTTTCGGAAGTATACTCAAGTAATTTGAAAACAAGAACCACCAAAATTTTAATGACAATAACGTAACGCCTCTTAACCTCTTTGACTAAAATACAAACTTAATAATGTACGTACAAATGCATGTCACGCTTTCGCTAAAAACATACTGCTCAAACCAATTCCCAAAATTCTATAAGAATTTTACTATACACTCAGAATTTTCTTCTGGTTTTACTCACGAACAGCAAACAACACACTGAAATCGATTTTGTATTCATTATACTAATACAGAAAACCTAGTGTGAATACATGTTACAATCTAGACAATTCCACATAACTCTCATGAAGAAATAAAAGCTGAATTCATGTTAAAACTTCTAAAAACAAGCATCGTAGCCACTGACTACGTATGAATTTCTCTGGACAGCATAGATTCAAGAAAATCTCATACCTATACCTTGTCTAATTTACTTCTAGAGTTCATAAAATCTATTGTTATGATTCTAGATTAGAAGACTCTAAAAGAACACATAAAAAATGCCAAAGTATCCTCTCGGCTTCTTAGTTCCAAATTCACTTTCATCACCAACAATTTAGTATTCAACCTTCATCCCGACATTTCTCAAATCTATTTGCACTTCTCAAGAAAATCACAGCATGCACAACATAGATTGATGAACTTCTACTTGCCTCACTCCTAAGCTCAATCGACAACAAAACAGGAAGCTCGTGGGTCTTCGAACGCAGCTCAACGGCGGCGAAGACGCGATGGTGGCAGCTCGCACAAGCACGGACGGAGGGGCGATCCTTTCCCTCTTCCTTCGCTGTTTTCTCTCGCGCGCACCCTCTATTCTCTCTCTCACTCAAATTTCTGCTTGGTTAGTCTCTCTCTCTCTGTGTTACGAAGCTGTCCTGTTTTCTTTCTTTTAGTTAGTCAACTAAATGGGTCAATAATTCTACAATTCGGTGGCAGCAACAATTTGGTTGCAGCTTCCACGTGCAGCCCCTGCATGCAAGGGCGTGTCTTCTTGCATGCGAGGCTTCACTCGCTGGACACCACTGAAGAGGGAGATAGAGAACGTGGCTTCAGCTTGTCTTCCCATGCATTTTGCTGGCTGCCCGCATAGAAGCAACGTGGCCATCATCGGCCAAGCTTCAGTCAACAATCCCATGATTTGTTGACTCCATGTTGTCGACCAAATGAAGAAGAACTTGGGCGGCAATTGGGCGTGAACGGCTCCTCCTCTCCGTGCGGGCATGTGTGTTCTCGCGCATGGATGAATTCCGTTCCCTCGATTCTCAAAATTCAATTGGTAAAAATCCAAATTCCTCTCTTATTCCATACTTGGGTGATATACTTGTATAATATTACCGAAACAAATATGTACATACATCGGCGGGGTCCAAAGTAGTGCCGATGATAATGATGGTACGACAAGGTCCAACATCGGTGTCGATGACGAAATCCATTAACAAATTCGTCAATCTACGATGTGTCGTTATTTTTCTGATGTCGACAAAAGTATACGAACGAAGTTGGTCTCACTTAAACCTATGAAAGTTTTCCGACAAGACTATGGTTTCTTCGGCAATTAGACCATCGCTAAACAAAATGCATTGGTCCAACAATAATACGAGCCAATGTTTGTATATAGCACCAACGGCATCATCTGACGATACTTTCGTCACTTAATCACGAACCGCCGTGCATTCAGGGGTTGTTGAAATTCTCGGATGCCACAACTCAAAGTCTCCACTAAAAGCAACAGCAACTAAGGAAAATAAGTAACATAACCATGTTACTGGCACCTAAAAGCAACTCATAACACAGACTGGGGATCTACGGGCGAATACTCATCACCCGTTGTTCAAGGTTAGTCAATCACTCTTAGTCAGTATCCTACGGTGTGCATTGTCATTACCTTCCTCAATTTCCAAATTAGGCTCCTTATCACTCCACATATAAACCTTTTGCTCTGATACCAACCGTTGTGGCACCCCCAAACAACTAAGGTCGCCACAGATACCTATCGCTCTACCTATTGAATACTAGTTACATATCTTTGTTTTGGGGTTAAAGAAGAACCATAGTTCATAGGCATTTTATTTTTTTTTAAAAGAGTTTGGTGCAGCTCATAGCGAAAATAAAGACGAGTCTCACCATCCCTCTACTCCCATAACGATGATACAATGCACACCAACTACTCATCGAAGGAAAACATTAAGCCGAGTCACTTTTATTTACATTTTTACAATGGACATCTCGAGTCGGTACAACAAAAAAGCCAAGACTTTTAGCTAAACTTGGCTACAGCTCAAAAAAGAGATCCCGACCCCCTATATCGATCACGTATAACCCTCCATCTACAAGTGTCGGCTATCCCTAAAAAGGGTCAGCTCCCACTCCTCACGCGGGCCATCACAACCACCCTAGTGCATTGGGCGGTATAGTCCAAAAGAGAGATATTTCATGCAGAACACTATTCCAAAAGAATCTCATATAAAACGATATAGTCCACGCATCACAACTTACGAAGTCCGAACACATCAGATTGCACAGTTTTAGAAACATTTTCGATTAAATACCCAACTGACCTTCAAAAATTATGAAATTCGAGTATGTTATAGTCAAGGAAATAAGGTAGATATTTCATGCAGAACACTACACCAAAATAATTTCACAGAAAGCGGAATAGTCCACGCATTACAGCTTTCAAAATCCTAATATATCAGTTCTCACGGTTTTAGAAACATTTTTGGTTAAATAGCCAAATGAACTTCAAAAATTCTGGAATTTTGATATGTGATAGACAAGACTTAGAGGTAGATATCTCGTGAAGAAATAATAATCCAAATCGTTCTAGATAAATAGGTATAGACGGTTAATACCCCCTGTTCTCGGTGCCGGTATTTCCAGATTAGTTTCTTTTCGAAACAACTTTGTTTCATCGACCTACACATGTCCATTTCTTCCAAACTTTCAGTATGTTATTCCTCAGAATGTTTTCTATAACTTTCATTAAGGACACAAGATCAGAATTTGACTATATGATTTTATAAAAATCACAGAACCGTACTAGGTCGAAGTAACATTTTCCAAATCTAGTTTTCTTCAAAGAACAACGATTTCACCCACCTATACTTGTTCGTTTCCTCTAAGTTTTTTATATGCGATACATCAAGATGTCCTCTACCACTTTTTGTTAAGAAGTCGAAGTAGGATTCCCACTAAAAAATCACATGCAACTCAAAATCTCACGGAGGGATGGGCTGACTTTTCCAAATACAGCATGCACAACAATCACATTCCTCCCCATTACTTCGAAATCTCCTCACCTCCACCACATCCAACACTCACCAGCCAACATGCACACGTTTCAACTAGCAAAAGAGTAGAAAGATGGACTCTACTTGCCTCGAATTTAAGCACAAAACAGCGACAAACGGCGGGCAAGGCGGCGAACGGACGGCGGCGAGCTAGGCTGACGATTAGCGGACGGCCCTCCTCCTTCCTCTCGCACGCACGACCTCTCCTTTCTCTCTTCCTTTCTTCCTTTCCTTTCCTTTCATTTCTCTCTTTCTCTCCTCTCTCTCTCGGATGACTCCCTCTCTTTCTCTCCCTTTCCTCGCCTAATCCGCCCCCCCTCACTCTCTAATTTCTTCCCCCTCATGATTAACAATCATGATCTTGCATGCCGGCGCCACTTGGCAATTGCCATGCAAGATGGGCTTGAATCCGGCTAGGCTTGGGCCAGCTTGGTCGACGGCAGCTCCTCCTCTCCCTTGGGCTTCGCGGGCCAGGCCCATATGGCCGAATGGTGGGTGATCGTGGGCTGGTCTTGGCCTAAGAGTCTTGGCCCACTCTTCTCTAATTTAATCTACTAATATCTTCCACTTAAATAAATTTCTAACTTACAAAAATAATATGGCCATAAAACTTGTAGTCATAAATCCATAAGTTCCAATTTATAACACACATGGCCAATGATAGAACTTTCTTTCCTATCAAAAAAATTATCCATTAAAAGCTTGGCCATAAATCTCATTGCAAATCATGAGTCAAAAAGGCTACAAAATACAATGACGGTGCTTCCATCGCCTATCCATGGCTCATAGCACATTTAGGGATTTTCATGAAATTCTAGGATGCCACATATACTAAACCATTGTGAGTCTTATCAGGACTCGTACTATGCGCGATGGGCTCATTTATACAGTCTAATTATTTAAGACAACCTAAAAATAAGACGGGAGTCACCACTAGCCTCATTTTTGGGATCAGTTAGAAAATCCAATTGGGGGTTGGGAGTATTCCCTTGATTCTTACGCAACTAGATATCTAGATTTGGAAATTTGGATTACACTAATATTTCAATTAATGCCATTTCGGTAACTAAAAAGTACATTGTATTTACCTCACATATCCATGCATGTTTTTTTTTTTTTTTTTTTACTTTTTCAAGATTGTTTATTCTAAACTAGGCAATCATGTGTGGTTGATCATTTACATGCTATTTCATTTCTAGAAAATGAGAAAAGAAAGCAATTAATTGAAATAAAATTGCGAGGCGGTAAGTAAACAATCAAAAGAAAACAATAAATTTATCATGTAATCCTAAGAAAGATAAAGAGAGAAATAGAACTAAACGACAAGAAAGAAAAGAACCCACAACTCATTGGGCTTTTATACAGACAATAAGAACCCGAGACATATGTCGAGGATGAATGGTATAGAATAATGGTCAAAATGAATATCGACCTTCATCGTTTTTGTGCCATCTTCATCTTCAGGATCCTAATCTAAACCTAGTTTAAGAACCATAACTAGGTACATATAATAGAAAAAAAAAAAAAAACATACACATCAAAATAGTCAAAAGCACAACATTAGGTCAAGATCAAATACTCAAAGAAACTTCAATGCAAAAAGAAGATTTGGGCCTCGAGATCGGCCTTTGTAGTTCATGTGTAGGTCTCTCTAAGATACCTACCTGATTCATTTTATAACTTACAGCCATTATTGACAAATTATGTTCTCATATGGTTAATAATACTTGTAAGTCTCCTAACTAAGCGATCTATGTGATCTTAGGGTTTTCTCTTGATATCATGTATCGACCCTATCATACATTTAAAAGTCACATGCATTGCAAGAATTAAACATGCATGCAGGTTTTTTTACCTTATTTCTCAACCAATCAAGTAAGAAAGTGAACCGTTGGCGGGTCACTTATTCTCAAGGGATATGCCAATCATAAACATAGGCGTTTCTAATGAATGACGTGATTGTATGCAAGAGGATACATGTGATGTTTCAAAGACATTTTTTGAAAATCATCCACAAAAAAGTTTTAAGACAAAGTGATATCTCGACTATGAAAGGCATTCAATTGTTAAGGCTAGCTTTGAGCTCGCATAAATGTACTTATGAGCATCGCATGCATTTTAAATACAATTCAAATTGTAATTTTTCACAATATCAAATCAGGATTTAAAGAGATTTAAAAATATTTCGGATTAAAGAATATCTAGGTTATGGAACACATTCAGTTGCCAAGGCTAGCTTGAGGCTCGCATAAATGCACTCACAAGCGTCGTCCGCATTTTGTATATGATCCAAACCATGACTATTCCTTACCATTGAATGGAACTAAGCTTCGAACTAAGGAAGACTAAATCAGTTTTTGTAGGTATGCCTTCCCAAGATAAGCAAATCTTTAGTTCAAGCCCTTCAGGGACAGCCTCTTAGTAGCAAACAACTCATAAATTTAGTTCAGAGCCTAGAGACACTCAGGAATGCCATGATGGTAACATTTTTAATGGGATAAGTACACTATCAGTGCCAAAAGTTGTGTACGGCGCTCACTTTGGTACCAAAAGTTTCTGTCAGATCACTTAAGTGCCAAAAAATTTGAAAAACGCTCACTTTGGTGCCAACTCCAATCTGGTTGGCCAAAAATCCGACGTGGTACTTTTTTATTAATTTTTGAAGCTGTTGTGGCTCGCCGGAGAGTACAATCAGCATTCAAAACAACAAAACGACACCGTTTGGTGTCTCTCCCCCAATTCAAAACCCTAAATACTCAAATTGAGAGAGAGAGAGAGAGAGAGAGAGAGAGAGAGAGAGAGAGAGAAGATAAGCCACCGGCGATGGGCCAGTCATCATCCTCAACGGCCCCCGCGCTCGGCGGACACGGCTCCATCCCGACCCCGACCCCGATGACGGCCACTCGGTGGCCAAGTCGAAGGCCGGTGCTCGGGGAGGCCGCCAACGAGTGCGCCGCCCCCAATCTCTCCCTCTCCATCTCTGATCTCCCCTATCAGGCTAGAGAAGAAGAAATGTTTAGAGAGACATTGAGAGTTTTTACAAATACTCACTTTACTTCAGGGGACTCTGCCCAACACATTACATCCTCCCTGCCTTTTATAGGTAATAAGACGTCACAAACAAACAAAGACAAACCTCATGGGTCCTAAAACAAACAGAGACTCCGGAAAATCCATTCGAGAATTATTCTAGGCGATATAAATAGTAACAGTGAATAGCAATTTCCCTAACCTATTTGGAAAAGAATTTATTGTCAAATTGTTTTCAGAAATATCACATGTACCAAAAAAAAATTTAAAATGAAATTTAGAAAGGTCAATTATTTAACAACAAAGATCAAGTCATTTATAACAACTTCAATGGAGATGACATGGCCTAATTTCATATACAAACTAGCCTAAAAAGTTTATTTAAACAATCACAATCAAGTTCATGTTAAAAAATTTTAGACCAAACATGCAAAGACAACAAAATTAAGCAATGCCCAATGACAATTTGGCAATGACAAAATTCTCTAACATGAATTACATAATAACGAACAACTTTTGTGAAGAAAGTTTTTCTAAGTGAACTACACATGATTTTACAAAAATGAAATAACAAACAACATGTCAAAAAATTGTCATAATAGTAGGACATTTAGCCAATATTACAATAATTTGTCCTATCAAAACATGATGACAAATAAGTTTCATTAAGGGACAAAGTGCAGAATCCTTACATCCCGATAGGGGTTAGATTAGGGTTCCGAGTTTGATCACATCTCCAAATTCTAGTCTAGTTTTGAAAAAATGGAAAGTTGCCCTAACGATGAGCGATCTACGTGAAATTAGTGGCATTGGAAACCTCTAGATGTGCCTTCAAACTCCTAGAAGGGATCAAGTCTAAACTAGGTCAATTTCTTTTTTAGTACCCTAAAATCAAGATCTCTAAAGGTGCGCATGTCAGTAACTAAAAATCAGAACACAAACATACATTAAAGAACCTCAAAGTTAATCAAGTAATGCACAAACGGCATGAAGAAATCACGTGAGACTTAGAATCATATGCAACGAACAACTTGAGTAATCATCTAACCCTAAGTCAGCATGCAAAAATGTCATGCAATTTTAATGATATTACGAGTTGATTCAAGATCCCTAATCACATATTTGAAAATCCTAAGTGTGATGAGCATTTTTGTGACACAAGTTTAACATAGGAAATGATGCTTAAATGATATGACCTAAACATATATACAAACCTTATAACATGCGGTTCACTTGTCAAGAAGGCATAATAGCAAGATTTGGTCTCTAGATGACTCAAACAAGCATATTAAAATGCATATATGGTAAGATTCTATTTTAATCTTAGCATCATAAAACAAGCATGACTTGGGATATCTAATGACATGCCAAAATCTAACGAAAAATTTCACATATAGTACATGCAATGATGAACATTTTTCATTCAGAGTTCAAAACCTAGATGAAATCACATAAGTCATGGAAAAAATGACAAAACAAACATGCATTTCCAAGCTATATGTTTCTGCAGCACCTTTTCACATTAACTCAATGCAATTAACACACTAGACAACATCAATACTTTGCAAATGATTCATCAATTGAATACATATAGCATGTATTTCATTTTTCATGAAAGATTTGAGACCAAAAAAACTCATTTGTAAACTCAATTTTACCAAAATGCAATTCGGATCAATGTAGAATAGATCGTCCTATGTTTGGATCTAAACGATTTTCACCTAGTTAAACACATCTAAAAGTCGCAAAAAAAAAAATTACAAGACATGCACGAGACAATTTGGAACAAAACTAAGATTGTTCAGAAATCACCACAAAAGGCGACACGAAAATAGCAAAATCACATTTTGGAACTGAGACAAAACTGAAAATCAACCTAAACTATTGTAGAATTGCTCATCTTTGGAGGTGTTTTTCAATGGTCAAACAACGCTCGATTGGGGCATGCGACCAATCACTTCGAAGCTTGTGATGTGTATCTTGAAATTCTAAGAGGATTTGAGTTGAAATAAGATCATTTCTAATCTCATTTTGACCAAAATATCAGATCAATCCCATAGCTACAAAAATGCAGATTCAAGCCTAATCAAACTTAATCATCCAAGCTCATTCAAGAACACTCAACCATATTCAAGCTTCAGCAACTCATCAAAGATCACATGAACATAGCATATATCACTAAGATTGAAACCTAGCCCGGCCAATTAATCCGGCCTCGCTTTATAGGGTTCGAGATCGAATAATTACCTTTTGATGCATTTTTGTTGATTTTGATCGCAATCGATCAAATCAAACTTTCCGGATCAATCCTCAACCTTCAAAATCATGATTGGACTACCACAAATCACCAGGAAGCTGACCGGACCACCGGTTTGAAGATCAAGTAGAGAATCGGTCTCGCTTGCATCGGTTTAGAGTCGCCGGCAATGATCAAGGTCACCAGAGCTATTCCGGTGACCGACCGGCTTGTTCCAACTGCGAATAGGTCAGAGGTGACCTGAGGATGAGATTGAAACAGGTCCAGTAGCAACTGAGCCACTGACTGTCGGTTCCGCCTGGATTCAACACAAGTCCAGTTGGAACGGTCTTTGGCCGTCGTGGAAGAAAAATAAGCCACCGAAGCTATTCCAGTGACCGATCTACCTATCCTTAACCACGATTAGGTCGTGGACCTCCTTGATGGCCGATCTGAAGTGATCGATCCCACTTGGGATTATCGGTGATCACCAATTCAACAAAGATAAGAACCTATCCGTGAGTTGGACCAGTCTTCGACATCGGTGAGGAGAAATGGTTGCTGGAGATACTCTGATGATTTCTCTATCAATCCCTAACCAACAAAGGGTCAGGATCTTCCTTAGGGACCGATCGGAAGTGATCAGATCTCCTCAAGACAACTGTCGGTCGTTGATTCGTGAGGTTGAAGCCGCCGACCACAAGATCGGTGTGTATGCCGGTGTTTGAATTGCAAGGAAAAGTCGACCGAACGGGAGACTCTGGCGATCCTTGGATTGATTGGAGCTTGTGATGAGGGATAAAGGAGAGTGAAGAGTTTGCAAGTGGTAGGCGCAGACCAAAGGGCCACTAGCGGTGGTCCAACGCACGAAGGAGGGAGAAGGAGGTGGTTTGGGTTGGAGAATGCAGAGGAGAGAGAGAAGATTTTTTACAAATGAAGCCCCCCCAAAAAAAAATGGAGGTAAATTGAGCTTATGTACTACCATAAACCATGTAATTTTGTCCGTTGGTTCGACTCGACGATTGAAATTTCGATTTAACAATTAAAATTTGACTTCGAAGGTTGGATCATGATCTCGAAGTGTCGCGTAATCTATCATTTGATTTGCAAAAACTCGGGCCAAAATCAATAATTACATCAAAATATTCAATTAGGGGTTAATTTGTAATTTGATGAAATTCGAGAATCAATTTGAAAAATTTTGAAAAATTGAATGTGCAAAAGTGAAATTGACATAAAAAAAAAAAAAAAAAAAAATCCCAGAACCGGTCACCAGAGGTCTAGAACCAATTGACAAGCGACCAAACCGGCCAGTACCATCGACGGCCGGTCAAACTGATCAAACTGGTTCTTTCTAGTTTGGCCAGTTTTTTACCTGTTTTTGACCTATTTAGTCTGGTTTTGGCCATTTCGCTCATTTAAGACCCCGTGGGTTTATAAATTATGCAATTTTGTCCTTAAAGGACAAAATTTAAAAGGAATTATGAATGTGATCTAAGGGTCTTTTGTTGATCTAATTGAATGATTATTGTGAAAGACAACGGGCCAAAACCATGGGTACTTTGAATTGAGCCTAAAGGGCTAAAATGATCAAATTTGCAATTCAATGAGTAAAATTGCAAATTGATTAAAATTGAATTCAATTAATACTACAATTGCCCCATCTAATGAACCACCCATGTGTAAGATCATTTATCATGTCCGAATTGACCTCAAATTGAAGTACTCGAACTTATGCCAAAAATGGCTCTAGATCTAATATTGAAATTGGACCTAAATTTATGAAATTAAATCATAACCATGAATGGGTCTATTGAAATTTTGTCAATTGAAACTTGATTGCTCAACTTTCTTATGATTGGGAGAGTAAAATTCTTCAAATTGAGAATTTCTAATGTAAATTTCCCAAAATCGACTTCGGATTTGGATTTATTTTAAGAAAATGAGTGAAAAACAACCGTCTGTTCGTAATTCATGAAGAATCGATTTTGGTGCCCTAATTAGGGCTCAAAACAATAGTTTGTATTTTGACGGGGCAATTCGCAAAACTAAATGTATGAGTGGATTTAAAATAGTCCATTAACCAAATGTCAAAAAAAGAACCACACTTAATTATGACTAAAATAAAAGTAATTTTTTAACCAATTTAGAACCTAAAATTGAAAAATTCGGAAATCAAGGTTCTTAATCGAATTTTGTGAAATTTTCGATATAAAAGTCAAATTGACATTGAAAGAAATATATTTGTGCACTCTTTATTTTTTCGATTTTTTTTTTTTTTTTTTTTGTTAAAGGTTTGATCAGAAGTCAATCATTTAGTTGATTTTTCCTAAAATGTTGATTTCTTGGTCAAATCTTTGAACTTTCGAGAATTGATTTGACAAAAGTGAAATTAAAGCTAAATGAAATATTCTTGGATAAAAAGTCAATTTCTAACCCGAGGTTGACTTTTGGTGAAATGGTTGATCGAAAAATTAATTCAAAAATCAATCGTTTAACTTTTTGGTTCTTGAAAATGACTCGAAAATCATTTAATAGTGACAATGCAACATAAAAAAAAAAAAAAAAAAAAAAAAAACAACACTTCTTTGGCTAAGAAATGGGCTCTGTCGCAATAGAAACCTAAGTCTCGACTTTCTTTCTTTCTTCCATGCGTCGACTAAAAATAGGGTGGCAACAGTACTAAAAATTGAACGCAAAGGGTTAAAATGAGTAATTTTGTTTTTCATTGGCCAAACTTGTAGATTAATTAAAATTGAGTCCAATTAATGTTGTAGTTGCCTTATCCAACTAGTTACCTATGTGTAAGACCACTTAGTGCATTCAAATTGACTTTGCATTAGAGTGTGATGGTTCAGTTTTCTTTTTTCAAGAATGAAATCCCTCAAATTTGGAAGTTCTAATATGAATTTCTTAAAATCAACTTCGGATTTGAACTTATCTTAAGGAAATGAGTGAAAAACAATCATCCGTTTACAAGTCATGAATGATCGATTTTAACCCCCTCATTGGGATTTAAAATGACGATTTGTCTTTTCACATGGTAATTCACAAAATTGAATGCACGAGCGGATTTGGAATATTCCATCGAAGAAGAAACTACACCTAATTATGATTAGAATGAAAGTAATTTAATTTTTGGTTGATTTTGAACCTAAAATAAAAAAATAAAAAAAAAATTGGAAAACAAGGTTGTTAAACAAATTTTGTGAAATTTTTAACATATAACTCAAATTGATGTTAAAAGAAATATTTTATAGATTTTTTATTTTTCTAATTTTTTGATCAAAAAATTAACTAAAAATCAACAATGGAGTTAAATTTTCCTAAAATATTGAATTTTGAGCCAAATCTTTGATCTTTGAGAAATTGATTTAGAAAAAGTGAAATTGAAACTAAATGGCATCTTTTTTAGGTGAAAAGTCAATTTTTGACTCGGGTTGACTTTTGGTCAAAGGGTTGACCAAAAGGTCAACTCGAAAGTCAACCATTTAACTTTTCGGATTTTTCTGAAAAATGAGTTGGAAATTGTTTAAAAACAATAATGCAAAAGAAACAAACGAAAATAATACTTTTTGGTTGAGAAATGGGATCAGTCGCCATCAGAATCCTGAATCTCTTTTTTTTTATTACCTTTTTGACACATCGACTAAAAATAAAGTGTCAACAATACCGGAGCTCGTCAGATATCCTCTTGCTAAGCTGATTATAATAGGTACTGCATACCTACACTTGATGACAAATTTCATAATATCTCCCCTTTGAGTTCATTATTGTAAAGGGGGAGAGTCTTCAGTCTAAACAACCTCCTTAACTCTTTTGGAACGTTGCCTTGGAGCTGATTGACCCTAGCTCAATACGTCTTAAGAAGGTGAGATTCCCTATACCAGGAGGTATTGTGCCAACGAGCTTTTAATTCTCCAAGTCGAGAGAGGTGACTCTTCCTGTGTGGCGGCAATTGCAAGAAACTCCCGACCAATTGCAGTGACAATTAGACTCATTCCAAGAACTCACGATCCCTTTAAAATCTTCAATCATCTTGCCCTCGCAGGCGAGCAATGCCACCCTTTCTGTTTCATTTCTAGGATAGGAAGCATACGCAATACGAGTGTTGGGGTGAGTATGATGTATGAAGAGAATGAGGCTAACAAAAGTTGACACTAAATTCATTCTCAAGTTCGGCATGGTTGCTTTGATACTTGATTTGTTAAGACAGACAACATGAAGACCAGATGATGGTCTTCTTAAGTTCCAACCAAAAGCATCAGATTTGCCGTTTAATTTTGGTGCATCCAAAGACCATAATTTAGCCCGCCAAAAAACTTGACTTTTGTTCAAGACCCATAAATTCAAATTAGCTTAACTTTGTACAATACTATTTGTGACAACCAAAATCCAATTTTACGTATATGCAATTTCTAAAGATATTTTTCATTAGTTTATTTTCTAATGCGACACAAGTAATCATTTTTAGGAAAATACATGCAAAACAAATAAAGCCTAAGTTGAATCCTATTTACCTAAATAATAGTAGGAAAGAAATGCCTATGAATTTCATAACATTTGACTCCCCAAAGAAAAATGTAAATTCGATATGTTGCAATCCTAGATTTTGTACGCCTTAGTTGGAATCCTTTATGCAGTGTTCAACCCTCTATCCTTTTCTCACGGCAATGAGAAAACCTAGTCTTCATAGAATAGCATCAACATTACCCTGGCATGGGTTAAACAGTGGCAAAGTTGTCGGGCCCAATCACGTGGTTGACATTAGCACAATTCAACGGAATGCGATCATTGAATGCTTAACGATGATTGTCAATTTGATAGGCTCATAAATTTATTCGACAAATTTTCCATGTGAAAGGCTAAAGTTCGTGGCCCTGGGGGGAAAAAATGGACATTGGGCCAAATTCAAAGCAATGAGCAAATTTTCAATGATTTAGTTTTAAAACATCCCATGACTTTTGAAACTTAGTTATGATTGTCTAATATAGAGGAGTGAATGGAAATTTTTCCAAGAACGATAGAGAAGAGAAGCATAGACGTCTAATATTTCTATCTAAAGTTTAGTCAAAGTTGAACGTGAATTGGGTTGTACTCGTCATGAGATTTCCAATAAAATCCAATTTGCCCCAGTCAAGAAGCCCAATCTCAAGATATCATAACTTTCAACAACGATGGTCTGATTGTGGGGCGTTGGAAATATTCATATTTCGCCCTATCTCAAGATAGTATTTGGGATGCAAAGATCAATTTGGAAATTTTATTTATAAAATGATACTAGACACTTTTATATTTATAAAATGTACTAGACACTTTTATAATGTATTTAAGTTCGAACTAGATTACATAAATTAATTTTTACGTAATAGTGGTTGTTTTCCTTTGCTCTTTATAGTAAATAAACCTGCTTGTAATTGCAAATTTTGTGAGAACGTTGTCACTTGCTCAACTAGCAAGATGCTCGAGAGTGATTTTATGACTTCTCCAAGATTTAGCGGAAGCTCTCCTCTTCCGATTTAGGTGTAGATCTAAATTTGGGAGCTTTTTCTCTCAATCTAAACATAGATATGGGAGTTTCTTAGAAGCGTTTGATCCATGGAGATTCAGCATGTTATTGTTATTGTTGTTGTTGTCTTTATATAGCGATGGTATTGAGGACGTCAAACCTAGGTGCACACTACAAGCCATAGTTTCTCGAGGGAAAAAATCTTGGCATGTGTCTGTCATTAACAGTTTTAGTGATTAGTTGCTAATTATTTCTTTATCTGTAACAGATCTGGTCTATTGAGATGAGAACATTCTTAGAGCTGTAAGTCATACTCTTTTATTTTTTAGGTTTTGTTTTGTTTTGTAACCCTTTTGGGATTTGCCTTGCTTGGAAGCTTTTTATGTTCCTCTCATACTTGATTACGATAAATGAATGAGATTTTCATTTGATAAACAAGAAAAAAGAGAGATTGCCAAGTGCTTTTACAATATGACATATATGCAATTATATCCTAAAACAATCACAACTTTTTGATGAAAAGTAGCCAGCAATCTAATTCATAGAATCAGAAAGAAATGCTGTAAGATGAAAACCATATTTTCTTTCCAGGAGATTATAGTGATTATTGTATGCACTTTAATCTCAATCATCAAATCATGTGGGTTCAATTTGGTGGTCACAATACTCAATGATTGAGACAAAGTTAGTTCACATAATCTAGGTCCATATAATTTTGTTTAGGAGGTAGATACATCATACGGACCACTCTGCACTCTAATTTATATGGAATTGTGTCCTATTTGTTGTTTCCTCGGCACAATTGATCATAAGATGATTAGTTTATCTTGGCTCAAAGATGGCACACGGAAGGACAATGTCAAAATTGGATTGGGTCACCTTTGGATTTGGACTAGATTGACTTAATTAACTCATATTAACCTGTCTAATTCATGTAATACAATGCAATTTATTCATGGCTAATCCAATTCAGGCCGAACTCAAATCTAGCCAAACAACTTCATTTAAAGATTACATTGTTTAAGTCACCTTGCCACCCCGTCACATGACTTTTATACCTATTGAATCGACCTTGACGTAGGCAAAAATATTAGCAAACAATGAATTTGAAATTTATGGAGAATCCTCTCTACTTCTGGGTAGCGACTTCCCTACCTTCAGGGTAGTTTTTCTGGTTTCTTCTACAATGGAAAACCCTAACCCCATCTTCAACTCCACCCAATCTCACATTCCCAAACCCCACCCCCACAGAACAACCGTATACCCAGGTGAGAAACCCTAAATCACAAATTTCCAGTTCTTACACTAGAGACCAACATCCCCAATCTCTTCGTTTCCTTTCATCTTTGTTGTTACTCCGATGGAGGAATCTGAACATCCCATCCTTGCGATCTAGCCAACAGCCTCTCCCCCAAATCACTGTTCCATAACCCAATCACAGTTTCAGAGCTCCCTTCAATCGAACAAGGCATCCTTCCTATTTGGCTGGTCCCAAACTTTTTGATCAGCTCGAGTGCAACCTCATCAAATTTCTGCAGATCACTGTTTCCTCTCTCTCCTATTCCCCCCTATTCTCAACAAACGAAAGATGGCAGATCAGTTTGAGGAAGATAGAAGAGTCACAGCCCTGTGCAAGAGCTTAGGCTAGTTATGGTCTGAAGAAGATGTGGTAGATGTTACAGGTAATATTACGGAAGAGAATATGTTAGAATGCAGAAAAACTATGTTTGGTAAACTCTTCTCCAAGCTGAATGTAAACTATACAGCTTTCGTCAATACCATGAAACGTGCTTGAAAAACAGAAACTTTTACTTGTGCTGTCATAGAGCCTGGCTTTTTTTCTTTCTCTTTCCAGTCGGAAGCTGATAAACAAAGGGTTTTAGACTCTGGACCATGGTCTTTTTCTAGCAATCTACTAGTATTACAACAATGTGACCCTGACACTCCTGAGATGTGTTATGATTTTAACTATTGCTCCTTTTGGGTACAACTTGCTGGCCTCCCTATTGGGAGAGTAACAAATGATACTGTTAGAGACATTGCTTCAAAGCTGGGTGAAGTAATAGAAGTGAAATTAGAAGCAAAAGGGAACAGCAATTACAGGATTGGCAAGGCAAAAGTAAGGTTGAATCTGGCCAGCCCTCTGAAGACGGGAGTTCTTGTAAATCTGGATAGTAAAAGGCTATGGGTTGAGTTTAAATACGAGAGACTTCCACATTACTGCTATTCATGTGGGAAAATTGGCCATTATGCCACCTTTTGTAAAGAAATTCCATATGAGACAACAGGGTTGGCTGAAAACTTACCAGGAAGATTCGGCCATTGGCTAAGAGCTGAAGCGCAGGAGCTCAGTCCATATGGAAAAATCTTTTATGAAAAACAGAATACCATGTCTAAAGACAATGAGAGTGTACCTGAGACCCAAATACCTGCAAAGGAGACACAGGTACAAGATCAAAATATGAACCATAACCCTCCAACCAGCAAGCATAACACTTCTGCATATCATCCGACTCCACAGACCAATAGTCAAGACCCCCCCTCTCGAGCATTAGTAATCATGGGAGAAAAAAGCCCCCAAAAGAGAGGAAGTTGTTGTTTAGATGAAGAATCAGTAATGGTTATATATGAAGAACAGCTAAAGGAAGCGGAGATGGAAATGGAAGAGAACTCAGCAGGTAAAAAGGGATTGATGAGGAATAAATCGAAGAGCACAAAGCTATCTACCTCAAAAAAAAGGAAAACGTTTCTACCCCTATGGTGCCCAATCATCACAAGCACCACTCATAGAAAATACACAGCTGGCGGACACTCCAATTCAAGTAATAGAGAAGTCAAACCAATGGGCTTTGGTGGCTAGCCCTAATAAGCCACCAAATTATCCATGAAGCTATTGAGCTGGAATTGTCAGGGGTTGGGCACACCCCTGACAATTCAAGCTTTGAGAGTCTTAGTGACTCAAGAAAGGCCCTAGTATTATCTTCATTATGGAAACAAAAAATCAAGAACAGAAAGTACATCGTAAAAGGAGGAGACTGAAATTTCATAATAGCTTCATAGTAAATCCGGAAGGTATAACAGGGGGACTGGCCATATTCTGGGATAACTAGGTTCAGCTATCTATTGACTCTTTCTCGGTAAATGTTATCAATGCTCAATGCCAAATCACAGCCACAAAACATAGAATGCATATCACGTTTATACATGTTCCAGATGAATTTCAGAAGAGGGTATTGTTATGGGAGGCTATCCATAGAGAAAGTCTACATCATCATCTTCCTTGGCTATGCATAGGGGATTTCAATGAAATTATTTATCACTGGGAAAAAGTGGGGAAGAAAATAGCCGAAAATTACCGTATCGCAGCCTTTAGAGATTTTATGCACCACTGCTCGCTGATGGATTTGGAAAGCAAAGGATGAGCCTTCACCTGGACAAATAACAGAGCAGGTGAGAATCTGGTAAAGAAACGCCTAGATAAAGCTCTATGCAATGTAGAATGGAGAATTGCACACCCCACAGCAGAAGTTTCAGCACTACCAGCAATAGGATCTGATCACAATCCTATCTTATTAACAATTAATCCTCAGTAGAAACGAAGAGGCAGAAGGTTTACATATGAAGCCTTCTGGTCAGAAGAGGAGGAATGCGCACAGATAGTAAAGACAGCTTGGACTGATACTGAACAACAGAACTTAAATGTAGCTGAGAAAATATAGCTTGTGTCCCAAAAACTAATGAAATGGAGCAAAAATAAATTCTCGAATGCAAAAAAGAGGATTGAATGGCTGAAAAGTGAATTACAAGACTTGATGAATTATACGGGCATATCTCAAGACAATGAGGCAGCAAAGAGGATCACACAAGAAATAGAAACATTGTGGCGACAAGAGGATATGTATTGGGGGATGCGATCGAGAATAAGCTGGTTAAAATGGGGGGATAGTAATACAAAGTTCTTCCATGCCACAACTATTCAGTGAAGAAATAGAAACAGAATCACTATGCTGAAATCCGATGATGATACTTGGGTAAGAGAAGACCAGCAATTAAAAGAACTGACAGGGCAATACTTCAAACAGCTGTATGAGTCAGTGGGACATCGGGACTTCCAGCCTATCCTTCAACAAATCCAAGCTTTGGTGGATGTAAACATGAATCAGAAGCTAACAAGCCCAGTCACATTGGAGGAGATAACTACGGCTATGAATCAATTAGGTGCCACAAAAGCCCCTGGGCCAGATGGGCTACATGGTCTCTTCTACCGAACATATTGGCCAGAGGTAAGCTAGGAAATATTCAAGGAAACCCAGAATTTCTTCACTACTGGTTACCTAAACCCAGCTATAAACCAAACACTAATAACCCTTATTCCCAAAACCCCAAACCCAAAAAAACTTGAGCAGTATCGCCCAATCAGCCTGTGTAATTTCATCTACAAAATTATTTCAAAAGTTCTAACAAACAGACTAAAGCCACTGTTACCGAACCTTATTGCTGAAGAACAAAGTGCCTTTGTGGGGGGAAGGCAAATCCAAGACAACATTCTGCTTGTGCAGGAAGTTCTACACCGATTGAGAACCAGGGAGAGGAAAAGAAAATTTCAAGATGTACTAAAACTTGATATGCATAAGGCATATGATCGCATCGAATGGGATTTTCTAAGAGCGTGCCTAACAAAGATGGGTTTCTGTGATCAGTGGGTCCAATGGGTGATGCAGTGTGTATCTACAGTATCCTTCAGTGTTAACTTTAATGGGGAACCCTTACCTTACTTCAAGCCTACTCGCGGGATTCGACAAGGTGATCCTTTGTCTCCATATCTTTTTATCTTAGTGGCAAATGTGCTCTCAACCATGATGAAACAAGCAATAGAAGATGGTATAATTAGAGGAATTAAGTTGAATAGCTGCTGTCCTACATTGTCACACTTACTATTTGCAAACGATTCGATTTTCTTTCTGCATGGAACAATACCATAATGCCAAAATCTAGCAGCCATCCTACACCAATATTGTTTAGCCTCGGGTCAAGCCATTAACCTAAACAAATCAGGCCTCTATTTTAGCAAAAACCGCCCACCTACCTTGAGGAGAAACATGACTTCAGAACTAAGAGTCTCAGAAATCGAAAAAACAGGCAAGTATTTAGGCATTCCTTCGGATTGGGGGGCATCAAAAAAAAGATATGTTTTCTTGGATCCTTGCAAAAGTCAACATGAAGTTGGAAGGTTGGAAGGAGAATTTATTCTCGAAAGCAGGGAAGGAAATTTTGATAAAATCAGTGATACAGGCCATTCTTCATTATGCCATGTCCATATTTAAAATCCCTATTTCAATTTGCAAAGCAATTGAGAAGAAAGTTGCAAACTTCTGGTGGAAAACAAACAACAAAAGTGCTGGGATACATTGGAAGAAATGGGAAAATTTGAAACTCAGAAAAGCTGAGGGGGTTTGGGTTTTAAAGATCTGATTGTTTTCAACAAGGCTATGCTAGGTAAGCAAGCCTGGAGAATATCACAGCAACCTAACTCCCTTTTAAGCCGAGTTATGAAAGGGCTATATTATCCACAGTGTGATTTTTGGAAGGCTGGAAAGGGCTCAAGACCTTCATGGGAGTGGCAAAGCATTCTACAGGGGAGAGAATCCATATCTCCACACATAATGTACTCAGTTGGCAATGGCAAAGAAATTTCTATTAGAGAGGACAGATGGCTAAAAAGTGGACTTATTGTTGGCCCAGCAACTAATGGGGAACCAAGGCAGGTTGCTGATCTAATTGATCCCAGTACTAGAAATTGGAATGAACCTCTCCTAAGATCACTATTTGACCACCAGTGAGTCCAAGAAATACTTGCTACTCCTATAGGGTTGCCTAATGCAGAAAATAAGTTGGTTTGGACACCACACAGATCTGGCACATACACAGTCAAGAGCGGCTACTTCTCAACTAGAGACAACTTGATCAGTAATCACACAACAGCAGCAACTTCATCTTACTAGACCAACCCTAAGCTATGGAAACACATATGGCATACTGGTACCCTCCCCAAAATCAAAATGTTCTTATGGAATGCATGTCACAATGCTTTACCAACGAAGGAGAATCTATATAAGCGAAAAATCGCACCTGACCCGATCTGCCCCCTCTGCAAAAAGGAAGTCGAAACTGTGGAACACACCCTATTGCTCTGCTCTTGGACAGCACGCATATGGCAATTAAAATCCCTGCGAATCAAAGTTTCAAGAAGGGGGTTAACGAGGATAGATGACTGGCTGAATAAGATGAAGGCCGACCCTATCCATACCACAAAATTCGCCCAAATTGCTACTACACTCTGGAGTATCTGGAAGGACCGAAACAACTATATCTTCAGCCACCATCCCCTGCAACCGAAGCAAACGGTATTCAAGGCAGTCGCTTTACAAGAAAACTACACCAAATGGACTCAGAAATCAAAAGGCGAGACACCCACCTCGACTCACACCACCCGATGGCATCCCCCAACGCCAAACTCGCTAACTGTAAACATCAATGCTTCCTTTGCTCCGGTCGAAGAGGTTGCTTCAGACGCCTCAGCAAACAGAGGCCCGAACGAACACAGGGGAGCGATTGTGTGTATCTGTCGAGACTCCCGGGGCCATCTAGTCGACGGATTCACCAAACCGGTGGAAGTCTCCTCTGCGGAACAGGCGGAAACCACTGCTTTGCTAGAAACCCTAATTTTCCTCTCGAACAGAACAAATCTCCAATTGGAAGTGTTCTCTAACTGCTTACCCCTCGTGCGCGGCTTCTCCACTTCACAAGACATCAATTGGGAAGTACAACCCATCTTGGACCGGGCCAAAGAAAAATTGAAGGAATTCTCGGGCCTCTCCTTGGCCCACTGCAATAAGGAATCAAACCGGCCAGCAGATTGGCTCGCCAAAGCTTGCAGAACGAAATGTCTTCCGCCAAATTGGTTATCTAACCCTCCGGTTGTGCTTTTTGATTTATTATGTGCTGATGTTATTGATGTAATTCCCCAAAACTTTGCTTAGTAAATCAATGGCAGTATTATACCGACCAAAAAAAAAAATGAATTTGAAATTTCTAAAAAGCTAAAATCTATAGATCTAAAGTAGCAAATTACTAATTTATGTGGCCAAAAAAATTTGAAAGCAAACTGGCAATGATCTAAAGTTTGATTTATTTCTATAAAAAATGCACTGAACTTTCAATTTGATGAACCTGATTGGAATCTCACCAATTTTTGGAGGAATTGTTGATGGAGGGAACAGATGGCTAGAGAGGACACACAGCGTCACATCACCAATTCGTATGAGAAGTGTGTGTATTTGGGTCAAAGTACACGAATTGCAAAAAAGTTGAAATTTTAATGGATAGAGTGAAAGTATCAAAGTGCAGTGACCTAATTGTAAATATCACCGAAATTCATTAACCACAGACGAAATTTGCCCCTCCACTTTCTCATCGTGTTCTTGTCCCACATGGATCTTGCTTCTTCCATTGTGGAGAAGATGAGATTCCGCTGCCACTAATTTGAGGCACAAGCGAGACTCAGCAACCACTAGGGAGAGAGAGATGGGGTTTTAGTGGGCATGCGTCGATGTTTAAGTGGAGTGTCTATGTAAAATGAGTAAATCTAGACCAGCTCAAATCCGAGGCACAAGCCAGATTTTGCAACCACCAAGGAGAGAGAGATGGGGTTTTAATGGGCATATTTTCTAATATGGAAAAGAATACGCGTCGGTGTTTTAATGGAGTGCATATGCAAAGATGAGTAGATCTAGACATACTCAAATCGGAGGCACAAGCTAGACTCTGCAACCACCAAGGAGAGAGATGGTATTTTCTAATATGGAAAAGAATATGCAGCATAAATTTATTACTTGTCGGTGTTTTAATGGAGTGCTTATGTAAAGATGAATATATCTAGACGCGCTCAACTCTTTATATACAATTGGATTATTTGCAGCTTGACGGATCAAGTTCCTTCGGTAGGATTCGCTTTGATGAAACAGAACACTGGGACTGTGCAATTCAAGTAAAACAATAAATGGGGTTGTCGATCAGAGACTGACCATAAGAGATGGGGACTAAGGTGGGGATGAGCAAGACGACGTGCTGATCAAAGCAAAAGGTATATGATTTAATTTTTACGTTAGAGTTTGGGATATTATGTAGTCTCTATATAATTTGTGAAAAGACAACGTGTAGATTTGTCTATCAATGTTGTATAGAGTTCACATGTTTAAGCTTTAAAAATTAATAAAATTAAATGAAGTAATGTTGACACCCTTTTTTAAGTCGATGGTCACCAATGATAAAATATTAAGATAAAAGTTTTCGATCACGACGGAGCCTGTTTCTTAAGCAAAGAGTGTCGTTGTTCATTTTTATTTCATTGGCCTTGTCATATTCATTAAAATCTCAAAAAGTCAAAACATGACTTTGGAATTGACTTTTTTTATCAACCCTTCGACCAAAAAAGTTAATCCTAAGTCAAAATTTGGCTTTTTAAGCAGAATATTCCAACTAGTCCCAATTGACTCTTTTTATTGATTAATAACTAAAATGTTGACTTTTAGTCAATCCTTTAACAAAAAAATTCAAAAATCTACAAATCTACAAATCTTGTTATTTTAACCCCAATTTTACTTTGCCCACAAAAATTTCCCAAAATCGATTAAGATTCTATTTTTACAATTTTTGCAAATTTAGATTCAAAATCGGCCAAAAATAAAATTAATTTCTTTCTAATCATAGTTTAATTTAGTTTCCTTCATAACGTTTGATCTTGAGGTCATTTCACACTTAGTCGTTGAACCAATTTTAAAGTTTGGCATGACGAGATGAAAATTTCCTTTCTTAGCCCTAATTAGGGGTCCCGATGAGTTCTTCATAGTATGAGATATTTCACTCTTAATGAACTGCTTCTCTTAGTGATAATCCAAATCCGGAATCGATTTTGTCAAATTTAGTAGGGAGCATTTCAATTTGATGGATTTAGTTTACTTGAACTTTGAAAATTCAAGCTAATGAGCTTCAATCAATGTAATTCAAGTTGAACCATTCTAGACCAAGGTTTAATTTGATAAATTGAGGTTCAATTTGACCATTGAACTTCAATTTCATTTTAGTGCCTAATCCATATCATCATGTAAATGTCAATTTGAATGCATTAGGCCATCCTAGGTTCAATTGATCAAATCAATTGATATTTCATTATATCAATTAAATTCAATGTGATCAATTTGGCAATTGGAAATGGGAATTACGAAAATTGCGTTAATTGGTTAGGAAGTCCCAATTTGTGTGCCCATTAAATTTGAGCGCAATTGATGTCATTCATGAGATAATTAGACCAATTTAAATCAATTGAGATGTTGTTGAAAAGTTCATTGATTTAATTGGGTCGAATGATTATTTCTTTTCAATTAGCCAATTTCTTTTTTAATTGGACAAGAATTCATTATGATTAGGACTCGAACACATTTTTGGCCAACATGACGAGGTGGCCAGCCTTTTGGCTGACCGCTCCAATCCTTTTTTGTATGAAATTACAAAATTACCTTTGAGATAAGAAATTACCAAAATACCCCCGATTAATCACTAATCCAAAAATTAATCTTGGCCATGTATTGGGGTTTTCATCCTAACCATCCAATATGAAGTGTGCTTAATTTCCCTCTAATCTTAATAAAGCTTAGCCATTAAGCATTTTTTGTCTTATCTTGAGAAATCAAATCCTAGCCCTTAAATCAAACCAAGGGTTAAAATCTCATCTAAGGAGGAAGTATATGTGCATTTTTCCTCCAAAATTTGAGGAGGGGCTCACAATTTCATATCTACTTTCTTTCACTAAAACTCTCTCTCTCTCTCGCAAGCAAGGAGGCCGAAGCCTTGCTTGACGCTTGCTAGCCGATCGCTGCCCCTTGCTGACATACCAGCTCACCGTCGATCATCACCAGAAGCTCCTCTGTCCAATCGCAAGCTCCGACACGACCATCCCTCGCGAAACGTCCATGATCGACAGTAATAATCTCTTCAAGCTGATTCACATGTTCTTCGCTAGATCTTGATCTGGTGGCTTTAGCCGATCGGTTTGGCAGTTTGGCAACCTTCGTTGATGTCCCAATTGGTGCGATGATGATCCTAGATGTGTCCCCAAAGTTTTGAAGGCCGGAACTCCTTCGATTCTAGCCGGATCATCAACAATCTTCTCTCATCTTTAGCTTAAGTTCGTCTTGCGGTTACTTGATCTTATTCTCACTCTAAACTCCACTAAACTTGTTCACATATTGACAAGCTTCTTCGGCCACGACATGAAGTAGATCCATTGGCTAATTAGCTTTTTGAGCTTGATGAAGTTAACGATCAAGGAATAGTTCTCTAATCCTCGAATCTAATGAAGCGAGATCACCTAAGGTGATCAGGGCTAGGATTCACTTTATGGATGCCTATGAATGTTTAGAAATTATCGTTAGATGAACTGAATCAATGAAGGATTAATTGATTGCTTGATCATGAATGATTTTGTGCTCTGGAAATTCGTATGCATTTCTGGACTGTTTTGTTTCAAGTTATGATATGAGCTTGGAAACGATGATATTTTGTAAAGATGTGCTCTAGAGACTTGTAGAACACATGTTGAGCTTCGATTGGATATATTATGAGCTCCGATCGGACCTCTTTTTTTTTTGGCCGAACTGATGGGACCTTGTTTGCTAGGTTGAACTTGCTTCAAAACATATGTCGTGAATCTGAAATAGTGACATGATTCTATTTGTTGTTCTGTTCTGATCGACCTTACTGACTTGTTGATTTTCTATGATTTTTGTGATGCGATTCTGGATCGATGTCTTCATGAGTTTTGTTTATCACATGCAGGTCTACATCATATAAAATTTTCATAAAAATTGAAAGTCATTTGGTAGGCACGATTGGCCCTCAACTAGACGTTTTTGCTTCTGAAAATTGGTTTTCCAGATTGACTTTCATGTGTTATTTGATTTTTATAAAATCATGCGTTTCAAATATGAAGATACTTCCCCATAAAAATGATAGATTTCACTGGCCAAAGAACAGCCCAAATGCCATAACTTGACACGGGAGGACACTTAAGTGCCATAACTTCGAAAATGTACACTTAAGTGCCAGTTTCGAAGTTAAATGGAACACTTAGTGCCACTCCTGGCGAAAATCCGACCAACGGAATGGGGCAAGCGATTTTCGCGACTTGGACACAAAACAACGCCGTTTTGCGTGTGCGACGTGGTGAGAAAATATAAAAACAACATCGTTTTTTGTGTCGATGTGTAAATAATTAATATAAAAATTTATTTTATTAAATTAAAAATTAATTTTATTTAAAATATTATAAAAAAAAATAAAAACTTAAAATTTAAAAAAAATTTAAAAACTTAAAATTTAAAAACTTAAAATTTAAAAACTTCAAATTAAAAACTTCAAATTTAAAAAACTTAAAATTTAAAAAAAAACTTAAAATTTAAAAACTTAAAATTAAAATAAATAAAATTAAAATAACTTAAAATTAAAAATAACTTAAAATAAAAAACTTAAATTTAAAATTTAAAAACTTAAATTTAAAAACTTTAAAAACTTAAAATTTAAAAACTTTTAAAAACTTAAAATTAAAAAAAAATTAAAAAAACTTAAAAAAAAAATTAATTTTTTTTTTAAAAGGGTAAAAGGGGGCGGCTGAGGTGGCAATTTTAATTTGTTTTTAATTTTAAGGTTTTTAAATTTTAATTTTTTTTTAAATTTTAAGTTTTTTAAATGTTAATTTTTTAAAATTTTAAGTTTTTAATTTTAAGTTTTTAAATTTTAAGTTTTTTAAAATTTAATTTTTTAAATTTAAGTTTTTTTAATTTTAAGTTTTTCAAATTTTAAATTTTAAGTTTTTTAAATTTTAAGTTTTTTAAATTTTAAGTTTTTAAATTTTAAGTTTTTTAAATTTTAAGTTTTTTAAATTTTAAATTTTTAAATTTTAAGTTTTTTAAATTTTAAGTTTTTTAAATTTTAAGTTTTTAAATTTTAATTTTTAAAATTTTAATTTTTTTAAATTTTAAGTTTTTTAAATTTTAAGTTTTAGAATTTTAAGTTTTTAAATTTTAATTTTTTAACTTTTAATTTTTTAAATTTTAAGTTTTTTAATTTTTAGAATATTATAAATAAAATTAAGTTTTAATTTAATTTAATTTAATTTTATATTAATTATTTACACATAAGACATAAAACAACGTCGTTTTTGCATTTTCTCTCCACGTCGGGCCGGCAAAACGGCGTCGTTTTGTGTCCAACTCGCCGTAAAATTGCCACGTCACCCATTTAATGGATTTTAATGGGAGTGGCACTTAAGTGTTCCACTTTACTCCGAAATTGGCACTTAAGCTCGTACCTTTTCCGAAGTTATAAGACTTAAGTGTCCTCCCGCCAAGTTATGGCACCTGCGTGTCCCAAACTCGATTTCACTTAAATCTATAACGTGTAAAATTTTCAGATCAAACGAAGCTCATTTGGCATTTTTTACTATCATACAAAGTTGCAGGGGATTCTGAAAACTGTTTTTACAGAACTGACCTTCGGTAAGTCTTGGATTTTTATAAATGCTTGTGATGAAAATCTTTGAATGTTTTCTTCATGAAAATTTTAGATATGATTCCAATCTTTCATTTGACAATAATTCCATTAAAATAAAAGCACATTATGGTATTCAAATGGATCTGATTAAAACGCCAAATCCTTCCGCGCCCAGATATTTCTTAGAAAAATTTAACTTGTTTTCTTGATTTTGAGGCAATTAATGTCTTTCTTTGAAAATTCTCAAAATATGGAAGTTGAAGCAAGCTTCTTAATCTTTTACTTGACGTTAGTTTCATTAAAATCGAAGTTGATTTGGATTTTATTTGGGTTTGATCAGCGTTCATTAATCAATTTGCACCCAAACCCTAAAGTTCGTCTTCTTGGGATTTGTGAACTAATTTCATCATTTTAGTAAAATTAAATCACTCTTTTCAATGACCCGAACTGAGTCCACTTTCTTTCTCTCGATATGCAGAGTACAGTTTCTACCGCCATGGTAGTTTGTCTAGATCAACCCTAAATTGACGATGTTTCTAAAATTCTTCTCATCTTTTCCGCGATCCTTCAGCCACTTCCCCCGCAAAGTTTCTTGTTCAGTGTTTCTTTGAGATTCGGTTCCTCTCCACCACAAATTCGGTTCGCTCCTCTCTTCAGCGTTAGTCGAACTAGTGATTGGGGTCGACCTTGCCCCTCTCACGTCCGGGCAATTCCGATTGTTCTTCTTTCTCAAGGTGCATCATCGGCCCACCTCTGTTTCCACTGCATGCAGCATTGGGTCCTTCCACGCTTCCTTTGTACCTGATCCAGCTTTTAATCTATGGATGCAAGCAACTTGGAGGAAGATTCCCGTCTAGCCGCTCTTTGTTCCAGGTTGGGTCGACTTTGCTCGGCCCACAAACTTGAAGTGTGGGACGACCTACTGCCACAGGAGAAGATTGAGAAATGTAAGCTCACTATAGTAGGTAAAATCCCCTCAAACCCTTCAATCAATTTCCAGGCACTCCAAACTACTCTTAAACGTGCATGGAGGATAGACCAGGTAGACATTACTCAACAAGATGCCGGATTATATGTAGCTACCTTTAAATCTGAAGGTGATAGGCAGCGAATCCTCGAGGGAGGACCGTGGTTATTCTCTAGCCGCTTGATTATATTCAAGCCATGGATACCTAATACGCCCTTACACTATTACGATTTTTCGACATGCTCTTTTTGGGTCCAAATTTTCGGTCTACCGCTTGAGTGGTTTTCTGACCAGATGCTAAGAAAGGTTGCTAAGCATGTGGGGCGAGTAATAGAGGTCAAAATGGATTCAAAGGAAGGTTCCAATGTCAAATCAGGCAAAGCTAAGGTGGAAATTGACTTACAGACGCCTTTAAAGACAGGACACCTAATACGCATAGATGGAAAAACTCTCTGGTTAGATTTTAGATATGAAAGACTTCCACACTTCTGCTATTCATGTGGTAGGCTATGCCATTATGCTGCACACTGTCCGGAAATACCTTTTACAGAAGCAAAATTGGCTGGCAAGGAAAAAATGGCCTACAGCCAATGGTTGCGTGCAGAAGTGAAAGAGCATAGTCCTTACTGGCTTACCTTTTATGATGACCAGGGAACATCCACTGTAATAGAGGAAGTGGTCCCAGAAACTCCCCCTTGTCTAACCATTAAGGCTCCAGGACCCCCCCCCCCTTAATGAGAATAGAGAGGCGGAAAGTTCCCATTTCCCTTTAATGTAGATTGAGCTGGGTGGCAAGACAGCAAGACATCTACCAAATAATGAGACTACATCTGGAAATCCTAAACAGAAAGACATCCTGGTTCCTTACCTGACTGATAAAGAGAAGCAAGGAGGGACTACACATGAGTCCGTCAGCCCTCAATTCGTTCTGGAGGGTCAGCAGCACGTGCAATACCAGCAACAGCAACGGCATATTCCCTCGAGCGCTGCATCCCCAACAGCTCCCATGGGGGTTATGTTCACTGCTCCTTCACGAACACAAGGGCTCCAAGAATAGCAAATGCATATGCCTATACCGAGGAAAGTGAAGCACTCAAGAGTTTCTACAAAAGCAGGTACCACAAAGAAATTGAAGCGTTATAACCCGTACGGATCACGAATGAATTTTATAGAGGATTTGGATGAGACTCAATTATTGGATACTTCGATTCTTTTGGCTGAAGACAATAGTCAAAGGGCTAAGGTGGCTTGCCCTCAAAAACCTCCAACTGTAAAATGAAGCTACTGAGTTGGAACTGTCAGGATCTGGGGTCTTCTCTGACAGTTCAAGCCCTGAAAGCCCTTGTGGTCAAAGAAAGACCGGATCTAGTGTTTTTTATGAGACAAAGAACGGCTCAGCAATGGTCTCAAAAATTCAGCATCAGCTCAAATATACAAATTCCTTTTTGGTAAATCCTATATTGGCTTAGTGGGGGTTTGGCTATATTTTGAAACGCGCACATCTCTCTTAGAGTGGTTCAATCACATCAGGACTTCATCGACATGATATGTACTGAATTGGGAAATAACATACCTACACGTGTGACCTATGTCCATGCGCCGGCGGTGATTCGGCTTCGACAGCAGCTCTGGGATGTCCTTCAACAAATTGCTACGTCTCAACCTTCCCCATGGATCTGCGTTGGTGACTTCAATGAGGTAACCTACCACTGGGAGAAAGTAGGGAAGAAGTTAGCTTATTTTCATCATATGAATTCTTTCAGAGAAGTGTTGCACAACTGTTCCTTAATTGATATGGAGAGTAAAGGTTGCTCATTTACCTGGATGAATAACCATGAGAGAGAAGAAATAATCAAAGAGCGTTTAGATAGGGGCCTGTGCAATCTGGATTGGAGAATTGCTTTCCCGGAAGCTGAGGTGTGTGCCTTGCCTGCGGTGGGATCGAATCACAGCCCCCTTCTCTTAAACACCGAAGCTTTTACAACCAGAAGACATAGACCCTTCACATTTGAAGCATTCTGGTTACGACACCCAGACTGCAGGAAGATCATATCCAATTCTTGGGAACAGGCTACTATCGATGGCTTCGATCTATCACATAAACTAAAACATGTCAGCTCAGCACTTACCCAGTGAAGTCGCCAGACTTTCTCCAATGCAACCAAAAGAATTGGCGAGCTACAGTATTTACTTCAACAGATCACAAATCAAACAGACACACCCTATGACAAAGAGACAGTAACAAAAATCAAGTCTAAAATTCAGCAGCTTTGGCAGCAAGAGGAGCAATTTTGGGCTATGAGATCACGGATCCATTGGTTAAAATGGGGCGACAAAAACACCAAATTTTTCCACGCAACCACCATCCAAAGACGACAATGGAAGCGAATAACGATGCTAATGGACAGTGACCAAAGATGGGTAAGAGATGAGACCATACTTAAAGAGATGACTCAGGGTTTCTTTTACAACCTATATAAAACAGTGGGCTATCGCGACTTTGACCCTATTCTAGCTCAATGTCCCTACATTGTAACTTCCGATATGAATGCTTCACTCATAGCTATGGTAACGAAGGAGGAGATCTGCACTACTACCTTTCAGTTAGGTGCAACCAAGGCCCCAAGGCCTGATGGATTGAACGGCCTGTTTTATCAATCAAATTGGGACACTCTACAAGATGAGTTAGTACTTTCAGTTCAAAACTTTTTTCAATCAGGTTTGATGCCTCTAGATCTTAACAAGACTGTTGTTGCTTTGATACCGAAGATACCTCTTCCGGAAAGTTTGGACCACTACAGGCCTATCAGCCTCTGTAACTATGTCTATAAAATTATATCTAGAGTTCTTGCAAACCGACTGAAACCATTACTACCTCAATTGATTACAACTGAACAGACGGTTTTTGTGAGTGGGCGACAAATTCAGGACAATATCCTGATAGTCCAGGAGGTTCTCCACCAGATAAGAATTAGGAAACGACGAAGGAACTTCCCGGCAATCATAAAAATGGACATGCAGAAGGCATATGATAGGGTGGAATGGGACTTCTTAACGGCTTACCTACTCAAGCTTGGATTTCATCCTAGATGGGTTCAGTGGATCTTTCAATGTATATCAATAGTATCTATTAGCATAAAGTTCAATGGCCAGCAATTGGAATATTTTCACCTGACGCGAGGACTTCGTCAGGGCGACCCTTTATCCCCTTACTTATTCATCTTATTGGCAAATCTCCTTTCAACTCTTATTCATCAAGCCGTGGACGTTGGGCATCTGAAAGGCATTCAAATTAACAGGTGGAGTCCTACTCTCTCTCACCTATTCTTCGCTAACGATGCTATATTCTTTCTAAATGGCACAATCACAGAATGTCAAAACCTGACCAATATTTTAAATCAATATTGCCTAGCCACGGGCCAATCTATCAACAGGAATAAGCTGGGTATTTTCCTCAGTAAGGACTGTCCAAGGTGTCTCAAGGAAAACCTAGCTTGTGTACTAACAGTTCCTGTGCTAGAAAGAACAGGCAAATACCTAGGCATCCCTTCTGACTGGGGGCGTTCGAAAGGTGAGATGTTTGCTTGGCTTTTGGCTAGAGTGACTTCGAAAATGGAAGGCTGGAAGGAGAATCTCATCTCTAAGGACGGTAAAGAGGTCCTCATTAAGACTGTTGTGCAAGCCATTCCCCGGTATGCGATGTCTGTTTTTAAAATTCCTATATCCATATGCAAATCTATTGAAAAAAAGATTGCCTGATTCTGGTGGCAGAACGATTGTCGAAAAGCAGAAATTCATTAGAAACAATGGGATGTGTTAAAGAGCACAAAGGCGTCGGGAGATTTGGGTTTTTGAGACCTTGTGGCTTTCAACAATGCTATGCTCAGCAAACAAGCATGGCGACTAGTCCAATAACCTTCCTCTTTGTGGAGTAAACTGTTCAAGGCTATTTACTTTCCTTCATGCAACTTTCATTATGCCCAAAGAGGTGTCCGCCCTTCATGGGGTTGGCAGAGCATTTTGACAGGAAGGGATGTTATACTACCTAATCTTATGTGGTCGGTTGGCGACGGATCAAATATCAAAATTCGTGAGGATAGGTGGCTTCCTAGGGGAACTCTTAGCGGTCCTACTCAAAAAGATGAACCAAATTTGGTGGCTGATCTACTGGTACGGAATTCCAACAACTAGAATGTTGCTACTCTGAATAAATTTTTTGATGTACAGACAACAGAAGAGATACTCAGCATTCCAATGCACGCTAACTTTACTGAAGACAAACAGGTTTGGACAGCAACAACCAACAAATAGTATACAGTTAGAAGTGGTTATCATTCAATAAGAAAAGTAGCAACAAGCAACCTCACGCAGCAACCTTCATCATCCTACCAACCACCTCCACAACTTTGGAAGAGCATATGGAAGCTCACTCTACCACCAAAGGTCAGGGTTTTTTTCTGGACTATTTGCCATAATGCTTTGCCCATGAAATAAAATCTATTTCGACGCCACATTAGTACTGATCCCATCTGTCCAATATGCCTAACTCAACAAACTGAGTCGATTGAACATCTCTTTCTATTTTGCCCTTGGACTACTTCAGTATGGTCACACCCTAATATAGTTATCCAAATTAACGCCACAGCTGTTCAACGCATAGACGAATGGCTAGCTAATCGAATAATGCGAAGGAGAACAAAACCTGATCTGGAGATGGTTGTAGCAGTGTTTTGGCGGGTCTGGAAGGCCCGAAATAGAGCCATTTTTTCCCAGCCACAACCGGATCCGAACTTTGTTGTCCAAGCTGCACTTGCTCAGTTTAAATCTGCTCAAAACTACGGCCTCCCTCCGATAGGAACAGGGAAGCGCCGCAACAACCTTGGCCATTTTTGGAAACCCCCTGATTCGGGCAATCTGAAAATCAATATTGATGGGGCTTATATTTCAGGTCATACGAAGGGATCTATCGCCTTTATTTGCAAGGATCAATCTGGGCATTTGCAAGAAGAATTTACCAGAACTATGCAGGCATCGTCGCCGCTGCAGATGGAAGCTCAGGCACTCATCGCAGCTCTTCGCCACCTTTTGCAGCAAGGAAAGAACGAAATGTCTCTGGAGATCGAATCGGATAGTCTACTTTTGGTTGACTCCATTAACAGCCTGCAAGATCCACCATGGGAGATTCGCCCCTTTGTCCACGAAGCCGCTGCTCTGTGCCGTCTTTTTCCTATCCTACATATTAGGTTTTGTAAGAGGGAAGCCAATTTAGTTGCTGACTGGGCTGCCCGATCCCATCGCAACGGTTTACTTCCCCAGTCTTGGGCCAAATCCCCTCCCCCCCTCTCCTTGACTTGCTCATTTCAGATGTTCTCGCTGCAGAATGTGTTTTGCCCCTTTATTAATAATATTTCTTATTACGTCCAAAAAAAAAAAAAAAAAGTCACTCTTTTCAAATTCTTGAAACATGAAATTTGTTCATTGGTGTTTCTATTGAATGCATGCAAAGTTTCAAAGCTTTACTCTTTGATTTGATAACCTCACGGCCTGTTTAGCAATGTGTCAAATAGTGCCGGCTAATATTCTTTTGTTTCCCAAAATCAAAAAAAAAAAAAAAAAAAAACGTATTAGGTAACATTTTTGTTTCCGTGAATAGATTTAGAATAGAATTAAGACGGGAAAAAAAAGTTGATTTTTTATCCCTGTGAATAACTCTAGAATCAAACCAAACCATTTTTTTCTCTTTTCTTTTTTTCTTTTCTTTTTTTTCTCTTACTCTTCTTCTTCCCTAGTCGGTCACCAAAGCCTTGCCAGTCTCGCCAGCCCCTAGTGAGCCTCACCGTGGCTAAGCGAGGCTCGGCCTCACCGAGGCTCTCCTAAGGCCGACAATTGGCTAGAGGAAAAAGAAGAGAAAGAAGAAGAAAAAAAATAAAAGAGAAAAGAGAAAATTATAAAATTATAAAATTATAGAAAATTAAAAAAAAAAATTCTAATTTACAAAAAAATTTATGAGTCGTAACAAACGCATTTATATTCCGAGAATATAAATTTTGGATAGTTACAAAACTCTTTCGAATGCTTAGAAACTCATTCAGAGAACAAAATCAGAAAAATTATTTTTGAGTAAAATTGTTCCTGAAAATAAAATAATTATTAAAAGTATCATTAGTGTACCATCTTGACACTTGTTTGGCACACCATGAAAATCAATTTTTCGACCTCAATCCATTGGTTATTTCAAGAAACCCAAAACTTGACACTTGTTTGGCACACCTTTCTTGAGCTTTGCAAAAATTTTCATGCATTTTCAAAGTCATTTGATATTTTTACTTGCATTTTTCGTGTTTAGACCCGAAAAGGATGGGGTTCTGAACACTTTGGGGGCAAAACACTTATTTCGCTCAATTGGTTCAAAATTGGGATGAGGGATCTTCTTGACGCTTGCTGTATTCTTCATGAATTTGTTAATGACATGTGGATGGTGACGTTTGATGATTGTTTGATTGGCTAATGTCTCTTGCAAACATAAATTACCCGAATTGTTCAAAATAATGATTAAGTGACCCTTTTTCGGTTTACTTCTCTTTGACCGCTTGTTTGAGAATCAAGACCTTTTTGGGTCTAAATGCATGCCCCATCTTTTATACATGTAATTTCTACTTGTATGTTAGGGCCGATGCATGTTCGTGGGGAGAACCAAAAGGACAAGACTTAGACCCTAAATTAGGGATCATTTGGTCTTGAGCATCGCTTATGAACATAAAGGATGGCCAAGCACCGATGATCATGAATCAATCAATTAGTGGCTTTAGAATGGCCCGATGTGCATGTAATCTCCAAAGGCCAACTCGGCCGGTGTTTTGCATCAAAACTTGTCTTGAATTGTTTGCACTTGTTGGATTTTGTGTGATTGCATTGTTACATCATACGAATGCTTAGTTTAGCATTAGCATGTTGAGACGACTCGTAGAGGACATGGCCAAGAAACTTGAAGACAATGGCGTAAATGTCCAATTTGACTTTTTGTTGTACCATTCGATCTCAACATATGTCTTAGGTTTTATATCTTGTGATGAATTCAACTTTCAAAAGACATTCTATAAAGATAGCCAAGTTTATAAAACTTCTTATATAGATGGGAATAAAAATAAAGAGAATTCAAACACCCGATAAGTTGCGAGTTTATTTTTCATGCATTTAGTTTAGCCTATTCTTTTATATTGCTTGGGTGTTTTCTTCTTACAACCGCATCTTTCAATTAATTGATTGTTTTCTTTTTTACTTTAGTAGCTAGTTTAGAAATCGCACGAACGGACCATCCACACATAATCACTTTTTGATGCTTTTATAAAATTGCACAAAAATGTAAAAAGAATGCATAACCATCTTAGGTGACAACTGAACTCATTAAGTACCGAAATGGCGCTAATAGAAATCCTTAGCATAACGCAAGTCCCCAAATCCTCGAATCTCTAGTTCCATGGAAATCAAGAGAGGTCTCCTAATTCTTGATTGGGCAGCTAGTCGGCCCCAACAAAGAGGCTAGTGGCAACTCCTAGATAACATTTTTAGATTGCCTAAAAATCTTTAAATGAATTCATATTACGTGGGGTATGAGATTGGGAGAACTCATTCATAATTGATGGACTAAGTACGGCCCACCAACTAGACGTCATTTTGAAGTTGTCTTTTTTGAGGATGCTTGCTTGGACTATTTTATGAACAAATATCCCTAAATCTACTTATTAGAGGGCCTTTTCCACCTTGAGGGGTAGGTGGCAACAAGTAAGACTAACTAAAAACACAAGCAAAATATTACAATAGTACGACAATATGTAAGTGGACTTACTATTCGTAGATAGCGGACAATATTTAAGCTTCCAATATAAGCTTGTCTTAATTTTTTGCATATTAATTCTGGTAGACTTTATTGGATGACAAATATATATAATTTTACCTACTTAAATACCCGTTTTATTATATGATTTGATTTATTAATCTTATAGAAAAGTCTTAAAGTCTATGACAGCACTCATTTTTGTTCGTCAGTGTAAGAATTATATCTTACGTCATTCATACATCTTCATTCGGCGGAGTGTACATGTCTTACTGAATCACTGGACTTTCTTCCGCGACAAAATATTTTTGATCGAAAGTCATTCTTCATTTTTATTTTTTTTATTCAAAGAAACTAAAATCCGGCGTTAATTCGGATAAAGGATATGTCATGCAAAAAAGAGAATCGACTTTTGCAAATCAAACAACACTATGCAATTCCAAACCAAGCCAGAGTCCAATCAACGACTATGCTTAGGAATTATAGACTCAATAACGTGACAAATTATGCCTGAATCTAATCAATGACATGGCTTGAAAACAAAAGGGCATTATGCCAGAATTTAATCAACGACACAATAATAGGATAAAGATATATGTCGAAATTTAATCGACGATGAGAATCAAAAAGTCATAGCTAAAGAAATTTAAAGTGCGGTACCGGAAAGGTAAATAAAAGATAATATTTGGTTTGATTTATGCAAGGGGGCTTTCTAATGGACCACTATTTATAATGAATTATGGTACCTTATGACGGTCCCAAGGAATTGCAATTCCCCAGTTAACCTCTGCCAGTTACCTCCATACTTTGAATTTCACATGTGCAAACTTCTCTATGACGTGTACATTCCACAATCTTGCTTTTAAGCAATAACTGTTCCCTCGAAGATTATGCGTCTTTGCCCTAAATTGTGATGATTTGGTTTTCAAAAGGTAACTGTTTCCTCCAAAATTGTGTATCTTTGTCTTTAATTGATTCATCAATGGCGCATTTGGTAATAATTCTATTCTTGGGAACAATTTTCAATCAAAAATGATTTTTTTATTCTATTCCCGGGAACAATTTTTGAGAAAAAGAACGTGCTTAATAACTATCGAAAATTTCTATTTCCAGGATAGAAATGTGTTTAGTAAAATTCTTAATTTTTTTTTGCTTATTTTAATTTTTTTTTAATACTTTTATTATATTTTTCTTATATTTCTCTTTTTTTCTTTTTCTTTTTCTTTTTTTTTCTCTTCTTCTTCCTCCTTCTTGGTAGCCAATCATTAGCCATGGCGATGGTCGGCGACCGGCTAGGCGAGGTTGGACAAGCTCGCCAGAGGCTCGCTTGGCGAAGGCAAGCCTCGGCCTCACCAGATCTAGGTGAGGTCAAGCCTTACCGGTGGCTACTGGAGCCTCGCCAATGGTTGACCTCGCCTAGGTGGCACGAGGTTAGCCTCGCCCTAGCCTAGTGAGGCCAAGCCTCATGCCAGTTGGCGAGTGCAAGGCTCAATCTCGCTCGAGCTGCATGAGTTCAACCTCGCCCTAGCCTGATTAGGCCAAGCCTCGCGTCGACTCAACCTCACCTTAGCCGGGTGAGGTCGAGCTCGCCCAACCAAGGCAAGGCCGAGCCTTCTATGGCTCGGGGTGATGCTCCAATGAGGTCGCTGGCCAAAAGGAAGAAGAAGAAGAAAAGGAAAGAGAAGAAGAGAAAATAGAAGATAAAAGAAAAAAATTAGAATTGATTCTAGGAATTGTGTCATGACCAAATTTTCGAGGTACACCACCTAGAATTAGGCTAGTGGATTGCTAAGAATAAACTTAGCTCGGGCTCTCCCAAGCCCATACTAACTCGCGATTTAGGTTCAAATTCTTAACATGCAATTGATTTTCAATTAGGAGTCGCCACTAATCTATTTTCGGTAGGTCGATTAGACACCTAAGTAAAATAATTGGAGAATCATTTTACTTCTACGAACTAGAGATTTTGGGTACAGGGACTTGATTACGCTAGATTTCTCTAACGCCCTTCCGGTACCTTTCTCTTTTATTTTTGAAAAAATGTTTGGCAAGCAGCTTGAATTAATTTCACTTTCCTAACATGTAAGGTGATCATACGGGTGCACAAACCACCAATTTAACATCCAAGAAAAGCAAATAAAAAGATGCAGAACTTACCTCATAGCAACGAAAGCATCTGCAATGTTATATCAGAATTCACATCGATAATCCTAGATATGATTTCTAATTAACACGCAATCAATCAATTTTTACTTTCACTTTTTAACGAGAATATAGTCCATATGTAATGCAATGCTTCTAATATAAAATGAAATGATATGGCATGACAACATGTCCTAAACTATATGAATGAGTAAAAAAATTTTGTGATTTTTAAATGAACATGCAATGATTAAATATGCAATCTAAATTAACAAAAAAAAAAAACCTAATTCTAATGACGGGCAAGTTCTAATTAAATGGACCTAGCAACAATGACTAAATAATGTGCATTTCATGATGACGTGCACATAACTAAAACAGGCATGCAATCTATCCTAGATAATGGAATGAATCTACCCTAAGACAAATTTTTTTTGTATTTTTCATGAAATTCAAAATTAAGAAAAATGCAAAAATTATCTAGCTAGATTAAGATTCTATCCAACTTACATTAAGAATTGAGTTAGGTCAAATCTTAATTTAAATTAGGATGAAAGTTCCTAATCTATAACACAATCTATATCAAAATATCTATCTAAATAAAATCAAACATGCAATCAACCTAATATGCAATGACGTGCAAAGAATGCCCTAATTCTAATTTTTTTTCTTTTTTTTATGAAATTCGAAATTAAAATTAAACATGCAATTCAGATAATAATAATAAAAAACTAACATCCTAAATGAAGGCACTTTTTTTCTTTTCTTTTTCATAACTCAAAATAAAATCCTATCTTAAACATGCAAGATAATTAAAAAAACAAACCTAATCCTAATTCAAACTTTTTTTGGATTTTTTCCTTTTTACGAAAATAAAACTGACTCAAACACCACGGCATCAAATCAAACAAGATAAGATTGATATTCGAAAATTGGCGAACCATATCTCGCATATGAGATCGGGTTGTCCAATTTTAAAATTAAATCGCGAATCGAATCTCGGGCATGAAATCGGATTGGCGATTTTTGCAAGGAATTGCGAGTCGGATTTCGAGCGCGAAAATCGGACTATCAATCCCTAATTTGAGGTGCACTTTCATGTCGGAATATCAATCATATATTCAAGAGTAATTCTAAAAAAAAAAAAAATAAACAAATGAAAATAATATATAAAAAAAAGTAAGGAAAAACTACCTAATTGATTTCCTTTTTCCTTTTTGTTTTTTCTTTCTTTCTTCCTTCCCACCCACACACGGCCTGCTCGTGTGATGGGTTTCTATGGGCGGATCGGAGATCATGGCGGTCGGATGGGCGGCGGTGGTGCGCGGGTCGTCGTGCTTCGGGCAGAGCAGCAGCGGGTTGGATCAAGTGGCGCGAATCAGGCTCGCTTGGCTTCGGGCGAAGGCGCGGCGCAACGCGTCCGACGGAGCGAGGCAGACAGCGGGCGCAGCTGGGTCACGGTGAGGCGTAGTTTCGTTGCTTTTTGTGTGTTTCTTCTTTTTCACCAAAAGAAAACAAAATCCCCACTCGGCAAAGTGCCCCCCCAAAACCGGTGCTCTCTCTCTCTCTAATTGCGCTCCCCTTTTTATAATCCAGAAAAAGAGCCCTTGACTCTATGCACGTACAGCCTTTTATAGGGGAAAAAAATTAGGATTTCAATTTCTTCATCGAATCCACATTCGCAATATCTATTCACCAATTTTATCCCATATTGATAAGGACTCAAGATTATAATAAAAATTTTCTCTAAATCCAAATCTTGCCCAAATAAATTGCAATATTTCGTCATATCTACCCAAAAATTCATCATATCTCGGAAAAATTTCGAATTTCTATTTTCCCACAAGATAATTTCCGAAATAGGCTTGGGCCAATTTACTCACTTCATTGGCTTAGTCCGGCCTATCAATTTAAAGCTCAGAACCACTCATTCAAATCCACCCGTCACCGGTCCAATAAATAAATGCAAAAAATGCAAATTAAAAGTAAATGCACCTAAATCTATATGCTATGCAATTAAAAAAAAAATTTAGGGATAAAATTAACCCCTAATTTTCTATGCAATAAATAAATGATCAAATCGCCAAAATTTAGATGTCAACAGTTGCCCCTCTTTGAAGGTGAGCTCGTAGAGGTTGCCTTCAAAGATAAATTGAAATCTAAATTTTGACCATGCACAATGCACTGAATGATTTGATTTTTTATTTTTTATTTTTGATTTTTTTTTAATAATGAATCCCATTTTAAAATGCAATTTATATGATGCATGGAAATGCTAATGCAAATGCATGATGCAAAAGGAAAGAACGTACCTGCAATTACTTACTAGTCAGTGCGGTAAAGCATTTTAAGGTACCTGATATAAATCCCTATTTACTTCACAAGTACCCAACTCTCACTCAGGTTCCTTGAATAGTCAAACAGGTAATAGATTGAAACATTGAGATTGAGAAGAACATTCACATCCAAAGTAAAATGTTCAACGAAAATAATTGAGACATCTAGATCCAGATTGAGATGTCAAGAATATTTTTTTTTTTTTTTAAAAGGCTCGAAATACTTAGATCCAGACTAAGATATAATGAGACAGCTTGAAAAACATTCACATCCAAAGTGAAATGTTCAACGAAAAGAATTAAGACATCCGGGTCCAGACCGAGATGTCAAGATATTTTAAACTCGAAATGCCTAGATCCAAACTAAAGTATAACGAGGAAGGTCAAAGAACATTCACATCCAGAGTGAAATGTTCAACAAAAAGAATCAAGACATCCGGGTCTAGGCTGAGATGTCAAGATTTTTAAACTCGAAATACCTAGATCCAGACTAAGGTATAACGAAGAAGATTGAAGAACTGTTTTCCTAGGACCCGTACCATTCTACGGTCGCCCAGTATAGCAGTGTTTGGTTGTGTCTAGGACTCGTATCATTCTACGATCGCCTAAACGGGGATTTGCCTTCCAAAACTCGTACCATTCTACGGTCGCCTGAATAGGGAAATAAATGATGTCTAGGACCTGTATCATTCTACGGTCGCCTCAACAAGGAAATAAGTGTTGTCTAGGACCCGTACCATTCTACGGTCGCCTTGACGGAAAATTGATTTTTCAAGACCCGTACCATTCTACGGTCGCCTGAACAGGGAAATTGCTTTTCCAAGACCCGTACCATTCTACGGTCGCCTGTTAAAGCAATAAATGTTGTTTATGACCCGTACCACTATACGGTCGCCTAAACGGAGGTTTTGCTTGGCTAAGACCCAAACCATTCTTCGATCACCCAGCATTGCAATTTGGAGAAAAATCTTTGGGGACAACTCAATCGAGTGTCAATGTATTCAAAAAGGGAATACCTATGCAACGACAAATATTTAAGGTATGAATAGAGATACACTTACTTGGTGACATCTCTGCTCTTGGGGGATATGTCTTCTGTAAAACTTGGTCATAGGAGAGGCAATATGCATTTAGAGTCACAGACATGCATCAATTCAAGTGAGGTTCATGCATGATGATTTCTACCAATCTTACATCACCTAATTTCCATTGGGGAGGATTTCAAAAGAATATTCCAATCTGAACACATGAGTGTCATGGATATGTCAAATGAGAGATCTTTCGGTCTGAAAGGACTTTTCACTCGTCCTCATTAAAATGGCTATTTCATCATGTCCTTTGATGCAGGATTTTGACAGTCACTCTATCTTACCATCATCATGTCAAACAAGAGTCTGAGCAATCTCGCAAATGGTACGATCTTACCAATCTTAGAGGTCTTTAATAGGGACCGTAATATAGGTTTGGTCAACGGCTTAACAAAGGGGACTCATTGAGTCGAGGTTATTGAAAAAAATGATATTTTGTCAACATCTCTAGGTTTACAAGTCAAGAAGCATATGAAATGAGGCAAAAATCATCTTACTCACACTTCCTCGAGCAATGCTTTCAAACATACGAACTTCTACGTTAATTCAAGTGCCATAATCTGAAGAGATTTTGCAAGGGACGTAACGTAGGCTTGGTTCATGGGTTGAGAAACGAAATGATCATTAGGCTCAAAAAGTGTTTAGGGGGTCAAAGTTGGTGATCATCTTGACATCTCCAATTTTCTTCTTCACTATTGAGGATTTTCTCCATAATCCAAACTCCATTGAATATAACATCTCAGCATTTGAGTTTTTTTTTTTTTTTAGTAATGCCTTGTAGGGATACTACTCACTACATCAAGTGTTTGATTTTTTCTCTTTTCTAGGCATTGGCCTTGCTTTTACTAGGCACACTGCTTTTTCATGCCCAATTTTTTTTTGCACTTACTTTCTTTGGACTCGCATAGCCTTCAACTTTTATCAGCATTGTAAACCATGCTACTTGAATAGTTTGCTTTTCTTACCTTGCCCTAGTGTGGGGGATAATCACCAACTGGGTTTAATGTGAAATGAATTCATAGGCTCAAGTGGGCTATGCAATGGATAAAGTGTATAGAATAGAGAAAGAACTGCTCTTCATCGTCCTAAGGCACTTCAAATTACCATACAAGTTACATTGCAAAAGCAATACTCGAAGATTGATGCAAGTGTGAGTAAGAAAATTCTTATCATTCGTTTCAAATTTGTCCCAATGTGGGATGATCCTTGACAGGGATAATTTAAAGAAAACTTCATGTGTATGGGCTCAAAGGGCTAAACAATGGATATACCTGTAGTGTTTTTGGTAGAGAAAGAAATTGCCTCTCGTTACTTCGGTTGACGTACCCTTTGCGAGATCACCATTTTCCTTGCGGTCATGGAAATTTTTCACACAACTCACTAGGGATTGGTGTATGAAACAGTGTATGGAATAAGGTTCGCCTTTCATCATCCCAAAGTATCCCATTTGACACATTCAATTTATCTCACATAATTCATCAAGGAAAATATGCAAGATTTGCAACAAATATGAACAATTCAACTCATTGAAGCAATTTATTCATCATAAAAATGCTTGCAGTTCAAAACATGACACAGCAAATTCAATCATGGGTAATTCTTCTTGACAGCGTTAGAACTAACAGGAGTGAAAAACTCACGACCATCCATTTCTGCTAGGATTAAGGCACCTCCAATAAGCACCTTCTTCACTATATATGGACCACCATAATTTGGAGCAAACTTGCCCCCAGAATCTAGAATTGGATTGGACCATTTTCACACATTTGCATGCCATAAAACCATCCCTGAAACAGAATGTAGATGGATCAAAAAGAACAAATGGGGTAAAACAGATTTTTTTGAATTTTTTTTTTTAAAAAGCAATTGGAAAAGCATTTTTTTTAAAAAAATATTTTGACACGAGAAAGCATGATGAAGCCTAGGCCTCAGAATTCTCCTTGGATTTTCCTTTTTGTTTATCGGCTGGATATCATCACCGGGCTAGTTTGGTATACCTCATCATGTCCTCAAAATAAAACTTGTAATTTTATTGAAATTCATCAATCAATTACAATTTATTGAATGGAAAATGCGATTCAAGCCCTAAGAAGAAAGCGAAAAAGAAGAAATTGAAAACAATTCCTAAAAAGCAATAAAAATTCCCGTGCGGGAGAATGTGCAAAAGTAGAGGTGGCAATATGGGTCATAAACCCATATTATAACCCATTTTTAGTTAAATGGGTCATATATTGGTCAAGTGAAAGTTAAATATGGGTCAAAAATGGGTTTAAGAAAATAAAACACAAAACTAAATGGGTCTAAATGGGTTATTACAAATAACTCATTAATAACCCCATTTAGACTCACTTTCAACCTATGGCCATGGCCATGGCCTTCTTTAATTTTATAAAATGTTTTTTTTTATAAAAAATCCAAATTATATTATTTTTATATTTCAATTTTTTTCTTTTCTTTTTCTTTTTCTTTTTCTTTTTTTTTTTTTTTTCTTCCTCCCTTAGTCGATTGCCGGCAAGGCGACGGCCGGCCGCCGGCCGGCGACGAGCCAGCGAGATCGAGCTCGCCGGCGTCGGGCGAGGCTCGATCTCGCCCGAACCGGCGAGGCCGAGGCCCTGCCCGATGCCGGCGAGCTCGAGCCTCGCCAGATCCGGTGAGTCTCGGCCTCGCCGACGACCGGGCGAGCTCAAGCCTCGCCGGATCTAGCGAGGCTCGAGCTCGCCGGCGTCGGGAGGGGCCTCGGCCTCGCCGGTTCGGCGAGATCGAGCCCGCCCGACGCCGGCGAGCTCGATCTCGCCCCGTGGTGGCCGGTCAGCCGCCGTCGTCGTGCCGGCGGCCGGCCAAAGAAAAAGAAAAAAAAAAGAGAAAAAAATTTTAAAAAATAAAATTTATATTTAAAATAAAAATATTTTTAAAAAATAAAAATAAAAATAAAATCGAAAATATTTTTTTAAATAATAAAAATTCGATTTTTTAAAAATATTTTAAAAAGAATTATAAAAAATTTCATTAAATTTGTATTGCATAAAAATGTTTTAACAATACTTTTTATACTTTTTTTTTTTTTTTACAAAAAAATCATAAAATTGAGCTTTTTAGGTTTAGTTAAAAAAATTTCATATTATAGTTTTTAGTTATTCAATAGTATGTTGACTTCAAATAAGAGAAGCATGTGCATAGTCTAATTATTTATAAATATTTCAATTTATAGGTTTTTTTTTAACTTTTTATTTTTATTTTATTTACTATTTTGAATTTAATTTGAAGTTTTAATTCAATTAGCATATAGTAGAAGTGAGTTTTCCTAGAATATTAATAGGTTTTAGCAATACGGGTCAAGTCGGGTACGGGTTGGGTACGGGTCGGGTCCGGTATGAGTCACTAGATTTACACTACAAGAATATGGGTCAAAACGGGTTAAATGGGTCAAATATGGGTCGACCCATTTTCGACCTGACCCATACCCGACCCGACCCACCTATTTGCCACCTCTATGCAAAAGTAATAAGTTACTCTTGCGGGCCAAGACCCATTTCTTCCAGAGGTCCTTCATTAATGACGTTCACCCTATCCTCATGCTTGGGTAGAGGATTCTTCTTGACATTCGATTGAGCGATGTTGAAGGTAAACGCCTTGGTGTCCAGTAAGTTTTGGACCTTATGCTTCAAAGTCATGCATTCATCAGTTGAATGTCCTACTTCCCCCATATGGTACTCGCATTTCTTGGAGGGGTCGTAGTTAGAAAATTTTTCAGCATTTGGTCGCTTTGGCTCGTAAGACAACAATCCCTTCTTTTGAAGAACCTTTAAGACTTGGGACAGAGAGCCAGGAAGAGGAGTGAACTGCCTCTTAACAAACTGTCGAGGCACGGTCGGTCGGCCTCCGCCTTATTGATTGTTAGGGATATGAACAATCGGAGGTTTGCCAGACTGTGCATATGCAGCATTGACTTCCGTGCTAGGTTCTTTGTCTTTCTTCATGGTGAACATTTTGCCTTGATGGGTTGGTTCATTGAACCATCCATCTCTTAGCCCAACTTCGATCTGTTCACCCACCGAGATAAGCTGGTTGAAGTTCTCAACGTACGTGCTAGCCATCCGGTTGCGAAACTCAAACGGGAGAGTCTTGACGAACAACTTCATCAGTTCCTTGTCAGCAGGCCCAGTCAAACTAGCATGGAATGATTGAATCATGAGGGGCTCATTCTTAACATATTGGGCCATGCGTACGTGGTACATCTGCAAATGAGCTTTTGGGCAGGAAGTACCATCGTATTTCTCAAACTCCGGCATTTTGAACTTCTTTGGCATCTTGACCTTTTTCATACACGGACAAGTCGAACGGGAGTGAACTCTATGACTCTTGCAATTGCTGCACTTTCTCCTCGAGTTTCGCAACGCGCTCATCTTGCTCCGTCTTAGGGACGTTGTCAGGCTTAGTTAGCCTTTTCGGCGGTGATCAACAGTGGGTCATCTTCCAGCCCAGGCATGTCGTCATCAATCATTTGGGCCCTGTTTGTCGGCTTTGAAACTACTATCTCAGGGAGAGCAGGTGCAGGAGTCGGATTCACTCGGAGGAATTGGAGTTGATCCATCATAAGCTGTATAGAAGCAAGCACTTAATGGAGTTGAGTCTCCACAGCGGACATACAATCACGCATTTCAGTTTGGTCGACCATTCTAGCTCTCAATCGTGTAACGATGGGCAAACATGAGGGATCCGTTATCACCTAAATTCCAATGAATAAAAATATGTAAGTATGGGGTGTAAATAGAGAGTCACTCCATGACAACAATCTATTTTTTAGTCACAAAAAGTCCACTCATGAAGAGGATTTCCTAAAAATGGACTAGGAAAATAAGGACATGGGATGCCTTAGGAGAGACGAAATTTCCCCAAACATGGACTAGGAAAAGTCAAAATTTGAATACTCCTAACATGAATTGAAAACGAATTTCCAATTTTTATTTTCCAAATGATTCATTGCATGACAATTTCCTCATTTCATTTCTAATTGACAAAAGAATTAGATCCAATGCCTCACCTAGATTGTCATGGACGGACCAAAAATCTGACAAAGTAAGTAAATTGCATAGTATAGGGATAGAAGACTTACTTTACCAAGGAAAATCAATGGCAATCATATAGACATGCGCATGAGATGTGAGGCTCGATTTCTACTCTAAACAGGCTTAGCAATGTGAAGCCACAAGGATGATTGGACTAGCCACGGGCTTGTGGACTATGTCGGGTCCTCATGACTTCGGCTTGGTCAAAGAGCCAACCCAGGTCGCGGGCATGCGGACCGAGGTGGGTACTCTTGACACCAGAAAAGAAATTTCGGGATTGAGATGGGCGACTCGTACCGCGGGCATGTGGTCGGAGTGGTATCCATCTCAATACCATCCTAGATGATCCTATGCGGCCCAGGTCCGGCGGTAGGTTGTGTGTGTAAAAGTGTAGTGTAAATGCAAAGCATGCACAACAATTTATAGCAAGCAACACTTCATATGTCCAAATAACCCGTTCATTCCAACACCTCCCTACAAAACAAGGGTTAGCAAAACACTTCCCCTTATACCTCCCAATCTGCAAAAACATTTAACACCTTAAATGTTAGTGACGTAGTTGGAATCCTTGCTGCCAAACAAAAACATTTTTCAAAAGATAGAGAAAATTGGCCTAAGTCCACTAAGAGTTTTAACTCAAGTCCCCAGCGGAGTCGCCAAGCTGTCACGACCAAATTTTCGAGGTGCACCACCTAAAATTAGGCTAATGGATTGCTAAGCCTAGACTTAGCTCGAGCTCTCCCAAGCCCATACTAACTCGCGATTTAGGTTCAAATTCTTAACATGCAATTGATTTTCAATTAGGAGTCACCACTAATATATTTTCGGTAGGTCGATTAGACACCTAAGTAAAATAATTGGAGAACCATTTTACTTCTACGAACCAGAGATTTTGGATACGGTGACTTGATTACGCTAGATTTCTCTAACGCCCTTTCGGTACCTTTCTCTTTTATTTTTGAAAAAATGTTTGGCAAGCAGCTTGAATTAATTTCACTTTCCTAACATGTAAGGTGATCATACGGGTGCACAAACCACCAATTTAACATCCAAGAAAAGCAAATAAAAAGATGCAGAACTTACCTCATAGCAACGAAAACATCTGCAATGTTATATCAGAATTCACATCGATAATCCTAGATATGATTTCTAATTAACACGCAATCAATCAATTTTTGCTTTCACTTTTTAACGAGAATATAGTCCATATGCAATGCAATGCTTCTAATATAAAATGAAATGATATGGCATGGCAACATGTCCTAAACTATATGAATGAGTAAAAAAATTTTGTGATTTTTAAATGAACATGCAATGATTTATGCAATCTAAATTAACAAAAAAAAAAAAACCTAATTCTAATGACGGGCAAGTTCTAATTAAATGGACCTAGCAACAATGACTAAATAATGTGCATTTCATGATGACGTGCACATAACTAAAACAGGCATGCAATCTATCCTAGATAATGGAATGAATCTACCCTAAGACAAATTTTTTTGTATTTTTCATGAAATTCATAATTAAGAAAAATGCAAAAATTATCTAGCTAGATTAAGATTCTATCCAACTTACATTAAGAATTGAGTTAGGTAAAATCTTAATTTAAATTAGGATGTTATCTTAAGTTGAAAGTTCCTAATATATAATACAATCTATCTCAAAACATCTATCTAAATAAAATCAAACATGCAATCAACCTACTATGCAATGACGTGCAAAGAATGCCCTAATTCTAATTTTTTTCTTTTTTTTATGAAATTCGAAATTAAAATTAAACATGCAATTCATATAATAATAATAAAAACTAACATCCTAAATGAATACACTTTTTTTCTTTTCTTTTTCATGACTCAAAATAAAATCCCTATCTTAAACATGCAAGATAATTAAAAAAACAAACCTAATCCTAATTCAAACTTTTTTTGGATTTTTTCCTTTTACGAAAATAAAACTGACTCAAACACCACGGCATCAAATCAAATAAGATAAGATTGATATTCGAAAATTGGCGAACCATATCTCGCGCATGAGATCGGGTCATTCAATTTTAAAATTAAATCGCAAATCGAATCTCGGGCATGAGATCGGATTGGCGATTTTTGCAAGGAATTGCGAGTCGGATTTCGGGCGCAAAAATCGGACTGTCAATCCCCAATTTGAGGGGCACTTTCATGTCGGAATATCAATCATATATTCAAGAGTAATTCTAAAAAAAAACAAAATAAACAAATGAAAATAAATATAAAAAAAAAGTAAAGAAAAACTACCTAATTGATTTCCTTTTTCCTTTTTGTTTTTTTTTTCTTTCTTCCCTTCCCACCCACACACGGCCTGCTCGTGTGATGGGTTTCTATGGGGCGGATCGGAGGTCACGGCGGTCGGATGGGCGGCGATGGTGTGCGGGTCGTCGTGCTTCGGGCAGAGCAGCAGCAGGTTGGAATCGAGTGGCGCGGATCAGGCTCGCTTGGCTTCAGGCGAAGGTGCGGCGCAAGGCGTCCAGCGGAGCGAGGCGAGACGGCGGGCGCAAGTTGGGTCACGATGAGGCGTAGCTTCGTTGCTTTTTTTGTGTTTCTTCTTTTTCACCAAAAGAAAACAAAATCCCCACTCGGCAAAGTGCCCCCCCCAAACCGGTGCTCTCTCTCTCTAATTGCACTCCCCTTTTTATAATCCAGAAAAAGAGCCCTTGACTCTATGCACGTACATTCTTTTATAAGGGAAAAAAATTAGGATTTCAATTTCTTCATCGAATCCACATCCGCAATATCTATTCACCAATTTTATCCCATATTGATAAGGACTCAAGATTATAATAAAATTTTTCTCTAAATCCAAATCTTGCCCAGATAAATCGCAATATTTCGTCATATCTACCCAAAAATTCATCATATCTCAGAAAAATTTCGAATTTCTATTTTCCCACAAGATAATTTTCGAAATAAGCTTGGGCCAATTTACGCACTTCATGGGCTTAGTCCGGCCTATCAATTTAAAGCTCAAAACCACTAATTCAAATCCACCCGTCACCGGTCCAATAAATAAATGCAAAAAATGCAAATTAAAAGTAAATGCACCTAAATCTATATGCTATGCAATTAAAAAAATTTTAGGGATAAAATTAACCCCTAATTTTCTATGCAATAAATAAATGACCAGATCGCCAAAATTTAGGTGTCAACAAATTATTCTTGGAAACAAGAAGCAATTTTTTTTCTGCTTCTTGATTCTATTTAAAATTTATTCCTGAAATAAAAAAAAAAAAATGATTTTTGTTTTCAGAAACAAAAAATTTACCAAACGGATTTATGTTCTTTTTTTACTCCCGGGAATAAAAGAACATAATCAGTTGTTCTTGGGAGTGTTACCAAACAGGCCCCAAACAACTTGTCAATAAGTTAATACATGCTATGCACGTGGCTACCCATACTTGTCTCGTGTGTATTGACTAGTTAGAGCTCGGCTCAGTTAGAAATCTCTTAAGCTCAATTTGGCTCGCGAGCTTGTCAAGCCATATATTAATGAGTTTGGGCTTAGCTCAGCAAGCTGCCCAAGTAGCTCAGCTCGAGAATAGGTGAGCGGAACTCGTGTAATCATCGAACCAAGGCCGAGCTATTTATGGGTTGCTTGACTCACTTGTCACCTCTAAGAGATATATGTACTGCATCGATTAAATATGTAACTTAGGGTGTTGTCTATACATTGCATAATTAAAAATGACTCCGACAACAACATAAAAGAACTAGAAGTATATTTATCCTTTCATAAAATCTCTCCAAGGAGAATTAGATCTTTTAAAACTCTCATTCTGGTTTATAGTTTCTCGGATATTGTAGACATTTCTCAAATCTAATTATGTAAAGCAGTTTTTCCTTAGTCAGATAAACTCAAAGCAGATCCCAACCTAAATATATATTTGGCAACAGGTAGTTCCATTAGATAAGTGGTTGGAAATAATGAGCATGTACGCGTCAAATGACTAATTTGGAGGTTTTTCTTCAACTATATATACTCTTAAATTTGAGTAATTAAGGCAAATATATGTTGTTATATGCTATGATGGCTGCCGATATTAAGTTTATACTTTGAAAGATCATCCGTACCATCCTACAAATCATATTTGATGTTCTAGCTGAACTATAAGAAATTAGTCAGTATATACTTAGAATGTCATATAATTACTTTTATCTGGCAAGGCAACATGCTAATTAGTTCCCCTTATACAAAATATATATGTTCCACAATAAAGCCTTAATAAATTTTTAAAGTGAGAATATTTTCACACTTTTTTTGGCTAACTAAACTACCCTCAATCACAAGATTTGGTTCTCTCCATACATTTCGTTATCTATCTCCTTCCCATACAACATTTAACTAAGTTTCTAAAAAGTTTAACCAACTTATATCTAATTCCTTTCGAGACACCATGGTAGTAGAAACTTTTAATAATTCTTTGCGAACTTGACATGTTAATTAGTATCAATTAGAAAATGTCTTTGAGCAATGCCATGTACCAAAGTTGAAAAAAATTACTCTTTTATTCGGTTACAAATCCATTCGCTTGTTAACGCTGACAATGTTGTTGGTTTGAGTTGTTAAGATATCATTCATTTGTGTTTATGTTAGGCTTTATGTGATTTTGATAAGGGCTAAAATTAAGTTACAACATTTCTTTATATTCAAACTCATATATCTTCATAGAACAAAACCTATTTAGATGTTATCTTTTGGAATTGTGAGATTGTGAATAGTACTAATGACTTTCTCCATGTTCGAACAATAGTTGTAGTCTCGATTTTTTCCCTTCTTTATCATATCTTGTTAATCTTTATGGTTAAAAATTAGAAGAAAGTAAAAAAATAAATCTTAAACTGAGATTTTAACTAGGTGCACATTCTATGCATTTTTTTTTTTTACCTTTTCAAAGGAACTAAAGTTGTAGGAACTTAATTAAGTCGATTAAGATTGATATTTAAGTCATTTGAAGTTACCTAGTATATTTTCATAGTTTTTAATATTATTTTTCGTTGTTGGGGTAAAAAGTCTTGACCGAATAACATGTTCATTGCAATGGGTGACAGCAGCTTCTTCTCTTTATGCTGAGAAAAACTTGGATTTTACCATGGTTGCTACTGACCTGTTTGGCAGCCTTTAAAGAGAACTAGAACATTTTTTTCCTCCTTTCTCTTTTTCATTCTGTTGACAAATTAGAACACGGTTTTGCTTTTGCAAGGAAGAAGCGAGTAAGTAAGCAAACATGGACAAATTACCTAGCTGCTCCCTCAATTAAGTTGAAAGAAATCTAATGGTAAGCAATACATAAAAACAACCAAAATTGACTAGAGATGTTCATCAATCATTAAATCTCAGGGACTAACCTACCCTGGGGAAGCAAACACTAATCAGTATTATATATAATTCATGTACAACAGTCTCACAAAAGGGTCTTACCCCAACAATAAACAAAAAAAAAAAAAAAAAACAAAAAGTCAAAAGAAAATGTTAACAGCACCCTATTAAAATATAATGGTCAAGGATTGAAAATGAACTTGCCACACTTGCACTTCCAACTCATGGGCTTGTAGTTGGAGCTCTCGTCACCTCTTGAGTAGTAGTCCACCCTGAAGGCTGCGGAGGTGTTGCCTCTCTTATCTTGACGATTTGCAGGCACTTGGATGGCCACACAGTGCCCACATGAGCTGCACTTCTTCTCACATCTTGGTGGTGCCGACCCTATCTGAATTCTCCTCACACTTGCCTTTGATTCGCTCTCTGCCTGTTCCTAAAAGCACAACGCCACAGATTTTATTGTCCACACACGCACACACAGAGAGAAACACTTACACAGAGAGAGAGAGAGAGAGAGAGAGAGAGAGAGGTGTTTCACTTGGGGATTGCTTACCTTGGAAGGGTCAGTGTGCTTAAGAATGGCTCTACCTGGAAAATATGAGAAGGAAAAGCACAAAAGAGATGGAGAGAGACAGAGTGAGAGATTTTTTTCTCTTCATAGTCGAACCAAGTGTAGCAACAGAATGACACACAATAGCATAAAACTATTGGATTTTCAACTTCAGTTTAAGGTTTAACCATTACCTTCAGCTCTGAATTCCAATAGAGAAGAGCCCATCAAGTAGTTGATTAGAATGAAAATGGTAAAATAAATAACTCTCTGGCTAGGAATGCAATAAATGCCAGAACCCATTTTAGAGAGAGAGAGAGAGAGAGAGAGAGAGAGAGAGAATATCAAATGGGAGCGAGTGAGGAAGAGCAAACTAGCTATAACCAACTAAAAGAACGGAAAAGAAATAGATTTGAAGGAAGAAACACAGGAAACGGAGGAGCATGCAAATTCAAACTCCCGAAGACATTTTCAGAGAAGGAAAGTAAAAAATATGGAGTTGAAAAGAAAGGACTTTGCTACAAGAAATGGTCAGAGATTGATTGACACAACTAATATAAAATCTCCTTTCTTTCTGAATTGATATAACGTGGAAGGACAAATGAGAATGGCAGAAAGCTAGAAAAGGGGCACGGAAAAGGACCACCCTCCATATGGAAGCCCTGTGCCTCGGCATCTTTTTCTGAGCCCATTGTCACTCGCAACTAAAGATGTTCCCAATAATGCCGGTAAATACTTTTAAAAAAAAAAATACCCTTGAAATTTGAGGCATCTCACGATTTCTTATAATTAGGTTTCATTTCATTTCATTCCCATCATTAATTACAGTATTTTGATTTATGTCAAATAGTTATTGTCGGTGAGCCGGAAAATCACATGTCAATAGTTTATGCATACATTTTGCTTTCATCATTGGGATTGGTGATTTTCTTTGAAATTTCATGTCCATTTTCGTAAGGCTTGCTTGCATTCATTAACAAAAATGTCATCTTAATCATAATAAAATCACTAGCATAATTTACAATCGATGGATAAAGTTAGAAATTGGTAATTTTTCTCTTTGGCATAGGAACAGGTGAACTAATGTTAGTCAAAATTTGGATGCATTACTATAAATCTAATCATATAGTCATAAAATCGGGGAAGACAAAACAATAGGGAGCAAAGTGAGATAGGTCTCAAATCTTGGGGAAGAAGCACAATATATCCCAATTTAAACAAGAAAGAGGACCTATGTTTCTTGTCCTTTTTTATCTTTTGCTAGAAAAAGTGGGGGAACCAATAGTAATGTCGCAGGGAGATTATGAGAAGAGATAGCAACAACAGATTGAGATATTGAAACGACAACAAAACCCCAAAAAGCGCCAAAAACCACGAGCTCAGAGACAACAGAAATTCCCGCAAAAACGACATCCATACACAGCTGTTACATAAGCGCTCAGCTTTATGGGGGATTACTCGAAGCGGTTGGTCTGAGCAGGCCCAACGCATCACGCCATATCCATCTTCTCTATCCCCATCTGTGAAAATATGGGGCGGACGGACGGCCGGCCACTGTTGGTATCTTCCATCAATCATGACGTTGTGATTGCACGTAATGTGCCGCGCGCATTCAGTGATTCGTTCACATAAATCAAGCAATACTTTTCTCCCCCTTTTTCTATTTTCGCCGAGCCTTTCTAGATTAAGAGCATATGTTTGAATTCAAATGAATAATGCATATGACGAGCACATTTAGTTTGATCAACTTTTGAGAAAAAACGCACCATATATATCATAATTTTTGTATAACACTCACTTAAATGTCATAATTTTTTTTTCTGATCATTTGAATGCCATATAATTTATTAATCAATCACGTAAGCACTAAGCACTATTACTTTTTAAAAACATTTGTTATAAGTTTCATGCTATGTCGAATTTCCAATATTTGAGTGAATATTTGTTAAAGTTATGACATTTAAATAATCATTTAAAATTATGGTACTTAAGTAGATTTTTTTTATAAGTTATGACACTTAAGTGATCATAAAAGAAAAATTATCTCTCTCAAATGAATATTATACAAAATTTATGATACTTGTAATATCTTTATCCATCCACTTTTGTATAGTATGTGTCTCTGTGTGTGCTAATTTTGAGCAAGAAGGACATGAGGGAAAAAAATGATTGAAATGTTGTGAAAAGGGTCATAGCCGATGAATCTTGAAAATTCTTATGAGGGCAAGATGAGTCTTTTTTGTTTCGTAGTCGAAAGATATTTTTAAGAAAATAGTTATTTATGTAAGAAAGTTTGATTTATTTTTATTGTGGTTTTGTTAAATTTATCAGATGAGCTAGAAATCCTTTATTTATATTTGCCACAAATAATTTTCAAAACTTCCTTCTGACAAATAGACAATGTACTATGATGAGTACTCAAAGCCAAGTTTCGAGGTTATGATGCTCTACCTTGAACTTGATTTTATATACTGCCCCTTGGGACCAAGGTTTGGGTGTTGGGGTACAAGTTCGACTAGGGGCATCGTGGGTCTAGGGGCGTGGAGTTGCCGATTCTAGTGTTGGTGTCTCAAAGCCAGACATTCGGTGATGATGCATAGAAATTTTACGCCCAATGTGTCATCGATGCTGAACTCCACAGTTTGTAACCTGCGTACTCTTTCACTAAAATGATGAAATACCTTTCCAAAATATGAATGAATCGGTATGTATTAACAAAGGTTGGGAAGGGTCCTCTATTGATTTTGAACAAGAAAATAAATGATAAGGAAATTGAAGGTATAGACATCGAAGACAACCATATCCAGCCATGTAAATTGCAAGAAGGTAAAGATTAAGATAAAAAGGTTTAGTTCTATGATTGATTGGAGATACTTTTGACAAAGAGACATTTGAGGTATTTATAACCTACCATCCCTAATTATGACTTTGAAATTCAAATAAACAAAGAACTTACTAAGGGTGGTCATGAGAAGGTACATTATCTACTAACACCTATTATCTAGAACACTTATCCACAAGAAGCTATACAAACCCTAAATTAGCGGTAATAGATATAACCACCCAAAAATTATATTTGTGTTGATTGCTCACCATCAATTAACTTCTCAAGTCATGATGAAGGCTATTGTCGATAACTTTCACACTATGTTTTGATCACATATGATGCTATTGACAATTTGTTGATTCTTCCGGTTGTCATTGTTCTGACCAAATTGATAAGACTTAGTTTGCTACTTGTTGATAATAATCGAAAGTTTGTCATTTTTTGGTGTCAATATATACCCTCTTCTGATAGAATGGAATGATTTATTGATCATTGATTCTTTTAAATTAGATAATCAAGAATCATCATATGCTCCATTGTCATCGACAAATTTGATTTTGCTTTGCCAATTGAATTTTGAAAACAATACAATTAACTATGTTATAGCCTCATGAATGGTGCCACTTGCAATATTTTTTTATTATTAAATCTTCTTTACTTCGTATAACTTGGACTTTTGTAATTTTTATCAGGCGATGTATTAAGAGTAAATCGAAGATTTCATCCAACTAATGATGTTGAATGAGTAAACTTGAGTGTCTTTAGCCCTAGCCATCATTTTTTCCTTTTTTTTTCTTTTGGTAGACTTAAAGGATCAAAACTTTCGAAATGTACAATTAAGTCCTAAAATATCTAACCAAAAAAAAAAATCCAAAAAAAAATCCAAAAACTTATCGGATAGTCCAATTAAGTCCCAAAACTTAAAAAAAAAAAAAAATACAATCAATGAAATGAATCAATTGGACCAATTTGACAAGTTTCAAGCATTTTTGTGAAGAGTCTTAGGATTTCCAATGCACTTTTCCCTTTTTGAAAATTATAATTCAAGAGACAAATAGGAAATGATATGTAGACACATATGAAATGCACGATGCATGTTTATGCATAAATCAACAACTATTTATACTAATCTTTTTGGTATATTTTCATTTAAATGCCTTGAAGAATATGCAATTAAACCCTAAAGACACTAATGGTCGAAATGTTCATGCACTATGATGTAATGACATGGAAATCATAATCAGACTATAATGCCTAAAATAAATGGATTAATCAAGATGTGTCCAAATAACTTAATATGAACACCTAATGACAAATGTCATGCATACTAAATAATATGATCTAATGCAAAATGACATGACATACATAAACTAAGCTAACATGCATCCCTTAAATGCTAATGACATGCATAATAGATATTAAACCATATGCAATGCATTAATCCTAAATGCAACCCATATGAGAAGCCAATGAAAATTAATTCCTAAAGACACGTGTCTCATTAAATGACATGCAATATGCGACATGATATTATAGAATTAATGAAGAATAGATTATATAATTAAATGCAATCTACGTGAGACATAATGAAATATTATTGGATTTTCTTTATAAATTAGAAATAGGAAATTACCCTCTAAATGATGACCTAAATTAGTTAGGAGATAATTTGTATTAGATCCTAGGCATACATGAACTAAATTCTTTGACTTTCCTAAATTACTACATGATTTCCAATTCATCTAATATATGAGATTCTAAATTAGGAAACATGGATGATGCAATCCAAATCCTAGATGCAATGCATGTAACATATGATTCTCTGGACACAATTATAAAAAATATGATGCATCACATATCATCAATTTTCATTAACGATATGTAAAACATTTTACTCATTTAGAAACATGCATACTTTATTTGGATGATTGTGCAAAGAAACCATTTATTATATTTTGTAAACCAAATGTAAGGCATGGGACATTATTGAGGATCCGACCTTTAGGCTCAAAGGCTCGACACCCCAATACGCGACGCAATATCTCATCTAAAGGAATTACATCGTCCAGAGGCATGCATTGAGTCGAAACATAAAATGAAGACATAGTCCAGTCACATATCACTCACCTTGATGAGAACTTCTTCCAGCCCACCCAAGGAGCTTGCGGGATACGGTGTACTGAAAGCTGCGAAAATGGCACCAAGGTCTCCACAGCTAGAATCTAAAACATATATAATCGAGAAAAACATATTTGCATACCTAATTTAAAATCCATCATTTTTTATGCAAAGTAGTGACAACCGACCTCAAGCACTTCTCCTCTATTATCCTCTGTATTATAAATTCATTGAGACTACCTCTTACTCTTAGCTTAAAGGCTCATTGTATAAGTATATTTGTGCATGAGAGTTAAGAGGAGATTCTTGAGCATATTTATATAGTTTTAAGCCACATGCTCTCTCATCACAGTTTGGATTTTACTCGGCTCACACTAACAAGCTTCATATTAAACTAATTAAGAAATCTTATATCTTACTTTATCAGATCAATCCCGTAAAATGATAAATTACAATATAATTAATGTAAACTCTTACACATACAGCATCAGACCACCAGCAGTAATGGACTATGGACGTGAAAACGGCTACTGGGTTCAATTAGAGGCTGATTGGACGAGCGTTCGGCGGTGAAGAGCTTCTGCTTATGGACTGAGCTGGAGTGGCATGGAGGTTGCTTTGGATGTGTTGTAGGTGGCAACCGCGCTGTGGTGTGCTGAGCAGAGAAGGCGAGTCTTGTCTAGATGTGCTGGCGGTGTGGCGTGACGCTGGAGGCCAACGGAGATTGCTTGAAAATTGACGAATTCGAGAGGGATATTGCGGATTGCAGGACGCAGGATAGTGGACTGGAGCGTCGCTGATGGTGGGTTGGGGCATTGCTGGGGACTCCGTTAACGCTACTGGAGCTTCATAGATGTGGCAGGGACCGGTGGTCGTCGAAAGCCGAGCGCACAATCAACAACCGCGTGGGAGACAGAGAGCTTCAAGGATTTCTTTGAACGTTGTCTCGTGTTTGAGATTTTTTTTCTGTAAATGTGTATCATGTGTCCCTCTCTTTGAACGATCAACAACCGCACGATCAACAACCGCATAGGGTAAGATTTAGAGCTCTATTGAGAAAAGTAATGAACCTCCTACTTTCTTTTTCAGATCAAGCAAACATATGATTTTTTCCATGCTATGAAATTAGGATATTTTTCTTACTCTCCATATGGCCGGAAATTACAAATGATATATCTTTTCTTTTCTTTTTTTTTGGTCGGGAAAGGATATATCTTCTTGAGTTCCAAATTTGGTTTAAAAAAAAAAAAATAGACGTTTCTAATTTGGAACACCCCATGTTCATGTCTATGCACATTGGGAATTTTGGCCGCAACGGGGAACACCCCCATGATTATGGGCTTGGCTAAATTTTAGGGGCCTAGTCCGTGTGGGCTTAGTTTTGGAAATGTAAATGAGATCAGGGCCTCTCTTCAAACCAATGCAACACTTTGGGCTAAATCCAAGGTAATTTATGACCGTACCAACTTAAATAAAATTAATATGGACCTATTGTTGCTAAATGAAAATGTTCCTAATGACTGTAAGGAGGCGAACTATGTGATAGATCGCCAAATAAAATATTCACAATTTAGGCGTCAATACCAATGTATAAGGAGGCGATGGTGGCCCTTGTTGCCAAGAATAATTTGTATATAAATTATGATATATATTTTTTACTTTAAAATTTTAAAATTCAAAATGATCATGTTAATTATATTTAATTTTCGTTTTGATTTATAGTATTTTTCTAATGTGCGCCAAAAAACGACAAAGTTCTTGTGTTGATTGAAAGCGATCTGTCACAACTTGAATGGCTACGTAGGACTAAAACAAAGCTATGTGACGTTTTCCATTCATGAAGAGCACTTAAGGACCTTATAGTAGCAAGTTTTAGGACTCTAAATGTACAAAGTGGTAGTTTTTAGGACTCAAGCGCACTAAAGCAACAAGTTTTAGGATTTATACGTAATTATATAAAATGTACTATTTGGTGATTATTTCCAGGATAAAATCCTTAACTGACCATCAGTTCTGTGGCTGGGCCGAATGTCTAGGGTTTCATCAAGTTTTAGGACTTACACTTGAGGAGCAACAAGCGCAATAATGGGTCATGTTTCTTGCTTTATACCTGCCCATGCTAAATGGCTCACAAGTCCAACTTTTTAAGGGATTTGCAATTCTAAAGTAGGCCTTTTGTGGTCGAGTGCCAACATTTTCGTTTAGGGAAATATCTATCTATTCCATCTATCATATATGAATACCATGTGACAAGCCATGGGGCATAATTTTGCCACATAATTGATACTCAACTAATAAACTTTACCTTTTCAATTTATCATCATTGGGATTATATTATATATTTAGTTCTGATGGCATTTGAATTTTTCGGTTCGATGGTGGTCTTTCATATTTTAGAAAATTGGGGATTATATGATTCGTTTGACCCATAAACAAAAAGAAAAACTTACACCGCATTTTCACGGATTATTATTTTTCGCTGCACTTTCTCACATTCAACAATTAAAGACATTATAGATTTAGGATCATTGACCCTACATGTAAAACAATTGTTTGACGAAGTAATTGGAGCTCCTCAATCCTTCAATTTACATTGAAATTGGACCTTTCTCATCTCAATCCTTACCCGGGCCCTAATTAAGCTAACCAAAGCCTAGCTAAGACCCATTTTAGAGGCAAGTACAAATACTTCTAAATAATGTTATGAAGGCATTTAATGTTGCTTTTGTTAAGTGAGTATATCTGATGCTAATCAGTCACTAGCATTAGAGGCTAATAGTTGTATCGCCTCAATTTCGTTTCTAAATACATTTACAAATGCCGCTATCCTAGTTATTAATTTTATGTGCCTCTAAAATTTTAGGAGGAAAAAAAACCTTAATTTAGGCTCCTTTTATTTCTTGGAAACTGAATGATTTGGTAATTTTTTTTAATGATCGCTTTGTATTGATTGAAATAATTGGTCAACGAATAAAAATTTTCATCATTGATAACAATTTATGTATAAACATTTTCTTGGATGATGAAAAATATTTTTCGTTATTGACATTTTAAGCAATATGAGAGATTAATTTTAAGAAAATATATTTTGAATCATTCATTTTTTTTTTCTAAACAAATGGAACCTTAGTGGCAAATGAAAAGAAAAATAAAAATGGAAAAAAACAATTTAATAATCGACTTTTTAAAAAAAAATAATCAAAATCGATTTTAAAAATAAAATAAATGAAAAATATTTTACGGAGGAAAAGATTTTCCTTACCGAATAGCAAAAATATAATTCACTTTATTTTTAGATTTCACCCAAACACTAGAAAATAATGGCTTCTTAAACAAATATTTTCTAGAAATGACACATTTTCTGTGAAATGAATGGAGCCTTAGTAGCAAATATTCTTGACTATACAAGTCACTTTTGTTGTAGTGCAAGCTTTATATTGCTTCATATACTTTCTCATCAGAAAACGAAAAAACAAATGATCTCATGTAAGTTGCCCGCAGAAGGCTCTATTAATGATAACCTCCTCTCCAAACAATTCACCTTTGCAAGAACATTTGATTGGCGCTGTATATCTGGTTGGCACTGCGTATTGTAAGATCATGGCGACGGGCTGACCCATCTTGAGAGGACTCTTTCAGAGGTCAGTCCGCAGCTTTATTGCACAGTGTTTCGGGAGGACGATGAAACGTCCGGACTTAGCAGAAACGCAAGCAGAACATTCAATGGTAGGGTGTAGAGTGCATGCCGTAACACCTAAAGTAGCCAGAAATCCTCATCTGCGAGTGACTTTGGAGAACCGAGGGCATAGCTGGTGGCCAGGTGGAAATTAAATGAAGACGAGACGATAGTATTTCCCAGTTTCGCCGTATTGTCGGCCATCGATAACTTGGGATGTCTGGAGAAATTGCTCTGGACTTTACTGCAGCTCAAATCACACAAATGAAAAAAAAAAAGAGAAGAAAAATAGAACGTGGCTTCTTGGACGGGCTTTTATTTTACATTAAATAACTCTCTAAATGAAAGGCCCTACGAGAGTAATTTTAGCTAATTTCGTTGAGTGGTCGCTCTTGTTCATCTTCCTACTGGATTAGCGAGAACAAAGCTCAGCTCCAACCCCAACGCCATTAATGAGAACGTTTTCATTTCTGTACCCAACGATAAACCATCGAAATCAATGTGTTCTGGATGTATCTGCCCCTAATGTCTTATCAGAACCACTCAAATTTCCTGAGCCTTTTGGATGTGACCTCGTGCCCGCCAATGGATCATGAGTGCACTGGACATTTTGGTTAGTTTATCACATCATTGTCCAAGCAGAAGATAACGATTGTGCCAATTCGTAATAAACTCAAGTCATTCGTCTACTGAGCATCCGCGAAAGTCTTATGTCTTCTATCGAAAAGAAAACAAAGGCCCCAAAATATGAATGTACTGTAAAGGCGAAAGTTAGAAGCTTCTATCAGACTTATTCTAGGAGATGAGTTACTGGAAGACCTTTTGTAGCACCGCATGAGCACGGTAGATATTAGCAAGTTTCGGACAGTAAAAATCGTGTTGATGACTGTTGACATCCAAAATTACCCCTGACATCACATGCTAGCCATGAATGTATAATAGGTGAAACACTCCATTTTGTTTATAAAGTTAAGGACAAACAACTTCCATGGAGACTACTTAAGTTAAGTCTCAATGGAATTCTATAAGTAAATTCTAGAGTCGATAGCCAAGTAATTGATTGCCACATGTCAGGCTATAGAGATAGTGCACTAGATTTGAAGATTAAGTGAAATTAGCATTAGAACTCAAGCGAGATAACTGCAACGAGAAATATGCATAAAAATAGGGAGCAGTTATTTACTTCATGAGTAAGTTACGTAGGCATCGTCGTCAGGTCAAGAAGTAACTGCTTATGGATAAAGGTGTAAAGAAGAAATGGAAAACGTGGAGAATGTTAAGAGTAGCGCCTAAGGAGAGGAAATCGACTGATGGTTACCAATTCATTCTATAAATACCACAATTTGTTCAATGAAGAGCCCTAGAATAACACAATAACTATTTTTTACTTTATCTTTACTTTGTCACATTTTTAGCTGTAGTTTTCAAGATTTCTATTGTTGATTAAATTCCGGCGTGTTTTTCTATTTGGTCTAGCATTGTCAATCAAATTTCGATGTTGTTCCACAAACCTAGTGTCATTGATTAGATTCCAATGTTGCATTTCCTATCCAGGGATATCGCTATTAATTATATATTCCAACTTTACGCCCAAAACAAACTGTGGCATAGACTAAATTCCGATATAGTTTGAGTCCGAAGCATAAACTATCTAGCTACTTATATCGGATTACAGCATTGATTAGATTATGATGTAATGTGTGCCTAGAAATAGTTAGTCTTTGAGCCATCCGAGTATCAATTGTCAGGATTGTATATACAAGTTGATAATAAAATTTCCCCTTACATTTGACATTTTTTGTCCAAACTCAACATAGTACTTGAGTCTTTTCTAATAAAATCAAAACGCAGTGTTTAGTGAAAGTTTTTCACGAAAATCAAAACCCGTGAAACAATGACATAACTTTCTCGACCTGTTTGACAAAATTATTTTAAAAAGGGTAGTGTTCGGGACTCAGGTTGAATATAGAGAACCAAGAAATTGACTCTCTTACCCGTGTAAGGAAAAACGACTTTTTTGAACCTCATTTGCACACCGACAAATGTTTAATTAAATAAAATTTAGTTTCACTTGTTTTTCCTCAGCAGCTAGATGATGTGCCAACATTGGTACTAATCAATATCATACTTATTAAGGTATTGAAAATAAATAAATGGGAGTGAGTTCATATATTTCTTGATTTTTGTTTTTAAAATCATTTGATTTTCATGAATAATCCAATTAAGCACTCACAAATAAAGCTATTTAAAAGCTGAGTTTTGTCTCAAAAAGGCTATCTGGATGGTTTAGATCATGTTCAGGTTGGACTGACCCGATATGGTTACAATTATGTTCGGTGTAACCGACTTCTTTAGTGCATCATATTCTAGTTTATTTTCCAAAACATTTTAAATAATAGGTTGTGTTTTGGTTGACTGATTTGTAATATGACATACACTGAAAATGATACGGACACAATTACTAGACATGAATTAGTACACTTGAGTTACCAAAGATCCACTTTTTGCAAAAAGTTTCAAAATGAAATGTTTTACTTTCATTTATGGGCATATATATAATAGGTTTGGGAACATTTTAAATATAACTTTTAAGAAAATAAGGACCCAACATATGGTTTTCTAAACCATATAAATTATTATATGATCTTATATGAGATATCAATAGCATGTGAAAAATAAACATTCAATTTAGTTTATACCCAAAAATGCACGAAATGTCCAATCTGCATACAAATAGTAATGGCCACCCACGAAGTGGCAAACGTAACCCGGAACTTGAAGCCTGTCATATCCTTGAAGGGTAACATGGTGTTACGCTTATCATATAGATGGTAGCCTGATTTATAATATTAACTACACATGCAATTTCAGCTATATAAGTCAATGGAGGCTATGCTATTAAAAAAATTAAAAGATGCTAAATTATTAAAATCATATCATTCAAGTCACTCTTAACAGATGTGTCAATTTTGAGTCTTTTTAAAATTTTCGTTTTCCTTAATTTTCATTTATAGTAGTTCTTTTATTAATTTTCCATACTAAAGAAGTATTTTTTTTTTTAATCTTCTATTTATTATCTAATGGTGGCAATTTTGCCGTTCTGTACATTTTTTATGCACTTTCTTAATGTGCGTTACGTCTTTCTTTAAAAGGGATAAGTCTATATTTGGTCCTCTAATTTGTACTACTCTTTCAATTGAGTCCTCACATTTTTAATTTGTTCAACTGAGTCCTTTAACTTCACTAATTTGTCTAATCAAGTCCTTATACCATTAACAAACTTAATTTTGTTGATATGGCTGCTGAGATGGCATTTTATTATCATTAAAAGAAAGAGGCAAAAAAAATACTTTTCCCGGTGCCACCCTTGGAAGGGGAGGTTGGGGTTAATCTCAAATCCCCACCGGGGATTGGGGTGGGGAAAAAAAAGTGGGTTTCTTTTCGAGAGTGAGTGTTAGAGTAGGATTAGCGAACAGAACTCCTTAACAAATTAATAACAGATTGAATTTGATAACAAGAATTATACAAATTAACTCAGTTAAAGGGACTCAGCCCCAGCAATCTGCGAACATATCTGACCACCGAGAGGTGGCGGTTGCGGTGGCCCACGGTAGTCAAGGAGGAGGCTTCAATTGCCGGTGCGAGTCCCTTCTCCTTCCATCCTCAGTGGAAGTCTGACTTTAATTCTATCTTCAAAGCAAGAAAAGGGAAGTAAATGGTCTTTTCTCTAATGGCTAAAAATGTAGTCTCAGCAGCCACATTACACACAATTAAGTTAGTTAATGGTAAAAGTACTAGGTTGACAAATTAGTCTACTTAAAGATTCAATTCGACAAATCGACAGTCGAAGAACTCAAAGGAAAAGAATGTAAAAGCTTATGAAGAAAGTGAGGTTTTATGGGATAACATAGCTGTTAGAGAAAGAATATTGGATAGTCTTTTCATTTGGGACCATGGCCATCTGACCGTTAATCGCGTTTCTCATGTCGGTACCCACACAATCAGTGGCTAAAATGATCCTAAAAACACCCTACTTTATGTCTTTTTATAAGTCAAAACTAATACGTGATTCCGTTTTGCAATTTTAGAAAATTTGCAGAATATTTTAATATCGGCGAAACTGCAAAAACCTTGCCTTTTGCATTTTACAAGTTGAAACAAACAGGCCTACTAGCCTATGAAATTGATATTAAGTCTGCGGTGAATGGAAAATGGGTAATTAAACAAGCGAATCATATTCAACGCCTAATAATTGTCTGTGACATTATTTAGTATTCCTATTTATAAATCAATGTTAATATAGTTGTCATTTCCCTTGAAAAGAATATCTCTACCACTTAAGTGGTCCTTAGAAGCCTAATTAGTTGTTAGTTAGTCAAGTCAAGCACCCTCAATTACCGGCAAGAGAACTTCCCCATCAAAAGTTGTCCGCACAGCCTAATTTTTTTAAAATGTCTGAATATTATGAAGTGAGAATCAGTAGGGCCTTGTCGTCTTCAATACTGAAACAGACATTTCTCTTCATCATCGGCGAGAAAAAGCGATGCGTACCAAGGACAAGAATTCCCTACAATTGAAGAACGATTACCCATAGTACAACAAACCTGTCAATGCCAACGCTCTCTTATCTTTTGGAGAATTGCACGTCAACTCCTAAACCTTGAGTAGAATAATGCAATTGGATCATAAGCATTTTAACCGGTTCAACCGAATTCTAAAATTTTTATAGGTTCAATTAAATCCTAAACCATTACAGAAAAATGCAATTAAATGTTTTAATTTGTGTTGAGAAGTGAATTTAATTATGCCATTTAGGCAACATTTTAAATCACATGTTGGCAATTGCAGGTAATGTTCATCAAAAGGACTTAGTGTATTTTTCGGAAAAAAATCACTGAAAAAATTAAATCTTAATTGCATATATATATATATATATATAAATTAAAACTAGCTGGGAGAGAGAGAGAGAGAGAGAGAGGATCAGGTCGATGGTAGTGGTGGAGGTTGACTGTTGGGGCACAAAACTAGCTGGGTGGCTGGAGGAAGGTCGGTCGGCAGCGAAATTAGGTCACCGACGAAAAGCAAGAGTGGAGAAGAAAATAGAAAAATGACAAAATCAGGAAAAAGGGGACCAAAAGACACTTTGGACGGACTTGGAAAAGACCATTTAGCGAGAGAGCTCGGCTCAACCTGGTCAAGACCGGGCCAAGCTCGATTCAACCTAAACATATTTTCAGCTATTTATGAGTGGCGGACATAGGCAGAAATGTTAGGCTTGATCTTAAGGCTCTTTTTGAAACCCGTCCGATGATCACCTCTATTTAAAGCAGTGTTAATTTTATTTTAGTTACTTTTATGAATTTATGATGGTTATATCCGAGATACCAACACCCATGTAAACATTTTGGCTGCGTTGGGCAGTCGGGATAAAATTCGGGATATAATATGATTTATCCTATCTTACGTTTGGTGCTTGCTTAGGATAGGATAAAATCGGATATAAGAGGGATATAGGTCGGATAATAATATCCCATGGGGGAGGTAGAATAAATGTGGATAGGATTTTAATGTCCATAATAGGAAATTTATTTTTCTCAAATAATAAATTTCTTAAATTAACAAAATTAAAATTATATTTCAATATAAATAATATTTGAATTCTAATTTAAGAAATTACAAATTACAAATAAAAATTTATTTTTAAATTTAATCTTATTTTAATTTATATATTCAACTTTAATTCTATCTTATAATAAACATTCAATCTATAAATTATATATTTATATTTATTATATATTTTAGGTATTTTTTATTTTAGGTATGTTAGTACAATATATTATTTGATAAAATTTTATTAAAGAATGATGAAAGGGGAAAAAAATAAATAATAAAGAAATAATTTAAAAGAGAGGAAAAATAAAATAAAAATAAATTAAGGAATAGTATCATGGAGATTTTCACCGTCTCCGTTTATAAACTTTTAGGTTCATTTACAATGATATGCCGTTTATATTTTAAAAATATATGATATGATGTGAATATATCCGACTTTAATACTGCGATTCACCAAATAATGGATAGGATATAGAAAAATCCCAAGATTTCATATCATATCTTATCCAGTCCTATCCCGGTTAAAAATTCGGACGACTAAACGTAGCCTGGGTTATTGGACTACCCAAACTTAGAGCTTGTATAACAAAATTGAAAAGTAAACGGTAAAAATTTAAGTGATGAATTGTAAGTGTTGATTGCTAAATAACACCGACACAAACACACGACACGCGATACGACACGACACGACACGACACGCCGACACGTTATTTATTAAAAAAACAGAATTCCGACACGTTGGGACACATTATATATTAAATGAATATCTTTATATATACATGATAAATTATTATATTTAAATTAATTTATTCAAATTCATAAATAAATAAATAATAAAAGAGCCTATAATGAATCTATAATAATAACATTAATAAATTTATTCATAAAAAATTGGAAAGACATTTTTGACTTTAACAAAAGTTATAGATGAAATAAATAACTAATGAGAGATTAGAGTCAAAATAAATTTATATTTTTCTACAGTGATCAAAATTTATCATTATTTAACATCTAATGCTTTTATTTTTCAAAATAACTTTTTAACCCACCTATTTATTTATTTTTTAGCCTTAACCATTTATTAATAAAGTTATTTAACATTCAATTTTTTTTTAGGCTAAATGGGTCCCGCCCATTTATTTCACCTCTACTTTCTTCCCCCACCTCACCCACCACTTGCGCCTGTCACTTCCCAAAATTGAAGTCACGCTGCACAAGGCTTTCGTTTCTTCCCCAAAAGCCGTCGTCTCCTCTCCTTGCTCTTCTTCCTAAAACTGAAAAAGCAACCTTAGTAAATTAATAGCCCAAAAACCCTAGCAATCGCCTTCTCCTCTCCCTTGCTCGGTCTCTACCTCTTGATCTTTGCTCTCTTTCGGGAGCCTCATCATAATCGCTCGCCGTTGTCTCGCCTCCGTTCCCCCCTTTGTCGTCGTAGCCTCGCGTCCAGCCCTCCATCGCGACATTGTGGTTCTCCATCTCGGCGTTGCAGTTGGCGATCGCAACCTTCTCGATGGTCTTGGTCTTTGCTCTTCCTCTACCCTCCCTCGCCATCGCTCGCGGCGTCACCTCCACTCCCTCACCCTTGCCTCCACCCTCCATCACCTTCTTCCCTTTGCACCTGTAGACTTGCCCACAAACCTCCGGACACGCGCGTCGGAACGTGTCGGAAAGAGTTGACCACGTGTTGGTAACTCCAACACGTGTCGACCGCGTGTCCGACACGTGTCGAGGTGTCCAACACGACACGGAAGCCCTCTGAACGTGTCCGTGCTTCATAGATTGATTGTCATTTGGTACTGAAAATTAAAATAAAAAATTGTTTGAGAAAAATTAGAAATCGGTAGCTAAATACTATTTATTGTTACCAAAAATAGTAATAATCATTATAGATAGGTTTAGCAATATATCTGGAAAGATTCTAGTTGCCATCAATAGAAAAAAAGATTCAGCTAAATGCATTAAATTAACCTTCACTCTCTTACTAAATTAAATGAATTTTTAACTTTAATGAGTCTTTGAAGTTAATTCTAATTAAGAGTATCAAAGAAGTTTAATCTAAGTGCTGAATTTTCAATTTTCAAAACTTAATTGGGTCATCAAGCAAGTCCTTATGGACCTTCGGTGACCAAATGAAATTTATCCTATTCATTTAGAAATAACCGTGGAGGCAACTAAACGGGGTAGAGGATCCTTATCCCTCTTCCCTACCATGCACACATGGTCAATCTGAACAACGAGAATTTCCTGTTTTTATCGAAGTAGATAGCTGCAACTTCTCCTTAATCACCGCCACTCTCCTTTGTCTCTTCTCCCTCTTCATGCTCCGGCGATTTTCTAGATGTGGAATTCATCGCCGTTGGGAGGAATGAATATGCAAGACTTTGTGTCACAGAGAGAGAGAGAGCTGGCATTTTAATAATTGCTAGAATTTACGTGTGTCAAAAATCTAGTGAAGAGTCCATATAAACTTAGATGATCCAAATTCTCCATCTAATAATTAAATGCTCATATTCAAGTCACACTATTAACGTACTTTCACGTTATCAAATTTTTGGCTTCACATCTTCATGTTGCCATGACATCTTGTCTCTAAGCGGTTATTCCTTTGAAATCGCACCTTAATCTCGCCATTGAATTATCTCAATCATCATGCTTTATATTCTTATCTACCTTATCTATAAACAGTTATGAACTCGACTACCACTGCATTTGATCCTTGTGGTCATTGGAAGGATTACTTTCTTTGAACATCATCTTACTCCATCGATATCTTCTAAGTGATGATTGCACTTCATTGAACATCATTAACCAATCACAATCGCATATGGACAACTATAATCATGGTCATCAATAAGAAATGCTATCACCAAAAACCTTTGTGGTTGGTTGCTCATTGATAATCATGCCATATTACAAAGATTTGATTATTTCTTGGTGTAAATATTAGGGAAACTTGTCCAAATAGTCCTAAACTTATTGCGTTTTTGCTAATTAAGTCATAAATCTTTTCATTTCTTACCAATTTTTGTTGGAAATTGCTGACGTAGATGGTCGGCACTAACATAGCACTCTTTATAATATTAATATATATTATTTTTATTTAAAAAAAAATTGGCTTTTTTTTTGGGGGGGGGTTTGGATGCGATGGCGAGGGTTGCCGGCCGACCCTTACTAGCCATAGGCAAGGGCCAGTCGATCCTCTCGGCTCTCGGTGATGCCCTTGCCAGCTTTGAGTAAGGGCCGCGACACCCTTGCCAAATCTAGCTAGGTGAGGGCTTGGCGGCCCTTGCTTGGCATGATCTGACGAGGGCGTCGTGATCCTCCCCTATGGCCGGCAAGGGTTGTTGGCCCTTGCCTGTGGCCGATTACTAGCCACACCTAAACCCCCCAAAAAAAAAAAAAAAAAGCATAAAAAGTGAAAAAAAAAAAACCATAAAAAAAGTTCAAAATATTATTCAAAAAGTGCCATGTCAGCACTAGCCATCCACATTAGCAATTTCCAATCAAAATTGGCCAGATGGATTGAATTGACGATAAGTGAAAAGATTTATGACTGAATTGGCAAAATTAAAATATTTATGATTGAATTGACAAAAGTACAGTAGGTTTATGACTCTTTAGACAATTTTCTCACAAATATTATCATATCACATCTTGGTTGACATGGCATATTGATTCGATATAATTTATTTAACAATTGTTCTTGCCTAATTCATTGAATAGCGCAACTGGACCTACATCATGTACGAGGCGAATATTTCATTGATTTTGTGAGATCACACTAGTATATCATCTATAGCAAATATAAAATCCCTATTTCTTTGTAAACCAACAATATTTAATCTTTTAGCCTTAATTCTACTGTCACAATGGGCAAGAGTGATTAGTTTCAAGATGGGTCAAACCCCAATGTACAATTTGGAACTTATTCGATCAAAACCTATTCCAAATTTTCAAAATTGAGAATGGAATTGGTCCACTTGAAATTGGCCTCAAACCAACCAACTTGTTTTAGGTTAGTTCCAAAGTGGACCCGAGATCTAGGTCTCTCCTAATGCCCCCCCCCCCCCTCTTTTATTTTGGAATAATGACACAAATGGTCCATAATAGGAGTGAGTATGGTTCTAGGATATAACTCAAACCAAAACTGTACTAGTGGGAACCGGTCAAATTTGAGGTTTTAGGGAGAGATGGTTCAGTTCTCGATTCCACTTTTATAGGAACCATCGGTTCTCGGTTTCCAAACAAACCATACTAGAATCGGAAATCGGAATCGGACTGGGAACTTAAAGTAAAGTCTCTAACTTTTCTCCTAAGTAGGAACCTAAATTGATGTTTTATTTTCTATATATTGTAATTTCTTTTATATATCTAATGAGTGAATATTTTATTTAGTCTCTTCTTCTTTTTTTAGATATGGATTGTTTTAATAAGAAAATTATCATCGATAAATAAAGTTTACCAATTGAAGGGAAACAAATATATATAGTGAGGTTTTCTAATAATCATTTTAGTTTAGTTAATAGTAATTAAAACTATTATTAAGTGATTAATTATAACTGTTGTTTCTTTTGACTTCAAGTGGTTAGAATTTATAACTATATTTTTTTAGGTGAATGAGGATTGAAATTCTATAATTTAGGTTATATTATGTGTTTCGAACATTTTATTATTTATTTTATTTTACGTGTTCATCTTTTATGGATTATTGCCATTGACAAATTAGAAGCTTTAATTTCTGTTGTTGTATTTTTTTTTTTTTTGCTTAACTAATAATGAAAAAAAAACCTTTTGGACCTTAAAACTTGGGGAAAAGTGCCAAAAAAGTCATAAATCTTGTCTTTGTGCCGATTTAGTCATAAACTTTTTTTGGTGCCAATTTAGTCCTAAACATTTTTACGTTGTGCCAATTTAGTCCTTTCTGGCCAATTTTTGCCGGATTTTGCTGACTAGATGCCGGCCTCGCTGGCGACGTGGACAACTTTTAATAATATTTTTGAATTTTTGAATTTTTTTCTTTATATTTTTATATTTTTATATTTTATATTTTTCTTTTTTTTCTCTCTTCTTCCTCCAGCCGGTTGCCGGACCTTGACGATCAGCTAGAGGCGACAGTCGGCGAGGTCGAGGTCGACCTCATCGGCCACCTCGCCAGTGGTCGTGAGGGCGGCCTCATGCTAGGCGGCGAGGGCGAGCCTCACCCGCCTGGCACGAGGCCGCCCTCGAGGCTTGGGCGTGAGGCTCGCCCTCGCCAGATCTGGCGAGGGTTGAGCCTCGCCCAACGGATTGCCATTGCGGGGGAAACCAGGTGAAAATCCGAGGCCAGAGCCATGCGACCGAGGACACCCCGAGCTCCCGTAAAACCCTAGAGACGATGACAACGAGTGGAGGGAGGAAATTTCTAGGGCAAGATTGGGATCGAGGAACGAGGCGGGGAGAGCTGGCCTTGCATCAAGCTGGCGGGGCTCGACCTCGTTGGCTGTCGCCTCTGGCCAGTCACCGAGGTCCAGCGACCGGCTGGAGGAAGAAGAGGGAAGAAAAAAAGAAAAAAAAATTCTAAAATATTAAAATATTATTAAAAGTTGTCCATGTCAGCCGGCCGACGTCCAATCAGCAAAATCCGGTCAAAATTGGTCAGAAATGACTGAATTGGCACGATGTAAAAAGATTTATGATTAAATCGGCACCAAAAAAAGATTTAGGACTAAATCAGCACAAAGACAAAATGTTTGGAACTTTTTTGGCACTTTTCCCTTAAAATTTGTGATAAGGTAAGTTTAAGGCTTTAAAAAATAATGAATTTATATTAATGAGTAAATTTCAAGCTCCACATGGAATATGTAAAGAACATGGAATTGCTTACCTCATTCATAAACTTTTGCCTAATGTGTAATATAATCTTTAAATTTTTTAATTTATTAAATGCGATACATAAACTTTTAATTTATTCAAAAAGAATGGTATGCATGTACTCGATTCATGTCCACGAACCAATCTTCAATTGTCAGATGATAGTATTGACACAGTTTTTGTTGTCATGCTAACACAAAGTCTTGTGATGTACAAATACATGAAAGTAAACTTAACAAATGATCAAAATTCATCTTTTATGATGGCTACATCCCAAACAAATGGTCTTTCCGGATTGCAGAAGTACCGCCACGGACTTGATCCACAAATGTTTTGAGAACTCTTTCTCGATATCTCAAAATGGGTCCTATCATTATTGACTGTATAGTAGTTGTCACTTTCCAGCGTAGTCTCTCCAGCCAATTGTTTTTCTCCACGTGGACTGAAATTAGGCTTGGTTCTGCTGTTAGGGTACGAAAAACCAATAACAACGTGGGAAGTTTCCTGGCTGAACTGAGTAGCGCCACGTGGCTGAAGACGGTTGGTTAATAGAAATATTCTTCTTTCTTAATCATTGAACCCAAAAGTGATCCGTTTGTCCTTTTGCTTTCGGCTCGTATGTCTCTTCCCTTCGAGTCTCTACCAGATAGACGTTCGTTTCTTCGTCAATTGAGACCTCATCTTGTTGGTCCTACAATAAATATTCCCTTCGCAGGCAATTTGGCCAAGGTTAAGGTCAGGAAAGGAAGTTCGAGTCTAATTGGAAATCGATCTCTCCTATCGTCCACATAGAGAAGATATTTCTTCAATTTGTATCTATGCATCTTTTGTATAACGAAAGTGAAATTTTCACCCTTAACCAATTGCTCTTGTACGATTTCACCCATTTTTAGAAAGGATTGTGTTGATGCATAATTTTATTCTTTCAAAATAATGATGTTTGCATTTCCACTGCTAAAGGAAGCAGGGGAAGATTTCCTGAAGTTACTAATAAATGGCATTTACCATGGAATGTTTGTCGGTTTACCTCTCTTTAGCATTGCTGCAAGCAAGAATAAATTAGAATAGGCGACATGGAGTCCACTTGGCATCTATGTCCATTAGGACATTTCAAATCCTCCTCTCACACGCTCTCTACTTCATTCCGCTTATGGGGTTATTGCTGTGCAATGCTAACCCTTTCTCAAGGTTCAGGAACGAGGGAGTGAACCTCCTCGACAAATTGCTTGAGGTATTATGTTGCTCATATTGTAACAAAATGTACTGAGAACATTTCCCTTGATCGTGTATATTTTCCTTGATGGATATCCTTGATTGATTGTGTTAGAAAAATATTCAGAGAAAACAAATTAAAATTGATACCGCAAATCAGGATAGAAGAGTCTACATATCTTGTTATCTTAGATAGTCGCCTTGTACTATCTGTAACGCATCTTATACTATTCATTTTGGAATATACAAAACTACTCATGCACCCACTTTACAACTAAAAGGTTCAAGTCTTAGGATTCTCTCTCATGTTCATTGCTCTTCGTGGTTTACAATTTGCTCACATGAAATAGTAGCCGAGAGCCTATTTTACAAAAAAAAAAAAAAAAAAAAAAAAAAAAAAAAAAAAATCATGCATGTGTAAAGGACCGACTTATATTCGAGGGAGAGTGTTCATTACAACCCAACACCTGCTTAGATATATAATTATAAAGCACTTCATGTACATGTGGTTTCCCTCTATTTATTGATTTAGGCTTTTGAGATGAACTTCAGACCAACTAGAATTCTGAATGGAATTTAAAAAACCCAAGCATTATCTCCTACAAACATGAGATAATCCTCAAAGTGACTTTCCCATTTTTACAATGTCTAAAGAAGACATTGAAGTCCACAGGTTCCATCAATGAGAAGCTGGCTTTACAAGACCACCCTTAATCACCAGTGACCGGATTATAAAATGGTCCCATGTTGGGAGTGTCGGCCAATTTCGCCCTCAATATCAATCAATTTCTCCTGGCTGTTCACAGATATAATTGAGCAGTGGGCACTCATAATTGAAGAGCCTTAACTCCAGGGTTAGCTGAGCAGCAAAGAGAGAGAGAGAGAGAGAGAGAGAGAGAGAGTAGGATGTCCTACTGGGTGTGTGATAACCAAGGACAGGGTAGGCGCAAGGGAGATTCATGATATGACATTACGTAATATATATTTCAAGATCTACAATATTATCCTAAAAGTTTTTTTTTTTTTTATGACCGTATTATCCTAAAAGTTTTGCATTACGCTGTCCCCCAAAATAGGAGACTGGATGATGATATATGTTCATGCTTGAAGTACTGGGCTGCTTCCGGATTAGAATATCATCTTCGTGATCAAACCCCTTTTTTCCCTCTTCGAAGTGCTGGCAATTTTCCTATTATGGTTGACATTTGAGAATTGTCACTATTGATAACCCATTCGATTTGAAAATTGCATGATAGAGTATTTTGGTTTTTTTGCATCCAGTGGGAAATTACTAAACTTCATTAAATCCAACTAATCTCTTCAAAATTAAGGAACATAAAACAAAAGGATTAAAGACCGGATACTTTATGAGCGAAAATCAATGAATTATAATCACGAACATCTCCTACATTTCTATTTACTTAAATTTTGAGATGGCATGGAGCTAAAAGGGGAAGTAGGGGCCGCCGCCGCCACCCTTATGTTCCGTGTAACTTATTATAATAAGCCCGAAAGTTGAAATATTACTTGTTTAGGGTCTGGCAATACATTTTCCCTCTTAAAGTTCAAGGGGGTGGTTGAGTCTAACATTTATAATTTTATGTTGAATATCGTTTTTTTCTTTTTTCTTTTCTTTAATTCGTTTAGTACTATTTTTCTTTACATTTTACCCGGCTATAAAAACAAATTCTCTTAACTACTTTATTGTATTGATTATTATAGACAACATTTTTTTTTGTTAATATGACCATTTATAATTTATACTAAGAAGAAGATGACCTTTCATAAACTAAATTCTTATTTTAAATGAAATAGTAGTATAATTATTAGCTTTGGCTTTCTTTGCTGAAACTTCATAAAGAAACTTAAAACATACCATTAACTAAAATTATATCAACAGTACTCTTCAATAATTTTATCTCAGCTAAAACCAAAAACAACTCTCATTGTTTTACCTTTAATGTATACTGATTTATTGTACAGCATTCTTTCCTATATGTTATGATATTACATATTTAATTGGACCTTTTAAGTCACGTACATGAACATTTCTCCCTCGAAAAATTACCACAAATTGCATTTGTATCAATTTAGTTTTAAACCTTTCAATTGTATTAATTCAGCCCTAAACATTTTAATAATTTACTAATATAGTCCTTTAGGCAAATTTTGATAGAAAAACGCTGACATGTTGATATAGTTAGCATTGATTGTTCTACTCGGTGCAGGTTGCGTTGACATGAACAATATTTTTTAAAAATTTCTTTTTTTTTTTCCTTTTCACAAATGGCTAAAGACTGACCATAGGTGATGGTAAAAAAGGGCTAGGCGAGGGCCATCCTCACCCAGATCTGACTAGGGTGTAGCCCTCAACCGCAGACGATGAAGACCTAAGTGAGGACTACGATCCTCGCTAGTGGGTGGCAAGGGCTTGCAAGCCCTCACCCAATGGTTGGCAAGCAACCCTAGCTAATCGCAATAAAGAAAATAAAGGAATAAAAAAGATAAAAAAAAAATTTATTTTTAAAATTGCAAAAATTGTCTATATTAGGGTCGATAAGATGGTTGGTGCCACGTAAGATGGTTGGCACTAATGTTAGCGATTTCCCACTAAAATTAGTCAGATGGATTATATTAGCAAATTCTGAAAAAGTTTAAAATGAAATTGGTTAAGTTAAAAGATTTAAATTGGTACAAGTGTAATAAGTTTAAGACTTCTTTGATAATTTTCTCTTAGAAAATTGATACAAATGGTCCTTGAACTTTGGTCAATGTGCAATTGATCCTTGAACTTTCAATATGTTTAATGTGATCCTTAAACTTTAGCTCAAAATTCAATGTGGTCCTTGAACTTTTAATTTGTTAACATGTTCAATTTAATCCTTGAACTATATGAAAAGTTGTCCATGATCTTGAATTAAATATTAAACATGTATCAAAAGTTTAAGGATTACATTGAACAAATTAAAAATTCAGAGACCTTATTGAACATTAGACTAAAGTTCAAAGACCGTATTAAACAAATTAAAAAGTTCAATAAATACATTACATATTAAATTAAAATTTAAAAATTATTTATATCATTATCCCTTTTCTCTTTCGCCTCACTCAGTTAGAATTCTGGCTCCGGAGTCATAATGTCTGTTTTATGCAAAGGAAGGAAAAGAGCACTGAAAAGAACAAGCATTTTATTTTAATTCCCTCAAAATATCACTTCAAAAATTTGGACCACGCAATTAAAGCTCATGATAATGTTGTAACATCCACCCGTAGGGAATCTGGAGATAGTCCTATGCCAACGCGCACACGAGCGAACAGTTGAGTGCAGGGCACGTCATGCCGTGTCATTAATTAAATGCAGGAGACCAAGGCAGTCGCGTAATCTCTCTCTCTCTCTCGAGTGAGAATTTGGAGGATGAGAAGCCTATGAAGCATGCAAGTCTATTGAGAATTTGTTGGCCTTCATAGGTTTCCAGATATCGAATCTGATTTTTTCAGGCCTGTACAAAGTTGAGACTTAGAAAAAATTTCACATGTCTGTGGCCCCTCTAGGAGTCACATGCCAGTCTTAATTATTCCTCGATTAGAGAGGCTTGCAGCTCCCTCTGTTCTAAAATGTTTGTCTCAGTCACCGTTGATTGCTGCAGTTTTGATCGATTCGAATCAGCAAAAATATGATATTTAGGTTAACTTTCCCAAACTGAGTACGATTCCAACTTCGGAGATCCTTCGCTTCCTTCAGTTTCATTGCCTCCTTAAAAGCATGCAACCCTTAAAAAGATCTGGCCATGGCCACGAGCTTTGAGCTCGAGAGGCCGAGGGCTAGATCGGGCCATGGCCGCCCGAGCTCAAGTGGCCCATGAGATCGAGGTCAAAGCTCACTTTCATGGCCATTTGATCTCGAAGCTCCTGGCAACCATGGTCCCTTGAGCTCTGAGGACGAAGAAGACGCCACATCAGCGCATCCCTGTTAAAAAAATTAATAAGCAACGTCACATCAAAATCACATGTCTTAACAAAGTAATATAAAAAGATAAGCTGCCATTTTCAGTTAAAAAAATTTCACGGAATTAACAGAGGAACCTAATTACACCAATTTGATCAGATTTAAGACTTGATCACGTGTTTAAAACTTTTGGTGCACTTATCTATTTAAATAAAGTGAACTTTATAATTAAAGAGAACGGTTGGGACTTCAATTGATTTATTTATACCTTCAAAAGTCAGGTCGAAGAAATTAAATTGGAATGCAATTTATGTGTGCACGTGCGAAAGGGAGAGATTGTGGGTCCAAATGACGGCTTGCCATTAGCTGGATCGAAAACAAAGGGTGATAATGGCGTTTTCCATTTGAATGCCCTAACCAATCCTTTTCACTCCCCCACAGCTCTCTCCCTTCTCTTCCCCATTGCTAACGCTCTATATATAAGGCAACCCAGCTTCTCTCTTTTATGTCACACTCGATCAACTTGTGTTACTCCCTCTCCTGTCTTTATCTTCTCCCTGGCTTCAATCATGTATCCTCGGCGACCTCTCGATCTCGTGATGCTAGCTGCCTTCTGCGTTCTGGCATGCTCTCCTCTGGTTTCGGTCTTGGGTCGACCGGCGACTTTTCTCCAAGACTTCCGTGTTACTTGGGCGGATTCTCACATCAGGCAAATCAATGGAGGAGAGGCCATTCAACTCATTCTCGACCAAAATTCAGGTAGCATATCTATACATATACACGCTATGCTCAACTTGACCAAGTCCCGTGCATGAAAGTCTACTATCGTCCTCGCTGCATATTTGAAACGAGGAGAATAAGCGAAATCATCGTCGTTTTCCTATCAAGTGGCCCGTCAAGCACATGCTTTCAGCAATGAGTACGTTACCATACAAATAAAGCCAAGAATGGGCGAGGCATATTGATGGAACATTCATGGTTGTTACATTCCATTAATGTTGCGTGAAATTCAGTTGAAACAAAGATGTCGGTACATCAAGGGAATGTAATTTTCGTTGTGCCAAATTACGTATGGGTTGTGTTCATTAATTAGAAATAATCAAAAAAAAAATAGTTCGAATATTCTATGATACCATAGAAAAAGTACCGCCATATATATTTAAAGAAGCTTATGTAAGTTCAAAGAACGTGATCGAAACAGAGAGAGGAGCAAAAAGGTTTTAATCATCTGCTTATCTTGGTTGACTGAAGGCGCTGAACTTCAACAATACATGTTGCAGGATGTGGATTTGCTTCGAAACGCCAGTACATGTTTGGACGTGTGAGCATAAAGATCAAGCTCATCCCTGGAGACTCTGCCGGAACCGTCACCGCCTTTTACGTATGTGTTTTGCCTCTAGACATAAACCAAACTCTCTCTCTCTCTCTCTCTCTCTCTCTCTCTCTCTCTCTCTCTTAGCGTGTGAACTGTGATTCCCAGACTGACTTGTTGCGTGAACGGGGTGTGTTTGGCTCTGCCGACAGATGAACTCGAACACGGACAACGTACGGGACGAGCTGGACTTCGAGTTCTTGGGGAATCGAACCGGCCAACCCTACACGGTCCAGACCAACGTGTACGCTCACGGGAAGGGCGACCGAGAGCAGAGGGTGAACCTCTGGTTCGACCCGGCCGCGGACTTCCACACCTATACCATCCTCTGGAACCACCGCCATGTCGTGTAAGATGTCCAAATGCTTTCTGACAAGTTTTCAATGGAGTGACCTAAAGTCTACTGGAGTGTCAGTTGTGAGCCCTATCTAATAATATTCCGGAAATAACTGCATGCTCAGTAGTCAGTATGGACTTTCATGGCTGCTTTTGTGGACTTGTTGAGGCTTTTTCTGGTCTTCATCTCCATTACCGATTGAAAAAGGATCTATTGGAGTATAAAGGGTTAACTCTTTTTTGGGATTTTATTGCAGATTCTATGTAGATGATGTGCCCATAAGAGTGTACAAGAACAATGAGGCCAAGAGAGTGCCGTATCCAACATACCAGCCCATGGGAGTCTACTCCACCTTGTGGGAAGCAGATGACTGGGCCACAAGAGGAGGGCTTGAGAAGATTGACTGGTCCAAGGCCCCATTCTACGCGTACTACAAGGACTTCGACATCGAGGGCTGCACAGTCCCTGGGCCTGCGAGTTGCGCCTCGAACCCCAGGAACTGGTGGGAGGGCGCTTCGTACCAGCAGCTGAGCGCGATGGAGGCGAGGCGATACAGATGGGTCCGAACGAACCACATGATTTACGATTACTGCGCTGATCGATCGAGGTACCCGATGGTCCCGCCTGAGTGCGAAGCGGGAATATAAGGAGAAATCGTTGCTCCAGATAAGGATAAAGAAAAAGAATTTCCAAGCCAAATATACGAGAAAATTATGCGGTCAAGACATATGCTTGGTCCTACTCTTGACAAACTGGGAAAATCCAATACGATGCATGTATAAAGAGGGGTTGTGCTTTTACGTATTCCAGCCAGGAAAGCTGGCCAATGTCAATTTCCGTATCTTGTAATTTGTTGTGTATTTCGTGCAATAAACTTCAGAAATAAAGTGTTAATATCGTACTTGTGCATAACATTTGTTTGCAATAAATCCCTTAGCTAGTAGCTAGGGATCCTTTCACTATTAGGCGGACCGTTGATTTTCTACCTTTGGAAATATGTACGAGTAGGGAATGCTGTGCTGTCAACTTGAGGTTATCTATCTTAGTCTTATTCCATAAATTTAGGACGATACGTGTTATCAATGCACTTGTCCTGTCCCAATTGGAAGATATTACGCCATAGGAGATACGTCACGATAAATCTGGTGGGCAAAACTAATTTCAGCATTAATGAAGATGGGTCCTTGGGATTTCATGGCCTGCTAGAGTAGGTCAAATTTAGAAACCTTAAAGAAAGCTTCTCGTTGAATAACATGAAGAGTGATGCTGCACGACACATCTCGCAAGTGATGGGGAAATTTTCCAATCAATTCTAAATGTATTGTATAAATGCCAATTTAATTTTAAATTTTTTTATTCTATCAATTTAGTCCTAAATCTTTTCAGGAAATTCCAATATAGTCCTCCCAACTATTGATACCTAAATTTTGGTTAATCACTTAGGAATTCATTGCATAGAAAATTACGGATCAAACCCTGCCTCCTAAACAAAAATGAAAAAATAAAATTGCATTCGGAATTAGGAGCATCTTGCATCAAGGTTAGTTCATTAATAGCATTTTAATTAGACCAGCAGTGAATGGCTCTGAACTTAACTAAGATATATGGATTGAGTCCCTAAAAATAACTAAATTCGACCGAGTCCATGATGGGAATAATGGTGGCCTAAATCCATAAGTGGATGCCCCGGGGAGCTTTTAGGAGGGGGGCGGGGGGCGTTTATTGAGCTTTAATTAGTCAAATTTAGCCCATTAGACGTCCAGATTACTATTAGCTCTCACATCTAAAACAATCAAATTAGCAAATACTTGGGGTGTGATGGTGAATTTCTACATGTAACTTTTGGACATTGAAATTAAGGGAAAAAATAGAAATTTGAGGAAAATGATTTGCATTGAATATGTAAAAAATGAGGATGCGTCTGTCATCGAAACAAACAGTTTTAAAAAGGAGGAAGTACTTCCAAAAATCTCGCAAGTACATAGCGCGCGCAGGAAAACTAGTTTTACACAGCCTAAAAGCCTACGACAGTTTTAGGATATGACCTTTTAGTAATTAAGCCTAAAACTAAAACGGTTCAATCCCTTATATGTGCATTTCGCAGGGGAAACGATAATAAAGTGATCAATGGGCCTGGCCCACGAAAGATTGGGCTGAACCCATGACTCTGCTGGCAAACCAAACTTATAAGCCCAAATCATCAGATCTAGGTTTCTCTGGCTCGAAAGAAAGACCAGACCAAGGTTTCTTTTAGGCCTACATGCACTAAGATACATATATGCCCAACCGTGGCCATGAACAAGTCTATCCGGTGGGCCAAATGAAACTCCGGATAGGATATCCTATTTGGCGTTTGGAGTGATACAAAATTTGTAATTGTCCAGAAATAACCTAAATATAATCCGGATAAATAAATCTTACCTAGGAGGTGGGATAGATCCGGATAGGATATAGATTAAAAGAAGAACACACAGCCAAAGGTAGATCAACGGGCAGAAAACGAGGGCGGCAGCTCCACTGTCCTTCGCAATGTTGCCCATTAGACCCCTCAGACCATTGCCTGCCTATCCGCAGCAGATCCTCCACTTGCCGTCGAGGATGTGCACCCTTGCTCCTAGGAAGAGAGAGTACCCTTGCTCGCAATGATCCAATTTAAACCTTCTTTGACCCTTTTTCGATAGGGCTTCGACGTAGTGATTGAGCAGTGTGGAGGGGTCAAAGAACCCATCAGCACTTTCAATTGTTGCGCGTGGACGAATTTTCTGATGAAATTCATTGATGAATTTGGTGTCGCCATCGAGATATTATGAGAGAAAGGGACAGAGACGGGAAGAGAAGCTCTTATGTGTGTGTTGTGTTTGCAGGTGAAGAGTCTATGAGAGAGAATCATGAACAGAGTTGCTTGAGGCATGTGTTAACAATCAATAGAGACTGAAGGTTTTCAAGCAAATTCCACTTAGAAGGCTGTTGGAAATGAAGAAAAATAATGCCCGATAAGAGAGGCAAATAGAAGCCAAATGGAGAGAACTCATGACTTAAGACGAGGGTGATGATTGTGAGGTTAGATAATGACAAGTATCGGGCAACCAGTGCATCCCCAATCACATGACATAAAAAAATGGACACTTGGTTTGAATGTCCATATCTATTTTATATTAGGGCATTTATGAAACACGGTATAAGTTATTACAAATCTCATTGTTATTCTATTTAACCTATATCTTATCTGACTTATATCCTATCTACAAAAAAAAAAAAAAATCGAGACGACCAAATATGGCCTATATGTGCATTACGCAGGTGAAAGGATAATAAAGTAATCAATGGGTCTAGGCCCACGAAAGATTGGGCCAAAGCCATGAGCTGTGCCGGCAAACATGGCTCCAAACTTATAAGCCCAAATCATCAAATCTACTTTTCTCTGGCCCCAGAGGAGGACCGACCCTAGGTTTCTTTTGGGGCTACATATACTGAGATACGTACGCTCAACCATGAGCATTATCAAGTCATGTTGCGTACGAGTTACCACTTGTCATTCATGTTCAGCAGATCCAAGCCAAGCTTGACCGAGAACATACTTAACTGGAGCGGCCCGCGAGCCTAATCGAGCGGCTGCTCTTTGGCGAATTGCGTATTACTCAAAGGAAATTAACCATAGCTTCTATTTTTCTTGATTTTAGCTCAACCAAGACATGAACTTGTGTAACCTTCCTTTCTCGTTACCGCTACGGCATGCTTTGCCCTCCAACTTGTAGATGACATTTGAATGATCAGTTTCCAAGCCTTCAGCTGCTGTTTATTTTGCCAGCTTACTTCCTCGTATCACTAGGGTCGAGTTGACTAAGGATCCATTCGTTTCACGGAAAATAACTTTCGGGAAAATGTTTTCCAGATTTTCCGGTGTTCGTTTTACGGAAAATGAACTAGTTAAGGAAAATATTTTCCATCATTGGAAAAAACAACATTTTTAAAGTGAGGAAAACGTTTTCCACTTTTTGAAAAGTGGAAAACGTTTTCCATGACTTCTTCCTTCTTACTTCTTTTTATCAATACATTTTCATTTTATTTTTATACTTTCTTTTTCTTTTTTCTTTTTTTTTTTTAAATCAAATTTTTAATTTCTTTTTTTTTTTTTTTTTCCTTTCTTTCCTTTTCATCTACTTCTTTGGCGGTGGCTCTGGCGGCCGCGACTGGCCATGGCGGCGTGCCGACCCGCCGCAAGCCGCGGCCGGCGGCGGCCGGCCTCGTCCCGGCAGCCGGCAATCCGCCGGCGACCTCGTCGGCCTCGTCCCAAGCTCTCCGGCCCGGGCGGAGCTCGCGGCTAACCCGATCCGGCGAGCCGAGATCGGGCCTCGCCCGAGCTCGCCTCGAGCTTGTCGGGCTCGGCGGCGGCGGAGCTCGGGCTCCGATCCGGGGAGCCGAGCTCCGCCGCCTAGGCGATCCGAGGCCGAGCTCCGGCGAGCTCGGGCGAGATCGGCCGAGCCTCGAGCTCGCCGGATTTGGCCACGGGTCTTGGTCGGCCCGCCGGCAGCGTGGGCCATCGTCGGCCATCGTCGGGCGGAGGAAGGAAGAGGAAGAAGGAGGAGGAAGAGGCGGCGGAGGGAGGAAGGAAGAGGAAGAAGGAGGAGGAAGGAGGCGGCGGCGGAGGAAGGAGGAGGAAGAAGGAGGAGGAAGGAGGAAGGAGGAAAAATTAAAAAAATAAAAATAAATAAAAAGAAAGAAAAAATAATAAATAATAAAAATTTCGATTTTTTAAAAATATAAATAATTAAAAATTCATTTTTTAAAGAAAATATAAAAAAAATAGAATTAATTTTTGGTCAATTAAAAATATTAAAATTCAATTTTTGATAATTTTTTCCAAACAATTAAATGAGCTAACGAACGGTGGAAAATATTTTCCACTCAAATTTTAGGTTTTAGTAACACTAAAAAATAGAATCATTTTCCTAGAAAATGACTTCCAAGAAAATGTTTTAGGAAACGTGATATTTTCCGCGAAACGAAGACCCTAAGAAATTAAAAAGATAGAAAAAAATAAAGAAAAGATAACAGAAACAAAAGCAATAGAAACGGGAAGGATCAATAGCGCCGCCGTAGGCCCGGCTCGCCCACGATCGCAATGGTGCTGTCGATTGCAAGCTACCATCATCTCAATAGCTAGCTTACGAGTCATCCAAAATTTCCTCTCTCTCTCTCTCTTCAAAAGATCCGAATCACCACATGCCGGCAACAACGGTCGCCATCCACCACCATGTGATGGTAATTTGGTCGAGTGACAGCCACCACTGTTTGATGGTCCTCTATGCTCTTTTATGAATTTTTTTTTTTTTTATCAAATTTGAGCGATAGTTTATTAAACACTCTCTATAATTGATTATAGACATTACCCAATCATGAGTATGATATGAAAAATTTGGGAGGCTTTTACTCGATTTCATTTTATCCTATTTGACTCATTTATTATGGCGAGAAAAATATAGCCTAAACAGATTTCAATAGCTCTGCATAGGATTAGTATGCAATGTCTCAGAAGCGCATTATTCTCGTACCCATTGACCTAATCCCAATTCTCGATTTGATCTATAAACACTAACCCTAGAGAAAGCCTATAAATGATGATGATTTGAGTCCACACGTCTAATCTGACCAAAAACCTCGAGCGTTTACGATCCCTCTGGGGTTTGCATAAGGCCATCGTGCATCGCTTCTCATTCTCGTTGTTCCCAATGAATAGCACGGGTCAATAATTCACACTCCGGTTGAGGCGAAAACTAACAACGGAGCTACGTATCATCAAGATCACATAACCACGCATGTTGTCGTTGTCACGTTGTCTGAATGCAGTATGAATCGGTGTCAGTATATCTGCCGACGAATCCGTGGCGATTGCGGGTCCTGAAGACTATCTTTTGCCATTTTGACCAAAAGGACAAATAATCACATGGGTTCTTATGTAATATATATAATTAACTTATATTATTGTTAAGCAAACTTTTCTACGTGGGGCTGTCATCCTTGGACAACACGGATCGTCCATAGTCAATCATTAGTGTAATGACTTCATTGGGAAACGGTTGAAATGTGAACAGAGATCACAAGCGTTGTGCTTCGGTTTCCTTTTTCCTGTTTTTCTTTTTTAATGTTATCGCTCAATTATATGTGGTTTGAAATTATTATAGGGTGGTTGCCCCATTCCCTAGCTAGAGCACGGCTAGGAAGAGCGTGAATCTTTTAGCTTTATTCGAAAACAAAATTAGACATGAAGAGCCGGTGCAACCCACCACATCTCTCGTAGGAGTTGTCGACGGACCGTCGATCCTCGGGCGGCGGTGGAAAGCGGCTCGTGATCCCTCCCCCAGCCCCGGCAAAGGTGGGTGATATATCAAATATAATCATACTGTTGTCGGTTTTAGCAAGTGTGTCAGGCAATACATATTTCAAAATTACATTGCTTGAAACACGATAGAGTAGCTCCTAGGTGTTCGAGGTGCTAGTTGTCTTGTCAGCAAATCATCTTACAGAAGGAGTTGCTAATTTTCAAAGTAGCAGTTATTATGGAGAATGCAAAACCCTAATTCAAATATCACCTCACTGTAACACAATAAATAAGTTAAGAACATGCAGAAGCCCAACTCAAACCCATAGTTCCTTTCTTCTTTCTAGTTATAGAGCGGACAACCACCGCTCCACCGCGCCGCCGCCACAGTTGCCGCCGCTATGGCTTGCTCCCTCAACGACACCCTCTACCACTATTATCGAATATGTCAAGTGTTATAGCATGCCCATCTGAATACCTAATTATTTTACTGGGAATAGACATTGAAAGGATATAATTTTAACCCTAGCTCAACCTTATGCAATAGGCCCTTACCACTCGTGGGCAACGACAAAGTAGCTAACGTAAGGAGGTAGGGTTGAGCAAGCCACCTATATATAATCGGTACTCTTCTGAGGGTACACATGTTATTCTGTGTCTCCTAACACTACATTATTATATAGTAGCTGTCTACATTATTTTTTTTTTCCAAACAAGGTCGATTGCTTTCGTCTATCACTGATGGATACAACACAAAACAATAAATAAAATCGTCGATTCGGCGCTCTTACCTGCATTATCCATACATCGCATGAGGCTCGACAAGCCGACATTGTAGCCAGCACGAGACATGTGTCCTTTCGGGGATTTTCTTAATTTGTTACGTGGGTGCACACGTATTGCAAATCTACAACCACCAAAAGAGTCGTGTTTAATATTAATGTGGCACTTTTTTAAAAGCAACTTGTCGTCACTTCCCACAATTTGACCTCGCTGTTCCCCATTTATCATTGTGATTTGCCCAAGTCTTCAACTAATCATCTCTATCGGCCCGGTATGATATCTTAATAGATATCGAACCCGAAAGAGTAGCTTTCAATGCTACTCTCAACTTTACCTACTTCTACTTTATACTCCCTCTTTCAAACTATTTGCACCTTTTTTTCTGTAAATTTTCATCATTATTGTATTAATTACTTTAAACTTGACAACAATTGACATACCAAAATACGGTGCATTACAGTACACCCATTGATCTTAATAGGAAATAAGCATATTTGGATTCACATTAATTGTATTTATGTAACATATATAAATTTTTTTTTTAATTTAACTTTTATCGTATTTGTATGCTCGGCTAATTCTTAGCATTAAATACAAATATAATTATTCTTTAATAACTCAAACTTTTTCGCGTGCAATTTGTAGGAAGAAAGAATACCCCCCACCAAAGTAAAGAGTTCTTTGACTTACATCGAATTGAGACCATTAAACCCTCGGATGTCATAACTAATACCAGCACTCATTCCAACCATAAAATGGGTGTACATGCCATCTTAGAATAATTCAATTGGACATTTTCAATGATAACTATAGTAATACCCACGCCACATTAATTGATGGGTGGAAATGAATTTCCCATAAAGCACACTCATCTAGATACATGTTGACCCTTTCTCAACCTCCACCAGTCCCTTTCAATGCCCTTATCATCTTGTCTTGGTAAAAATAGGAGGGCTAATACAAAATAAATGGGGCGAGTTGAAGAGTCGAGAAAAGCAATGATAGTGATTGTAGCCGGTGATTGATCAAAGAGGACTTTCCTCGAAAGTCCCCTCCATCGAAATATATATTTAATAGGTCTACACACACACAACACTCGCCCCACAATTTCAGGCAACGATTGAATGGAGCGTAGACTGTCATTGGAGGAAGAAACTTCTCACATCCCCCCATTATTGTCCAATTAGTCATCCACACCAATCATGGTAGCGTGCATACAACGTTGGTGCCTTTTGGGTCTCACAGAACCCGTCAATCTTGACCGTCAACTTGACCGCCTCGCAATTTAAGGGGGGATTCCCATTGTCGTGGCGGAAAATGATACTAGGTTTTTCCAGTATAGATGTATATAATTTGATTTGCAAAGCAATAATTTCAAGATTACTACTTTGTAACTCTTAGTTTTCTTAGCCTTTGTATGGTACTAAAATGCATATTGAGATTGATTTATGAGATTGATATACGAAGGGATTCCGCATTCTTGTTAGGTACCTTAAAAGTAACTCATTCACTTAAATATCTATTTGTAATTTATCATATGAAGCAGACTAAAATGGAAAACAAGAAATGATGAAAACCATTAAGTATAAAACTAGATTGTTATAGTCTACTCCACTAATTTGGTCTGAAAATATGAATCTACTAATATACTCAAAAAGCAGCGCAAGGAGGGTAAATACTGACTTATATAAAATAGTGGGACACTAAATTATTGATGAATATATAAGATCCTAATAACAAGTGTCTCGACGATACCTATCAATCAATCAAATAAGAAAAATTTCGTGATTTTCGAGGTATTACTTTTTCTCACGTTGTGCGTCACAAGCGCGGTGGAGAGTGAAAAGTTCCTAATTGAGTACGGGTAACCATACACTCATGTCGCACGTAATCAACACGACCCAAACACAGACTTCCATGAACCACTTTGTACATCAACATGCTCAATTTGGTCTTTCCTTGGACTCTTAGGCGCAGAGAGTTGGGAAACTTCAAGTATGAAAGGGACGACGATGGTTGGAGGAGGGAGGTGGGGGCCCCGCTCATAATGGAAACTAGAAGAGGTCGAGGGAGGAAGGTCTTGACCCTCTTCATGGGAAATCCGCATGATGAGATTTGTGGGAAAAGATAAGAAAGAGATAAATAAACAAATAAATAAATAAAGGGGTGGAGGCCCATCGGGACATCACGTGGTGCATGACCCACCGGTCTCCTTAAAGCCGAAGCATCTCACGAGACCAATGACTCTCTCTCTCTCTCTCTCTCTCTCTCTTCATTTTCAACTCTCTCCAACAAGCGATTCATCATCATCCCATCACCACCTCTCCATCCCTATTTCTCTATTCCTTTCTTTATCGACACGCTCTCTCTCTCTCTCTCTCTCTCTTTCTCTCTCTCTAATCAACCGAAATCAACTGAAACTTAAAAAGGTCTACACACGTGAGCTAACCTCCATCTCCCGTTTTACCTACTTAATAATGACCCCCCGAATCATATGTTCTCTCGCATTCTCTTCCCCTTTGCTTATTCTTTAAATCATTATCATGATTATTGAGATTTTAGGATTTGAAGCATAACTATAAATAGTAAAGGTTCATCCCATCTTGAAAATTAGATAAACACGAGAAGAATAAGAGGAATAAAGAGCCTTCCATCATTTTTTGTTGGGCGAGAAGAATAGGGAGATTTTGTGCGCTTTTATTATGGATGACATGATTTTGTCTCATGTCCGACTCTTTTAATTCCAAGAGATAAAACAAAATTATTCAATAGATTAATAAGTATAGTATTAAAGTCATAAGCATGATTAGGCGACATCCCCGTGGTCTAACGTTGAAAAACCCGCGGAAATCTCTAGACCGTATTATGAATGCGATTATTCTCTCCTTGTACCATTTGGGCGTTACAAATCAAGTCCCGTGGCCTTAATTTTTTATATTATATAGTGATGAGTTCTAGTACGTGTGAGTAGGTAATAATGACGTCATCAAATACGAACAGAGGAACTTTTCTGCGGGTCACAAAAAGGCTCTCCCTCTCTCCCTCTTTCCCTCTCCTCAATGAATTCTAAACATCAACAATCTTTATGGAAAGAAAACATGGAAATGAAAATAATAAATTAAAGTAATTCCTCCATTGATAATCTCAGATATATTGTTAAAACATTTACAGATTAAGCCCAAAAAAGAAGAAAAGAAAACTAGGGGATGATGATCCATCAGGAGTTTACTATATGTCCCTAACAAATAATTACATTGGATCTTTAACTAGCTACAAGCCCTCAAGCAAAAATTATAGGGGTTGTGATTTGGAGTCTATCTCTCTCTCTCTCTCTCTCTCTCTCTCTCTCTCTCTCTGTAATATCTCTAAAACCCTAATAACTTCTAATCAGCAAGCAGCAGATGGATTGGTAAAGTGATGACTGTATAAGTGTGATTTTGTCGTCATCGAAAAAGGGCCCTTCGTCGGCGCCGCACCGTCGACGCTCGGGCCCGCGCCAATCCGCTCGCACGAGGGGCACATGGTGAGGGTCGCCGCGGGCATGTGCATGTAAAAGGGTTGGGCCAGTTTCAGGGCCTTAAGCTCTTGGAGCTCCTTCTGCAATCGCCGGTTCTCGTCGGTCAGCGTCTCACAGCACTTCTTGAGGAACTCACAGTCCACTTCGGTCTGCTTGAGCTTCGTCCTGATGAAGAGACCAAGAATACATTGATGAACATCTCTATCACATCAAAACGAACACCCCAATAAAAAAAATCGCTATATTACTGAGCAAATGAAGATTATATATTTCACGATCGAAGAAGTACTCCAGATTTTGTAGGTTTGTGTACGTGAAAGTTATGAAGAAACCGTGTATTATTTGTCTCTTGTGCTGTTATCAAAAGGTTAAACCACTGATTTTTATTAAAAAAATATTTTATGGTTTTTAAATATTAAATAAAATCACCACCTCAAAAAATGGATAAAGAGTGTTAAGGAAATTTTGAATCTTTTTGGGGTATGAATTTACGTGAACGCAATTTGCCGTGCCGTACTCGTAACTTGCGCTCGGAGCAAAAGTAGTATCTCGTAGGAAAGTATATGTTATGGCCTATATTTACTTGAATATATTGGAAAATGCATGAGGAATCTATTTATTATGGCCTATATTAAAATTTGTATTTCGTTCGTGGGTGCTATGAATGATCTGTTACCTGGCTCTCCTGTTTTGAAACCACACTTCGACTTGGCGGGGCCGTAGATTCAACTGCCTCGCTAGAGCTTGCTTTTGCTTCTGTTTCCATTCGGAAAAAGTACAGAAAAAAGCCAAAAATCAACACCAAACTAATTTTGAGAAAACGAAGAAGAAATCGAATGGATGGTAACAGACGGACAGAAAGAAATGAAAAATCTTCCATGCAGTCATATTCCGATTAACTGAATGATCTCAGCCGTCGGGAGTATGAATCGTAAGTCGTAGCGAAGGTACAGATCATTCAGTCAACCGTGGGCCTTTGAGAGAGAGAGAGAGAGTAATTACAGGGTTGAGAGTGCTATGCTGTTTGAAGCTCTCTTCCAGAAGAGCAGACTGTTCCTTAGTGAGCCGGAGCTTCTTCCTCGCATTCGCGCCGTCGTCGTCCTCGTCGCTCGCCTTCGATGACACCCGTGTCTCGACCTCGGCCTCCTCGCTGCTGAGGTCCCTCTCCCTCTTCACCCGCGGGCTCGAGAACGACGACACCGCGCTGAGGCTGTTGTGGCTGTGCGGCGAAGCCTGGCGATACAAGTGGTCCGCCGGAGGCTGCTCGTCGCGGGTAGCTTTGGTCGTGCCGGAGAGGCACAGCGTGAGAGAGGGCTCGAAGTTAAGGCGCTGTTTGGCTTGCCTCTGGGCTTCGATCTTGAAGGGCGTCTCGAGGCCAAGACTCAGAACAAGGCCTGTGTTGCACAGATCATCTATGCCCATTTGAAGAGATGGTGGGAGATTGATTTGGTGTGTGTGTTCTTGAAGATGAAGGAGAGAGCTTCAGAGAAAAGAGAGAGAAAGAAGAGAGGTGTTGATTGGAATGGCAGAGAAAGAAGTGGGGGTCTAAATAAGAAGAAAGAATGATGAGACTTTTCTTTTTCTTTTTCTTTTTCGTGAGGGGGTGTGAGGGCGTTGGGTCATGGGTGGGTGGGTGGCTATGATTATTAATCAAACGACGGAATGAGTATAAAAACGAATCTCATTGGAAATTATGAAAAGTCTCTCTCTCTCTCTCTCTCTCCCTCTTTCTCTCTCTCTACATAGGTTGACCATTTGAACCCCACCACAGTCATCCGCATTATAAATAACAGACGAACTAGGAACCTACTCTCTTATCTCTCTCTCTCTCTCTAGCTTTTTCTTTTTTTTGGTCTGACTCTAACTTTTTTTGAAAGGATGCTAGAATACACAGCAACAGGGAAAAAAATGGGGTTTTGTGCGGGGCGGATAAAATATGGGACGTGGGTTCACATGGGGGAGTGGGAAACACAACATCAACGGAGTGATTCGTCCATCCTTTGCCACCCATTAACGTACAGATTTAACTATTGTTGATATCTCTCTCTCTCTATCTCTCTCTTCCCACGCAATTATATTATCCTGCCTTTTTCCGAGTATCAATTATTGGCCACCTATGTTTTCAGCTTGTGCCCCAGTTTCCCATCAGAAAATATGAAAAAGAAGGGACAAAAACAAAATACATATCTTAGCATGTAACACACTTTAGATTTGAAGTACATGTCTCATTTTGCTCTTTTCATAACATAAGCAATCATATGTGCAGATCATGATGACAAATAAATAAATGGTTAGTGCTTTCCATTGATTATCATTAGCTGGTGATTTTCTGCTAAGCCTGAGTAGACAAAGCAAAAATCACAACTTCATCAAGTTTATAAACTATAATTGATATGAAAAGTTCCATCAGAAGCCTAAGTGATTGGATGTTGCTTTTGGTTCTATTAATGACAGACCACATGAACTGTCCCCCACTCCCATGCCTGGTTTAACTAGGTAGAGATGGGTTCATGTCACCTTGCTTACCAATATCAATTTATTTTATTAGTAAGGGATGGTTGCCTTGTTTTTTTCCCTTGATCATGAATGTGGAGATTAGAAAGTGATGCGCATTATCTAAATCTATCATCGAAAACAGCTTCTTTGTTCTTTGTTTGTTGTGTGAAAAAAGCAAAAAAAAAAAAAAAAAGGAGAGAGAGAGAGAGAGAGAGAGAGAGAGAGAGAGAGAGAGAGAGAGAGGGGGAAACAAGCAAAGTAGGTACAAGACACCATTGAAGTTTTCAAAGAGTTATAATGGTGCCGAATATGATTCATCAACAAGAATCCGGATCTTTGCTTAACTAGAAAGTTGATGGGGTGTGCATTGGGGCCTACTAATCTGTACATGTATAAGCGCATTCAATAATGCTTTGTCGGCTATGCTGATGAGGAGTTAGGTCACCCAAAAAGCATGATAGAAGCTCAAAATAATAATAATAATTCCAATGTAAATAATTCAAAGTGGGGGCAAAAGAAAGAAAAGAAAAGGAGACTCTGGACAACAACAGGAGGGAGCTTCTATTACTGGTTGGTTTCACTTGTAGGCAATGATCCATATGCAGGAAAAAACTGTGGAATGATTGGAATTAGATCTCAAACTGATGAAGAGCCTAATGGGTCCTCATGGACCACCCCATTAATGGTGTGGAAGTGGTGCATCATTTTCCTGGGGAGACAACGGTCAAATCATTCATGATACTAGATCATGGTATGTTCAAGATCTTATTATTTGTGAAGCAAAAGGATTTAAGGTAATCACACGCCTTGCACATTCAAATCAGTGGAGATCTTGTGGGTCTATGTTGGGGAATGTAGGTAATTTCAATGTCAAACCATTGTATGTTGCGATCACCACCTCAGTCTACAAGGCGATGCGTAAAGGCTGTGTTTGCCATAACATGTGACATTAATGCTAATTTGGCTGTGAAGATTTGATTTTAATTTCTAAAACCTTTTTTCTATGTTGATACCCCCCTAACCTTTGATCTTTATTTTTTGTTGTTTCTAGGCAGTCTCAGTTGGCCCCCCAGCCACCCTAGATGTGGCTCACTTATTTTGGATGGATCTAAAAAGGACTATAAAACTTAAGATTGCATGAGACTTGTCTTTTCATGTAAACTCATATCTAGGTTATGTGGGATAAGAGATATGTCTAAAATCCGACATCTTGATCGTGTCTCCGATACCACTGCTAGTATAAGAGTCCACTGTGAGCACAATATTGTTGGTTGTAGCTTTTCCGGACCCATATGGCTTTAGAATACATTTTGCAGTTTAAAGTTGATGTGGAATTAGAAACATATCTGAATATCCAACATTTTGGGGAAGGGCTTGAAATTGTTGTCCTGAATTTCTTTGGATGTTGTCATTTTCTTCTAACATCTCCTCAAGTACACTTCTAGATGGCTTGCAATCGTCCAGCCGGACTAGAGAGCCCGGGAAGACTGCTTGCGTTCAGCGGCGTTGCCCCGTGAGGAGCTCGACAGGACCATCCCCTGCAGTCCTTAGGTTCAGGATTGTCTTCAATGAGTGAAATTAAGGTATTTCTTTTAGGTTTTTTAAACAAACAGAGTTGCCACCAATCAGTTCTTTAAACTTGGCCAAGTGGACCTTAGGATCTTAAATAGTTTTAGGGAAGTAAACTATCTAATTATACATGTGGATGTGAAATCAAAATCTATGGTTCGGTGGTTTGATAATGTGTTTGGAAGCATTAACACCCTTAGAACGCCCGTATGACACTTCATTTTCGATCAAGTCCTTTAAATTCCGTTAGCATTTCATTTCCTAAACTTTTACATGATTTTTCTTTCTCTAGAGAGATAATCGATTAACAAGGTTCCCACCGTGTTATTCCCTCGGAAATTACTCAATCCATCGTGTGTGCTTGCGTATTTTGGGAACATTAATAGACGTTTGCATGATTAGGACACAAAAATAATGTATAACGACATGTCATGTTACGACATGTTGTGTGATGACTTTGTCGTGTCACAACTTGTCATGTGTTGGTGGGATGCATGGATCCCAATGGGATGTCTATGTATGTGCAGTTAACTATATGTCCAGATCTTTTATCTGATGATGCATGTATGCATGTTTTAAAATTAATAAGCCATTTTTACTTGTGACATTCTTATCTCAGGTCTAGTTTGGAACGGACTTCGGAATACAGGGTGGTTATCAGAAGCTAGGGTTTAGAAATTTTATGTAAGAGAATAATTCACAAGTCAAAAATAGAGTTTTGCCTAGACGAAGATCTCTATAACATTCACAATGGGGGCAATGTCTAAGTAAGAGTGGTGCTCAAGCCAACTTGACGAGCTTGATGAGGCGATGTAATCTTGGTTGAGTTTTAACCTAAGCGGATGATAGTCCCAAACTCAGCATCCTCACCAATTCTTGGATAGTCAAGACATGTTAGCTATGAAAACGGCATCCCAAAATCTCCATAACTATAATTTAGAACACAGTAATGGAGAAAAAAGGATATGTGCACCTAATTTGGAATCCAATGTTCTTGACATGAAATAATGATAATCCAAAACTCAAGTGCTCATCCTCTATTGCTTTCTATGTCACTGACTCAATAAGATTGTTCCTTATGAATTGTTCAGTAACTATTCCTTATGTGAGGTTATTTATGTTTTAGAGAGACTTGAGCATTATTTATGTAGTGACTTCTGGCTAGGCTTCACGCAGTGACTTCACTAATGCAAATATTTAGATAGGTAAAATAACAGTCTAGGGAAACTATGATTATTCTTAGGTTAATTCCTGAGAATAATAGAGGTAAAAGCACATTTTTGCAGTTTTTTTTCAAAGGGTAATATAGACATTACGACGGCCCATTTTTATGAAAAACCTAATTTAAAAGAAGCAGAGTACCAATTTATTTGTTTAATAATTCTAGCCTAGCTTTTTCATCGTTGTAATATTAATTTTATTTAGGAGGTTCAGAACTGTTACTTATCTCCGTGGAAATTTGTTCACTTCATACCCTCATGTGATCGCCGGAATCTTCAACCTTGAACTTCATCGGAATTTCCTCAAGATGATTAACACCAAGAATTGGAGACAAGGACACTCTTATAGGGGAATTTCGTAAGCCACGGGATTCTTTCGAAAAGTTAGATCGGCCCTCCAAAAAGATGCCAAAAAAACCCCCCTCAAAAGGCTAGTCCATTCGTTTGAACGATCATAAAATCTAGGGTTAAGCATATTGCACCAACTAAATCGGGAATTGCTTGGATCAAACTAGACTAACCGGTTTTGGGCAATTCCTAAGAGCATTGGTCTAGTTAGTGGTTCCATTTATGAAACCGATGATTTTCGGTCTGATTCTCAATTCTGAGGGGAAATTGGGCCAAACTAGACTGATGAAGCGGACCAACTATTTTTTTATACTTTTTTTTTTATTTCTTTAAAATAACAACAAACACTAAAATAGCAACAAGTCTAGTATTTTTTTTAAGGGAGAGATTTATCTTCAAAATGCTGAAATTTGAATGCGGAATTGCCAAGTGACCAATCCATTGGACTATAAGGGTGAGCATCGGTCGAGGGTCAACCCTGGACCAACCCTGAACCGGCTCAACCCTGTCAGTCCTGGTCCAATTCCCGGGGAGATTGGGTCGGTCCTTGGTCCTAGGATTCTTGGACTAGCATTGTACGGGTTAGTTCTCAATCTTGGGAGTTCAGGGTCGGTCCAACCCGGACGAACCCTAACTATATATATTATATAACTAATATATTATTTATAATTTTTTTATATAGAGAAAACCTTAAAATAAATGACATCAACAACATTAAATAACTCTTTAGTGAGGAGTTCAAGTAATTTTACATTGTTCTTTAATAACTTAGATTTTTAATATCTTTTATGACGTCAATAATCATAATTTACGAAAGAGGAAAATGTTTTTGTGAGGAGTCCAAAATGGCATCCAAAATAGCATAAACAGCTCCTTACGACATCATTCTCTAATATTCGTTCTCGTCTGTCTTATTTGTCCTCTCAGTCTTCAATTTGCCAAAATGAAAATAAACAACTTTTCCGCTCGCTACTCAACACTTCGCCTTGCTCGCTTTGGGTCACTCGTGCCGCTCGTCGCTTGATGCTCGCTTGGCTTGTTGCTCCCCGCTTGACACCCGATGCTCACTATGTTCAACGCTTACCCCACTCGACCCTCACCGCTTGCCTTTCTTAACTGACCTCGCTCGTTATCGAACCCATTGGGTCGGTCCGGTTCTCGGTTGCCCTTTCAAGGAGTACAAAAAATAAAATAAAAAATATTAGTTGGTCCTGAGTTGACCTTGGAATCGGACCGAACCTATTAGGTTAGTTCAGTCCTCAATCGCTTTTAAAGAGTACAAAAAATGAAATAAAAAATTATCGGTTGATTCTAGGTTGATCCTAAAACTGGACCGAACCCACTAGGTTGGTTCGGCCCTCGATCCCAAGCTCAATAGGGTCGGTCCTCGGTCCCAAAAATTGAGGACCAACACTGTGCGGATTGGTCCTAGGGTTAGGGAGTAGACCGGCCCAACCCAGACCATGCTCACCCCTATTGGACTAGACCAGACCCGATCGATTGGTCTAGTCCAATTCCCGGTCCCAAGATCGTCTGGTCAAGCCTCTAATCCTAGAAACTAGGAACTAGTCTGTTTCTCGATTCTTGGAAAGGACCAGACCGGATCAACTCTTGGAAGAGACATGACATGAAGCACCAATACTCTTTAGGAGCATTTGTGTTGTGTCTGACATTTCAACACATGTCCAACATGCTGCGACAAGTTCTGGCACGCGGTCAACGAGTGTTAGAAAATCCGTCACATGGTCAACTCTTCTCGACACACTCCAACATACGAGTCCGAAATTCTAACACGTGATTCCGACACGTACGGGTCAATTTTAAAAATTTTCAATACTTGAGGGGTTAAAATATAAATTTATGAAAAAATAATGAAAATAACAACAATAAAGAGAAAAGAAGAAAATTCTCATTCTCAAGTTTCTCACTTGTGAGTCCTAACCTTCCCATGAGTAACAATGGAACGCCTCTCTTCTCGTTGGCGTCACTCCTCTCGCCGGCATCGCTCTGCCACCCCCACAGCCCTCCCCTAACCAACCACCGTAGCCACCTCCTCCCTAAACCAACTCACCCCAACCTCACCTCCACTAGGTGCTTCTCCGTATCCTTTTCGCAACTTGATTAGGCTAATTGGGGTTTGGAATTTTCCCGGAGGGTCGCTTGTCATGTGCAAACATATCCAACTATGTTGTCTAGCGGCCCTTTCTAGGAGATCTGATGTCATTGTGTGGTTGCATCTAGGAAAAATGTCAGACATGGTTGACGTTTTCCATAAGGAGTCAAATTCGATTAGAACTTGGAATTCAAGTAATTTTGTTACTTTCATAATTAGAGTCGGTTAGAAAATTCCCTCTTTCTGCTGGTTTAGGATTAGTGATTTCGTGACCCAATTGTGGGTAGTTGGCTCATGGTCAGAAAGATTGATAAAGATGAAACAGAAGAGACCTAGTATGTGTGATTCATAGATTCGTGAAAGCAGACTTAAAGTTGTGATTTTTTTTTGCTTCTTTTTGCCTCTTGCAAGCGTCGTACACAAGTTATCTCTTTTGGTCTATGTCATTGACTTGTGAGTTATCTCTCACATTTTCCATGGCAAATTTAGTGATTTCATTTTCTTTTGATTGTATTTCAAGAGTTCTTGTCCTGGATTTTCATTTTTCTCGAACCTTGTTTTGCAAAGAAGCTCCAAGCCAGTCTTTATCAAGAACTCTGAATTCTATCTGGAACTATAAGAAGTCTCACTAATCTCTAACAAATGTAAGAAAACATGACATGTTCCTTCAAGTCTACTCTTTTGTGTTTGCAATTTTTGAATTTCTCGCTCAATCTCTATCAAATTAAAATAATAAATGATATTAACAAATGTTGGATTAATTTTTTCAGTATAAATTAATTCTATACTCTTTTTATTATTATTTATTTATTTTTACATTATATATAAAAATATATATTTAATATATAACATGTCGGAACATATCAGAATTTTCTATTTTTTGATAGATGACTTATCGGCGTGTCGTGTCGTATCGTGTCGTGTGTCTGTGTTAATGCTACATAGCAATCGCCCCAAATAAAAAAAGCCTTCTAAGAGCTGATTTAGCCTTTCCGAAGGCTGAAATGGCCCTTAAAACGGCAAAAAATTCCCTTCCAAAAGGCTAGGCCAACCATAACGGCGCTTGGCCAGACCTGACATGGAAAATGCCAACTTGGCACATCTCTAGGCTAGCACTGTGGAAGTTGAGGTGGAATCCATCGGTCGGGCCAAATCATTAAATCCCCGATAACTCAAGATCAGACGGTTGTGAGCAAAAAATATAATATCTTAAGATTCGATCATCCGATTTAGAAAAATCGTGTATCATTGGAAAGCTCTTCCTGAGTACTAACCAATTTTACGCTTTGAACATACTTCTAATAGAAGTAATATTTGTGGCTGATCTTGGCCATTCCTTATGTAAAAAATTAGGAGTCTACACATAGAAACCAGGTAAAGTTAAACGAAATGCAAAAGATTGAATGGCTAAATAAGATGTGATATACAAGATAAAAAACGAGAAAGGAAAGAATGTAATTGAAGATGTAATGTAAGTTTGATTGGAGAAGTCTCACAAATAGTACAATGGGGCTATTTATAACCCACAATCAACAATTGCAAATGGTTATTAAATTTAAAAAGATAGATTCTTAAACCTATCTTCAGGAAAAATAACCCCTAATTCTATGCGATTACAAGATGTTACAACAACACTAATCCACAATAAGTTATAAAATCCTAAAATAGCAAAAATAAACATAATCACCCACTAGTTACGAATTTTCTTTTATCTGTTAACACTTATCTAAAAGAAGCTACATATGCAAACATATCGCTACTCAACAATTACATGTTGATGTAAATGACTTCATCCTCAGTGAAGTTTCTCATCGATAACTAATGTTTGCTATCAATAACTTCTTTAACAAGTTGTCAACACTCTTCAAGTTGTCAATTGTTCTTTTCATTAATGACATATGTTGTTCACCAAGCTCTACTTTTATTGATTAAGTTTGTCACTTTTCAAGCATAACCAAAAGTTATTCATTTTTTGATGTTAATATATGCCCTTTTAGAAGAATTGAATAACTCATTGATCATTCGATTGTTTTAAATTAGATAATCAAGAGTTATGCTCCCTTTGTCATTGGCAAATCTGATTTTTCCTTGCTAAATTTTATCTCGATCAAACTCATCTAACTCATATTTTTCCATTAAAGCCACGTTTTGTGGAAAGTTTTTAATGTGGCCCTCTATCTTTGTCTTTAAGTAGTTGTTCACACTTAGACACTCTAGTTGTCAATTGAAAAAACAATTGGAAAAATCTTGGCTTTTGAATTTTTTTTCTAAGATTATATTTCAACCCATTGAAAGCCAAATTCATGAAATCTTTTTCTAAGAGTAAAGTAAGGCATCCTTCAACCAAAAAAAAAAAAAAAGCTAAGGCATCCATTTGTAGCCTTCTTAAATTGAACAACAAATTAATTGACCGACTCATTAGTATATTGACAATATATGGTCAAATTAGTAATCGATACCTCAAGTATCACTCTATAAAATTGTGAGTGGAATTATCTTTCCATTTCAGCCCGGTTTTCACCAAAATTAGATGGTAAGTTAGCATATCAAGTGAAAGCAATTTCCAACAAAGTCAAAGGAAATAACATAAGTGTTTAAACTTGTTTGTCCCTACATTGAGCTATAAGATGACTAATTTGTTCAATGGTCGATTATTCATCTTCGCCAGTAAAAATGCAAAAGTCATGGGTTTTGAAGCCTCTTGGTAAATACTGATTATTGACCTATTCAGGATGTAATTTCCTATAAATAGGTATGATAACACCCTTGTCTAACCCCAATTGTTGTTGGACATCTTTGACAATCTTTGCTGGGTTCGATTGCAGATTTAATTGACCATTTTGGCCCCTAGGTGGTACTGCTAATCTTGCTAGAATATCAATGGTAAGCATGTTAGGCCTAATAGGAATATTCACATTGGATGGTACCAATGGAACCAATAGCCTTACATTTTTAACATTTGGCAATTGATCGGCCCGTCGGCCAATTTGATTTGTGAAATTATTGTTAGAGATTTGGTTGTTTTGACCAACATTACTAGCATCAATAAATGAAGAAGGATGAGGAATGTGCCATGTTACCACGGGATTGAGTGGTGGTGATTGATTAGATGATCCTGGCCTCCAAAAGAGCATCATTCACAGCATTAATAATGATTGACTTGATCAAGTCATGTGACTCACAATATAATTGGTCATATTGTTTCGCTACAAGTCGAATAACCTCTTCATGGTAGCCAACATATGAGGATTTGGTGTAACTTCTCTCACTATTCTTCAATGAGATGTCGTGGAAGTTCCGCCCCTGGTGTTAGCATCCTTCAGCCACTCAGCTGATGACTGAAGATTCCAAGTGCTTAGCAACTTCATCTCCACTTTTGACACTATTATTATCGTTGGCAATATAATCAGACTCTTGTTAATTTCTAGTTTTTTCCATCTTAGTCTCCTTGAATCAACAAAATGCGTCCCATTAGACATGACAAAAAGATGTTTCATCAAAGTGTCAATTAAATACCTTTAAGAATATGGATGGATCGATATAAATCGACAAATGATATGAATGGTTATTTCCAAGCAAATTGCTATTCTGAAGTATTATGTCAACGTCAATGACTTTAATCCAACAAAGGTATTCATTGATAACTAGTGTTTGCCATCGATAACTTTTGTCGCCAGTTATAGATGCTCTTCAAGTCATCGGCTGTTCTTTTTATCAATCACTTTTGTTGTTCATCAAACTCTACTATTATTAATTAAGCCTGTCACTTATCGATTATAATCAAAAGTTGGTCATTTTTAGCATCAACAAATCATCATGGCTAGCCTGGTCCTAGGTGGTTTTAAGTTTATTCACCATCTCAGAGTTCCGGTCGAGTTTGGAAGTTTGTCTCCGACTAGCCCGGCTTTCAGTTTTTCCTATTAAAATGGCCCATATAATTTGTACACGAGGAACGACAAGGAACATCAAGACAATCCTCGGGCACTACTCCCTCCCTAAGCAGACAAAAGAAAAGGAAAAGGCAATTTGGAGTCGTAAACTTCCTCTGCAAGCTCATTAATGAGCTCGCTTATTTCCTAGGTCATCTATGAAACTGATTTATCTTTTTTAGGCCAGAGTGAGACGAAAATGTGGGATACGTGTCGAGTGGTGCTTCTGTACTTGATTTCAGCGAACATTTCATATTAATTTCGTACACCTCATTTTGTACTTTTTATAAGTATATGTAATGGATCTAACAACAGCATCATCCGAATATTTTTGGCCTCGAATCGACGGATAACCACAGCCAAGAAGATACATTATATAATATAATTTATCCTTTTCTGGACAGAAGTCGATAGGCATTGACCTCGACACAGTTGGGGAAATAATAATCTGTAAAGACATGATGATACATGTGGCATCTTCCCCAACTTTCACTTTATGACATGATCTGGTATAATTGCTAATGCCATTACAATAATCTTCTATTTAATTAGTAATATTTAATTCTGATCTCGTCCTAAGAACAAGCAGACAAAACCCAATCAATGCTAAGGTGTTATAGTGGTTAATTATGAGGCTAACACTAACCTTATCTTATATTTCACACATTTTTCTGAGAGCCAATGTGGGTACCGAGTGGTTTTCAAGCATTAATTAAGTACGTTCATGGGTATGTGGTAGGAGCAACGAGACTAATCCACAAGTCGTCCGACTATCCAATCACGAAACGTCTATCATGGTTGAGTCAATCTAAGGTTAATTAAAGATTATCTAATTTTCGATAATATTATAAATAGTTGTCTCCATTTCTTTCCAGTAGTAGCTGATCTTATAAATAATATAATAAATAGGGGTCTCAATATTACTATAGTAGTTGACATAGGCTTTGCATGCGATAATAGATGTTTATATTATTAGACAGTGATCTTGTGCGAAATTCGTTTGAAGTATTTTGTATATTAACCTTTCACCATCTAACGACATATAAGGTTTCTTTTCTGATACAAATGACATAGGATGTTTAGACTTTTAATTCATCATTTTCTCATATATGAACTCAAATCTTCCATCCATAAATATAAACAAATCAACCCACCAATCATAAGCCTCCTATAACCTCACAAATTTGGCCAAAATTATAAGATGTCTCATTTAAACTTTAAATTAAAAAAAAAAACAGAATGCATATATTTCATAATAATTAAGATGGTAAAATACTATAACCCTATGTCTAAAAGACATGAGATCTTCAGATCATTTATTATTCAGGTCCCCTGAGGGAAGAGGTAATTTCTTCAAAATTTCCCATTAATTTCTTAAGATCGTAATTTTAATTTAATAGTAAATGATTTTTCTCGAAAAAATAACAAGAAAAATAGGCTTCTGCTAAAAGAAATAAGGAGAAAAAAAAATGCTGTTGACCCAAAGAAAGAGAAAAAGAGAAAGGCAATGGTGTCTTTATTATTCTTGTTCTCAGAAGAAAAAGAAGAAATACGATACATGAGCACAATATCTTAAATTGGCAAAAAGAAAAAGAATTGGAGGGACGAGCGCATGTCAAGCTTATGAGCTTGTCGACAAGGGTAGAGAGAGAGAGAGAGGGACAGGTGGAGCCCACCAATGATTTTGTATGATGGGCATTTGATTCCGTGGGGGTTTGATGATTATGGAGCGTAGAAGTTGGCAATGATGGAGGGAGGAGAGAATATGAGATAAGGTTTCCTTCAATGCATTCACTTCACCTTCCTCAGCCTCCTCGCCTTTATGGCCAGCCGACCATCTTGCTCATTCTTCACACGCAATTATTACCATCTCGTCTTTTCTCTCCTTTTTAGGCTCTTTTTCTTCCCCCTTCAACTCAAAAAAAATTATGAGTCCTGACTCTTTATATGAATAGATTTAATAACTTTTTTTCCATAATTAACAAGTGTCTAAAGATAATTGGTTAAGGAAAAGTCCGATTTTAAAAGTATTTATTCACGAATTTTCCTTATAAATGAAAACAATCAACATCTTTTCTCATTTAGTATTTTCTAACAGGTGCCTCGTAAAAATGAGTCTACATTACTAGTATCTTGAAAATCAACCATATTCCTCATTTAGTTACTTAACAAGTTTTTTTATCTTACTGAAAATGTACTGTGTAAGTTTTATTAATAAATGATGACATGACACTAAAACTAATTGCTTAGAATTTTTATCGCGTTAATCTCTCTTGGAACCAACCGTCGTAATCAAGGAAGCAAAGAATAATGCTCTGTCCACACTGCCCATGATGACTAGTAAGTCTAAAGAGTACATGGTCTCTCTCAAGCTCCAATAATGGAGTGACTTTAAACTTGTGCATTCAATCATCTTTTGGCAACATGTACAATTTGATTCTCTTCTCATTTGGTGACGGCCTTTAGAAGAACCAAAGTTGAGACCAATTTTCCCTAACTTAAGTCAACTGCCTAAAGAATTAATTCCATCCTCCTTATGCTCCTCATCCATCCTCATTTTCAATTATTGATTCCTTCCTATGACATACACATAGACGCAAAAAGAGAGAAAAATTCCTTAAAGTGTACATTGAAGATATCAAAGTGTTCCTTTGAGACAAAAAGTGGAAAAGAAAGATTTAGGAAAAAGGAAAAAAGTAAAAGGGGAGATAATATATGCAAAATCCGAAATTCTTTATTCCCCCGAATAATCAAAATTGCTGGCTTTGATGATTCCAATTATTTTCTACTGTTGAGTAGTGGAGCAGTTCTTGATTGCATAAGAGGGAATCGGATATTTTCTCCCCTTCGAGAGGAAAGAATAATACCATATGTTTTTTCTTTGGCTAGGCATAATACGTGTTTTCACTACTTTTTGTTAATTACTTTGGGCCTTTTTGATAATCCAATCAAGTGCTGAAAATAAAAAAATCGGCACTTAATAAGATCAAGTGTCTCTTTAAAACTTAAAATAGAATTTGTTTAAATTATTCAATTAAGTCAATAATCTATTTAATCTTATAAGTAAGGAGGGCTTACTTAATTCTTGCAATAGAAAAATATAATTGATAGTAATTAGAATCTTGTTAAATATTCTGATAAGATTTGGCAAAAATGATTTTTTTTTTTTTTTTTTTTGGGTATTTGGTTAGAGATCAAAGATATTAAGTTGTTAATTTTTAATTATCGTCAAATAGCTTTTTAATTCTATTTCCATCACTTAATTTATGAACACTTAAAATTCAACTTTAATTTGCATAATTTTACTTTAAATTTTACCAACAACTCTTATCTCTTTCAACAGGTTATTATCGCCAGCTATCAAGAATACTCTTATTCAAGTTTATAAGAGAAAAAAATTGCTGGATAGTTGTTTGCTTTTCTTTCAAAAAAAATTTTGAATTAAGATCCTGCAGGGGTTCTATAACTCAATAAGATCACCCATTCAAATTTTTACTAAACATGGGTAACTTGCTCTGTGTTGAGGTCACAGTAAAAAATTTGAATTTAATCGGTTCATGAAACTTAAACAAAGTATATGGATTTTTAAGTAACTAGATCTCTATGCTCATATTTATGGATTGAAAAAAATACTCCGTTCAGCAATATATAAAAGAAACTCAACTCAAACTTCTCATCCGTATACAAATGCATGGCTACAATATTAAAACCGCAAGTATTGCTTGTTAATCATCTTTGCATCTTTAAGATCTGGTAACGAAAATTAGGATTTAATTAACCTCATGCACGTGAGAGCATCTTCTCTTTGTTATCCGTCCATGAGTCTGGTAAGGAACCTGAAAAAGCTCCCAAAAAAATAAATTTGATAAAGCGTTCTGGAAGGGACAATATCGCAGTCTTTGTCTCAGGGAGGCATGCCTAACCCTCAATCATATAATTGGAAAAACAAAAGGAAAATAAAAAGCGAACAAAAAGTCTGAAGGAATAGTTACTATCATTATACCCAAAAAACGAAAGTGCAGGAGCAAGTTGCACTCTAGTTGATAAATAACTCTGAGAGAGAGAGAGAGAGAGAGAGAGAGAGAGAATTGAGAGAGACAGGTTTAAATCACAAGGCACAAAGGGACAACAGGAGTCTAGTCAGATGAAATTGTTTTCTTTTTCTTGGGGGTTTGATTTCAGTAAAGGGATCATCACAGACGCACCGACTTTCAATAAAAGGCTATAATAACTTTTGAAAACTTAGCTTGTCCCACTTGAATTCTCTTTCATGGGGACTTGCTGTGTGAAGACCTTTTTACATGGATGAATCATGCTTGCGTTTAAAGGTGGTGATAGTGTTGGCTGACCCGTTTCGGCCCCCACCATGCCATTCGGAAAGAGAGTCTGCAGAGGTTTTGTTGAATGATTTATAACTTAACATCAACCCCTTAACTGGTCAATTATCTTACTATGTAGATACTTAAAGTAATCCTTTTGGAGCTTGGCTCACGAGATATAGGCCGAATTTTTAAGAATGATATCAAAGTAGAGCTTGCTTTAATAGATGTATGACTCGTGAATGCACTAGACCCATACTTGATCAAGACAAAGACAGAGAAAGATTATAGGAGCGAAAGGGCTTGACTGAAGTGCGACTTTCCTAAAAGGCTTCAAGGATGGTAGATGTGATAGGATTGAAGAGGGCTACACATCAAATAGAGGTATATCATTGGGTGTTTTAGACTAATACTAATGAGGATATCTATTGAGTAATTCATAAGTTAATACATACCTTCAAATGGTCTTAACCTTGATTGTTACTAACAATACTTCTTCAAGGCGTTTTTAGCCCACATAGAACAAGCTGGTCCTTATAGAGAAAGGGACAATTGATTGAGGTGTTCAAGGACTACCAACTAGGATTTAGAGGTCACAGAGTTCAAATTCCACCAATTGTATGAAAACTATTCTGGGAGAGGGCCAGTGTATATAAACAAAAGTTTGGATTTAACTGATTTATGTAATTTTTAAAGTACTATATGGATCTCTAGATAATTAGACCTTTGAGTTCATGTTCTAAATTATCAGGAAAAAAAATTATGCGATTTCATGTATAGGTGGTTATTGTGTCATTGGCGTAGTCCTAAACAATCGTATCATCAAGCGCCTATTTTGGGAGAATAGGCACAGTTCATCAATAATTTTAGGCTAAACTTTCATTTGAGAAGAGGTGCTTCTAAACTTCCACAAATAAGTAATTGTATAATTGAGTATACTAAATAATTGCATACTATGATTGGAAAGACACGTCCTCCACCGCAGTTCAAGGAAAAAACAGAAAGTAGTACAAATAGTCGACGCCTTTCATAATTTTATCCATCTCCAGCTACAATAAGTCCTTTCGACGTGGGTTAGAGCAGAGTCATTCCAAATTTATTCGAGTGCGACTTATAACAAAATATTGCGTTCCAAGCGCTGCTTTGATAATATATTCGTGGATTACTATACACAACATTTATTTTAAAAATAATGTCAATAATAAATTATTATTTGCGTGTGCAAGACAGGATGAAGACGGAACCACATTAACCAGATGATCGACAAAACAGGAATGGGAAAACAGACAGAATAACATGAATCACGAATAAGAGAAAATGGAGAGGACTGCCAAGAATTGAACCTTTGATGTATGCTCTGATAACATGGTAAACAAACAATTAGCTCCAAAGTTCAAACTATTAGAAAAAGTGTCAAAATATATGTATTGCACATTACCCAACAATGCCTACGTTCAAGGTATGTACCCGGGAAATGCTTTCACAAGTCGTTCATCCGCAAAGCTTAAACTATTAAAAAAGCATAAACAATGTATTTATTGTAAATTACTTAAAAGTGATATATTTAAGGTTTGTAAATACACGCCCCGGGAAACACCTCAACAATGTCAAGGAACATGGGGCACTTGAGCTTACTAAAATTCGGGCGGGAACCAAATATGAGATTGCTTGTTCTTAGTCAGTCGGTTGTGTGGATAGACACACCCCTTAGGGCCAGCGTAGTTGCTTGAACCAAAATGCAATTTTCAGAGGAAAAATTATCAAGAAAGTTCCAAACTTATGTATGGATGTCAATTCAGTCTAAACTTTTCAAGATGACCAAATTTAATCCTAAATCTTTTAACAAACTTTCAATATAGTTATTTTGACTAATTTTAATTGAAAATTGTTAGCATAATTGTTAACCATCATATGTGATACATTCGGCGCTAATATGGACAATTTTTGTATTCTTTTAAATTTTCTTTTTAAAAAAATGGAAAAAAAAAAAAAAAAATTCATAACTATACAACAATTGTCCATGTCACTACCGATTATGCCACATAGGACAGTCGACATCCATGTCGGCGATTTCCAGGCAAAATTGATTAGAAAGACTACTTTAGAAAATTGTCAAAAGATTTAAGATTAAATTAGCTAAATTACAAAGTTTATAACTGATTGACATCTGTACAATGGGGGTTATGACATTTTTGGTAATTATCCCATTTCCAACTCAGAAACAAGAGATGCCATGTTCTCACCAACTACGTACAAATAAATATAGGTCGAGGCCATCTACATAGACCAAAGACCTTAATTTAGCCCTTTATGGAACTTGTAGAGTGTTCCATGGAACTTCAAAAGGCCGGGTTTCTACGTTTGTGTGTCTAGATTATTTTTGAAAAAAAAACAAATATAGTTCTTGGGAACATATTATGTGCCAATCTAACAATTTCAAGCAAACTCTAGACTCAACTTTTGAAAAATGCACAAATCTACCGAAAGAAAAAAGAAATTCGAACAAATCACACTTTCTTTCTCAATTGCTATGAATTCTTTTGTCCTCCAGCTAATCACATCTTGGTTGTTTTGGGACAAACAACGGCAAAAGAACATTCCAAGTGCCACAGCTTGGCAAGGGAGACACATAAGTATCAAAAACATCCAAAAAATATATTTAAATACCAAAATTGGAGAAGAAAGGGCACTTTAAGTGCTAACAATGAGAATTTCTAGCCAAATAACTAATGTGACTTTTTCCTGTAAGAATTTTAAATGATGTGTCATTTCTTTAAAAAAAAAAATTATTCATGTAAACAAGACGAACAACATTGCGTTGTCTGCGTAGACAACGTGAGATGACGCTAAATGATATCGTTTTGGCACTTGAGTAAGTGTTCACTTTTAACCATGAATGGCATTTTAAATGATCACTTACATTATAACTTGACACTTAAGTAATCATTTTTTAGCCACGACTGGCACTTAAGTGAACATGGAGGATGACATCATTTTAGACAAGGATTGCTGAGTGGACATTTTGGTGAGCCACATAGACAGTTTTATTAATAAAATGATGTTACATCGGATTTCCAACAAGCCCGCCAAAGTTAGCACTTAAATGTAGATTTTGAAAATTTTGGCACTTATATATTCTATATTTCTTGTGCCAAGTTGTGGCACTTGAGGTATTCTTTGCTTGACAAAAAACTATATTGATTATATTTCTTTGGGTGTGCACTAGTCCCAAGTTGATTTGGGAACCGAATCGTGTCGCGACCTTCAACAAGGTGAACCTCCAAAGGAAAGTGAATGAATTACTAAATCAGATATTTAGCACGGACTCTCCCAAAGCCATATTAATCACAACTTTGAAGTGTCAAATTAATCAATTAAACGTGCAATTTAATTCATTCAAGAGTTGCCACCAATCTACTTCAGGTCAAGTGGAAACCAAGTAAAATGTGGAGGAATATTTTACTTCTATGAAGCAAAGATTTATAATGCTTTGATTACATTAGATAAATCTAATGTTCTTTTAATACGTTTTTTCTTTCTTTCAAAACTAATTTTTACAAACAATTTCGGTTGATTTTATCTTATGCCACCGACAGACGATGAATGATCATGGGGGCACGTAATCATGAGGCGTAGGGTGTGAGGCAATAAGCAGCGACACGGCGAGGCAGGAGGCGCGGGCGGGTAGGCACGGCATTAGGGACAGTCCGCAGGGAGAAAAAGTTCCGTGGGTCTTTTTCTATTCTACCTCCCTTTTTAATTGTATCCAAATTATCTATTGTGAACAACCCCCTTAACTTCAATAGAACACTGTGCTTATATAAACAAAGATTAAGACTTTTCTTATATATCCCTTTCCTAAATTGAAATAACGAAATCATGTGATATACTCAATATAGGAAAATAAGATATCTCTTTCATTCTCTACCCAATAATCGAAAATTTGACTCAAATGTTATATTATTTTTCAATTAAAGAATGCAATATTTCCTAATTTTACTTTTCTTATGTGCATCCCATATGTAAAATTTCGGCTACTATGAGCTTGGTCGAATTTTGTATTCTCTTGGGCTTAGTTTAGATAATCTAGCTCAAAGCATCCTTGCTTAACTCAGTCCAAATTATAATGCAATTTATGTAGGTTTATTACTATCAAATGACACTGATATTAATATGTAGATGTAATTTAATAATATTTTTGTTTAGGAGTCATGGTCAGTAATTAATTTTAAATACAATGAACGACTAAAAAGCTTGTCAAAATTTAGATGTCTAACAAATCAAATCGGCTAGTTTTGGACGGCTTTCATGGGAGCCAATCCGATTCTTGATTCCACATGAGGAACTGGATTGACGAACCGGCCCAAATTACTTAATTTTTTCATTTATTTATTATGATGCAAACCATAAATATGTTTCAACTCTCTCTCTCTCTCTCCAGTCGCTTTTGCCTTTGCGCCTCTCTCTCACTCTTACCGTCAATTCACCTACACTCTCAATCTCCGCTCTCTCGCACAGCCATGACCAAGCTCGTCCTCTTGTCACCGTCGATCGCTCCCTTGATGATGTAAACAATTATTTAACGAATGAACTGAAAATAATGCTTTCTTTTAATGTTTGAAAACTCTCACTTGCGAGGAATAGAAGAAACAAAAAAGAAAAAAAGAAATCATTGCTAGTTTCAAGGCTAGGTGGGTTGATTCCCAATTCAACAAATTAGGAACCAATTCTACTTGATCCAATTCTAGAGGGGGAACCAATCATTGCCACATACTTCATAGAGCATCCTGTGCTTATACAACATAACTTGTGTATCGAGTTGCATCAAATGGAACATTTTCCTCATCCGGAAGACAATCTGCGTCCATGATCCATGCATTTTCTTCTTTTCCTATTGGCGCTTCATCAGGACATTGAGCCAACCCAAGTATTTATGTTTGATCTATACTTTGTATAAAGTAAATTTGGAATAGGAGTTCAACCGTAAACTTAATTACACGGAGATTCAAGCTTTTACAAGTTGTTAAAATGCTTTCTATTACTTATTCCTCAAATCTCTCTATTTCTAGACTTAATTTGATTCTTTTCAAATTTACAATAATTTAAACTTATTGGCTAGCAAAAGCCAATTTGAATTTATCTATTCCATATAGACCAAATCTTCAGAAAATGTTACTTCTTTTTTTCTTTCTTTCTTGCTTCCTTTCTTATGTAAGAGTTGCTTTCACTATTTTCTTCACATAAGGTGTGGGTCCTTTTCTAGATTTATATATCAAAATCAAAGTTGGATTTCTCGGAGTTTTCCCTATTAAAAATGTCCCACGTCGGAAGCACATGGAATGTTGGAATGGCCTACCGCCCGCTTAGAATCTAAGCATTGAATAAACTCTCTAAACTTACGTTCTGGCTCAAACACTCGGTAAGCTCCCCCTGACTTCTCTGATATGTCTATTTAAACAAGTGAGTCATCACTTCAAGAGGTGTCCACATGTTACCCCGAGAGGGGGAGAGGGGGGGAGAGAGAGAGAGAGAGAGAGAGAGAGAGAGAGAGAGATGGGCAAATGTGATGACTAGTGGGTGGTTCTCTTAAGTTGGGATGGAGGGGGAGAGAGGGAACATTGGACTGGTGGACGGCTAAATCCGGGGAAGAGAGGAAGGGCATGGATAGTGATATTTTTAAGGTGAAAAGAACAGTTGTAATTTTATATTGAGGCAACCCAAGTATTTCTGGTTAATCCATACTGTATATAAGTAAATATGAAATAGGAGCTGATCCGTAAATTTACTTATATGGAAAAATCCTATCCAAGCTCTACAGTTGTAAAAATGCTTTTTATTACTTACTACAAAGTAATGAATAAAATCCTAACATGTATTTGTTGACAAAATAATAAGATATTTCCTCAAATATCCCTAATTTTTCAAATTTTAATTTTGTCATTTCCAATTTTACAATAATCTAAATTTATTGGGTAGCAAAAACCAATTTGAATTTATCTTTTTCCAAATAAACCAAATCTTCAAAAGATATTTTTTTTTTCCTTATAAAAGAGTTATTTAACTATTTTTCTTCACCCAGTTATGCAGGGTATATGCTCTTTCGTATTTATTCATTAGAAGGAAAGTAGCCTTTATCCGAATTTTTCTTATTAAAAATGTCTCACGTTGGAAACACGTGACATGTCGGAACGGTCGACATCCCCGCTTTCGCAGTTCCAAGTGGCAAGCATCGAACGAGCTCTCGAAATTGACGTACTGGCCTAAACACTCCGTAGACTCCCTAGACGGGTGAGTCATCGCTTCGAGAGGTGTCCACATGTCACCACGAGGGAGAGAGAGATGGGCAAGGGGGATGAGTGGTTGGTAGTTATCCTTGGTTGGGAGGGAGGGGAGAAAGGAAACAGTGAAGTGGTTGTCGGCTAAATCTGTGGAAGAAAGTTAGGGCAATTGGGTCCCAAACGGTTGAGCCAATGAAGGAGACGAGTCAATTTGGGCCCTGATTTCGGGGTCTCCATATGGCATGTTTGAAGAAGTAGGAACGTGCGTGTCAATGTGTACGCACCTCCACGCCTCGTGGACGGTTCGGTGTCCACGCCGGTCCCGGATCGACAATTGTATTTAGACAACTTCAACTTCATATCCTCTCGATCCCAATGCACCCGTCACTTGTAAAATGAAAGTACCTATCTGGAGTATGGCCCCATGTTGGCGTATACATCCTAATCTCATGGTGCTGGATGCAAAGGTCGCGTGAATAATTTTTTGTCCCTACTTTTTTTTTATTCTTGTTAGGATAGTGTTGGATATCTCGTTACAAAAGTTAAGACACGTGTTACATGCGTGTGTTGATCATTATGTATAGAAAGAAAATGAGTAATTATGTATAAAATAAATGAGTGTGAGGTTAAGAAAAAGGTGAGGATATTTAGGAAGTCTAAAAGTGAGGAGCGAGAGAAAATTGTAGATGATGGTTTAAGAAATCTAAAGGTGAGATGAAATATATTTTATTAATATATTTCATATCGCCTATAGATTTTGTGCTATATGAGTGCTATTGTTATTGTTATTTTTATTGTTATTATTATTATTGTTATTGTTATTGTTACTGTTATAATACTTACTCCTATGTGAACTTTGTAACTTGACATAACTTTTTAGTTGTAATTATCTATTTAATTATAATATTCAAAAACAATAATAAGAGAATAATGATTGGTAGAGGACATAAACAGACTTATCTATTGATTTTGTGGGAGCTCTTGCCCCTAGGGGAGAACAATTCCAGGTTTTACACCAGTTCTATGTAGAGCATGAAATCTACCAGCCAGTACAATTCCTCATCAACCTAGAATTATCTTATCATAGGTTCTAAGATCAATTTTATAGTCTAACATGTTCCTTTTTTTTTTTTTTTTTCCTTTTTAGTCAAGTACAACAAAAATGAATGCAACAACAAAATGAAAGTTTGTGGTGACAATTTATAAAAAATAAACAGGTAAAATATAATAAATAATAAAAAGTTCAAAACAAACGTAACATAAAACCTAAATTACAGAACTTCAATCATCAATCATCCATAAAAAATTGTTCCAAATTCTAACCGCTTAAAATAAAAAGGAACAATAGTCATAGTTAATCACTTAATAATAGTTTTAAATTTAAAATTATTATTAACTAAACTAAGATAATTATTAGAAAGCCTCACCATATATATTTATTCCACTTCAACTGATAAACACTATTTACGAATGATATAATCTCCTAATTAAAACAATTCATATCTAAAAAAAAAAGAAATTAAATAGAATATTCACTCATAGATATATAAAAAAGAATTACAATATAGAAAGACAGAGATAAGAAGTGAAAAGGAAATACAACACAGAAAACAAAGTGAGTCGAGGAAGATAATTAGGGTTTTTAGGATTCTCAGTCTAGTTTTGGTTCCTAGTTTGGTTCTCATAGGAATTGGGAATCAACGATTCCTAAAAAGTGGAACTGGGAACTAAATCATCTCTCCCTAGAATTTGGAACCATGCTCACCCCTACTTGCTCCTACTCATGTCTCCAAATTTTGAATAAAATACTCAAGGTTTTGGAAATTTTTAAATAATAATTCATGTTCTTACCTTAAAATTGAGGTTTCCCCCATTAAACTTTCCACACAAAAATAAAAATAAAAATAAATAACATTATAAGTCGTGATTGTTAGCATTTGCCCCACCAATTGATAAAGTTTAGCAAATAATCTTCAACAATCATTAGTAAACAAAATTTAGACAGTAGAAATTTACTAGGCTTTTTCGAAGCATGGAATATTGCTTTAATATCTACTATAAGTACCTTTGATTTGTTTGTAATTGTCGATTATTTTTTGCGCGCTCTTAGAAGAAATTCTAGATCCATCCCTGGAAGTGAAGATGATATGAAAAGTTGATGAGGAGGATTTTATTTAATCAACTACCAAAGGTGTGTGGTGAGTTGGTTAGGGAGAATGTGTAAGATGCGAAAGCGCAACCCTTAGATCTCCATAGTTAGAATCAAGAACACATATAATATTTACGTTCTTGATTTGGACCATCGTTCCTGATGCGGAATATCAACGATCCAAACTCAAGAACTTTTCCTCTATTGCTCTCTGTACCATTAGCTCAAGGAGACATCCATTCACCCTTAGCACCTTGCTCTTTTGTGAGGATAATTATGTGTGTTATGATTAGAGGAGAGACTTGAGCACTATTTATAAAGTTTCCAGCTAAGCCCTCTCATTATGGGCCGAGCTCAATTCGGCTCACACTAATCAGCCCCATATTAGATTAATTAAAAATCCTTATATATCACCTTAGACCAATCCCATAAAACGGTAAATTACAATATCAATTAATGTAGCTCACATTAGAAAAATTCTTACATTCTCTTACTTGAGCTATATCAATTGAAATAGTACTGTATGTGCGTACTTTGATCTAAAGATAATTCTTAATAGTCAATCCTATCTCATAAAATCTCAAATACCGAATTATGATGGTAACTACATGTATACACATAGAGCTTTCCATGGTCACGGGTGCTTTTAACTTTATCGATATGAATTTAATATGGTAGTGTGACAAATGAATAACACATTTCATAGAAAGTAATACCTTATGAGTCATCCCCTTTGTTAGTCACTATTCTTTTACCTTAAATATCACAAAAACCTATGCTACTAAAGAATGTTTTTATAATTCCAATAAACCCACATATGTCTTGTCTTTATGGTTAACATTTTTTTATGCCTAACAAGACACATGCTCAAGGCTAATAACCAGGTGCTCCTAGCCTTCACTCAAGATTTATACAATAACTTGAGATTTTTATCAATATGTATTCAATATTGATTGAATGCAAAAGTTGATACATATCAAAACGTTACTAAATATAATAAATACAGATGTAAACTTTATTAGAGAAAAACTAAAACAGTTCCCACTAAATAACGGCATCTCATGATGCTCTTAAATTATAGTAATGACATATCGTTCAAGAACACAAGGGCGAAGGCTTTTAATTAGTGGATCTACAAGCATATCATCTGCGAAATTATGCTCTACTATAACGTCACCATTATGTACTATTTCTTTATAGTAAAAAACTTGACCACCATATGTTTAGACTCCTTGAGACCTCTGTTGTTGTTAATAAACAACATTGCAGAGTTATTATCTCAATACAAACTGTATGGGTCTATCCATAAAGTCAAATATGGTCAACTCCCTAATAAGGTTTCGCAGCCTAATAATCTAAGTAACAGCTGAAAAACATGTTACAAACTCCGCTTACCTGGTAGAGGATGACATTAAATTTTTATTTACTGCACCTCCTACTAACATAAAGATATATTCCGTTGTTGATTCCATGTCATCCTAACAGTCAACAAAGTTTGCATCCAAATACTCTACTAGTTATAGGACTTAAACATGTCAATAAATCAGCATATAGTTTTATCCTTTTTAAGTACCTTAAAAAACTTCTTGCTAGTAATCCAGTGATCATGTCTTGGATTTAACTAATATTCGCCTAGAAGTCCTATCACAAAAATGATGTATGATTTAGTGCAAATTTGAGTACACATGATATTTTCAAGTGCTCTAACACAAAATTCATCATTCGATTGGATTTTGTTTATGTTTGAATAAGGATAATGTGACATATTCAGTTCATCACCTTTAATAACATGAGCAATTCGTAGGTTGCAATGATGTATACTAAATCTTTCCAAAATATGATCAACAAATGTTCTCTAAAATAAACCCACTATACGGCGAGAATGATTCCTATGGATCTTAGTGCCAAGGACAAAAGATGCCTCATCAAGGTCTCCTATGTCAAAATTTTTGTATAATATCTACTTTTCTTATGCAGTAATTCAAGACTATTGCTTGCAAGCAAGATATTATGTACATAGACTGTGAGAAAAATAAATTTCCTCTTACTACCGTAATAGTATATACACTAATTTACTTTGTTCTCAATTGAATGAAGTGACAACACTATGAAACTTAAATAACATTGTCTGGAAACTTGCCTGAGGCCATAAATAAGAATTTTTAGTCTACACATAAGTTTATCTTAATCATCCGCTGCAAAACATTTGGGTTGTACCATATAGATTTCGTTATGAAGATGTCCATTTGGAAAGATAGTTTTGACATCCATTTGTCGTAACTTCATATCAAAATGAGCTATTAATGCCATGTTCACTTTGAAAAAATCCTTAGAATAGACTATATATATTTTTTCACTATCCACCCCTTCTTTCTAAATGAAACCCTTAGCTACCGCTCCTCAATTTTTCTTTGGAATCCCTTAGTTTTGTACACTCATTTGCAGCTGATGAGCTCATGACCTTCAGGCAACTCAACAAGTTCCCAAACACTATTATGTTTCATAGATTGCATCTCGTCTTTCATCACATCTAGCCATAACCTGATTGAGGATAAAAAACGGCATTTATATAAGTCACTAGATCAATTATATAGCACATATCATAGTCATGTTTTTACAAATAGAGAATATAGTTTGGTAGTATAACTTCTTGTCTCTCCTTAGTAAATCTCTTGAGTGGAACAATAATCACTTTATCTGCACTTGAGAGGCTTGAGAAACTTTATTAATAGCTATCTCAATAATAGTATCCTAAACCTCAACAAGTTTAATCTGTGATGTGGGAGACTCCATAATTGTCTATATAGGCAAAGACAAAAATATAGTGGTTTCTATCATATTGTTATCCTTAGTAGTCTAAGAACATATATGCTCTATGGCTATATTGAACTCGAAAAACTTTACTATCTGTGATTCCACAATTCTTTTACCTTCATTGGGGTTATAAAATCGATACATCTTCAAATGATCTAGGTAAGATATGAAATAATACCGAGTGATTTTGAATTTCAACATACTTAATATTGGATTATATAATCTCACTTCTGCAGGACACCCATAAATTTTAAGGTGATTCAAGTTAGATTTTTGTCTAGTCCATAACTCAAAAGGAGTCAATAGAACAACTTTGGTAGAAACATGATTTTGTATGTGAAAAGATCGCTTTCAAAGCGTCTCCCCATAGAAAACTGGGTAAATTAGTCTTACTAATCATACTCCTCATAATCTCTATAATGGTGATATTCCGCCTTTTAGCCACACCATTATATTTAGAATATTTGAGTATAGTAAATTAAGTTACCATCTCAGAATCTTCCAAGTATTTGACAAATGGCATTTTAAGCTATTCAATATTGCCATACTTGTTAAAATACTCATTACCACCGCTAGGTTTGACTACCCTTAAAACTTATCCCAACTGTTTTTTTTTTTCAATTTTAGTTTGAAATTTTTTAAAATTTATCTAGGGATTAAGACTTTTCCTTAATTAAGTATAAAACAAATAGCTATCAATGACTATGTTGAAATAAAAAATTTCTATACAATGTTACCTAAGATAAATGTCAATGACCTCTAATGGGTCAAAACTTCAGATTATAGTTTTATTCTTTATCTCAGTCATATTACTTCTATAATAGTCTATGCAAATCTTTAGGTAAAATTTAAGAGTAAACAGAATATCAACTTTATTAGATTCTGTACTCTTTCTCTAGACATATGATCAAGATGTTAATGCATAAAACTATCCCTTAAGTAAAAGTCTATTGGAAGCAACATATTCAACCGTATACATGATGTATATATCACTGGGAATTAAACACAATCTACACAATCCATTGAACATAATGTAGTACTCAACCTTATTTGAATTAATGAATATAAAAATAATATTTTCTTTATTTAAAAAAAAAAGCTACATATGTTCAAACATGATATGAAAACTAAGTTCTGTGTCAAGAAAAGTACATTAAATGTGTTTCTTAATATCAAACTAAAAACATAATCTAGATTCCTACGATGAGCTATGATTCATCATGATTTGGCTTTCTTAGATTTATGAATCCCCTATGGTAAATATAACAAATTTGTTGAGCCACTATCAACCCACCATGAACTAAATGGGCTTATGATATGTATTGAATTCATAAACAATGCCAAAGGATAATTAATTACATGCTCACACTCGAACAACCAAGTTTTCTATACTTATTGCAGTCTATCTTTATGTGACATTTCTTTTTAAAAAGAAGTAACAATCATTAATCCTTCTTGAAAAGTTCTATCTTAGGACTCGAACTGTCAGAATGACTAGTGGTTTCATGAGTTCCGTTATGAGTATAATTTTTAAACTTCAAATCTACCATCCTTATAATGTAATCTCTAACCTCATCAAAGCCATTATACTTTATGTTGAAGAATCCTTGCAGATGTGTCCTAATCTCGGCATTAGACAAAACATAATTTCAAGCCACCAAGGCTTCCATCATCCTTTTAACAGTGCAGTCAATGGGTAAACCATTTTTCAAGTATTCTTGAAATGAACGCTTCATGGATAATAGACAAACCCGATTGCTCTTTTTCCAAAAAGAAAATCGTCTTTCCATTACTTAAGGTTTGAACTAGTAAGAATATCAATAGTTATGGAGTTATTAATTACAGATAATATGACTAAAATAACAAGTAATGCATGTAAATGGTATCGTGTGTGTACTATGTAACTTGAAGATGCACAAGTATACATCCAAAGAGTTACATGCATCATTACGTAATCATCTTTATGTATAATACATGACATGCAGTCGTACACTCCCCACATGGTAGTGGTCATGAGAATATATTTAAGCCTTCGTGAGTCATTATCACCTTTGGATATATAAACCACTAGGATAAGTCACTTTTGAATCATATGTTGTACATGTATCACTCTATGAACTAATACACGATCACATCATTTGGGAATATGACCACTCATTAGTAAGGGAGACATCCTGCTATTATTCGAGACCGATATTTCTCAAACTCAATCAAGTGTGTCACTTTGGCAATCACAATTTGATTGAATCCTTAAAACTCTCTCATACTAGGTATATAAACTTTATATCTCATATTTACCTTATACATGTGATTTTAGACTCGATGACAATTGCAATTTATCATTAAAATTACATGTCATACCAATTATATTGCTACATTCTTTGATATATGCTTAACCTTATATGTGTTACCGATGAATTAATGCTCTACACATTCTTTATGTGTATATGAGCTTACACGCATATCTCCAAAATCATGAAAAACAAAACACAAAAACATCTAAAGCCACCCAAAAAAAATGTGTATATAGGGTTTTATAAAAGCAAATATACCACAGTATAAAATATCTTCGTATAAACACATAGACTCCAAGAATGCCTAATCGGAGTCCAAACATGCCCGTACATGTGTCCAGAGTGTGCAGCGTGCATGGTGCACACTCCGCATGCCTAGACTGGTCTGACCTCAAGTTCGACCGGCCAAACCAACCCGACCAATCAACTGTCAATTACCAATCCTACCGGTTGATTAGTTCGGTCAACTGGAAAGTGGGTCAGGTGGGTCGGGTGGGTCAATCGGGTTGGGTCAAGTCAACAAATCAAATCGTGGTCAACGGGTCGGGTTGGACCACCCCTACGTTGTTCACTGACATCATCCTTGGCTTGTATGATGCAAGTGCGAGCAGTGCCCCACACGTGAGAGCACTTGAAAGTGCGTGGCCGCATGTGGGGGTGCGTGTGGTCTTCGCTGGTGACGCACCACCCTTGGTTTTGCTCCTTTTGACAAGTTATTTCTATTTATATAATTAAAATTGATTTTTGCCATACAAATATCAAGAAAAAGTGCAAAAAGTATACATTCATTTTCTAATCTATGGAGGCTCTGATACTACATGTAAGACGCGAAAGCGCAACTCCATGATCTCCATAGCTAGAATCAAGAACTTATATAAACAATAAAGAGATTTACATACCTGATTTGGATCATCATTCTTGATACGGAATAGCGACGATCCAAATTCAAGAACTTATACTTTATTGCTCTTTGTATTACTGACTCAATGAGACAGTCCCTCACCCTTAGCGCTCAATAAATGCTCCCTTGTGAGGATAATTGTGTGTTTTAGAGTTAGAGAGAGACTTAAGTACTATTTATTGAGTTTCTAGTTAGGCTCTTTCATTACGGGCTGGGCTCAACTCGGCCCATACTAGCCAGCCCCATATTACACTAATTAAGAAATCATCTATCTCACCTTAGACCAATCAGTAAAATGGTAAATTATAATATTAATTAATGTAGCTCATATTAGGAAAACTCTTAGGGAATGAGCTCTACAAAATGGCACTTTTACTTTTTTGCCATGTATTGTTTTGGTAGAGGAAATTTTATTTAAGAGTAGAATTGGAAAGACCTAAAAGTGGGACAAACTTATGTTTTGGCTTAATAAAGGGGAGATAGATGTAAAGAGTGTGGAGTAGAATTGAGGAAAGGAAAGAGGTATCTAGGAATAAAAGGGATATTAAATAATTTAGTTAGTTGTATAGGTAGTGAGATATGTACCTACATGCACGTCGTAGGGTCTGAATTTGGCTAGGAAATGGCTTCAACGTTTAATCCCAGTTTATTTTTAGTAATAATTAAATCAACCAAACTTAACATAATCAAATAAACGATCCCAAATCTAAAAATATTTTTAAAAAGGCAATATTAATCGAATTGCGAAAATAATACATTGAGCACCCGCGTGGGAATGAAATGTAAAAAAATTAAATGTCCTAACACACGCGCTTCATTCTATTTGTAATAAGTAAAGAACAAAATCAAATTTTTTTATCAAGTGAGGCCCAAAGAATTAAGAGAGTATAACTAAAAGTCTAATTTTTTTTTTTGGTCAGATTTTTGGTAAGATAAAAGTCTAAATTTAGTCAGTACTTTTTAGCATTCATTTAAAGTTTTCGTTGTTTTAATGATAATGAACCTAAAACTAAACAATATTTTGGTATTAAACTACAATAGAAGCTCAAATTTCTTACAGATGTTAATATTTTTCTCATGCTAGTGATGAACAATTAAAAACGCATCTATCTCATATAAGAAGAAATACAAGTAAACTAGTTAAAAGGTTTTGGATAACTTGAAATCCAGAAAAAGGAAGCTTCAGTTCCCAAAACGAAAAATAGAAGGACGCCACATCAATCTTCAATTTTTCGGTTTGGAGCTGAGCTTCGGACAATCTAAAAGAATTTTAAGGAATGAAATGCATAAGAAAAAATAATGCAAAAACTTTTGTGCATCTCCCAAATCTCTCCAAATCACTTCAGATTTGAAAGGGATTTGAGGGGATTTGAGGACTGTAGTCCTTCTAACTCCCTTTTTTCAAATCTCCTGATCTCAATCCCTCCCATCAAACAATAGCTTCTTTTTTTTTTTTCAAATCTATTGTCTTCCACTATAGTTCCTCCTACCAAACATGCCGAAGAAAAAGACTGTTCGCACAAGTACAAGATGATTTCAAATTCAAAGGTTTCGAGTTCCATCCTTCTTATTCTCCTGTTAACCGTCAATGATTGCCCTTATTCATTTTTGAGACGTGCTTCAAATATTCTTTCACACAGATGTAGTAAGCTTCGCACGCTCGGGGCGTCTATCTCTAATCGACTTTTATGTGCGGAGAATATTAAATTATGAAATGTGATTCTATCAATTTCTAGCAACTTAAATCAAGACAGGTTGCGCATCCAACGTCACTGTTAGTATTCCTTCGTATCTAATCCCTATAAATGCACCCAAATCCTTTTGTTCACGGGTCTCAAATAAGTGAATGCTAGCAAGGCTCTACTATAGTTTGAGTGTGCACCCAAGATTACCTATAATTTTTTCCTCCTTTTGCTTTCAAATTTCTAAAAAGATGGTTTGAGAGGGTGCATTTATTTCCAAAGAAAAAAACGATAGAGACCAATCTATCTAATTTCGGTAGGGGAAGAGCATTATTGGAAGGCTAGGCGATGCTAAATGGACAATTCTAAGTATACATCTCTTGTTTTTGTTCAACAGAAAATAAAGTTTAGAATACTAACATATGTCAAAAGAAAAAAAGTAGCCATAGGAAGTACGAAATAGGTATTGAATAATTTGCTTGAGGCATAGGAAATATTTGATCAACATTTCTAATATTCAAGCCAAGAAGCTTGTGGATCCTAAAGATGGTCAACCCACGACTATTATTCCAGTCTTCAATCATTTCCAAAGCAAGGACCAGAAAAGATATTGTACAAAGAAAAGAACCCCCCAACCACCATTTCCAAAATATGAATGTACCTTTTTTCCTACTCTCTTTAACTTTAGTCCCCCAATCTTGTCTAATGTTTACCCACAACACCCGTGATATCTTGCTGATTTAACACTAAAGGTCACAGGCCGGCCACATCATGTTTCCAAAGTACCTTTGTGGAAAATAAGAATCCCCATCCGGATAAACGCGTCTTTCAAAAGATAGATCCTTTGTAAAACTTTACTTTCCACGCAATCCGTCTCTTTAATAATTCAAGACAAATGCGTCAGAAATTTTAAGGCTCCTCTAACAATAATCTACAGGCATTTTCCATTTGCTTTTAAGTAAAATGTTATTTTTTAAATTTTCATCGAAATATCAAACATCACTGTAATTTTAAAAAATGACGAGAAATTTTGTGTGACTATGCGTGGTAATACTTATAGAATAAAAATTGCATATTTTGGCTATTTTGGCTAAAAAGGGTAATGTCTGAATAGTCACTATATTTAAAAAAAAATGAAAAAAAAATCAATTCAAATACATTTCAACAAATTAGACTAATGACCTTTTGAAAAATACAAATCCAAGGACTTCTGCGAGACTCTGACAGCCATGCTTAGCTTTTTAGTGTCCTTGGCCAAGGGATAACCTGCAAATCAATAATTACTAAAAGATAACGAATGATGGTAAAAAATAATTTTAAATGATATTCGTGAGCAAGTAATCCATTCATAAGTTGAGATTTGTGAATGAAGAAAAAAAATAATATAATGCTCATTACTAAACAAGGAATACAAAGTCTACTTATAAACTTTACAGAACAACTATTTAGAATAGTAAGAAAGGCATTAAGATATTACAATATTGGATATAGTCAATTAGGATTAATTAAGAAAATCTCCTAATATCTGTCAATGATCTCTAACTTCCCCTCAAAATCAAGGTGACCTAAGAAAATTCAATTAGAGTTTGGAGAGGAGATCCAAATAATGCTTTGGTTGGTGTGCCATAGTGAAAATATCAATAGTCTGATCAGTATATGAAGTCAAGATGAGTCATAAAGTGCCATTACACACATGATTCGAATGAAATGAAAGTCAATTTCAACATATTAGTGTGCTCATGGAAATTATCATTATGTGCTATTTGGATAGCACTTCGGCTATCACAGTAAACAAATGTTCCTCCATTATGATGAACTCTTCTGTCTTCCAATAATCATCGCAACCATAATAGTTTTCATGTCGTATCAGCAATAGCGCGATATTCTACTTCTATACTAGAGGAAGCAATAGTGGTTTGTTTCTTGCTATGCCATGAAGTAAGAGATTACCAAGAAAAAAGCAATATACTATACTAGAGTCATGATAGTGAGGAACACCAGCCCAATTAGCATTAGAATGAGCATAAAATTGAAGACCATGAACTAGGATGCCCTTGACGTAGTGAAGAATCCAAAGGACAAAAGCACAATGAGTCATTCATGGCCCTGTCATGAACTAATTGACAACATGAACAATATGAGCCATGTCAGGACAAGTAATAGTGAGATATATAAGATTGCCCACCCATTGTTGATGGAGTATGGGATTCAAAAGAGAAGTCCCATCTTTAGCATCAAACTTGACATTTGACACTAGAGAGAGTGTAGAGAAGTAGGAGTCAACACAAGTGAAAACTTAAATTGATAGGTTACTTATCACCCATAGGTAATAACCTTTGTGAAGAGAGCAATACTCGCCACCCGTAGGAATCCACCAAAAAGATAAGAGCAAACAAGAAAATTTCTTGTTTCAAGCCAAATATTCAAATAATTTATGAATAAACCAAATCTTGGCTTCTCTCATTCATCATAGCGTGCTTACATAATTGAGTATGGAACAATTCTCCAACCATAAGTAATTTCCTGGACTCATTAGAAAGACATAATATAATAAAATTCTAAGAACTAGAACTTTGACTCTTGGAACCTTTCTCACAATTAAAACTATAAAGACCTAGGGATCAAGAAATGCAATAATGATATATATGAGACGTTGAAAATATGAGAAATTTAGTTGCTGTAGGTCTCCATGTTTTGATCATTTCCAAAGTTACTGAATTAATGGCCTTTAGGGGCTACATTGACATTAGCATTAGTCTCAATAATGCAAGAGTGACATTGTTGTTAATAAGTCCTAGTCGAGAAAGAAGATTAGTGGCATATTTGGCTTGAGAAAGAAAATAACCAAAAGAGTCTAAAGTAACGTCCAAGCAAGAAAAGTAGTTGAGTTGCCCTACATCTTTAATTGAGATATTGTGTGACATCCTAATTTTCAACCCTGTTTTCGACTAAATGAATTGGCCCTTTCATTGACGCGCTTATAATCTTTTTCTCTGAGCTGATCACTCACGAGATAACTAATCTATCTGGTGAAGCTGTTAAGGAATATAAACGACAGACTTGAGAATTCGATCAGAAATTGATTGCTCGACTGTGATAATCTGCAAGAGACCGGAGATAGGTCGATTCAACAAAGGCATGCGATTAAATATGTGGGTGATTCCACCTAATTGCAAAGTTCGCGTTGAACGGCACTAAACCGATTTTTCTGTCATTTCTGTACCCTGTGTCTGTATTTGAAATCTCGAGATTTTTACGACAATTGAGAGTCGCCTATGAGTTGGATATGCTCAATGTGGATCGAAAATAATTGACCACGGGTCCATTGTTCTAAAAATTCCTAAAAGCTAAGCAGTAGGTTAGGTCATACTAAAATCGCGTTCGGTTGAAATTAACCACGAAATTGAACCCGATTTTAGGAATCAAAAGTTTTGGCATGTCACGATTTCTTTTAAGAACATCGACTCATCCTTCGAAGAATTTTTGGCAAGCCCAGATTTTCGGTGAAAAATCAAATTTTGGTTATTTAAAACCGGGAAATTTGGAGGGCCGTTTTTGTATGAATTTTTGGCCTCCAAGTCGGATCAATTGGTGAGGAAAATTATGGAAAGTGGTGTGGGCTTCCTCCTTGGTAATTTGGCCATCAATTTGAGGTCAATTGGTGTGAAATTAAGTTGAATTTGGAAGGGAGACACATGAAATTCGTAGGCCATGGGGGCTGCAACATTTTGGACCTTAAGTGAGGCTTGTTGGAGAAGCTTGAGTGGAAAAATCGCTGTTGGTGATAGAGCTTGGACTTTGGGGGCCAAGGAATGATGAAATAGATATTTGTGGTGAATTTTGGTGGCCCCTTGTCCCCCCTTCAACCTACAGTAGCTTCTTCCTCTTCTTCTTTAGCAATTCTTCTCCATTGTTGCTAAAACAAGAGCGGAAAACCAGGCAAGACCAGCCAGCCCTCATTGAAGCCAAGTCGTTGCCTGCCGATCGCCGCGGACTAGCTCCCCCACGCCCAAACTTGACGTCCTCGCAAGCCAGGCCATTTCGTCATCCTTGCGCACCATCCCGCGTATCCGCCGCCTCCCGAAGCCCTGGAGCTGCCATCGCTGGTCCCCAAGCCATTAGCCCACCTCCGCCTGGCCCCACCGTTGTCGCCTAGCCCGTTCCCGCGACGTCCTAGCTCCCTCGACCAACTACTCCGACCCAGCTCAAAACCGAACTCTTAGCTTTGGGCTGAGAGCTTCATGGGACTTTTTCAGCCCTTTCCCGGCCTCTCTTGGCATCACCCTAGGCCCGAGTCTTGCTCACCTCCACGTCACCGTCGCCGCGAACTCATCTTCTTGTTAAACTGGTAAGTTTACTTTCTAAACCTTAATTAGGAGGTTAATGATGCTTAGGGAAGGGCTAGATTAAGTTAAGTTAGATTAGTGTAATTAGTAGCTTGTTTAGTTAAATTAGATTAGTTAGATAGGTCAATTAGGTGGTTAGTGCATGTAGTTACTTAGTTCAGTAGGTTATTATGTAGCTAGGTTGGTTAGAGTAATTTGATTAGTTCAATTAGGTGGTTAGATTAGTGTATATAGCTTAATTAGTGATTTATTTGATTATCTTGCATTTTTTTAATTATTTTGTAATTTATTTAAGTAATTATTAATTAGTGGACATTATACTGAGATAGTCGGTTGCTAGAATTTCGTGCTGGTTGTCGTGGTGTAATTAGTTTATGCAACTGAGTGTTAAATTGTGCAATTGGATGTTGATTCGTGATTTTTGAGCTATTATTCCAAAATTATGGATTTTTAGTATTTAATAAGAAAAAATATATTGGGTGTCTGTTTTTGACGCTAAAATTGTATTTAAGTACTATTTAAAAGAGAGGATATCTCATTTTATGGTTCAGTCAGATCATGTACCCACGCACAATTATTTACGTATTTTTAATATGAAGAAAATAGGTCAAACACTTTATTTAAATTGAGGCATTTATGTAAAGCATGATGTCCTGACTAGGATTGGATGTGCGTGTGGTCGCAATGAGAACTTGTCACCCGATGAAGGTCGGGTGGACAATGCTCCTATATGGAATGGCCCCTTGTTAACGAATGTCAGATCGTGGAAGAGGCCGAACCGATTCTCAGTCGAGAATACTTTCTAGAGGTAGACTTTGCCATGCTTGATGGGGCAAGGCGACGCCAGGCTATGCCGGATGACTGCCGACTATTGAGTTGGTCGTGCCTGCGGAACTGTAATTAATTGGAACGCTTGATTGAGTGAGATAATTGTGTCAAATTATGGGGCGAAATTGTGTAGAACGAAATGTGACGTGTCATAGCGATTTGGCCTTATAATTGAGACCCCTGTGATTGATTAATTTCTGAAAGTGAATTGTTCTAGTTATTGATTGCATTTACTACATATGTGAATGTTATATGAGTTGTACAAATGTGTAGGAAGGTGCTGAGGCAAGGTAAGTCTTTTATAATGTGTGATTAGGCTGCCTCTAGGTGTATTTTCTTCCTAATTGGGGTTTAGAGTGTAGACTCGCTGAGACATTGTCTCACCTCGTCATGGTTTACAATTTATGGATCCTTAGATAAAGGAGCGTCAAGTACGATACGGGGTCTCGTAGACGATGGATTTTGAGTATACCTTCCTCCCTATTCCTAGGACCACCCTAACTCAAGAGCTAGTTGAGTATGTGGTATGGGTCGATGAGGGCCCATAGCATGGTTCATTGGATTTCGACAAGGGGGGTCGAGAGGGTCCCTTGCTGGGTTTCGACAGGACTCCCATTGTGATGCGTGATGGGGTCAGTGATTCTAGAACGGAATTTTTTTAGAGGGGAATTTTGTGGTTAAGTGTATGGAGTAGTGTATACGGTAAAGAAACAAAAAGGAATCAGCAAAGATAGAACGATCGCCTTCCAAGGTATAAAGGCCACACCACCAACCGAGGATGAGGATCGAGATCTACGAAGTTCACCACCAAGGCCTAAAGTTTCCACCAGCCAAGGATAAAGGACTTCGGGATAGGAGAAGCTCACCACCAAGGCCTAAAGATTCCACCAGCCAAGGATAAAGGGCTTCTTGGCTCACCACCAAGGAGTGATCTATGCTCCAAGGATAAAGAAACCAAAAGGAGTTATCCACTCTCCGAAGGAGTTCACTCAAGCAGAGGAAAGCTCACCATTTCATTCATAAAATTCGTATCTCTCATACATTGGATAGTTTTCCCCTGTTTATAGGAGGATTTTAGCATTAGGAAATATTAAAAACAGACTTTAATGACCTAGGAACTTAAACCTTCAACTCTTGAACTGCGTAACAATAAATACACCTAGGAACTTATGAAATGCAATTAGTAGTACGGGAACTTGCATTCTTGAACCGTTGGCCTTCCGCATTCTTCGACCGCATTCGTAAACCTTTAGCCTTCCCAAAATTCGAGCTCATCCCTTGACCAAAAACTAATTCTCCTGAAACTGCATCAATTGGTCATGCAAGACGTCTAAAATGTCCTCCCATTGCTAGTTATCGACGTACCACAAAATATCGATAAGTAATTAACATTATTCATTCAAAATGATCCATCGAAGCACATAATGCCCAATTTCTTTATTGCCTTGGATAAGCATTGATGGTTCTGAGTTGGTTGATGGACCTACGTTGGATGCTCCTGCATCACGTTGGGACCAGGGAGTGGGAGGCAGTGCATCCTATGGATCTCGACACCCCTGATGGTGTCGTGGTGGACCCGGAGCTCCTAGAGCCCATGGATGAGGAGTCTTGTCCTAGTTGGCTCAGTAGCTCTCTCTCTCTTTTTGGTTTAGACTCTTTTGTATATAAACATGTTTGTCTATAAAACTGTGTTTGTGAAGTTTGGTTGCCCTGCTTTTCTATCCCATGTTGATTGTTGTTTGGAGATTATTTATTTCGCTTCCACATGTGCATGAATTGTTTAGGTTGGCGACGTGTCCTGGGAACGTCGCAATTTGATCGACCACCAAGGGATCTACGTGCGCTTGAGGTTCAGGGCGTGACATCCCTGCCCGGAGTGGTATTAGAGCTGGTCAGTGTTTTGAGTGATAAGGTGCAATGGGTTTTGGGATAGTAGGAAAGGCCTTTTTCTTATGCAAATGCGTGTGATTGATAGCTATTTGGTAGATTGTTTTATGGGTCACCTAGTTTTTGATTCTGTGTGAAATTGGAAACCATGTTCTGTAAAGAGTTTGAATCTATGTTGCAATGAAGGTGTAGTGAATGTCACTATTGGACTGAACCAGATATGTTATTGGTGGTGTCGATTTTGATGGTTCTAGGCTTGAATTGGTAGTGACAAAGATATAGGAATAATTCGGCTAAATGGTGTGTTAGGTAGTACGCTTACATGGTGTTCCTGTAACTATCACGTCTGATCGAGACTCGAGATTTACTTCAAAACCTTTGGCGAAGTGTTCAAACCGCCTTAGGGACTAAGCTCCAATTCAGTATTGCTTTTCATCTGCAAACGGATGGACAAAGAGAAAGAGTGATCCAAACACTTGAGGATGTGTTAAGAGCTTGCATCCTTGTCTTTAGAGGAAGTGTTAGCCCAACCCTGGTCACATACTCGATTATGAAGCCATCAAGGTAGATGAGAAAGTAAGATACCTGGAAGCACTTATCCAGATACTAAATCGGAAGGAGCAAGTTCTGCAAGAGAGGAAAATTCCGCTAGTTAAAACCTTAGGGTGACGCCACAATGTGGAAAAGGTACCCTCATCTTTTCAATGAGATGTAAGAAACGTACAATTTCGAGGACGAAATTCTCTAAGGAGGGGAGAATTGTGGCACCCGAAAATTTTGACAACCCTCAAATATGCAACAGCCGTGAGTAATCGACGGGAGTATCATCGTTAACACATTTGGACTAGTTTCGTCGCCACTGGACGTCCCGAAATATTTACCTTTGGAGAAAAAGAAATTCGTGTTTGGATGGCCATATGAACAATCTCAACAACGGCCACGTTATTGTATCTCTTGGACCGAACCTCCTATATACATTGTTGCGACCCCATGTAGTGATGCGTGATGGGGTGAGTGATTCTAGAATGGAATTTTTTTTAGAGGGCAATTTTGTGGTTAAATGTATGGAGTAGTGTATACGATAAAGAAACAAAAAGGAATCAGCAAAGATAGAACGATCGCCTTCCAAGGTATAAAGGCCACGCCACCAATCGAGAATGAGGATCGAGATCTACGAAGTTCACCACCAAGGCCTAAAGCTTCCACCAGCCAAGGATAAAGGACTTCGGGATAGGAGAAGCTCACCACCAAGGCCTAAAGATTCCACCAGCCAAGGATAAAGGGCTTCTTGGCTCACCACCAAGGAGTGATCTATGCTCCAAAGAAACCAAAAGGAGTTATCCACTCTCCGAAGGAGTTCACTCAAGCAGAGGAAAGCTCACCATTTCATTCATAAAATTCGTATCTCCATACATTGGATAGTTTTCCCCTGTTTATAGGAGGATTTTAGCATTAGGAAATATTAAAAACAGACTTTAATGACCTAGGAACTTAAACCTTCAACTCTTGAACTGCGTAACAATAAATACACCTAGGAACTTATGAAATGCAATTAGTAGTACGGGAACTTGCATTCTTGAACCGTTGGCCTTCCGCATTCTTCGACCGCATTCGTAAACCTTTAGCCTTCCCAAAATTCGAGCTCATCCCTTGACCAAAAACTAATTCTCCTGAAACTGCATCAACTGGTCATGCAAGACGTCTAAAATGGCCTCCCATTGCTAGCTATCGACGTACCACAAAATATCGATAAGTAATTAACATTATTCATTCAAAATGATCCATCGAAGCACATAATGCCCAATTTCTTTATTGCCTTGGATAAGCATTGATGGTTCTGAGTTGGTCGATGGACCTACGTTGGATGCTCCCGCATCATGTAGCCACGTAAGTAGTTATAATTCAACCCACGCACGTGCTGAAATTACAAGTTTGATTTTGGAGAAGTTGGACCGTGCATGAGGATCGTGCACGTCTCTTCATTGTACGAATTTAGCAAGTAAAGAAACAAATTTTAATCAGCATGTAGCCCCTTCTTTCCGCACGTGAAGAATCGTGCAACCGGTCAACCATTGAAGGAATTGTTGACCAAAAGGCCACGTGGCTTCCCCACTTGATTGCCAGCAAAGAAGAAGCCCACGGAGAAGTTGTGTTGGCTTGGCAAGAGGCGAGATCCGCATGCAGGAGGCCACGTACACCCCAGCTGTCTTCGGTTCCTGCAGCCACCGAAAGAAGCCCCATGCAATTAACTAAATTGTCAACAAAGTGAGCAACAAAAGGGCGGATTAGTCGAGAGAGTGAGGGAGAGCTTCGTACGAAACCAGTCAGAGGGATAGAGAGAGAGATCAATGAGCGGGTGAGTGCAGTGAGTGAGCGAGAGAGTTCGCAAGCGTGCAGCGAGCAAGAGTGAGGGGAAAGAAGGACCGCCCTCGGCCGTGCTCGTGCGTGCCTCCGCCATCGACGCCGCTCGCTGCCGTTGAGTCGCACCACCGCACCGAACCCCTCGCCGTTAGCATCGTAGGAATTGAGGCAAGCAGAGTCCGTTAATCTACACTTTGTTTACTGTGGTTTACTTGCTGTGATTATGTGTGATGCGTGGTGGAATTCGAGTGGAGTACAGGTGAGTATTTTTGGAGATGAAGAAGCTCTGTTCTAAGTCTTGTATTCTGTTTTCTGAAGAAACAGTTTGTCCTTTGGTGAGTTCGTGAGTCGCATGCAATATTCTACTTGGAATTTCACTTCAACTCTTAATGAAAGTTGTAGAGGACTTCTTGATGGTTAACATACTAAAATTTGAGACGAAATGGACAAGTATTGAGTGGCAAAACCCTTTTTCTTCGAAAAGAATAGATCTGGAAAACAGCTCCTTGACCTCTTACGATTCTGTTAATTTTATAAAATGTTCCAGTTCGAATTTGACTTCGTGCTCTCGATAAGATTTGTAGATAACATCTTGAGGAACAACATACTGAAATTTCAGAATAAATGGACTAGTATTGACTAAGGAAACGATTTTTCTTCAACACGGGTAGATCTGGAAAACGGTACTGAGAACAGGAAAAGTAAATCGATTTTAACTTTTAATTCAGAACAAATTGGACTTCGATTTCTTCATGAAACTTGTACCTGTAGATCTTAATTACAACCTGTCCAAATTTCAGAATTTTCTGAGTTCATTAAAGGGTTGAATCGAAATTGTTTTCGAAACTATGCATGGGTAAGGCTAAAAAAAAAAAAAAAAAAAAAAAAATCCTTTTTCAGTGATATACGGACCTGTACGTATTCTGTGAAGCCTTGTTTGATATGGTGTTCTGCATGAAATATGTTTTGTTAGATCTTATCTACAATGTGGTAAATTTTCAGAATTTACTTCAACCGTTTACTAATTGTCCGGAATTTTTCATGAACCGCATGCATTTTGTTTAAGCTGGAAATTGTTTTATTTACTGGTTATTGGAATTGTTATGTAAATCATGATATCTTGGATTACTATTCGTGCAATGATGTGAAGACATTCATACATTTCATATGACATGAAAGGATTGATGGTTTTCATGAACTCAATGAAGTTTTTCAAAACCATTGCATCAAATGATTCTTTTCCCAATGCATATTATATGATTTTAAAAAGGCTGATTTTAATCATTCGCATTGTTACATCAAATGTGAAATTGAAGAATGAGATATATGAGAGTATGCATTGCAATTATAAGAAGGCCATCGGAGGTGTGAGCCGACGATGATGCCCGGGAGTATCGGGATGCCCGGAGGTGTGAGCCCAATGTGCTCGGGAGTCTCGGGATGCCCGGTGGTATATTGGTACGTAATTCCAGGGGATGCCTGGTGGTATGTCGGTACGTAATTCCGGAAGGCAGGGGTAACCATTTTCATGGCGGGCCCCGGCGATTCCTCGTGATGCTAGGTGGGATGCGAGATGCCCGGAGGTGTGTGCCGGATGCCCAGAGGTGTGTGCCGGAGGTTCCTCGCGACGCCAGGTTGGGTGCGAGCGATATATGAGGGACGCAAACACCGGTCCCTGGGAAAAAGATGAGATCCTTTTGAATATCAAAATGGGAATTGAATCATGCGCGTGTGTGTGTGCATAGGGCATGGGATATAATTGCCTAGGAAATTGAGTTGATACTATATGGCATTGAGAATGCGATCATGAAGGCATTGAATGGATCTCATGAGAATATATATATATATGAGTGTATGGGTGATATGGATCATGCGCATGTATGTGCATATGGCATGGAACATAAATTGCCTTAATGAATGCATCTCATGGAGATATAAGCATGATTGCATGGATGATATGTGCATTTCACATGAAATTGTGGTTGTCTTGCTTGTTGCATTGTGTAGTTTGATTGATCTTTACTACTAAGTGGTTGTACTCACCCCCTTTGGGGACTAACATTTCAGACAAGACAAGATACCTCTGCTGTCACTACCACCGGCAGATGGATGGAGTGGTTGGATATCACCACGAGGGGGAGGATAGCAAAGGAAGGAACTTTTGGACGCCGACACTGAATGATGGACTTTAAGTATACGACTGTTGGAAAAGATGTCGGTCATCTTTTGAAGTATAGCCAAGTATAGAAGACCTTGGCATTTTGATGTACCGACGAAAGATATCCATCTGCTTTATGTAAATAAAGGTGTTCGGCTTTAACTTATAAAATGTTTAGTTGGTGTGCATCGTTTTCTGACTATAGGGAAGGGAGTTGTTGGATACGCTTTCGCCATATAAATTGCGCAGGGACCGACCTAAAAGATATAAACCCCCAGGATTGATAGACCTTCAAGTCAAGCAAGAGAATGGTAATCGAACTGTGGCGACCATAACGGTTCAGGGGCTGTCGAGGGGTGCCACAATTTAATTGAGGAAATTTAAGTGGTGCCTCTGGAAATTCTCATCCTTCAAACAAAGTGTTTCAATTACATCAAGCATTATATAGCTTGAAATAGGCCTCTTCTGCATGGTATTCTAAGTTTAGTTCAACCATTTAATTTCTCAACTTCAAATCCAGTCCCTATGACCATGCTCTCTTTGTTTGACACACTTTTGATGGTTATATTATGCTGCTTCTGTATCCACGACATGGTTATTACTGGCAAAGATCATATTCACATTTCATAACTCAAGCAATATGTCACGCCCCAAACCTCAAGCGTGCGCATATCCCTCGGTGGTCGATTAAATTCTGACGTTCCCATGACGCGTCGCCGACCCAAACGATTCATACACATGTAAAAGCGAAATAAACAATCTCCAAACGACAATCAATATGGGATAGAAAAGCAAGGCAACCAAACTTCACCAACACACTTTTATAAACAAACAAGACTCTATACAAAAGAGTCTAAACCAAAAAGAGAGAGAGAGAGCTAAAAATTCCTAAAAGCTACTCGGTATATTACGTCACGCTAAAAATAATCAAATAAATCACGAATTGAGCTATATACACTAATCTAACCAACTAGTTCAACTAATCAAATTACTCTAACCAACCTAGCTACATAATAACCTACTAAACTAACTAATTACATTAACTAACCACCTAATTAACCTATCTAACTATTCTAATTTAACTAAACAAGCTACTAATTACACTAATCTAACTTAACCTAATCTAACCCTTCCCTAAGCATCATTAACCTCCTAATTAAGGTTTCAAAAGTAAACTCACCGGTTTAACGAGACAATAAGTTCACGGTGACGGCGATGTGGAGGCAAGTGAGTCTCGGGCCTAGGGCGACACCAAGGGAGGCTGGGAAAGGCCCACGTAGCTCTCAGCCCAAAGCTGAGAGTTCAATTCTGAGCTGGGCCAAAGTAGCTGCTCGAGGGAGCTAGGATAGTGCGGGAACGGGCCAGGCGACAACGGCCGGCCTAGGCTGAGGTGGGCTGGCGGCTTGGGGACCAGCGATGGTGGCTTGAGGGCTTCGGGATGTGGCGGGCACGCGAGACGACGTGCGAAGCTGACGAATTGGCCTGGCTTGCTAGCAGACTGGGCTCGCGGGGACGACAGGCTCGGGCGCGGGGGAGTTGGCTCGCGGCGAACGACGGGCGACAGCTTGGCTTTGATGAGGGCTGGCTGGTCTTGGCTAGTTTTCTCCTCTTCTTTCAACAACAATGGAGAATAATTGCTGAAGAAGAAGAGGAAGAAGCTACTGTAGGTTGAAGGAGGGACAAGAGGCCACCGAAGTCCACCATAAATATCTATTTCATCATTCCTTGGCCCCCAAAGTCCAAGCTCTATCACCAGCGGCCATTTTTCCACTCAAGCTTCTCTAACAAGCCTCGATTGAGGTCCAAAATCTTCCAGCCCCCATGGCCTACGAATTTCATGTCTCCCCATCCCAAATTCAACTTTATTTCACACCAATTCACCTTAAATTGATGGCCAAATTACCAAGGAGTAAGCCCACACCACTTTCCATAATTTTTTTCACCAATTGATCCAACTTGGAGGCCAAAAATTCATACAAAAACGGCCCTCCGAATTTCCTGGTTTTAAATCGCCCAATTTTGATTTTTCGCTGAAAATCTGGGCTTGCCGAAAATTTTTCGACGGATAAGTTGATGTTCTTAAAGTAATTCGTGACATGTGAGAACTTTCGGTTCCTGAATTCGAGTTCAATTTCGTGGTTAATTTCAACGAGACGCGATTTTAACGTGACCTATCCTTTAATGGGGTAGATATACTAACGACTGGCCCCAACGATTCTGGACTCAACCCTACCAACTTAGCGTATTGCTCGGCTATAAATGAATAAGTAGCGCCAGGGTCAAATAAAGCATAAGTAGTAAGGTTGTTCAGCGAAACTATACTCGTGACCACATCAAGTGAGTCATTTCCTTGTCGTCTGGTGACAGCGTATACCCTTCCTTGAGCTAGAGGCCGGTTCAAATCACCCTGTGGCACATTCTATGGCGCATATCCCCTATTCCGACCCATCGGTGGCGGCGATGGCATCTACTGTGGTCCCATCGGCCTTTTGGGATAGTTTCTGGCCAAGTGACCTTGCTGGGCACACTCAAAGCAAGCACCCGTCCTTGAATGGCACGGGGCCGATCCATGTTGCCTCCCACAGAAACGACATACTCCATTATGGCTCGGCGTTGACTTTCCAATCCCACCCTTCCTGTTGGGCGGGATGGGATATCTACCTCCAGTCATCGGCTTCTTCCCAAATCGGTTCTCATCTCTGCTTGAACTGAACTGCGACCCAGATGCAATGGCTCATTCGTTCAAGTTCCTCTCTAGTAGCTGTGCCCATTCATACAAATTATTGTAATCTTTTAGATTGAACGACACCAGCTGGTCTTTCAGCTCCAGTCGGAGGCCATTCTTGAACCTCCTAGCTCTATCTATAGGATCCTCTATCAATCTGGGGGCGTACTGAGATACCTCTACAAACTTGGCCTCATACTGGTCTACTATGATCAGACCTTCACGAAGCCACTAGAATTCCTTCATCTTTTGTCCCTAGCACAATCAGAGAAGTACTTGCCATTAAAAGTTTCAACGATGGCGTTCCACCCTGGAACCACGTCTTCCAGGAACACTATTCCTCTTATGGCCCTCCACCAAGTGCTTGCATTTCCCTATAGCTGATAGACTGTAAGGACAACATTCTCTTCCTCTAAGCACCTCTGCATTGCAAAGGCTTTCTCCAAGTCTTGGATCCAGAGGGTTGTAGCCTTGGGATCACCTACACTAGTGAACCTCGGCGGGTTCAACTTCAAGAACTGTTGAACGAGCTTGTGAATCAGTCTCTCCCCGACCACAACTCTAGGTTGGACTTCAGCAGGTGTGGCTGTGGCAACAACAGCAGCATTGGCAGCAGTAGTCGTAGCGGCTGTAGCGGTGGCGGTAATGGCGGCGGCGGCGGTAATGGCAGCGGCTTGATTCTGGGCCTACTGCCCCATCAATTCCCAAGGGTCTCGAGCGCATGTACGATCCCATCAATTCTAGGATCGCTAAGGGCTGCTACACCAGCACTACGGCTGTACTATCCCACTAGCGCTAGCTTGCGCCCGCGCTCTTCCTTGGGTACCGACCCCGGTCGGCATCCTACCCCGAGTAACAGGGGCTACTGCCCTCTTCCTAGGAGTTCTCTGCTCCAGATCACTCATCTTGGAAACCTAAAATACAGCACCATTCATTGGGTTCAATTATCGATAGTCCACCAAGACTTATTCAATTCAAAGATCGACAATCCACCAAAATAAGAACTTGTCTAATTTCCATCGAGTATATCTCATGTCTAAAGGATCATCACTTGGACTAATCACTCATCAAATCCACAACTTGAACTTTCTCCATTTCACCTTGGAAAGGTATAACCACAATTGATCATATCCATTAATTCCACCGAACCTTTTCAAACTAAGATCATCACCTAAAATTAAAAGTTAACCACCATCGATTAAACCTATTATTCCAACGTATAAACCACAAGAAATTTCATGTCTCATATGACCACTAAAACTCACGACTTCCAAGATCATTCTATACATACTAAATGCTTCCATGTAATGCATCAAGACTTCCAATGAGATCCTCTATTAGGAAGTCACTACTTACCTCAAATGATCAAAACTCAATCCTCAAATTCATGAATGCAGCTTAGGTATTCGTCAATCCAAATAGCATAACTAGGAACTCGTAGTGTCCATAGCGAGTTGTAAATGCGGTCTTAGGAATGTCTCCTTTCTTAATCCTTAATTGATGGTATCCTGACCTCAAGTCAATTTTAGAAAAGACTGAACTTCCTTGCAGTTGATCAAATAGGTCATCAATTCTAGGCAATGGGTACTTACTCTTGAGAGTCACATGATTGAATTGCCTATAAACGATGTACAAATGCATCAACCCGTCCTTCTTTTTCACAAACAAGCGTTCTATAAGCTTAGCCATGCTTCCGCTATGCCACTCTAATAGAATTATCCCAGAAACACTGCCTTCCCAGTTCAGTTCATAGTTCGATTCATTTCTACGATGACGTCAATGTCATACATAACTACCACTACCAAGTCCATTTCCATATCTCATTCCCTTAGGGTTATCTCACGCATCTCACATGCTAACGTAGATAACAACATGTCCTTCAGTGATGTAGAAATACGAAGAGGCATATCTAAAGATTTGTTCTTATTTCTCACAGTCATCTATATTTTTCACACACAAATGAATGCATGTCACTCATATCAAATAATGCATATGCCTTCTTATCTATCTATAGAAATCGTACCTAAGATAACATTTTCAGAAGTTTCCGCTTCCTCTTGAGTGACCGCATACATCTGTCTTTGTGCTGGTGGTCTCTGTGGATTCCTTCGTGGATATGGTCCAGCAGTACGTTGTTGTACTTGTCGCATTGGGTTGATACTTGGCTGTGACCTCTCTTGTGGACAATCCTTCCCAAGGTCCTGGGCCCATGCCGCCCATCACACCTTCGACAATCTTCATTCCGATAAGGTGCTTTTCCTAGATTTAGGGCATCCCTGGCTTTTCCAAAATTCCAAAAATTGCTCTTCTTCTTAGATTCCCAGGTCTGACCTTGACCTGTATAGCGTCTCTTACCCTGCCTCTTATACTCTGATTGTTCTCTTACCAATTCTTGCTCCACCAACTGTGCCCTTTCATAAATCTCATTATAATCTCTTATATTCAAAGGCACCGGTTGTTTCCTGATATCAGTTCTCAATCCTTTCAGGAATCTCTTAGCTTTTTCCTCTTGATCTTCTATCAGCCTGGGAGCATATCTAGACAGTTCAGAAAATTTTGCCTCATACTGATCTACTATCAGCTCCATTTGTTCCAACTGAACAAATTCTGTGATTTTCTTATCCCTAGCACAATCAGAGAAATGGTTTCTATTGAAAGCTCTAACAAACTCATCCCAATTTATGTCGACACCTGGTGGAAAGATCGTGTCCCTTGAAGCTCTCCACCAAAACTTTGCATTTCCCTCCAGCTGGTACTCTGGCAAAGTTATCTTCTCAGTATCATTGCAAACCAACAACCGGAAAATTCGCTCCATTGTTCCGCCTCCCCAGGACTTCCTGTTCCACTAAACTTCTGAAATTGTTCCACCAGTCCTTGAGGGCGACGTTCCACTCCGGGTTGTTGTTGCACTTGCCTTTCCATCATATTTCCAAGATTGCCCAATGCCTGCAAGATATCTTCCATTCGGGGTTCAGCCCTTGCAGCAGAGGCTTTAGCCCACAATGGATGAGCACTTGCAGCTCGTACCATGATTTTCCTACACTTTCCAAGCATTTGCCTCAGGAATAATCTGTGACTCAATGTCTCCATTTAAAGCAACTGCAACTATAAAATAAGTAACATAAACATGTTACTGGCACCTAAAAGGAACTCAAAAAAAGAACTAGGGATCTACGAGTGAATACTCATCACTCGTTGTTCAAAGTTAGTCAACCATTATTAGTCAGCATCCTAAGTGTGCATTGTCCTTATTTTCCTCAATTTCCAAATGAGGCTCCTTATCACTCCACATATAATCCTTTTGCTCTGATAACAACCGCTGTGGCACCGCTTGACGGCCCCCAAACCGTTATGGTCGCCACAGTTCGATTACCATTCTATTGCTTGACTTAAAGGTCCATCAATCCTAGGGGTTTATATCTTTTAGGTCGGTCCCTGCGCAGTTTATATGGCGGAAGCGTATCCAACAACTCCCTTCCCTCTATTCAAACAACAATGCACACCAACTAAACATTTTATAAGTTAAAGCTGAACACCTTGATTTACATAAAGCACATGGATATCTTTCGTCGGTACATCAAAATGCCAAGGTCTTCTATACTCGGCTATACTTCAAAAGATCACCGACATCTTTTCCAACAGTCGTATACTTAAAGCCAAATGAGAAATGTGTGGGCTTGAGAAGTAGGTGGGCCACACGATTTGGATTTCAAAAGCCGAATGTGAGATTATGGGCTTGGACTTGGCTTAAAGTGGGCCAAGGTTCGGAATTATAAGATTCGTAAATTTAGTTTAGTGGGCCGGATTGTTATAGATTATGCCCGTGGGGCTAGAGATTTATAGACTAACATTGACAAGTCGATATGTTATATATGTTATGACTTTGTGTAATTATAAAAGGATTGAAATCCAGTAGAAACAAAAGGAAATTAATTGAAAAATATTACAAACTAATGAACCGACTAACGACACGGATTAGAGACTAATTAAATTTGAGTGACAAATGGCGAAAGAGATCAAACTTGGAGGCCACGACACTTCTCTCTTCTCTTCGTTTTTGCTCATCACCCACGGTTTCGACTTCCTACAAACTGACACAAGCAAAGAAGACATAATTATTAAAAAAATCTAATCATTAGTCTAGCCTAGGGATTAGCTTGTAGACCTATTCCCCTCATAAATTTCGAAATCCTCTCTCTCTCTCTCTCTCCAAGACCGAAACCCACCTTGATCCTTCTTCTTCATATAGTGCATATAGTATCATGCGAGTGCGGTGCATAGTGCTTGATTATGGGATAAATATTTCTTCGACATGTTGTAATGGGTTTTATCTTATAATTTGGACACGCGCATATGCTAGGTTCATGAGAGTTAGATATATAGTTAGATACTTTGGAGTCTTTTCTTTTACATACGATAAATGCATTATTTAAAGGTGTGGTGGTGTGAAACGTGTGCTTAAATGAATGAATGAACCCATCGGTACAGAGATGCCGGTGATGCCCCCGGAAGTTTGGGATGCCCATGCTGAGTGGTCTTGGATTAGTCGGTAGAGAGATACCGGGAGGCCTCGGAGTGAGATGCCCTTTTGTGTGATACTGAGATGCCCCTTGCTGAGTGGTCTTGGGAGGACCTCGGTTGAGTGATGCCGGGATGCGTCGGAGTGAGATGCCCATACTAGAAATATTGTGGAAGTCCGGATAACGTAACATCCGGAAGTGACTCAATCGGGCCGGCAGAGTTCCGGCTAGTGACGGATCGTGGGTGGATTATATATGCACTAAATATAATTCTATTTGGCGAGTTTGTTCTTGCATTATTGTTGCATTGCATCTTGATATGAAAGTGACATTGAAAAAGGTAAGTATAGAAGTGGATACATATAAGGTGATTACATATATGATGTGTTAATATCCAATTGTTTATGCTTGTGACAATCCTACCTTGGTATCTTAGCTTGGTCATGATGTAATATTGAGTGGATTAGTTAGAGTTTTATCATTCTTTTGGGCAGAGGTTACATTTTTCAGATTGATCGTATGGATTTAGCCGTTATGGATGGTATCGAACATTGAGGTTACTTTTACCGATGTGTATGACTTTGATGTTGAGCTGACATTCTCCAAATATGAGGCCACGCTATGGATGGATAATGGCAGAGCTGAGATGATCCCTATGAAGTTTGTCACATAGTAGATATTATCGTATGCAAAGGAAAAGACTCCAAAGTATCTAACCATATATCTAACTCTCATGAACCTAGCACACGTGTTGTCCAAATTATAAGATAAAACCCATTACGACATGTCCCATACCATGCTGAACAAATATTTATCCAATAATCAAGCACTATGCACCGCACTCATTGCTCTCGCATGATAGTATATGCACTTATATCTCAAATGACATGTGAGACTTACTCTTACATAACTAACATCTACTAAGGGGTTATTAGACTCTATGTGTGCCAATGTTGGCTATCCCTAAAAAGTGTCAGCTCCCACTCCTCACACGGGCCATCACACCCACCCAATGCATCGAGCGGCGGCGATGGCAACATCCCCAGAAACAGTCCATCACGACGAACGTGGACAGACAAAACCTCCTGGACGACCGAGCCCCCAGCCAGGCCCACATCATACATCACCGGCACTCGAACTCGAATAAACACCAAACCAGGAATGGTGACACAAATATGCTCCGCACAAGAAAGTGCCACACGTGACCGGTGGTAAAGGCATCTATCTAATCTAAAATGTTATTCCCCAAAAGGTGTGAGTACAACCACTCAGCAGTAAAGATTCATCAGAACAATCAAGACATCATGAGGGAGTACATATAATTCGTACATGTTAAACATACCTCACCTTTCAGCCATACACATTACATCATGCAACGTGTACATATATCATCAAAATAGCCATACATATATGTCACCATACTATGTGCATATACCACCATGCACTTATACATATAACATAAAAACAGCCATGCATATATGCCCACATTCATACGCATGATTTAATTCCAAATTTTATCGTTCAATTGGCATCGCGAGGAACCTCCGGCACACACCTCCTGGCATCTTGAAACTCTCAAGGACATCCGGCACACAGTTTCGGGCATCCGGCACTCACCTTCGGGCATCCCGACACTCCCGGGGCATTGTCGGCTCACATCTCCGACGTTATCCTCAATTGTCATATTTCAATTTTACAAGTGCGTCTCAATATCAACATGGCATATGATGTGATGGCAACAAAGCTCAAATTCAGCTTTTGATATTTTGTGTAATGCCAAATGTCATCACATGTGCAGCAAGATCAATTGCTTAAAAACATTATAAATCATGGGGCAAACTCAGGGATTATTACTGCACTACTTATCTCATGAAGAACACTGCACTACCAGAATTCCACACAAAACAGAATAGTCCTTGTATTACAACTTTTCAAATTCCCACAATCCATTTTGCACAGTTTTAGAAAACATTTTGATTAAATACCCAAATGAACTCCATAAATTACGAAATTCGATTAAAGGCAGGTATTTCATGCAGAACACTACACCAAAAGAATGTCATATAAAGCGATATAGTCCACACATCGCAACTTTCAAAGTCCTAACACATCAGATTGCACAGTTTTAGAAACATTTCTGATTAAATACACAAATGACCTTAAAAAATTATAAAATTCGAATATGTGATAGCCAAGACCATAAGGTAAATATTTCATGCACACATCGAAATCAAATTCGTCCTAGATAAATAAATATGGACTGTTAAAACCCTTGTTCTCGGTACCAATATTCTAGCTCTAATCATCTTCAAAGGACCACAATTTTACCTACCTATTCTTGTTTGTTTTCCCTAATTTTTTGATATGTTATACCTCAAGATGTCCTTTACCTTACAGTCCCAAAAATTCATCAAGAGTCGGTACCAAAAATTCCAGATCTGGTCCTTCCAAAGAACAACGATTTCACCTACCTATACTTGTTGGTTTTGTCCCAAATTTGAGTATGTTATATTCCAAGAAGTCCTCTACAACTTTCATTGAGAAGTCGAAGCCAAATTTCGAATAGAACATCGTATGCAAGTCACTAGAACATCCAAGGTCGAGTTGTTTTTCTCAAGAACAGCTCACTAAACTAGAACATACTATACATCCGAAATTCCACCACAAAGCACAGCAAGCAAGAGTAGATCAAGGGATCCCACTTGCCTCCAAACGGGGTAAACTCAGCAACCGAATGGCGAGCACATCGGCGGGACATTGCGGCGACGGACCCCGCCTTCTTCCTTCTCGCGCACGACCGGTCTCTCCCTCTCTTGTTCTCCTTCGCACCACTCCTCTCTCTCTCTCTCAGTCGGACGGTCCCACTCTCTCTCCCTTTATATTCATATAGTTATAACTAGATTTCTAATTCAATCTTATAGATGTTCTATCATGTAGAATGGTTCCATTCTTATTTTCATTAACATACATAAAGAAAATAACACAAAACAAAAGACTCCATAACCGTTTTCTCCTAGGACAGAATAGGTATGCACGATTGCTTCACTCCTAGCCCGACCAAATCACTTATTATTATAGCAACTAAGAGTAACTTCAGCAAGCTTTTCTTTCACAAATAGACCATCCATAGCTCGGCTCAAAGAATAATTACATCCGTGAGTTCACTCATCACAATATAAACCACATCCATCCACTCGGAGAGACAGCATACTCACATTGCAATGGCTTCTACCTTCAATCTAACACCTACCAAGCTTAGATTATTCACAAAATAACAACTACAAATCATATCCTTCACTGTTTGGTTACATCCGCAAGCTTTCTTGACGAAACAATGCATAACTTTCAACTTAGAGTTATATCTTTCCTTACCTTGCTTCGGCTACTAAACAACACAAAGATGCTTCAAGATCAACACCAAAATCTCTGGTTTTGTTGCTGGTTCTTCACTGCTTGACCGAGAGAGATATGAAGAACTACATGAAGGTGGGTTTCGGTCTTGAAGAGAGAGAGAGCATTTCGAAATTTATGAGGGGAATAGGCTACAATTTATTCCCTAGGCTAGTCTAATGATTAGATTTTGTTAATAATTATGTCTTCTTTGCTTGTTTCGGTTTGTAGGAAGTCGAAACCGTGGGTGATGAGGAAAAACGAAGAGAAGAGAGAGAAGTGTCATGGCCTCCAAGTTTTGATCTCTTTCGCCATTTGACACTCAAATTTAATTACTCTCTAATCCGTGTAGTTAGTCGGTTCATTAGTTTCTAATGTTTTGCACTTAATTTCGTTTTGTTTCTACTTGATTTCAATCCTTTTATAATTATAGAAATTCATAACATATATAACATATCGATTAGTCAATGTTAGTCTATAAAGAATTCATCACAAGAAATGTTAATGTTATAAATAATCACTAATCCAATCATTATAACTATAATCTATGAATCTTAACCGAAAATAAAATCAGTTGGGCCTAAATATTCAGCCCACTATACTAAATTTACGAATCCTGTGGCCCACTTACTTCTCAAGTCCACACATTTCTCACGATCCATTGGGTGCAATTTCTAGCCCAATCTAATTAATCTAAGTCCACACATTACACTAATGAAGGTCGGTGAAATTTGGGATGTCACGGATATATTTTCTGAGGGATTGATAGGATTACCCCAGAGCGAGAAGTTGAGTTTACCATTGAAACTCCTTATAAGATGGCATTGACAAAAGTTTCCGAGAAAGGACGTTCCCTTTGTAAAGTAGGGCTTTTGAGAACTAATTAGAGTTGACTTGAAATGGATGACGGAAGAAGACGTATCCGATGAATGAATGATTGTTGCCCCTCCCTTTCTATTGAATGAAGAGGTTCCCCCTCTTCTATGTGAGGTGGGGCCTACGTAAGAGTGGAACCTAGATAGAACGCATAGTGGCGGCCGCGGATGATGATACAGTTACCATGCTTACCATCTCTTACCATTGCCGCATATACATATAGATGGGAGGTAGGCGAGGGTAGCTCGCTTCTTTTCTCCTAGGCTACCTATACATGTTATTCGCCAACAAAACACAGCAAGCAGTTCTTTGCTTAGTCCTACCAGCCATCGAACGACGACTGCTTCTTGTTCTCGCCAACCCTTTTCTTTTCACTTGATTATTATTTAGAATCCTAGACTAAAGAAGAAGCTCCTAAATTAGCGCAGGGCTAAATGAGCAGCAGGAGAACTGTACTAACCTGCCGCCGGTTCCCCCTACTCCCTATTCTCTCTTAAAGCTTTTTAAAGCTCGGCAAAAAAGGGTTGGTTAAGAACTATTGACTGTAAACGATAGTAGTTATAGTCACTCAATGGGAATGAACATAGATGAGCACGCACTTGAGCCTGGAACTGATGAAATTCGGGGGAAAGATGGAACCGGTGACTATACTGGGGGGGCGAGACATGGCCGCGACTTAATATTACAAGATCCTAGACACAATCTTCCTAGAGATGAAAGCACAGGCTAATACGAGGCGACCAGAAGAAGGAAGGCTTAGATTACAAGATCCTGGACACAATCTTCCTAGAGATGGAGACCCCTTGCCTCGCCTTTTCTAGTCTTTGTGACTCTTCCTCTTTTCTTTTCTAGGTTTTTTTCTGAGTGATAAAAAAACGGTAGATTTTTCATTAGCCGATTAATTGGATCCACCCCGATTCAATCAATAATGGGATTCTTGTTTAGAGAAAGGTGCTGTGACATGGACACCCAGCCCAACTCGGTCGGTCGGTTCGCCCACCTAACAGATAATGAGATTGTCGATCAATGTGATCGAATTTTGGAAAGTCTTTCTCACTATTCAGAACCGTTGAGCTTTCGATCAACATGTTCTTGCCTCCCCCGTTCGGGCTCTCGTTGGAATCGGAACCTTTATGCGTTAGTAGGCTTCCGACTCAATCTAGTAGCCTACCTATCGGGCGCCAATAAAAGAAACTCATCATCTGATGCAGAACCAATGCGAGAGGGATAAGAAAGATGGGAGAAGCGAGGATTGATTTCGAATAAATTCCATCTTGGTCCAAGCGTTCCCAGCCGGTAATGGCCAAAGGCAAAAAAAAAGTTTGGGAATAAGGGCAAGAAGAGAAGAAAGATGAATAGTTGCCTAGCCGAGGAACTTGAGGTCGACATTTAGAGTGCGGTGCTAGACTTCAAGACGCCACCTAAAACTAGTGTCGGTCATAGAGAGGCATTGACTTTTCAATGACAGAAACCCATCTCTTCTTCCTTCCCGCCTCCACAGCAGAGCTAGATGCAGATAGCAGATACAAATGTAGATGCGAGATGATCCTGAACCTATTTCATAACAACCAGACATCACCAATCACGTTCCACATCCCACTTCAAGCTTTTCGAATCCTCGAGTAGCCTCCTCTAAAAAGGCATTCCAGCTTCAGAGGCAGGTGAGCCGGGTCAGGACAGAGTTTGACTGCTGGGATGGGATCGGATCCTGCTCGAATCAGTCCACCACGAAGTGGAGTCTTCGGGTTGGATAGGCAGCTCCTAGGGCGGGAAGAAGATAAGAAAACATGAAGCGTTCTCTTGGTTTCCCAACTTGTTGCTTCTAAAGGCTGCCGTCTCTCGGCTGGATGTTGGTCCAGCCTACTACGAGGATCCCGTATCCGGCAACTCAACCTATACTAAGGGCAACCAAAGTCCTTAGTATAGGTTGGAGCTATGAAGCTTACCTTATTATTAGAGAAAGGGGAAAGGGCCTCTTCCGCTGGTGGGCAGGAGCGCACTTCCGTTTGCCCTTTACTAGTGGGGGGTCCCGTGCTTCCTATGCCGCTGCGTTTCCCAATCCTTTTCTTCTAGCTAGTTCAGTGGATAAGATGGCTATGCTCCAGCTCACTCAAGAATGGGACGGCAGTGGTCAACTGGCAAGCTCGTTCTGAGCATTGGACGCGGTACATTGGAATCCTGAAGCACCACCACGAACGCTACCGCGCATTTGCCTGATGTCGAGCTTCCCAACTAGTAGATGATTTCTTTTCCCCCAGATCAATGAAGAAGGGAGAAGTCAATGGATTCTTCCGACGAATCGGGAGCGAAGTGCTATGCCGAGGCAGGGGAACGGGAAAAGAAACGGCTTCGAAGAAAGAAACTGGGGTTCCCAATGCTTCGCCACACCCACCGAGATGGACAATTTCATTCGACATCGTGAGGGAGGACATAGCTTACGATCATCCGCATTGACCATGCCACTAGGCATTTGATTAAGACATTGCACAATGATCCGAACACTTTGTCGCATCTCTTCAATACGGATACGGTAACGATCATAACGATCTCCTCTGATACGTACTAGTACGTCAGGACCCAATTGGTCATGAACATCGTAAGGTTCTACTCTTTGCGAATCATAGCATACCCTTGGTTGGGATGGGTAGGCCCACCACTTCACTTTCACTTAGCCGGGGCCAGGTCAGTGGGGGCTCCCTGTCGGGCTCCTCCCACTGACGGGAAGTGGTTTAGGAAAGGAGTTTTCAATCGGATGCGCTCACCCAGCGACAAAGGCCCTGACCCTGCCAACCAACTATCAAAACGAAAGAAAGGAACGGGAAGTGGTCTAGGACTCATGTTTAGCCCCCTCTCGCTCCATCAAGGTTTTTGGCTCACAATAAAGCTAGGGGCCTGATCAAGCAACTAGTAGTCCTATCTAGCCACCTCTCCTGACACAATATCTTGAGTATCGATAATGGTGGCCACATCTCCTGGCATGTGATGTTTGGACATCGAATCGAGTCCTTTAGGTGCTTCAACGGTAGCATAGATAGAAAGATCTGGTAGGGACGATTGCTTCCATTACTGACCAGAAAGATACCAAATTCTCCTTTAAGTGCTTCAACGGTAGCATAGGTAGAAGGATTTTGTATCGAAAAACCTTATGTATAAAGTTCGAGAACGTGAATTGAGGTAGAGTAGACTGATGATCCTGTAGTCATTTCACAGGCTATTGAAAGAAAAAGCTTGCATCTGCTCCTCCTATATATTATTATATAACCAGTCCCATCTCTCTCCAGACTTAACGTGGTAGTTTCCCATCATAGGGCTTTCTATCTATAGATTTAGCCATTACCAACGAGCTAATTCGTTCAAAACTCAGCTGACTGCTTCTATAGATAAGGTGGAGCGTCCTTGGCTCAGCATTATAGCACATAGAACTTTGGCGCTACTACAATACTTCGCTAACTTGAAGCGCCTCGCTTTGAGAATCTAGCTTCACTAACGCTCGGTTAAGTCTTCAACCTTTGCGCTGACCGTTCACTTTCTACCAAATGACCGTTCGCTTCTCTTTGCTTTGCCCCATAAGTAGAAGGACAAGCAAGAGATTTTTGTTTTCTTGCTCCCGCTTCCTCTCATCTGCTCTGCGCTTGTCAAGCCAACTTTGCTTTTGGGAGGTGAAACAACGGTTGAAGCGGACATTTCGAAATGACAGTTTCGAAAAAATATATAGATCTATATATACACGGTCACAGTTATCCCGGACTGCGTTCTGGAAAAGGTGGCCTTCTTGAAAGAATGCGGGGGGGGGGTGGGGCACTATCGTGTTTCAACCCCACTATACTATGAATAGTTGTGGGGGACTGCATACTTACAGCCTCCACGATAAGCAAGTGAATGCGGCCGGTGCGTGGTGAAGGAAGGGTTCATCATGCCATTTCTTGCCTCAACCCCTAAATATCAAGGGGGTACTTTACAAATACGGGCTAATTGCTTTGCACCTGACAGTGATAGCCCTCTCGATACCTTGAGCTTTGTAACTGGTGGCCGGTTTCCCGTCGCTAGTGCTGTTTCTTTTCCCAGTGCCCTGAGCCCCAACGAAGAATGTGTTAGAGTTATCATTGATTGGGTCAATCTAATCCCTCTTTTTGTGCTTCTCCTGCTCCTAGGGCGGGAAGAAGATAAGAAAACGGGAAGCGTTCTCTTGGTTTCCCAACTTGTTGCTTCTGAAGGCTGCCGTCTCTCGGCTGGATGTTGGTCCAGCCTACTACGAGGATCCCGTATCCAGCAACTCAACCTATACTAAGGGCAACCAAAGTCCTTAGTATAGGTTGGAGCTATGAAGCTTACCTTATTATTAGAGAAAGGGGAAAGGGCCTCTTCCGCTGGTGGGTAGGAGCGCACTTCCGTTTGCCCTTTACTAGTGGGGGGTCCCGTGCTTCCTATGCCGCTGCATTTCCCACTCCTTTTCTTCTAGCTAGTTCAGTGGATAAGATGGCTATGCTCCAGCTCACTCAAGAATGGGACGGCAGTGGTCAACTGGCAAGCTCGTTCTGAGCATTGGGGCCGCGGTACATTGGAATCCTGAAGCACCAGCACGAATGCTACTGCGCATTCGCCTGATGTCGAGCTTCCCAACTAGTAGATGATTTCTTTTCCCCCAGATCAATGAAGAAGGGAGAAGTTAATGGATTCTTCCGACGAATCGAAAGCGAAGTGCTATGCCGAGGCGGGGGAACGGGAAAAGAAACGGCTTCGAAGAAAGAAATTGGGGTTCCCAATGCTTCTCCACAACCACCGAGATGGACAATTTCATCCGACATTGTGAGGGAGGACATAGCTTACGATCATCAGCATTGATCATGCCACTAGGCATTTGATTAAGACATTGCACAATGATCCGAACACTTTGTCGCATCTCTTCAATACGGATACAGTAACAATCATAACGATCTCCTCTGGTACCTACTAGTACGTCAAGACCCAATTGGTCGTGAACATCGTAAGGTTCTACTCTTCGCGAATCGTAGCATACCCTTGGTTGGGATAGGTAGGCCCACCACTTCACTTTCACTTAGCCCGGGGCCAGGTCAGTGGGGGTTCCCTGTACATGAGAGTTTCCGTTCAAATCATTCTCAAATGCCCCGACAAGCATCCTTTCCTTTTGTTGGGTTGGATCATGCGCGCACAAACGAGCTTCGGCCCCAACAGCAGGAAACTTTGGCCAATAGAGTAAGACACTTTGCTACATCCGCACGCAAAAGGAATGTGGTCCTGGTTGAGACTTTTTTTCCGTAAAGGGGCACGGGACGTTCGCGGAGTCCGTTGTGGCATCCCAAGCTCTAAGTTGTATTAAAGCCCATGATTAGGTAATGTAATTTCCTATGGGTTATGTTTTAGCCATTAGTTTTCTCTTAAGACTAAGAGTTATATGCTTGTGTTCATGAGTTTTTAAATTTAGTATTATAGGGTAAATTAATGAGAAGAATTATTCTTGGCAATGCACCTCATAGATTTTGAATCCCTATAGTTTAAATGTTACTAAGACAGGAAATTAAGAGGAATTGCTAAAAAGTAAAAATTAAGGATTGAACTTTAGGCCCAAGGGTATTGGGCCTAAAGTGGGCAAATTGGCCGGGCCCATGAACCCATGATGGGCCTTCAACCGAGCAAAAAAGGGGGGGGATCGGTTTACATGTCCTCCCCCATTTGTCCCAACTCTCTTGCCAAAAGTCCCTCATGCACCCTCAATCATTGCGAATGATGGAAGGGAAGACCATTGGGGGGGGGGCGGTTTAGTGGCCGGTTAAGGTGAGAAAGAGAGAGAGAAGGCCTCATCCAAACCGAGAGAGAGAGAGAGAGAGAGAGAGAGAGAGAGAGAAAGTTGTGAGGGAAGAGGGAAACCGAGAGAGGAGGAAGGAGTGCCGCTCACCGTTTGTCCGCCCGTCACCGTCCATGTGCCGTCGTTGGTTTGATTTTTTGGAGGCAAGTTGGGATCTATATTCTGCTCTTGCATGTAGTGCCTTCCATGTGAGTTTGAATGGTGGTGAATTTCGGACGTTTAGGGTATGAGAAACCAAAGCTTGAGTGTATTGTTTTTGAAATAGCATTCTGTTTTCGAGTATACCGCCTGACCCCGAACGTGGTAGAGGTTTGCATGCATGGTTTCAGTCGGATTTTTGCTTCGACTCCTTCATGAAAGTTGTAGACAACATCACAAAGACAACATCTAAAATTTGAGATAAAATGGTTGAAGGGGTAAAACATCATACGAAAAATAAGATCTGATGGTTTTGGTTTTGTGTGTTGCATGTCACTTTCTACTGAGAATTTCATTTCGACTTCTGCATGAAACTTGTAGAGAACATCCTAAAGACTAACATACTCAAATTTGAGGTGAAATGAGCAAGTGTAGCCTAGTGAATCGACTTTCTCTGGAAATACGGTACTGGACACCTGAGACTTCTTGGACCCATATGATAACTATTCTTTGGAAATTTCACTTAGATCCCTTAATGAAAGTTGTGGGGGACCTTTTGAAAGAAAACATATCAAAATTTCAGAGAGAACGAAGAAGGATAGGTAGGTATTTGGGAGAGAAGTACACTGGACGTTTCGGTGCTAGAGTCAGAAACTTCGTACGTCTGTAGAAAATTTTCTAGAACGAATCTGGTCTAAATGTCTGCATGAAAAATCTACTTTAGGGTCTTGACTATAACCTGGTAAAATTCCAGAATTTTTGAAGATCATTCAGGTAATTTAATCGAAATATTCCAAAAACTGCGCAATCTGACCTTGTCCGAATTTTGCATGTCGTAATGTGTGAGCTATATCTTTTTGTGTGAATCTCTTTTGGGCATGTGTTCTGCATGGAATTGTTGCCTTTAAGTCTTATCTAGTACATGCTCTGATTTGGTGATTTTTGAAGACCATATGGATGTGTAATTTAAATGTTTTCCAAAATTGTGCAAATCTGTGTATTTCGGACTTGATGATGTGGGAATGCATGGCCAATACTATTCTGTACAAATTTCTTTTGGAGTAATTTCCTGCATGTGATATCTTTATCTATGTCTTAACTACAACATAGTTAAATTTCGTGATTTTTGAAGGTCATTTGGCTATTTAGTGAACTGTGTAAGCTGTACATTTTCGGAATTATGATATTGAAATGCATGGCCAATTCTATGTTTTGATGCGTGATCTATATGAATTATTGCGTGAACTCTGAGACTTTGGATTATTATTCATAAAATGATGTGATTGGCTTTCATGCATTTCATGTGACATTAAGGAAATGACGAATTTTCCAATGATCTCAAAGAAAGACCTTATTTAAACCGTTGCATTAAAGGACATTTTCCAATAAATATTGCATGATTTCAAAAGAGTAATTTCAACCAATTGCATTGTAAATTTCAAATGTGAAATTGGAAAAGAGATGTATGAGAATATGGATGACTGTCGGAGGTGTGAGCCAACAATACCCCGGGAGTGTCGGGATGCCCGAAGGTGTGTGCCGGATGTCCTCGGGAGTTTTGAGATGCCCGGAGGTTCCTCGCGATGCCAGGTTGGGTGAGAGCAATAGAAATGCTGGATGAAATTATTGGTCCCCGGAAAGGAAAATATGGCAATTCAATTGAAAACATCAAGTTACTCAACGTGGTGACATAATGTTGAGTGCATGGTATGGCAGTGACTCATATGCATGGTGACATAATGTAACAAGTATGAGTGCATGGATGTATGTGCACCTATGGCATGATGATAACATGTGATATGATGATGAGTGCATGGATGTATGTGCACCTATGGCATGATGATAACATGTGATATGATGAGGAGTGCATGGATGTATGTGCACCTATGGCATGATGATGAGTGCAAGGATGCATGCTGAGGATAATAACTACATGATGATGCATGTGCATGATATTAAGGTAAATTATGCATGTATACTTGAATTACATGTGTTATGCTATGATTGCAATGATTATGTTGTATCATACATTGAGTGGTTATTGGTCCTTTACCTGCTGAGTGGTTGTACTCACGCCTTCGGGGACCAACATTTCAGATTAGAGAGATGCCTCTCCTTCCCGTCTCATGTGGCACTTTTCACGGCATTCCCTCGGATGTGGAGGTTGAGTGCATGGAGCACGTTTGTGTCACCATCCCTGGGTTGGTGTTTCTACGAGTTCGACTGCTGGTGTTGTACAATGTGGGCCTGGCTGGGGGCCCCGTCATCTAGGAGTTCCTGTCCGTCCATGTCCGATGTGACGGGGTGATGTTGGGGATGTTGCCGCCGCCACTGCCCGATGCACCTGGCTGGGTGTGATAGCCCGTGGGAAGGAGAGAGAGAGATGACACTTTTTGGAGAGGGAGCCGACACTTATAGATGGAAGGTCTCACTCGTTTTGATATAGGGGGTCGTTGATCTCTTTTGAGATATAGCCAAGCATAGTGAAGAGTCTTGGTTTCCTTTTTGGTTATACCGACCCAAGATGTCCATCCTGAAAAGTGTAAATAAAAGTGGTTCGGCTTTATGTTTTCCTTCAATGTGTAGTTGGTGTGCATTGTTTCGTCGTTAAGAGAGTGGAGGGATGATGAGACTCACTTTTGGATAAGAAGAAGGAGAGCTAATCTGCTTTGATCAAGGAAAAAGCCAAGTCAGCCACCAACTCGGTGCAGGTAACGTGACCTACAGCTCGGCCCTCGCTTTTTGAGGCTTCCTCTACCCACATCTCTATGTGCCCGCGGCACATCCATATGGCGGACCGTGCTCCACCCCAGTGAACTCATGCGGTTCCGACATGCCCAGAGGCCATAGGCTAATCTATTCACGGTACGTAGGAAGAACATCATTCGAATGTGGTGGCCCGCCCCTCCTAGAACAGTTATGTTTGACTTGGCTTACACACATTCGCTCACTTACGCTATCCCCCCTTAGCTCACCCTAGCCTCGGGCCTTTTGCTTTTTTAATGTAAGCTCCAAGGCTTCACACCAAGTCTTTACTGACATAATATGCATGCTTAAGTAGGGTCAAGCGGAACCTTTATTGCCTGATCGGAACTTCCCCCATACTGCTATCAATGTCTTCATGTTGCACGACCTCTGAACATTACACCACTGAATCCCCAATCCTTTGCTTGCTGTGCGGTGACAGTACCAATGTCCACAAATCGTTGTTTCCGGATATGGTTGTCGGTTGACATCTCTTCTAATTCGTTGATACAAGAAGCAAATTGTTGTGTGGAGGAATCAATATCTCGACATAAGCCCAAAGGCAGATCTTGTGCCACTCCACCCGGTCATATGAAATTGGCAAGCATCCTGGCTCCAACAATTTCTCCTACTCCTCTAAAGCCTACAGGAACGGACTTCATGCTCCCACATCCATAGCATGAGTAGTTAAAGCAAGTGAATGATTTGAAATTCGACTTATTTCACAAAATAACACTCGTATATATTGAGCTCGTAATGGTACCTTGCAATTCAAAAGTTTCTCTATGGCTGAAGAATGAGCGTGTTCTTGGGCTACTGTAGAAACATAGATAGGGTCGATGACGGAACGAACAACGAAACTTTACGACAGCTTTTTCGTACACGTTCACTTGCATCACATACACAAGTGCTCTTTGAACCGTGCACTAACGTCACCCATAACACGGCTGTCCCACTCGAGTTACCTTAGCCCCAGGCCATGCTATTTAATGATATTGGAAAAATGGCATCGTAAGGTAAGAACTAGTATTGAAAGCGGGTCGCCTTTCGAAGCGTTGGCTGGTAACCAAAGCGTATCGTTCCCGCAACCACTTTCGTACTTTGCAAATACCTTTTGTAGGTTCTGCAATAGAAGGGCACTTGAGAGCGCCTGCTTGCCGAAATGTAAGGATCAGAAGGGGGCCGGGTTCTATTTTCGGGCCGGGTGGGAGGTGAAGGCCATAAGAGAAGATTGCCCTCCTGGAATGGAAGAGAGGAAAAAGGTGCTGTCATCTATCTCGACCAGTTTCCTGAGGCATTGCAAATTCAGACTGGCTCAGAGAATCGCTGGCACTAGCCCGACTTTCGTTTCGCCAACAAAGAAGTCATCCATGATGATTTCCCATTCCTTACTTGCCGAGCCACCTCTCTCGCTTCGCCTGTTATTTTTCCGACCTAGGGGAGTTTACTCGACCCATTACCTAATCTCCCGCACTGCTCAAGTAAGTGTGCAAGTAAGACCGTATGAGGACCTCCTTCCCTTCTGCCCACTCTCCGTTCACATGGTTCCCAAAGCAAAGGAGGAAGGGTGGACAGAAGGTACCACGAGCCCCTCTGTCCCACACATCTATCCAGAAGCAAGTGTAGTTCACCGGTTCCATCGAATGCTCCTATCTCTCAGCAAAGATCATGTGAGTGTGCAGTTATGCTTCGAATGCTTCGCCATAGAAAAGATCGACCCAGTTCCCCTTCTTTTCCGACGCACTCGCTTTTATATCTCCAACACACAAGGGAGGTCGGGGTGGGAAGGAAGCAGCCCTAGCCTCTATCCGGCCGATCATTCTGTTCCACTGGCATCTTGCATTCACGCCTACGTTTGACTGCCGCTCGGGGATGTAGTTGTAGATACGTTAGTCTTAGTGGGTCATTGGCTCCACCTATTATCTCCTTCTATGACATGCTATTTTGGTCACCGTATTCCATAACTCACTTAGTCGTCTCTACCTCGCTGCAGGTCAGCATCTCCGAAAGAAGCGAAGGACTTGATTAATGACTCCGCGATCGCCCTCTAAACGATCAGAATAAGGTAAAGCTTGAAGATAAGTTTTGTACTCCATTAATTTCTCAGTCCCTCTAGTCGGGTGGGCGCCAGCCGATCGTTCGAACAAATCCCCCTAAAAACCGTACGTGCGGGTCTCCCTGCATGCGGCGCACGCCATTCGAGGTGGCCCGGCACAGCATTCATTCGAAATTCCAGTAGAGAAATTGAGACTGCTCAACCTCGGAAGCTAATTCGCGTGTAGGCAGCGCTATCTGTCGTACCGTTGACTCTGTCTATTCATTGAATTGGCTTGCTTGCAACCATTTTTTATATAGGCTCGCTCCCTCTATTTCCAAGAATTCATGCATTTCCCTTTACTCCATAGGGCCTTCTTTCTCGTTGAGGGGTAAAAGCCTTCCATTTCCGTCAAATGACCCGGCCTCCCCTGGGAATTCCACCTTCCAGGCTCCCTTTCCTCCCTATACTATGCTCTCCCGGCGCAGGCCTACCACGCCTCGCACCTGCTGCCTTTTCGCCAGACGGTCTTTGCCAGTAGTGCTATCCTCCCGCTAGTTGTATGCGTAGATTGTACCTTGCTGCTGCGTTTTGTTAGAATATGGATTACAGGAACAATGTAGTTGAATGGGACAGCAGGCGGGTTACACCATCTACTATGCCGAGATGTGAGGTGAAGGTGGTGATGATCACCCCTGGATATGCGCTAGTACCCTTGATAGGCACTCCAGGACCCGACAATGCTCATGAAAACTAAGGTCGGTCGATCCTCCATTCATCCGGCCGGAGGTGTGGATAGTGAGGCCACCTTTAGAACCTTCCTATGTTGTACTAAGATAGGGCGGTTCCCTTGAGTTGTTCAACCGCCACTTAGCCCCGTGCTCATGACGCGCTACGGAACCTTCACAGTGCCGGGGGACCAAGCAGGGCATAGCTAGTGGCATAGGAGCTGACTCGGCGTTTGCGACTTCGTGCTGCACTAGAGTAATCCAATATATGCATGCTTATGCAAGTTCCACCACTACTCCGTTCATTTCCAATACTGATCGTGACACACCACGAGCAGTAGTATGATGGCGTCCAAAATTCGAAGTGAAATTTTTGATTTCCTGTTCCTAGTCATCATGGGAAAGACAGGTAGAAATAAGAAAGAGATAATTCCCCGACAGCTTGTCCAGTACTACCAGTAATTGAAATGCATCTCCTTCGACGATCCCTTTCCTTTGTGGGTGTGCAAAGTCCTTCCCTTTTTCTGAGTCCTCAAACCAAACTAACTATACTATAGTTAGGGTGCCCATCTTTTGACTTCTTATAAGATGCGACTCCAGGTATGACTGTTTCAACTTCTGTAGGCTATGTTTTAACCTCGTTAGATAGAGGAGTTGTTCCCCTACGACTGACTCTTCGTTGTGACAGGCCACATAGTCTGCGGCATCTTCCACCGCATCGCATTTGTCGAGGTGGAGTCCCCTCTCCTGAGCGATTTCCTTCGCTCGTTGGCAAATCTCTTTGATGCATGTGTCACGCCTGTCGTTCTTCCTCCGATGATGATGGTTCAAGGGGCGCGGGTTCCGGATCTGTTTGAGGCGGCAAATTGAGATCAAATTGTGGCCGCTTCGATGAGGTACTACCACCACCGCCATTTCCTCCGAAGGAAAGAGGAACTCCATCCATGGTTAAAAGTCAAAAATCGATCCATTCCACAAGTAGAAACCATACGTGGCACCAAGTGAAGTCCCAGTCCCCAAGGCGTTCACTTATCAACAATACGGTGAAAGTAATCAGAAATCTCAAAAAGCAAAAACATATAGGTGAAAAAATCTTTTTCCTGTTCTTTTCTCTTTCTTCAATTTCACTTGAAGGCTGAATCTGAACGCTGCGTAACATCATCTTAAACCACCTTACGGCACACTTTCTATATCTTTTTTCCTTATCAACTACATGTACATTTGACGCATTGAAACTTTCTTTTGAAACTGAGATCACCACTGGCTTGAAGTATCACCCCAGTTGCAACCGTTCTATTATATACGATAGCACATCGGCATGGTTGATACGATCACCTTTCTTGCTCGTTCCATAATTGAAATTCATTGTGGTTACTTTTTTCTTTTCAAAGTGAAGTAGAAGCACCCATTTTTATTGGTTGAATAAGAGGTGAATCATCCTATTGGTATCTCCGAAATGTTTTGCACTGACACTCCTTATGGTGATCAGGGCTATTGATTGGATTTAGAAAAGAGAGTAGGTCCCTGCAAGAAATTGGATAATCGATCTTTCTATCTTACGCAAGTTCTGCTTTTTCTTTATTTGTTATGAGGCTTGCTTCTCTTATTTAAGAGATTTTTTGAAAAGGTTAGCTGAATAGCCTATAGCAGAGTTGATTTATGGTATCCCCTTCCGTCTTCATCGATAAAAAATAAGTAAAAAGACGATGCTGGCCATTCGGCTTAGCCTATATGATGAAAAGTGCCAAACCATCTTCGACGCAAGTGATGAAGTGAAGCAGTAGAAGAAGGATAGACCAGCCACCTTTCGGTAGTCATAGTCCTCATAAGAAAAAGAATGGCCATAATTTCATTATCCCGGTCGAAGCGTTCGCCACTGCTATCCTTTCTCTACCATTCACAATTAATCTAGACGACGAGCTTTTTCGCTTGGATTCCACTGTTTCTAGGGTGCAATTGCCCACTCATTTTTAAAAGTGGATCCTTATTGTTGGTAACACAACATGAAAAAGTTCACCGGCTCCTTCATTTTCGTTTGCGGTTGGGTATTGGGTGGTATATTAGAAAACCCTTCCTAATCAATCCTAGAACAATTCGTGCGTTTTCGTAAGAAAATGAGGAAAATCACGCACTACTTCTAATGGATGGGAAATGTTATCTTTAGGTTAGCTTATATAATCATGAAATAGCTATTCGCCTTTACTAGGAGTTCAAGAAACCTAACTCACGGCCGCAACCTTGGAAGCTTTTTTTTTTCCCTTGGGGTCACTTTGATCTGTTTAGCAATGGCCCTACCTCCCGGTAACCGCTTTCGCCGGATCACTAAGTCCTACTTTCGCATCTGCTCGACTTGTTTGTCTTGCAGTTAGGCATCCTTTTACCTTTACGCTTACTACCTATTTAGGATACCTTATTAAAACCTTAGGAGGCGACCACCCCAGCAAAACTACCCACTAAACATTGTCTTGGCCTCCCACCTAAAAACGAAAATCGAATATCAAGTTGCGGTAAAGCTCCACGGGTTCCGTACTAAGATTAACCGAGTAATAGCGGAATCGTTACGCCTTTCATGCGGCTCAGAACTTACCTGACAAGGAACTTCGCTACCTTTGGATCGTTCTAGTTACGACAGCCGTTCACTCGACCTTCAAAATTTTTTCTTTTGAGTGAATCCCTCCTCTTAACCTTGGAGCACTAGGCAGGCATCGCCCCCTCCTATAGCTTGCGGCTTATCATAGAGGTGTGTTTTTGAAAAACAGGGGGTATTAACCATCCCTATCTATTTATCTAGGACAAATTTGATTTCGATGTCTTCATGAAATATCTACCTTATGGTCTTGGCTATCACATATTCGAATTTCATAATTTTTGAAGTTAATTTGGGTATTTAATCGAAAATGTTTCTGAAACTGCGCAAACCGAATTGTTAGAATTTTAAAAGCTGTAATGCGTGGACTATGATTCAGTTTTATGGGAAATTCTTTTGGTGAAGTGTTCTGCATGAGATAACTGCAATTTAGGCCTTGTCGATAATATATTTGAATTTCAGAATTTTTGAAGTTCATTTGCCTATTTACTATGCAAGCTGAAATGTTATAATTTTAATGCTGTGATACGTGAATCGTAATGATTTATGTGAGGTTCTTTTGGTGAAGCTTTCTTCATGAAATATCTGGCTTTATGTCTTGGCTATATAACATATTCAAATTTCATAAATTATGGAGTTCATTTGGGTAATTAATTTGAAAGTATTTTCGGAATTATGTATAATGTTTCTCACCCGAACATTCATGTGTTTTCAGAAAGATAAAAAACTGGTTCCATTTGATGTGGTGTATTGTGTGTTGGATTATGCTGCATATATGATGTCATATGGCCTGGTACATAATGTCAAAAGTTGAAAAAGACCTTTGTCACCATCACATCATATGCCATGTTGATATTGAGACACAAATGTGAAAATGAAATATCACAATGAGGATACCGTCGGAGGTGTGAGCCGACGATGCCCCGGGAGTGTCGGGATGCCCAGAGGTGAGTGTCGGATGCCCGGAGCTGTGTGCCAGATGCCAGGAGGTGTGTGCCGGAGGCTCCTGACGATGCCAGGTTGGATGCGAGCAATAAAATGAGGGATGCACTTACTGGTCCCGGGAAAGAAAAATGTTGTGATCCAATAGAAAGATAAAAATTGGAATGGAATCATGCATATTGTATGGTGATATGTGCATGGCTGTTTGATGATATTTGCACAAGTGCATGGTGGTATATGCACGGTGCATAGTAATATATGCATGGCTGTTTGTTGACATGTAGATACAAGTGCATGGTGGTATATGTACTTGTGCATGATGGTATATGCATGTTGCATGGTGAGGTAAGCTCAAATGTATGAATGATATGCAACTTCTCTTGATATTTTGATTGTTCTGTTTGATGCATTAAGTAGTTTCACAGGTCTTTACTGCTGAGTGGTTGTAGTCACCCCTTTGGGGACTAACATTTCAAATTAGAAAGATGCCTTTACCACCGGCCGCGTGTGGCACCTTCTACGGCCTACCATTTGACGTGGAGGTCTAGTGTGCAGAGCACATTTGTGTCACCATTCCTGGTTTGGTGTTCATTCGAGTTTGCATTCTGGTGATGTCTGATGGCTGGGGGCCCGGTGATCCAGGAGTTTTTGTTTGTCCACGTCCGTCGTGACGGGGTGATGCTGGGGATGTTGCCGCCGCCGCCGCCCAACCCACCGGGTTGGGGGTGTGATGGCACGTTTGACTGGTGGAAGCTAACACCTTTTGGGGATAGCTGACACTTGTAGATGAAGGGTTATACATGATCGATATAGCGGGGATCGAGATCTCTCTTTTGAGCCGTAGCCAAGTATAGTTGAAAATCCTGGCTTTTCGTTGTACCGACCCGAGATGTCCATCGTAAAAATGTAAATAAAAATGACTCGGCTTTATCTTTTCCATTGGTGTGTAGTCGGTGTGCATAATCTTACCATGGGAATAGGGGATGGTAAGACTCGTTTAGAAATTTTCGCTATGAGCTGCGCCAAATCCTTCCCAAAAAACAAAAAAAATGCCTATGAATTATGGTTCCTCTTTAACCCCGAATGAAAGATATGTAACTGGTATACTACCGGTAGAGTAATAGGTATCTGTGGCGACCCTAGCAGACCAGGGTGCCACAGGTTGAAAGAAACACTCTTACTCATCTAGTTTCCATGCGAAGTACTGATGTGAATTAAACTAATTGAGGCAATTTCAGAGGCCATTGTTTTCATTTCTGGATGCACTCCACCTTAATTTCTCAGCGCTCTGCTTCTATAGGCTCCCCGTCTCACCTATGGATGCGTACTTTGCCTACTCTGTGGTCTCTTGCTATCGATTCCAATGGCCTCTTTATTAGGGCACTCCCGAAGCATCCCATAATTTGATAATCTAATGAGTTCAATGAGCCTACTTAGCTTGGGCTGTAAGCTAGCAAAGGGTACCAATAGTGTTGCTTCTCGCGCATTCGTTCTTGCTGTGAAAGTGACATTCATAATCAAGAGATGGGGCTGCCTACTTAACTAAGAAGCAATGGGGACAAAGGCCTCGAATCCTGTCTTTGACGGCGATCGTAGCATGTCATGCTGGGAAACTGATCGCATGTTTTCTGTCTCAATATCAGTGCGAAAGACCTATTATCTTGACGACATCGAAATAGCATCACAAAAAGAGTAGCTACTCCCAGTTGGCCAGCATCAAAGCAGGGGCTTCCCTCGGGGACCCGAACTGGATCTTTTCTTTGTCGGGCGCACTAAAGACAGATACGGGGTTTAAATAGACAAAGAAGCTCAGCAACTACTCCCAATTTACCAGCGGGAGAGTCATCCGAGAAAATGGAGGCACCATAAGATTATATGACCAAAGGCCTTCTAAATCACCAAAAATGGAGGGCTCAAGGTCCTGGTTCAGTTCGAGAGGACCAGTTTAGTTAATAAAGAAAAAAAGTGGAAGACTGATTGGAGGGGTTTGAGGGGGAAGGCTTTAGCAGTTGTCGGTAATGTTGTTGGCGGAATCTTGTCTTCTTTCATGAATTCATAAATAAAGGTGTTCCAGATTATCATTGTCAAGGCAGTTTCAGAAAAAGAAGTTTGATGTGGCATGGCTTGAATTGAAAAAAGAATAAAAAATTTTGGAAATTACTGTTCAGTATGGTGGAGAAGAAAGATTTACTTAGACATCTAATTAGATATATTTATTGAGAATATGTATATATGTAACATGTTTTTTAGAACTGCACCTTCATCCCCTATCTTTTCTTTAGAGTGTTAGAGAGCTAGAGCCAGAGTCGTCTTTTTTTCGAAGAAAGCGGAAAGGAAATGCCCGTTATCTAGAGCCAGGTTTTTGAGAAGACGATTCTAGATTCAAAGCAATGACCGGGCTCAAGCCCTAATTCTTGACTTGAGTATAGTCATCTCGGATAGATCTATTTAATGTGGTGGGACGTTCTCCGATGATCCATAATTCAAGAGTCTATAGTTATTCGCCCCTTTTTTTTAATACAATTTCGCAACGAAACAAGCTAATGAAGGAGATTTTCCATTATTCAATAAATCATTTCTTTTTTGAAAGAGTAGCTATTCCCGCTTAGACTCCTTGAGTCCAATTAGCCTGACCTGGAATTACCTTTTATGCCTGTCTGTCCCTACCAGGGCCAAGTTGTCTTGTGGCCAGGGAAAGAAAGACTGGGGTGAACCTATCTCTTCTCTTACGCATCGGAGAAGAATCAATGCTCTATTCTCTTAGCTTAGAAAAAGGGAAACCGCCCATCCAATCTGTTTTTCTTTTTTGACAAAGAGGTTTTTTCTCACTTCTTTCCGGAAGCCGAATCCACCCAGTTCAAGTGTATTTTAATTCTCTTCTCCTAAGGAGTTCGGGTGCTAAAAGTACATGAAAAAGCCTTTCTTCAATTATCGCTTCTTAACTCTAAAAGTCTCAGTCTAAGCTATCTAAGCCACCCTCTCTTACTCTGAGCGAATGTAGGAAAAAGACCGCACTTTTTACTTTCCTTCCTCCACCAAGGTCAGGTAATAGATCAAAGCACTCAAAAGGAGATTTTAAATCCAGAGATTTTGATGAAATAAGTTTCTATTGAATTGAGTTCTATCCTGGCACTCTTTCGCCAAGGTACCAGCGGTCTTCCTGGTTTGGTTTATAAACCTAAAACCTCTTTTGGGCTAAACTGAGACTTTGAAAAGCAAGAAGAAACCCGTCATGCTAGTCTTTCTGCTGAAGACAATCTTATCTTGCTTTTTGAAAGGTCTGCTAATAAAGTTGCAACCATTGAAAGCCTATCCCCGATTCAGAACGCCTGACTCGCACACTCAACGGGTTACAAATCAAGGATCAAGTTTATGTTCTTCTAGAAGCCCTCTTTGTTATCTACTTGTTGCTGAAGAAGAATTAGAGGTGTTTAATGCGCTCGTTTTCAAACTGATGAAGTTGTTGCACTTCTTAGCGACAACACTCAAAGGTAGTTCATTTGGAAGCTAGGATCAAGTTTATGTTGGTAATACAACATATTCTATTTCTATTCTTATTCAATTAAGGCACTGGGGATGATCTTATTATCTATACAAAAATGTTCTTTACTTTTGAAAAAGACTGAACACATCCCTCTCGCTTCGCTACTCTTAACCTCAAGCTACAGGAATGAAGAAGCTGGAAAGATAGAACCAATAGAATACCTTACGAGAGTCGAGTTAGAGAGAACGAAGTAGCTCAACCTTAACCAACGTAAGAGGTATGAAGTGTCTAGTTCGATAGGACTAGGAAGGGAAAGTGAGGACCGGAGTCGCCAACTGCACTCTTTATTGTGTGACATTAGGATATCCTAATTCAAATCGTTTGAGTCGGATTTTGGGCTGAAATGCCTTTTTCCTTCGTAGCCGTCCATTTCAATCGTGCCATTTTTAAAAAAGACCGGGAAAAATTGCTTACTCGCATCTCCCATTGTGAAGTACCCCTCAAAGATGGCAAAAAGTACTGCAGCTCCTTGTTCCATTTTCACAATGCTACTGTTAAGGGAATCGAGGTTCACAGGCTGTCCATCTAGGTGAGTATTGAACAGGGTATCTTTCTACCACTAGTGAAAACATTCCTTCCTGCGCTCATTCACTAAGCTCAGTATCGGCAAATTAATAGTATTGGTTTTCGTTCCCCATGATGAGTATACTAAAGAGTCAGAGTGGGCAACATCCTACACAATGGTCTACCGATAGCCACATGGAAGGAGTTAGATAGCTTTTGGTCCATTGCATCAAAACCGACACGCGCCACTGACCATGGGGCCGTGTGCTTTAAGTAGTAAAATAATAAAATGAAGAGTCAATTTCGTCTTGACCTTGGTGTGATAGGTCTAGGATCGTTCGAATGGTTCCAAAACATTGCATCAAATGCCCGAACCACCCATCCCCTTGACATGCAATATAGGGAGCCTTCTCTTGCTTCGTGTAATCCTCCCATCCCATGACTTACCTTTCATTTACTTGACAGGGAATTAAGACATCTCATGAGAGTTTGTAAAATAATAAAATGAAGAGTCGATTTCGCCCCTTTTCTTGACCTTGGTGTGACAGGTCTACTATCTTCAGCAAATTCTGAAAGAGTATTACTGGCCTGCCTCCCCCGATGAACGACCAGACTGGACTTGTTCTTGCTCGGGAGCAACTACGAATTGAACCCAATACTCAAGCTGTTCAGGCTACTCAAGACTCATCGCTATCCTCACGAGAAACAAAACGAAAGTCCTAAAGACTCAAGACTTGCCCGGCTTCCCTTGCTCTCTAGCTCTGCCCCTTACTCCTTTTGCTACCTATCTATTCTTTGTCTGAAGAGAAGATGCTAAACACAGTTCCATATACTCCTCGACAGCTTGCCCGAACCAATCCCTTCCTTCGAGGTCAGGATTGAACTTCATTTGAATCGTACCTCTCTCCGTCTTGCTTGGAGATTTCCTTTCCTTTTTGTTGAAGAAAGTCTGCTTTATAGAATCCCGAAGGAACAAAAAGAAAAAGATTGACAAAAATCGAATCAAGAAAGCATGGGCAAATGGTGCTTTCACGAAAGAGCACGCTAGCTGGTGGTCTAGGGCGCTTGAAGAACCCAAAATCCCTCTCTTTACACGCTCTTTAACTAGTGAACATTAAGTAGCTCGTTCTTTCTCTCGTTCCTTCCGTTCCTTTTCTTTCATTGAAAGAATTCAAATTATGGATTTCTTTTCTTTTTATATTCAATCAATCAACTCGCATACCTTTGGGCATACCTTGAACCTAGCCCGAAATCCGTTCTTTACTTTTCCCCAATATGAGATAGGTTGCAGCTATAGTCAGAACTGAACCTGGACTAATTGTGTAATGTTGACCTGAGGTAGCCAACGAGACAGCAAATGGATGGAAATTCTCCACTTTATGGCTGCCGCTTTCTAGCTCCAGCACTCTAAATATCGGGTATGATTGTGAGTTTCTTGCCTTACTAGTAAAGTAATTGGAATAACATCCAGGATTACTCCTGCCCCACTCACACCTCTTCCTGAAAGACAAGCTTACCTCAATCTGTCATCTGGTTCCGAGATCTGGAAAGCAGTAAATACAGTTAGTGAAGCTAGACCAGGAAGTGGGGTTTCTCTTGAAAAGATGTCGGCCTTAAGTTCTAGCTTAGATAGCTTAGACTGAAGAGTTGTAGCTTTGGTTTATGAAAGAGTCATTTTCTCATTATTAGAGAGAAGCGGAAGCCTTAAAAGGGAGCATGCTAGGTCGGTTCGGCAAGAAATTTGACTTTTCGCAAAGGGTCGATGCAATTGCACAAGCACTAGCTTAGCTGCAATAGGTAGAAGAGTGGGTTTGCCAATTATAAACCATAACCAATTGAAGCAGAGAAATCGCTAATGGACTGACTTTCTAAAACGGCCAGTGGTTCCAAGGAAGGGACAAAGAGTACCTTACTAACACAAGTTTTAGTAACCCGTCTCTCCTTCTCATTCCAGGTGTGTATGTCGTTCCCCTCCTCTCCATTCAGTCGAGCCATCCGTCAGTGCCCTTACTCTATTTCTTCCTAAAGTAAGAAATCGCAGCGGTAGAATAGTAGGGAAAATAGATTGATCATCCAATTCCTTCTCCCGCTTTTGAAATAGTAACTCATTAGCCCGGCTCAATCCCGCCTTCCATATGATTTTGAATTTCTTTAGCTGTCTTTGATTGCCATGCTGCCTTTCTTTCTCTTGTATAGTGAGTCGGCTTGATCAAAGCACTAGGGGAGTACGATAGCAGGGTTAGTAGCACTGGAATTTTTTAAATAAAAGGTGCTAGCATTTTCAGGACAAGCAGTCACTTTTTTTTACTTCCACTCTTCCCCTTCCCGAAAGGCTCAATAAAGAAGCATACCTTTTCGGTAAATGAGCTCAAGGAGCAGCTTGGGGACAAGATTAATTAATGTAATGCTCGTAAGAAAGCAACAAGGAAGGTGCCCAGCGGAAGAGGGGAGTAAGGAAAAAAAAACCTCGAGCTGTTCCCCTGATTCAATTGAAAGGACGTTCATGGTCACGCCATCCGTGAGTTGATTGGTCTTTGTTTGGCACAGTCGCTTTCCAAGTAAGAGATATTAAGGAACTCAGTTCCCTTAGCTCGGCAATATGCTGTGATAACAAGGCTGAAACCTCAATCCCAAGAGTTGCACCTTCTAACATCTTGTGAAATCTGGTGTGTTCAATCCTATTTGTATATGCCTTAGGGTACTTATGGACTTGGCAAAATAGAGCATCTTTGGTCCCGTTGGCCAAGTAATTCTCATTCCTGTACTTCAAGTGAGAGCTAGAGCGCTTCTTTCTTTTCTTCACCCCTTCGCGAAAATCGGTGGATATGCCTGTGCTTCGCCTATTTTCTAAGTAAAAATAGAAGGATTCATAGTCTACTTTAGCTCCTCAATATTATAGGCCAAGAAAGAAGGATCAAGGACTCAGTTCGGGAAGTGCAGCCCGCCAACACATAGCTCCATTGAAAATGGAAATGTCCTATCATCCAAGCTGCATTTCCAACACAGTGGACCTTAGCTGTTCTCAACTGGGGAAATAGTTACTTTTAGTCTGAAGAGTCATTCAATCATGGAGTTGGCTTCTTCGATACCTCAATTTGGGATCTTTCCCAAAAGAATCTATGTCTCCCGATCAAAAGCCACAGTTTGCTCATCACTTGCATAAAACAGGCTGGTCGGTCTTTCTAATCGAAGAGGCAGTTGATGTCAATCTCGCGAGGACAGACCCAAGACACCTCATGAGCGCTTACCTCTCTTCTGGCTGAATACAGAGATGTTTTTGCATGGTCTTATGCTGCCGGTCCCAATTGCTCCTTGGTAGAGTGGCACTCTTGGTTGTACGGTCCGATGGCAAGCCGATGTTGCAGGAATCGAGGTTTTTTCCATAAGTTTTGAGCTCTTTCAGTTAAAAAAGACAGCAATTCATCCCATTGATTATTAAAAGAACTGGATCTCCTTCTCCCAGTGGCCGAGGAAACATGGAGATAAAAAAAGATTTTCCACAGCTTTGCCAAACATCTTAATCCAATCTATTTCTTACTAATGGATTTTTCCGTGTTAATCGGATCGGCCAATGAAAACAAAATATCAACACGAAACAACTTTGATTACTCCAGAGGGCTTTCACCCCAATATCACCTATGTTCAATAACATCAAATAAAATAAGAAAATAATAACTAAAGCTGGACATTTATTAGTGCGTATTGCGGTATTTGCTAAACAATAAAATCCCTTTCTGCTCCCATTTCTCCGGGACGGCTCGGCAAAGTTGAACCATCATAGTCACTTCTTTCATTCGTATAACCAAAGAGGGATCTATGGATAGCGAACTTGAGCTGCTCCCTCTTACTTCAGCCCAAAAAATGAAAGATCTTCTAGATCGGTGAAGACCCCGGTTCAAGGGGGAGCTTATTTCGCTGTAGTCCCAAATGGAGATCACTATTACTAAGATTAATAGGAAAGAAAGATCTAACCAAGCAAATGAACGAAGGTTAGAAAACAACTTGAAGCTAAGACAAGGTGGTACGGGGAGGGACCTACGAACTAGCCAATGGGCTAAGCCAAAGTTACCTATCAAGCAAAAAGCATCGAAATCAATACATGAGTGGTAGCAACACTTGGAATCATAACAGAAAGCGCTACGCTAGGGAACTTTGGAAAAGACTTTAGGGAAAAAGGCTACTAGCTACCTTGTGATTGTTCTCCTTCAATGTCAGTGGATTACTTGGTCGATTACCTGATTGCGCTAGTCTCATAGCCATAGCTATCTTTTTAGCGTCTTGCCATTCCTGAAAGTAGAGTAAAGGGACCACCTATTCTTGACAGCACAGGCAAATTGATTTGGTTTACGATTCAATCTATTTCTAACACCAGGCAAAGTCCGACATTAAATTGAGTAAATACCAGGTTAGTTGTCTAAAATATGGATATCAATTCCTTCTGGAACTAGGGCTTCAAACCATCGAGTTATAAAAGGAATTAGGAGCAAAACTTTTTCGCTTAGCTTGGAAATGAATGAGGAATTCTTTTTCTACTTATCTCACGTCGTCTGAAAACTCTACAAAAATTTCTTGGTTCGAAAATGATTATGCTTTCTAGCTATCGAGAAGAAACTCGAATTATGAATAAACTTTTTAGCCACCCTTAAAACTTCATTTGTTAGAGAGGAAGGGAGATTTATAACTAGCGCAGGAGAGAGAGACGCTATGCACCTTGAGTACGAAAGATAGCATAGTAAACTAAAGCCAAGGAAGCTAGCCTCTTTTTTTAGCTATTCTAGCCTTTGAATGCTGTCCCATCGGCCTAAGATCATAATACAGCATGCCTGGCATTCGTAGATCAAGGAATGGGCTACCCCATGCTATTTATATTAATCTTTGCATAAAAAAAAGTCAATCGCTTTCTAGAGACAATCAAATTCATTCTGCGGCTAGATCTCTGTATAGAAAACGGAGGTTTTGTTTTTCCTCATGATCTTTCATAGTGCAAAGATGCCCATATATAGAAGTGATCTTTGGCTTGGAGCTTAGTCTCGATCTAGATCTTAGTAGTACTCCGGGTACTGTTTCATAGTTAGGATGCCCGGAATCCCCAGAGATAGAATCCACTGCTCTTTGATTTGAAGGGAGGAATTTCAGTAGTAGAATAAGAGTGTGAACATATGAGAATGCCGCGAATAGGCTCTTTTAGAAGAAAATGGGTCCTTCTTCCCCCTTCCCCGCGATGGGATAGGCTCAATCATCAGAAATGGTTTGAGCCTACTTATTTTACTGTTTAACGCCCTATTAGGCAGTAGTCGCATGCACAGCAGAATGGAGCTTTCGTACATATCAGGCGGGGAATCTTCATTGTATACTATATAGCCGACTGTTTTAGTGTATCACCCGAGTCTATCTAATGTCTCCTAATGCAGCAACGAAGGGCAATGCTTTGTGGAAAGCGGGCACTGAAAAAGATGTTCAAATAGATACTTCAAAAGCACTAACTAAGGAGGAAGTGTCCCAACCATGGTCTGTGAAATTATACCATTAGGCTTCCTTCCAACGGTTGCTCCGATTCCTTCCTCCTGCAATGAGGGAGATCGCTGACGAAGCTCTTTCCTAACTAGAAAATGACAAAGGGAACCTAATGTTCCACCCATTGACTGGCAAAAGTAGTCAAAAAGCCCCATTTCTTTAGCAAAGAATGTACAACATTGAGCTAGCACGTCAGACTTGCCTGTCAACTTGAGAGAAGGTTTTAATCCTGTCTTCTTTGAACAGCAATCGCGTAATCATTCTCGGCTCTTATTGTCGGGTTTGGCTAGCCCATTTCCTTTCATTAGAAACTATAGTTGTTAGTTTTCTGTAACAGGGCTTTTTGATTAGGAAAACCTATGAAAAGTGAACTGGATATCCCCTGTGCTTCAGAAGTATGATTTGGAACAACTATACTACAACCTCTGCTCCTAACCTACCAAGCGCTAAGCGTACCTACAGTAATCTACTTTCTTTCAGACGTAGCTCCAAATGGTGTTCACTCTAGTTCTTTTGCAACTTAGTGAAACAAACTCATTTCGCAAGATAGGGCGGTGGGTTTAAAGACGGAAAGGAAGAGAGTTAGTTAGATTCTCTGCCATTCATTGGATCACACCGGAAACTCTCATAGTAAGATTTGATAGTGGAGGGCATTGATTTCCTATCCAAGTGGGCTGATTATTCCTTGACTGTTGATTCCGATGTCAATATGGGATTTCAAATTTATTCTTTTATCCATTCTCTTGCACTGAACTAAGGGACAGGTGGCATTGATTTCACTAGGCTTAAAGGAAGGAGACTTTCTCTTTCCATTTCCGTGGTTTTTTGCTTGTGGAGCAGGCCTCTTTCTTGTACTTTGAGTGCTGAGACAAAGACCTCTCTCCAAGATCATATAAGACGAGAGCCCCTCCCATTAGTTTAAGTTCTTGTCCTCGCTCTTTTGTAGGCTTTTTTTTATTTATTGAACCTCTTAGACCATTCTTGGGCATGAAGCTACCTTCAAAGGTGATGAATTGGGCTCAACTCCAAATCAATAGTCTAAGACCGATCCGATCAAATGGTGAAGTCTCCATCACCGGTCGGTGAATTGAGTGGTCTCCTCTTTTCTGACTGACCCGGACTCTTTGTCTTCCTCCGATCTGGGCTTGATCAAGGATCCCGGAACGCAAATTCCCAGTCTTACTTATTTGTGAAAAAATGAACAAAGAGTTTTTCATCGTAATGTAGTATAAGCCAATGGATAGAGCGATTAGTTAACCTCTTTCTTTCTGAGAGCTTTTTCCTTTCGCCCAAGCTTTCTTTCATAGCTTGATGTGAAGCTTCAGGGAACTAGTCAAATGGAGTCGATTAGTACCCGCTCGTAGTCATAGTTGCTTATCTTAGTCATCTTAGACAGCTCGGCAAGCACTAGCCGTTATATATGTGTGTGATGTGAAGAGGGTCTCTCAGTTAAGCCATCTAGTGTGCGTGAACCACTCATTCCGTACATCTCTCCACTCCGAAACACTTCTTTGTACGAAACCTTATGGATCGGATCGGGCGAATATAGATTCCTGCTTTAAACCTTCCGCACTCCGTATTGGAAGACTTGAACAAGGCCCTCGCTTAGTGAGTTCAGTGAGGGAAGCTCGTCTGTCTTAGTTCCTGATCGGTACACTAAACATCGGTAGTTCTTCTTGTCTGTATCTCTTCCATTCCATCATTCTTCTCCCTATCTCAATTATCACTTTAGCACTGTAGAACCTCCCTTCCTTACTTAGACTAAGACAAAAATGCTTTCGCGCATAAGAGTCCTTCGCTAACTACAGTGGATCTCACGTGCACTATTTTGAAACCCTTGTTGGAGCCCTTTCTAAGGAAAGGAGATGGGGAAAGACGAGATCAGAGTCCGTTACTGCAGAAGCTATGATTGCCGACACCGGCTTTCTCTCATTTGCCAGACTAGACCGTGGAAGTCCAGTTCGATGGTAGTCTGTCCACGGTTTCTTAAGTGCAGACAGTCATCCTCGTCAGCCAGTTGCAAGCCAGCCTTGTGCCCTAACTTATTGGATTGCGTACATCCCCTTTCTTTTTCTATCTTGAAAGGAAAGTCTGTGCCCAGGAGTATAGTCTTGGACCGGGACGGATTTAGCAACAGTCCCAGTTCTAGTTCAAGTTGGTCAGATCCTCTTGACAGGGAAAAACCGGTAGTGCAATTGACTCGCAAGCATCGCATCATACTTTGGCTCGATGGTCGAGTGAAATTGACTATCAATCCTCTCCCGAGGGTCTCTCGCCCCAATCACCTTCAATAGCTCCAATGGTCATCAATGGTATTCAAAACGTGTCTTTGTCGCATTCAAATGGGGGTGGAGTTCACCTTTCCAGGTCTTCCGATATCAAGGTTGAATGGTATTCAACATGAATCAGCGAATGCCTTAGTTCGACTCCCTTGAGAGAAGTTTCCTTCTATGTTATCTATTCTAGAAAACTAGCTCTAGAATCTATTCTCTTATATAACCAATCAAGATCTTATATAAGAGAAAATGAAGAAACTCTACTCTCTTCTAGCTGTGAGATAGGCAATAGATTCTATTGAGGATATGCCAGTATGCAGTTAGGGACTTCCATCAAGGCAGGTGCACAAGTGACTGTGGAGAGAGCTTTCTTTATTTAGCTCCTATCCTAGCAGTCAAAGTACCAGCATGATTGGGAGACAGCCAAAGCAGCACTCTCTCCCATGTCAGCTGTGTTTGATCTGGTATTCCGGTTACTCTTTTGACTCAACACTCATCTCTATCTCAATCTATCTCGCATCGAACAAAGGGCCCCTCTCTGCACAGAGAAACTGCCTCATAATGCCGGTACTGGATCCGCCCGGACAGTCTAGGTCAATGCTAGCTGTACGGTTGCTTATTCCAGGTCTCTTTCATCCACTTTCCAATGGGTGTCCAATTAGAATAAAAAAAAGCTTTCCTTAGCTAAGACTAATTGATTCACCACAGCTTCTCTGACTAGTCTTACTAGCAGATTGAACTAGCAACATCACATCATATAGAATGAAGATGGACAGGCATGTCAGAAGCAAGATGTCCACTAATCTAGGACAGGTACTGGCTGTTACTGCTTTTTTCCATGCACCAGTCCAAGCATTGAATACCTGAAAAAGGAGATCCAATTAGCAAAGTATGCACTTGCCTTGCTCTCTCTTGTATGCTTGGGCCTGGTGTTAGACGTTAGACCTATCCTATCATGGGTACTTGTCTATTACTTTGACTGGTTGCCTTTCTATAGAAATATAATTGTCTAGCTCTGATTGCAGGTATTCACTTGTTTTGCCTTTCTATGCCACTTTTCAATCCTTGCATGGCCTAGCTCTCTTTACTTGATAACTGCCCGGTTGACTGATCTAACCGATAGAATTGTTGATCTGGGAATGAGTTCTGGGTTTCCTTAGCGAAAGTAGTCATCTTCAATCCTAGTACTTCTATTCACTAGCGAGACTCGGTGGGAGAATGTCAAAGCACATTCTCTCTTTCTTCCATGCACTAATCTATGCCATATGAACTTTCCCTATTGATTGACTCCTTTACATACTTTTTTGACCGGACAAACTCTCACCCAAAGAGCATTTGGTTTCAAGAGGATCCCCCATCCCAGCTTCATAAGCAAGGCCACCTCATTGGTCTGTCTAAACTTTATAAGACCAAATCCCCCATTACACTTCGGTTGACACACCGTCTTCCATTTGAGCAATTTTGAACATCTCGGGGGCCCGTAAATACCTTTGGCTTTGGCACCAACATCCGAACCATCTCTGTTGAACCATTGCTTACACTTTAGTATGGTGACCTCGTCCGTCAGGCCACTAATATGTGCTTGTCGCACTTCCACAACTCCCTTGCCTTGCTATCCTTCCTATCTTTATAGGAAAACCTAAGAGGGCTCACCTTGTTTGTATGTATCCTACCCTGGAACTTGGAATCAAACAACTAACTCACTTTGCCAGTTGCTCGGTGCTATCCCCCTTCCCATGTTGAGTGCTTAGCTACTGGAAAAGTGCAAGAGGTGGCTCCTTCGGGCAAGCGAAGCCCTTGGGTACGTCTGAAATGGTAGATTTGTTTACGGCTCCTCGTGAGGGACAGGATCTATTGGTTTGTCGACGTCTGAACAACGAGGTCGAAAGCCTCTGTGAAAGTTTCCCATGTCTATTTAGTTCTTTTTTCGGCGAATCCTTCATCTGACGCCTCATTTGGTCTAGAAAGTCCCCTCAAGACCATGGTAGTTCCTCTTTCTCTTTGGCTCACATACCTATCTATGCTTAGCACTAACTTGACTTTATGATCAGAAACTTTATAGCTAATGGGACTGGGCATGAGTATCTTTTTTCTAAAAAATATCTCAACCTTCCCCAACCAAAGGCCTTTTCTTTTGCGCGACCCTTGCCTCTAGCGCTGTGCGTTAAAGCGGCGCTTCTTTATCTTCGTATTTGGAATTGTAATCTACTTAACGCTTGAAAAGCCTTGTTCCACAATCTCGGATCAATGCTATCTTCTGTTATAAATGCATAGAGTCCCTACATACTTAAACAGTGCAAATTGACCTCGATGAAACTTCCTCCTATGCCTTATCGGGCGAACCCTTGGGTTATGTTTTGGTGTCAACTTCAAAAGATGCTTATCTTATGATGGCCATCAATTGCTCTTTTTCTGGGTGTAGATGGGAATGGCGGGGCCGAGGCCATGGACTCGTAAATTGACCCTTAGAGTGCTTGACCCGTGACCTGTCTTGTTGCTCCCTGGGCAAACAGACACTAGATGTTTTCCCAGAAATCGGTAAATTCAGCCTTGTTAGTGCTCTATTCAACCGGCTTTCTTTAGTCGTCCAGGTCTGATCACTTCACATCAACTCAGCAGAAAGCTAGATTATCAACTTCGGAGTGGCAAGTATCGGAAAGAAGGGCCCCATGGCATAATAATCAGGCATTAGAGTTGGCTCTCAGCCGGTCTCTTTGGTTGGTGTCTTGTCCTTCACACGATGAGTCAGTGTCTCCCAACGCAGCGACAGAAGCGTAACGAGTGGTCCTCTGAACTAAACAGATATACGATGTCTGCTAACCTTTCAGTTATAGGCATACCTATTGCCTGATCAGGTGCATTTCACGCTTCTACGATTGAGCCTCGAAAGATTTTTATCTTAGGATTTGTTGCTTCAATAGTAGGGAACGGGGTCCTTGAGACCCGAGCTCCCCAAAAACGATAGAGGAAGAAGCCATAAGATCCCAAGTTGCATAGATTGAGCAGCTCTTGATGGAATACGCACTGCTAGTGCTAGCCTCTTTCCTGTGCTATCAAGAAAGGGAACCCTTCGATATGAAGATTAGCTTCTACCCCACCCCAGATCTTACTCCGAACCCGCCTTTCCAATCTTCGAGCGAGAGTCCTCAGATCTTGCCCAGGAAGTTCAACAACTGAATCAGAAACGGAATCGGCAACTGAATCAAACTTCAACTGAATTTCCAAGCCCCGCGGAAGGAAGGAAGATAAAAAGAAAAAAAAGTACGGATGCTTTATTTATCACCAAGTAGAGATGAATACTATATGGTAGCGGCGGGAAATTCTTTAGCGCTGAATCAGGGTATTCAAGAAGAACAGGTTGTTCCCGCTCGATACCATCAAGAATTAGTAACTATTGCATGGGAACAGGTTAATCTTCGAAGTATTTTTCCTTTCCAATATTTTTCTATTGGAGCTCCTCTCATTCCTTTTATCAAGCATAATGATGTGAATCGAGCTTTAATGAGTTCGAATATGCAACGCCAAGCAATTCCACTTTCTCGGTCCGAGAAGTGCATTGTTGGAACTGGGTTGGAACGCCAAGCGGCTCTAGATTCAGGGGTTACCGCTATAGCCGAACACGAGGGAAAGATCATTTATACCAATACTGACAAGATCATTTTATTGGGCAATGGAGATAGTTTAAGCATTCCATTAGTTATGTATCAATGTTCCAACAAAAATACTTGTATGCATGAAAAACCCCAGGTTCCACGGGGTAAATGCATTAAAAAAGGACAAATTTTAGCAGATGGTACCGCTACAGTTGGTGGCGAACTAGCTTTGGGTAAAAATGTATTAGTAGCTTTTCTGCCATGGGAAGGTTACAATTTTGAAGAGATGTATATGAAGATATTTATACTTCTTTTCACATACGGAAATATGAAATTAGCATGTGACAAGCCAAGGACCCGAAAGGATCACTAACGAAATACCACATCTAGAAGCCCATTTACTCTGCAATTTAGACAAAAATGGAATTGTGATGCTGGGATCTTGGGTAGAGGCGGGCGATGTTTTACTAGGTAAATGAATCCCAGACGGCGAAAGAATCATCGTATGCCCCAGAAGATAGATTATTACGAGCCATACTCGGCATTCAGGTATCCACTTCAAAGGAAACTTGTCTAAAACTACCTATAGGTGGTAGGGATAGAGTTATGAAAGAATAAGAAGTCCCCTTGAGGGAGAACTTCTTTCACGGGACTGCCTAAAGATACTCCTAATGTTAAAACAACTATGTAACTTAATGAAGGACTATGGCAGAAAATCCTTAGGCGCTTTTAAGCCCTCTTGGCAGACTATGACCAATTGGATGGTTAGAGAACAGGGCTCCCCCTCGCGCGGTTCCAATTCCAGTTTTGATTGATGAGGTTGATCTGCCAGTTTAAGCATCAATAGTGACCCTTGGAAGCAGCACCGGTTGATTGAGTTGGCCGAGCAGGAGAGAGAACATAGGCTCAGTAGGCATAGGCATCGTAGACAGGGGCGGGAGAACAAGCATAGCTAGGAACTACCCGTAGTGAAGAAGAAGTTAGAAAGCCATTGCCCGTTTCAGCTTTCCTTTGTCCGCTTACAGATCCTATAGTTGCAGGGGCAGAGGTGAAGGCAGTTTCAGTTGATTCACCAGCATAAACGTGAAGATAAGTAGAAGTGGCCTCTTCGGAACCCGTTGATCGAGTAGTTTATCCGGTTCCATTTGATCCATCAGTGGTTGATCTTCTAGGTGAAAGACCTAAAGGAGAGGAGTGAATGGAGAAAAGAAGAGTTGTACCGAAGACTTTCTCTTAGCACACAAGACAGAGTGCCGTTGGCGACTCTGGTTTCGGGTTAATCTCAATAGTCTGATAGCCTATGTCAGGTAGTTACAAGTGAGATAGATGTGTAACTAACCTCTAAAACTAAGCCACGGCCCGCCGATGGAAGGGTCACAGAAGGTAACCGGTTAGCGAGCGGTGTCGGTAAGCGAAACAGTGCCTTTGTCGGCTTAGAAAGAATTCCCTCGAAAAGCGCTGGTTAAAGGGCTAAGCGAAATTCCCGAGAAAAGCAAGCGCTATAGAAAGAATAGCTTTGAAGCCACCTTTATAATGGGATTCCAACTCAGCACCTTTTGAGAAGAATTTCTCTTTGGAGAGCATAGTACGATGAAAGTTGGTTGCTGTAGGAACGAGATTCTTAATGTTCATAGACACTTTGATACTAATTGTAGAAATTCACTCTTTTATTCTGATTGTGCAGAATGGTGCTTTGCGGCTACTATGGGTCTTCAAAAGGAACCAGGAAGGGGGCAAAGACATCCTAACAAGTCTGCCTGTGGACTCTACCTCGAGCGACCTTCCCTTATTTAGGACAATACAAACACAAGGGTTTTACGACGAATGGCAAGAATGTTTACCTATGGCATTAAGATCTCAATACGAGATGTTGACCAAAACCTCACTGCAGTGGCTTGTAGACTTGCTGCCGAAAGCTCTTTCTTGCACTTAAGGGCGGTTGGATGTTGATTAAGAGTTCAAAATATATATGTGTATATATATCCTTGGATTTGGAAATGAAATTAATGCCCTTGCTCTGGGGCTCGAGGTTCGAGCTGGGAGGGAAAGCTTTGAGACTAGTATCCCCTGTTCTATCCGATGTTCAAGACCGGAACGAAGCTCATCCCAAATTGATAAAAAAGAGTCAGCGCGGCAAGGAAAGGGAGGACGGAAGCCCACTTCAACTCACCAAGGAGAAGGTAAGTACTGTTATATCCTTTTTTCTTTTGAAGTGATATAGATCAATGCCTAGACTGGGGGGAGGGCGTCGGCCCACGGCAAACGGTTTGAAGATGCGATCTTGAATCGAACAAAATCGAAACATTCAGCTGTCGACGGACAAAACCGAAAGGTCGACCGCAAACGAAGGATGGCCAGGCCCTAGTTCCCAAGGTTAGATTATTCCCTATTATGAGCCTACTCAGATTAGAACTAAACTAGTTGATTCTCTTTCGCCTATCGGCCAACCGGCTTGTTGCTACCTTCGCATTTCCTGCTGAGATCCCAAGTCTCCTAGTGAGCCCTCTTAGCCACCCGCGACCTTGGCTTTTTAGAGAATCCCACTCTTGTGTCGTGGGACTTGTAGCTCGGCAGTCCACCGAGTGGGTTTCTTTCTCCTTCCAGTTTCAAGTGTGTTCTTGGATAGTTATAGCGGCCCATAGGCGCAAGATGTACCTTGTGGGAGGGGAGGCGGTAGTCCCCTGGACATAGTCCTTTCGGGCAATGGCCGTTTAGTCCATGGTCCATTGGATGGTCGATGCAAGGCTAGAAATTGGAACACATTGATTCTGCTCGTTCCCGTCCTTCGCTTCAGGGGCTGTCCCTCGGTGTGGTCAGTACTCCATACTGTCAGGTAGCAAAGCTTACACTTGTTCACTAATTATGAAGGTTCGCTATGGCCTCTTTCCTCCTTCCTTTTCTGCTCACTCGTAGGCCCCCACAAAGGGGGGGGGAGTCGACTGAACATCTCAGCCATTGGTGGGAATTTCGCCCTCATCCAATCCCTAATTCTTGTTCATCCCGGATGATCGTGTTGGGTGAATTCTGACCTTGTACGATCGTGTCGGGTGAGCAACAGCCGCTTCGTCAAAGTACTTACTTATGGGCTAATGGGTCACACTTTGGCCAAGTATCCTACAAAGAGACTCCCGAGAGCCAGAAGTATTGAAGGAATGGCCATAGGAATGGGCGCATCATGACATCGTAAGATGTCTCGCCCGAATGAATTAGTTGGTACTAGAAATGTGAGAAAAAGTAAACGAAAAGAGTAATAAGAAGTGAAAAGCACAGAGACACTTCCCAACCAGAAAGCAAAGTTCCCACTAATGGTATACTTAGTGTAAGCGAGCTCTAAGATCACATCTTTGGAATAAAATCCAGTTAGAAAAGGAAATCCAATTAGAGATAAGCTGCCCATGAGCATCATGGCATAGGTAAAAGGGAACGAGGAGGCAAGCCCCCCCATCTTCCGCATATCTTGCTCATCCGACATGGCATGAATCACCGAACCTGCACTCAGGAATAGTAATGCTTTGAAAAAGGCGTGATTCATTAAGTGAAAGACGCTAACCGAATAGTTAGAGATGCCGCAAGCAAAGATCATATAGCCTAATTGACTGCAAGTTGAATAAGCTATAAGCTATGACCCTCTTTAGATCGTTTTATAATATTCCAGTGGTTGCCGCAAGGAATGACATCGTAGCTCCTGCAGAAGTAATAACAATCAAAACCGTAGGTGGGTATTCAAAAAAAGCGGGTGCGGGTGGTTGACAAAAGAGTTTTGATTCAGCAACGGATGAAAGAGTAAATTCGGAAGCATTCTCCACTGAGTCGGTCGATAAACCAGAATAATGTCTCAAAGACGTGGTATTCTGAACCTGTCTATTCAACTGTTGATTCAACTTCAACCGTTGTCGAGCCAAATACCTCACTATCAGGGTCTTCAATATTTGAAAATTCTTCCAATTCAGCTGATTCAAATTAGGAAACTAAGTATTCAAGTTGACTCGCCTACCTGGCCGGGTTGTTTGATTGAGTCGAGGTTGGTGATCGCCTTCGTCTTGTTTCATTGCCTAGCTCTCCTCGTGGTGTGCCTAGCTTCACACTTACCAATTCCCTGCCTAGCTGTTCGGAAGTAGGTTGGAAAGGCCTAGCGATTCTGCATTTAATGGAATTATCAACCTTTCTAGCTAAGATTTATCTAAAGAACCATACCTTGCCCTAAAGAAAGATAAACCGTCCTTCGCACTCCCAGTAAGATAACAATTGATAACCTTCCTTCCCAACCCGAGTTGTTGGAACGAACCGAACTTTTCGAGTTATCTACCCAAACTAGCCAACAAATACATAGTCCTCCGCACCTTGCCTAGGAAGAAGAGACAACAATGAAACTTTCTTCTTGAACCTTCAACACCAGCAACATCACCAGCCTACTTTGTTTTTTCCTTCTCATTTGACCAACACGCTTTTGATATTAACAATTATCCTAGCTATTCCCCACCCTATTCCCCCGTCGGGTAGGCACAAACCATTAGAATCGGCAGGTTCACATGAACAAGCAGTAGAGGAATTCCTAACAGAAGAAGAAGCATACTTAGAAGAATTATTCATCTATTTTGAATCTATCTATTTCTTACTAAAAGTAGGCTCGGCATTTTCCTCGTTCGATAGAGAATTGGTAGTTGAACCCAAGGGTTAAGTCTTCAAATTATGGCCATATAGAACGTTTCCAGATTTGAGAATTGATTGGATTGCTTTCAACTACGCCAATTGAACATTTGCCTTTGCTTCTTGCTTTCGATGCTTCGAATATCGAATAAACCACCCTATAAAGATAGGAAGGATAGCAAGGCAAGGGAGTTGTGGAAGTGCTATAGGCACATATTAGTGGCCTGACAGACGAGGTCACCATACTAAAGTGTAAGCAATGGTTCGATAGAGATGGTTCGGATGTTGGTGCCAGAGCCAAAGGTATTTACGGGCCCCCGAGATGTTCAAAATTGGTCAAATGGAAGACGGTGTGTCAACCGAAGAATCACCATTATCTGGTTACAGTTTTATCGAACCGTCAATCCACTCTCAATCGCTCTTTTAGTGGGGAGGAATTGTTTTCGTATCCTAGACTTAAGGAAGACAAAAAGTGCCCCATCTGCTCCATATCTTTCGTATTTTAGGAACTCGTCCATCCACGGGACACCTTTCGTAGTGAGGGACCTCCTCTGTTTTTAGCTTGACGAGTGACTTGAGTTTCTGAAAAATGCATAAACCCCGGGATTTTTGTAAAAGAGGGACGAATGACAAGGGACTTGAGTGACTCACCCTAATCAATAAGTGGGAGAGGGGCGAAGAAAGTCGATTGGCTACTAGAGAAAAAACAACTAGAGACGAGCAAGGGCAAGGGACGCACTCGACAAGCAGACGAGGGATGAGTGGTAAGAGCCGACAAATAGTAGTGCCGGTTCAGTGAAGTCAAGTCTTTACGTCTGTAGGGGCTCCCTGACGATCCCGAACTTTCAAAAAGTGATGGGTATGTGCTCTTTCGTGGCACCATCTTTCTTTGTTATGCCAACCTAAAAAGAGATAGGGATACGGAGCTTGACTTGAAATGAAAAGAAAGAACTGGCACCGCCCCCCCAACAAGGCGGATAGGGCACTTTTTGCCTTCCATAAGTCCAGGATACGAAAACAATTCCTCCCCACTAAAATGAGTGATTGAGTAGTAGTGTGACCAAATTAAGTTTTTTAGTTTTAGTATTTTTAAAATTTCAAAAAAGAAACAATGACTATATAACCTTTTACATTTTTATGATGAGTAATGTAAAAGATATATATTAGTAAATTTATTTAAAAATTATATTAAAAGAATTTGATTATAGATTAGATGCAAAGCTTAACTTTTGGCCTAGGGTTCTTTTAGGTTTGTTTTCAACTTTGAATAATTTTTTTTTAATTATTGTAGTATTAATATCTTCATTAATTAATTATCATTCTAGTGTATTGATAAAAGTTGGGCTATTAATTGTTAAAAGATAAAAATGACAAAAAAAAAAAAAAAAAGGTGAACCCAACATTTGCAAAGGGTTTTATTATTTTTTTAAATAAAAATAAAATCCGATGAAACTCCGTCACCAATCAACAAAGTGGTTGGGGTGTGGGGAAGATGATCGGTTTAAAAAAAAAAAGTCAACGAATGAATAGTAGAGGTGGACTTGCATTTCAAAGGTTAGCATTTGGCCAAGGACACCTCCAAATGCTGAACCAAACACCTAAATTTTTTCCCAATGGGCTCTCGAGGCTGAAAGCCCTTTGGGAATGCTGAACCAAACGGGGCCTAAGTTTATTTTGATTTGCCAAGTGTCTTGGGCTTACTTGGTTGCAGTTTCAACTAGATTTTGCAAGATTATATATTTGATTGTTTCAACAACTTAGCATGATTTAAATGATTTATTTGAGAATCTTATTCCTAAATTATCATCCCAATTAGCCTAATAAAAAGATTTAAAATTAATCAAGATCCTAGTAGTTTTAAGCAAAATCCCGCTCTTGAATAATGAGCATGTCAAGGATAAGTTTCTTAAAGCAAATGTAACCACAAAATTGATGAGGAAGATATTTTGAAGCTGGGTTAAGGATGAGAATATATATCATTAAAACAGTAATTTTCTCCACATAAACATGAGTTTAGAAGGAAGCAAATGATGATTATTGAAAGAACAGTGAAGCAAAAAAATTATACCATTATTGGCTTGTTTCACAGACATTGAGTAATTTTTTTTTAAAAAAATTCTAGTAATAATCGCTTAAAATAATTAGTTAATGAAAATTATTTTCATTATCGACAACAATTTATGTTTAAAATAATTTTTGGATGATGAAAATATTTTTCATTTATTCATTTTTGTAAATGATACAATCAATCATTTTTAGAGAAATTTCTTTTTTGTCTAAAGAGAAATGTTTTTTAAATTCTTCTATTTTTGCAAAACAAGCGCCCCCTAAAATTAAAATTTTTCCTTTTTTATTTTTGTTTTTTATTTTCAAGTTAAGAATTAATGGCAGAGGTGGGGCCGTCAATTTCCTTGAATTTTGGTACTTATTTATTCATTTTTTAAGTTCAACTTTTTTCTCTTGCTTTTTTACTCAAACAGCTTCAATTCATTGCCTATTAAATAAATCAAATAACTATTGTCTTTCCTTTTCTTTTGTACTAGTGTAACTGATTTATTTTGCAAAATGAATTCAAAGTGTTAGAAAATGGAGAAAAGTTATTGTAAATATGAAACTTATAAGAGATTTATGAGATGACTATTTTGATAATACTTTTACATTATATTCCACAAAAAATTGTTTTATTGAATACTAACCACGGATATCATTTAAAATATTTTCCATCGTTGAGGTTGAACGTGGTGGTATATGATAGATTTACTTAAAATACAGAGAGATTATTAAGTCTTTGACTTTTCACATGTTAAACTTGTTTGACCACATAACTTATTAACGTATACTGGAGGTCAAACACCATGCGGGGGTGTCGTCTTATCCCAGACTGTGTAGGGTCATGACTTATGAGCTGCACACGTCATCCTTTCTATTTGATTATATGACTAGCGATCCGATAGACTCGCCTAAGCTTGTTCGTGACCGGTCGACTCCAATAAGTGTGAAATGGGTTAATGTAAGCACTTCATTTCCATCTCCGGCTTGGTCTACTCTCGTGGACCCATCTTGGTTTTGCTAAGTTCGTATAGGGAAAATATAGTCATTTTCCGGTCATGGATAGATCCGACAAGGATATATAGGCTTGATCATACACATGGACCCATTCTATTATACACAATAATCAAGTCAACATTTTATTCTCTACTTTTTGCGTAACCTAAAAAAAAAAAAACAAAAAAAAAAAAACAATATCCTTTAGCAATTAGACACAATAGTTGGACCAAAGGCAATTCTCCATGTACCGAACCCTTAGCATACCGAATCGGTTGTGAGCGGAATCCTCCCCACGAAGGTTGCAGAATTACCTTAGGATTCCGTTAATAATAAACAGTTTTACTGTGCGGTACTACACCCACCACCGCAACGCAAAATATGGAGTTGTATCCATTGAAAGGCAAAGTGGAAGAGAGGGTGGAAAACAAGAGAGGGAAAATAATTTTAAAAAAATAAGTAAATAAAAGAGAGGTCAGAGTGTGTGGAGATGTAAATTTAAGCAGTGCGCCGGAGAAGTAAATTGTCATTTCTTGCTCATCATCCTCATTTTATTAGACTCTTGGTTCTAGTTGCATAGGGGAGTGATCGATGTTTTGAGTGATGTCGAAGGAATAAAAGAGAGGTTAGAGTGTGTGGAGATGGATGTTGATGGATAAATAAAAATGCAAGATAAAATATGATCACCACAAAGCATAAATGACACACCACCAATTATAAATAAAAAGTCTGGATTAACAAAGTTCACCAAAGCTTGAACAACAAACCACCCCAAAAAATAAAGAACCTCAAGATCGGAGAAACTTACCACTTGGCCTAAAGGATGAACCACCAGCTGAGGATAAAGAGTTTCTTAACTCACCACCAAGGAAGAATGCACATTCTAGGGGTAATGAAACTAGGGATAGAAATTGGCACACACATGCAAATCACATATATTCTTAACATTCAAGTCATGTCTTTTCTCACACTTGAGATGACACATCTATATATAGATATATTGCTAAGTAAAAGAGAAGACTTTTGAAATTCCCAGAAACCAAACAAACTCTCAACAAATTTACCTAATTATTATTGTTCAAAGCAACACCACAATAAAAGACTCATAAAAAAAAGTGTTAGAAAAGACTCGATAACTAGGATAAAATGCATTTAACTAGCGTAAGATACATTGAAACTTAATAAGATCATCTAAATTCGTGCACCAATCTTGAAAGCTGAACAATTATCGTAAAAGATTATCAAATAGCGGTATGAAGATGGCATACCATGACAATAGTTACTTGCGACATAACACGACAAATATAGATCATGACATGGCAATATATACCACTAACTATTGATACTTAAATTTTCGCTAATAAGTAGAGCGTGCGTTTTCATTAGAAAATTATTTCATAGTAAAAAAAAAATTAAAACTAAATAATAAACAAAAAAATATTTGACTCACGTAACACCATCCATATCATTTAGAAGGTTCTAGAAAACTCTAGGCCTTTTCTATCTATGAGGAGGCAGCAAATAACATTTTTTTTCAGTTCCCTATGCTAATAATTGAATTGAATTCACTTACAGTGGGAAGGGTAGTTTTGTCATTTCAAAAAAGGGCATTTTGGTCAGCTCGTAGGGCATTTAACGATTTTTATTCACTTTCGTCACAAGAGGAAACAATTCACGCACTCTCTTAGGATTGAGCATGGGTCTAAAGTAAAATCGGGAACTAAATCAAACCAATCATTACTAGATGTAAGAATTGGTCTGATTCCCGGTTCCAAAAAAAAGAGAAATTGGTACTGTACAATTTGATTTTTGGTTTTCGATAAAACCAAACCGTGGATCAGGAGCTGAATAACCAAACCAAGAACTCGAACTAATGAATCGCAACTAAATGTTTAGAACTTTTTATTCTTTATTTTATTTTACATGTTTATCTTTTAAAAAGTATTGCCGTTGACAAATGCTGATTTTTGTTGTTGCATTCGCTTTCATTTTGCTTAAATAAAAATGAAACATGTGACACCCCCAAAATGGCCCCCGATCCATTGGGGTCGCCACAGTTCACTTACCTTCTTATTGCTTGACCTGAAGGTCTATCAATCCTGGGGTTTTATATATTTTAGATTGGTCCCTGTGCAATTTATATGGCGAAAGCGTATCCAACAACTCCCTTCCCTATATTCAGAAAACAGTGCACACCAACTAAACATTTTATAAGTTAAAAAGCCGAACACTTTTATTTACTTAAACCAGATGGACATCATTCGTCGGTACACCAAAATGCCATAGTTTTCTATACTCGGCTATATTTCAAAAGATGACCGACATATTTTCCAATAGCCGTATACTTAAAGTCCATCGATCAGTGTCGACGTTCAAAAGTTCCTTCCTCTGCCGTCCTCCTTCTCGCGGTCATATCCTACCACTCGGTCCATCTGCTGGTGGCGGTGGTAGTAGAGGTATCTTGTCTAATCTGAAATGTTAGTCCCCAAACGGGATGAGTATAACCACTCAGCAGTAAAAGATTCATCAAGCTATATCACGCAGTACCATTAATATCCAGATTCATGCAAGATAGACAAAAACAGGTAATCAGCGAATAAGTAAGCATCAAAATCATGAAATTCTTCAATTCAATGGCAAGTACAATTTCTTAGGCTGCGCATGACAAAATTTTGAAACAGAAATTGATTTCTAGCCGAAAAACCCTCAAGATGCATCATGTCCAGTTACACAAGTCTCAAATACGATCATAAGGAAAATACCAAATTTTTGAAATGACACGTCCCATTCAACAAAATAAAATTGATGGTTTAAAGGAATATATGAGAATTCTACCCGGTTTATTTTGATTCTCAAATTGAATCAGTCTAGTTGCTCATCCCTAATTTCTTTATTTTTGTTCAATGAACCTTTAATGGCCCTTGCAAGAGAGAGATTCTCTTGAATCTCTTGCCTTCGGAATTAAAATTCAAGATTGTGTAACAATCTAATTATTTTTATTTTGCAAGAATTTTCGTAAAGAAACAATGTTAAATTTCTAGGCATGTCTTTTATTCATCTATCACGTAAGAACTCACACTTTCTAGGAGGTAGAATTAGCCATTTTATCATTCAAAATAAGAAAAAGAAAAAGCAATAATTTGTGAAGTAGTGGTTATGAGTGAATTAAGTTAGCAAGAAAGCACAATGTTCTTTTATATGGTTTGGTTTTATTCTCCCCGAGAAATAGAGAAATCAAATTGCGTTACCAAACGGATTGTTCCAAAGAGGACCAATGTTTGAGTCCATTTTATCATTCAAACGGGTTTTTTCCCCCAACCAATGTTTGGGCGTCGCGCACCCAAGCCTCCGGCATGTATTCAAAATATAACCGGGCATCCGGCACACACCTCCGGGCATCTCGCACCCCACTTGGCATCACGAGGAATCACTGGGGACCATAGAAATGGTTACCCCGAACCTCCGGGGATGCATCATAATACAACCCTCATCCTCTGGGCATGTATCATAATACAACCGAACATCCCGACACTCCCGGGGAAAACCTCTAGGCATGTATTCATAATACAACCAGGCATCCAAAGGGCATCGACTCATTCGAACCTTTGGGCATCTCGACTCCCGGGGCATCGTTGACCCGAGGGTCCAACGGTAGCAATTAACATCTTAATTTCCAAAAACACTTTTCAATGCAATGACAAAATGTCTCTTGAGTCTCATCACATCTCAATATTGCATGATATGCCAATGCTAGTATCATCATGTCACATAACAACTCAAGATGCATTCACTTTTGAAATCAGTTGAGCAAAGTCGGAGTAAAACAGCTTAAAAACCAAAATGTGCAGTTTTAATGAAAATTTCGGAATAACCCTAAATGAACTCAGAAAATTATGAAATTTTGACACATTATCCATGAGACCTAAAGGAACAAGTTTCATGAAGAACACCAAGTCATATTCCTTACGTACCGAGGAAAAAATTTCGATATTCCTAGCTAATATTCTGTAAAATTTCCAGATTTGGTGTTTTCATTGAAAAATCGTTTTGGCGGTCATTCCTTGTTCATTTATTCTGAATTTTTGATATGTTGTTCACGAGGATGTGCCCTAAAACTTTCATCAAGGGTTTGAGGTCCAATTCTATCTAGGTAAATACAGAAAATTCGAAGAATCATCAAAGGTCAGGTCATTTTCTACGGAACAGTATTTCTGTTTTAAAAAGAATTGCTTCTATTTGCATGTTCTTGTATTCATATAGCTATAACTATGAGTTAAACTCAATCTAATGGATGTCATCTTAAGTAAAATGATTCTATTCCTCATCTTCATCTCTAGAAATTAAAGCGACACAATATAAACGACTTTCTATCCATGTTCCTCTAAGACAGAAAGCATCTAATGCCTTTCTCTTCATTTCCAGCTCAATCAAACTATTTGTTTTACTGCAGATTCATCATGTAGCATCTCGACACACTTACACAGCGTCCATGAGTGGTCGTACTACATTTTCACTCACCCAGAATCCTTCACAACTCAGTAGAAAGCACATACTTGCATCTCGGCTCTTATAACTCAACATGCATCACCTTTTCTTCACTCGGCACACACCATCGCACCTTACTCAACAATCACAGCTCACTCACATTTAGATTTCAAGACATGCAAGCCTCAAATGCAATATCAAATTCGGACCTTCGTCGTGTATAAAGAGTAACAAATTACGCAACTCGGTTCTAGATTTTCTATAATATAGGGTAGTTCGTATTTTAAAAGCTCCAAAATTCTGCAACACCAAAAATCCAGAATTGTAGTATAAACTAAGTGTAACCAAAACTTTGAAGGAATGTCAAATCCACGTAGGCAGAAACATTTCGTAAAAATCAAGATTTTTAAGCACTAAATCGATCATGATCAAATTCATGGTTTCATCCCCGAAATACCTTCGAAACTCACATGCATGGACTTCAATCATTTTCAAGTTTCATAAGTTCATAATCTCTGTATAAAACAGTTCGTGTATAAAGCCAAAATGATTATGTACAAGTTGCAACAGACCGTATATCACAGCTACAAGCTCAAATCAGAGTTCACTTTTCAATTAGGAAGATACCGCATGTTAGAATAATTTTCTGCCACCATTTGAGTTCGAAAAATCTAACAATAATCTATGTTATAGTTTAGGCAATTCTTTACAGCTTTCATGAAGAAACCAAAACCAAAATCCTATTAGAAATTTCTATAGAAAAATCGGCAAAACCACTAGGTTTCTCAAAATAAAATGTCGGACCACACGGATTCAATGGAATCCGATATCTACACCTTGGTCTACTTACTTTCACAGGCTCATCTAAACTTATATCTCACCATGTAATTCATAAGGATTACAAGCACACATGGATAATCAAAGCATTTTCTCAATTTCTCAACCCATCACTACCGAAATCCAGCATACACCATCTATACTCGAACATTTCCAAGTCTATTGCACCATACTGGATAATAACGGCATCACATTATATAGATTAATGGACTTTCACTTGCCTTGATGTTCTACGATTCAACCGCGTGTGGTGAGACGGTGAGGAGCTCAACGACGCCGGGCGCGGCGGCAACGCGCACGCACGGGGACTAACGGTTCCTTTTTCTCTGTCTCCCTTCCTCTCTCTCTCGGGCTTTCTAATTGATTTGCAAAAACTTGCATGCAAATCATTTGGTGTCGAGCGGCGGCAATGGACGTGTCTTCAGCACGCACGGACTCCATACACTAGCAACGTGGCATCACCCAGCCAAGCTTCAGTCAACGTCTCTTTTTCATGGTTGACTCAAATGTCGACCCAATTAGAGGTTAATGCGGAGTGGTTTCGGGCCGGTGGGCTGCGGTCTCATTATTCTAATTGCACAGCCCAATCTCTTCTCTAATTAGTTGCCTTAGTCTCTGCATATGGGTGAGTTAAGTGTAGTCTACTTATATGACCGTGTGATGTCGCGACAATAATCAAGGGGGTCCGATTCATAGGATACACGACTAGATGGCCAAATATCTTATCTATTCTTCTCATGAAACAAATCCCAGTCTTGCCAGTGTAGGAAAATTCTTGTCAATACTATAATTTCATTCGACGATTTGACCATTCCCATATGTGATCCATTGGTCCGATGGTGATCGTAAGACATTGTCAGTACAGGACACTATTGACATCAACCAATCGGTACTTCTATCGGTTAGTCATGGCCATTGCACATTCGAGGGTTGTAATTCCTCACATCCGCCCACATGCGTTTGAACGTTCCCTTAAATTAATTGACTTCCTTAGTCGATAAAAACAGTCCTTACATATCATTGAATCTCCCTTTTGTTAGCCGTGCATAGAAATAAACGTGCACGAAGTATTTAAGGTTTCCTATTTTGCATTCTCTTGGTAAACGGGCAGCTTCCAAATGGCCGATCCTCGAATATTTCTTCATCGGTGTACCCGAATTGGTAGGGCCGAGAATCATTGAAAATGAGTCTTGATCTCGTACGAAAGATCTCCGACGAGACTATAACTTATATGACAATTAGATCATTGATAAACGTAATGCACCGCCCCAACGATACTCTCATTACTTAATCTCGGACTGCCGTGCATTTGAGGGTTGTCCAAATTTTTCAGATGCCACAAAACAAAAGAAAAAAAAAATTAGCTAGTTTTCAAATAGACCTTGACAGCTCCCAAGTGAAATTTGGACCGATCCTAAAACCCTCACCTCTACTCCCACTCCGTAGGACAAGGACGAGGAGACCTCAAGAAAAAAAAAAGGCCATGGCTCCCTTTATCGGCTTTCTCTCTCTTATATGAAGATGGCTGCCTCCATTATTGTAACGGTCATCCTCTCGCTTATTCCTCTTCCTCCATTAAGCAGCGGCCACAGCTTCGACACAGTTGCCTCCGCCTTCACCACCTGACAATCTCAATTGCTCGGATTTCTGCTCAACAGTACCAGGCTTCGCGTTTTGCCTTTCGATTGCTCTGTCGCCTAGTCAACTCCACGATGAACGTGAGTTGGATTCCTCTGTGTTCGGATTCACCGTCATTGCCTCCTCCGCATGGCACAAAGAGCATGCACTAATGATTGAAAGACGATGCCATGACTGTTTGATGAAAGCTTGTTATTTAAAATTATCGGCTTCTAGTTAAATCTTGAAGCCTCTATCTTGTTGGAGTTTATCCAACATCGATTATGGAAAAAAACTGTTGATTAATTTATAAGTATAAGGGAAAATCTTATCATTTAAGTTAATTTTTGGGGTGAGAGGCTCAATACCAGCTAACACTGATATCATATCCCAAGTTATCAACAAGTTTGGATCCAACAGTCACTCGAGAGATACGGATTGTTGCAATTTCAATTCAAGGCTTGATGTGTGAGAGGGAGATAGTTCGAGTTTATCCCATATTGATTGTGGAAGGAGTTAGTAGTCGATTCATAAGTGTAAGGAAAAATATCACCCTTTAAGCTAATTTTTAGGATGAAAGCCCAACATGATTCATCATTAGTATCCTCCATCTTCAACACTACAAGCCATTCTAGAAGTGCCAATGAGGTACTCAATGAAATTCCAAGAGAGAAGGAGAGATGCGGCTGATTTGCTTCGCTTCACTTGGGTTGATTTCCAAGCTCACTTCACTTCTTTCACCTTCAACTACTGGTTAATCATCTCGTGGAGCGTCCTTCTCATGGTGCTGTGAAGATTGGAATGTGTATCTGATAATTCATAGACTGCGGGTGCTTGTAATATTGCTTGAGTTTTTTCCAGGTTTAGGGAGACACTTCCACTGCATTGCAAATATGAGCTTTGCATATTATGGAAACAGAGCAGCCATTGAAAACGGATTTCCAGGATTTATACATGAACGGCCAACTCTACGTATCCATGGACATCGACCTATAAATTCCAACTCTGGCTTCTTTGGTAACATTTCGTTTGTTGTTCATGGTATCGAGCTATCATCAGATTTCATCCAACTCCCTGCTATACCTTGTTGTCTGTCTTTCTAAAATGTTTGACATGTTTCTGAAATACCGCCTAGATGTAGGGAAACTATGGAGAAGTGTCACTAAGGAGGCATTAGAGGTAGTAAACTCAGTGGCAAGGATCATAGCGCTTGCACTTGATCTAGATATTGATTTCTTTGATAGGGCGGGAATGCTTGGCAAGCCTATTGCCACATCGCACTACTACACTATGAAGGAGAAGCGTCCAATCCCTCACAATGAATCCACGGAGTAGGAGCTCATTCGATTATGGTTTTAATTAGCCTATTGGCAATAGAAAAATAAATTAGATCTACAAATATCTGAGGATAAGAATGCAAATCCTCATGTTTGAGAATGTGCAGCACCAGTCAAAGGATTCACGTTGCAAAGAGCCTCAGGGAGAGCCTGGAGAGATATTCGATTGTGTATTTTATAGAACATGGTTGCAATTGTCTGGTCAAGCAACTGCCATCTTGCGAGTCAGACGATAATTCTCCCAAGCTTCCTTCTATTAAATGTGGGACTTGCCTGAGCCAGTCATACGGCGATACTCATGCTGCCCTCAATACTTACAGAGCAAAATAGACTTGAGTTGTCTTATTTGGTGGTTGGCAACTCACATTGGTGAATCTAAATAGGATAGCATCATTCCTTTCATCATGTGGACGTCACAGTTTGGAGAAAATATTCAGTGAATCGAAATCACCACGTCATCCACCTACGTGGCACACGTGAGCTAAAATGGCTCCACTCAAAGGCAACATATGGTGTGTGACGTAGAATAAAAGAAAGAACAAGCAGCCTTTTTTCTCTCTCCTCTGGCTGACACGCAGTGAAAAGACAGAACAATGAACGCGCACTCTCTCTTAGAAAAACCTCTCTCCTCTTTTCAATTTTCAAGGGCTATCTCTCCCTCTCTTCTCACATTCTTTCCTTCTCCTTCCTTCGTCTTCCTCCCCCATCGGCAATGACCCAAGCGAGAAGCTCACTCAGAATTAGCAGCAACAGACCCCGACTATCAAGGAACGCGATGGCGACCCTTAGGGGAAGCACGAGGTGCGATTCAACTTGGCGGAGATCTCCCTCCAGGGATTGTGACCCCCTTCTTTCTGCTCGTCGAGCTGTCTCGATGGAGATTTGCCTCTAGGGACTGCGATCCCATCTTCTTGCCCGCTGATCTGTTAGGTTCCACGAGGGGTTAATAGATCGTGGTCTTCTTTTTCCATTTTGGTTGCAGCTATCTCTCTCTTTCTCTTTGCGTCTGTTCCTCCCTCCCTTCCCCACCCCTCCTGCCTTCCTCCATACTTTCATAACTTCCTCCCTCCTTTCCTGCTTTATCCTTTTTCCCTCTCTCTCTCTCTCTCTCTCTCTCTCTAGGAGCGAGCTTGGGACGCATAACAATGGAAGCTGCTTTGTTCAAGTCAAGAGCGAGATGGCTGCAAGTGAAGCGACTCTGGAGAGTCTGGGCTTGAGTGGTGTGGCGTTCAGGAAAGGAAACGAGCCTGCTTTGGTCTCACATTGGGTTGCATCCAGGGATGGGTTTGGGATGGTGCCACCGTGTGGCAGTGGCGACGATGGTGCATCTAGATTTAATGTCTTTGTCACGATTCCTAGAGTGTGATCACATTCATCATAAGTTGCACCTATTTTGCCATTCTGGCTCCTATATTGATTGTCTTTTCCTTCTTGAATTCGATGATTGCCTTTCCCTTTTCTGCTTAAGATTCAATGATCGCTTAAATGATTCGAGACAATGCATTTTCCTTGTCAAAAGTCAACCTCAAGTGCGAGCTCAATTCACGCTTCAAATTAGAATCTTGCGCTACTTCACAAGCACATCAAAGAACTGAAACTTTCAACATATTCAGCATTTGCAATATATAATCGAACAGAATGACTCATCTTGAGCTTGTCGATCTCTGTAAAGCTCGCATATTCATTAAGCCTGGGCAAACACGGTCCACTCCTCCTTTATATAAACCTTGACACTTCCAAGCAGTTGTTTTCTTGCTCTTCGCTCTTCTGTCAACGACTGGTCCACAATTTGTCCGGCGAACCAACTGAGCTTAAGCGAGAAGCCACATTAGCCAAAAACGATCCAAGGCGGCTAATTTCTTCACGACACACCATGATGCATCTCGGACTTTCTGGTGAACGAACGGCCAATGAGAAGAGAGCTTCTTGCGTTGCGTGTGGCCAGTACAAGGACTATGACTAAGGAGGCTCTTCAGAGCGAAGCTTGCCTGAAGACAAAAAAGTATGGATTCCATCTGCTCTTTATCTTATCTTGTACACGTTGGAGTGACAACTAGCACCAACCTAAGTTCATTTTTATTGTCACGGAAGAGCATTCTATATTTTGTGTACCATAAAGCTAGAAATCTGCAAAAGGGTAACAAACAGCGACGGCAAATTGCAACATTATTATTGATGATTATTTCATAAAACAGCACATTTCTTCAAACTTGGGGACTTAGCTACACACTTTCCCTTCCAGATCCAAGGGACTTTTAACAATCCCTGGTTTAATTTTTTCATCGAAATCCCCATGGTCAATTTCACACCTTGGTTACAAACGGAAAAAGAACAATGCAAAGAGCCGAACGGTGCTCCATGAAACAAAAGGAAGTCTAGGCCGACGATTTCCCATCTCTCGGGGGCATGTCTACATATCTCCACGAGTAATGAGCAAACCCTCTATCATCGGTGACCTCCTCAATCGGCACGGCATCCGATATCTCTCTCACATCATCCTCTGCAAGATGGGGTTCACTTCACGCGAGACAGAATCGGCTTCTGCTTTCTCCACGGCCTTGTCAACAGCTTCCATTGTTATGCATCCCAAGCTAGCTTCGACCGAGAGAGAGAGAGAGAGCTGCAACCCAAATGGAAAAAGAAGATCACGATCTATTAACCCCTCGCAAAACATAACAGATCAATGTGCAGGAAGACGGGGTCACGGTCCCTGGAGGCAAGTCTCCATCGAGACAGCTCAACGGGCAGGAAGAAGGGGGTCACAGTCCCCGGAAGGCAATCTCCGCCAGGTCGAATCGCACCTCGTGCTTCCGCTCAGGGTTGCCATCGCTTTCCTTAATAGCCGGGGTCCGTTGTTGCTGATTCTGAGCAAGCTTCTCGCTTGGGTCGTCTTCGACGGGGGAGGAAGACAAAGGAAGGAGAAGGAAAGAACGTGAGAAGAGAGAAAGATAGCCCTTGAAATTGAAAAGAGGAAAGAGGTTTTTCTAAGCGGGAGTGCGAATTTATTGTTCTTTTCTCTGCTTTCTCCCCAAAAGGCTGCTTGTTCTTTCTTTTATTCCACATCACACGCCATATGTCACACTTTGAGTGGAGCCACTTCAGTTTACGCGCGCCACACAGGTGGATGACGTGGTGATTTTGAACCACTGAATATTTTCTCCACAGTTTGTGTCATCACTCAAATAAACTACCTCCACAAGCACTTGGGTTGCTAGCGACTCCAGCCATCCTCCAATACCATCGGTGACCACTCCTATAGTCTACGACGAGCTTTAACCGAGATGCTCTGCTTTTGAGATTGGAATTCTGAGGTTCATTATATTGCCACAATAAAACGGCTCATTGGACTGCTGTGTCAAGTCATCGGTGAGTCACCATACCATAGCCACGAGGAAAAAGGCGATTTCTATAACAAATGCAAGCCAGCCCATCGAACAGGGAGCGCATGTTATCGGGTGATGTCCTTGAAAGAGCTACGGCGGCAGTCTTGCTTCCGCTGGTGTTTGCCGACCCTTTTGAAGATGGAACATCCCCCTCGTTATCACCAGCTTGAGCCGAGCCATAGACTTGCTGCCTTATCCCGCTTCCTGGTTCGAAGCTGAGTCGTTGCCATCACCTGATTATTAGTGACTGCCACACACACACCATTTCTGAATAGCCACGCCTAACTTCTAAAACTTCGCTGGTCATCACAGAGAAGGAAGAGGACACTTTTGGGGTAGGTATTCACTCTTTTCTCTAATTGAAAAGTCTCTCTTCAAGATCAAGCATAAGAGGAATATCCTTGAACCCATTATTTTTCTTTCCTTGCTCAGGAAGATAAGAACGTCATATGTTGAAAAAACCATTTTGTTTGTGCACGTTTAGTCCTCTTTTCACCTTAAAAAATATGCTACGAGGCACCCAATTCTTGATTCTTGATTTATTGCGAGAATATTTTCTTATATCGCCATGCCTCTCTCCAAATGCATTTTTGAGCTATCTCCCATGTGTCGTGACCTGACCTCAATACTCAATCAGCGAGCAACAGCATAAAGGTAGGGTTTAGAGGTGGTTAACCAAAAGAGTGTCCTCATGGCATATAACTCCAAGGATGCCATCACCTCATCCTTTGGGATCGGCGCCACGAGGTCTCTTGGTCATAATCATGAGCCCTCCCAAATTTGCACATCTCGTAATAGTAGGATTTATCGTGACTCTACCTCGGCAGCATTTTTTGACAAAAAGGCGTAAAGGTAAAGTTTAGAGGTGTTTAACTATGAAAGTTCACTCAAGACACTTCCCCCCAACAAAATGTCATCACCTCATCTTTTTGTTAGGGTCACAACCGCTTGATCATATTCAATCATAGCCATGAGCTTTTCCTAAGTTCATACCTCGCACGATCGGTAAGTTCATTTAAAGTTTTATTAGATAACCTAAATGGTATTTAAAAGTTGTCTCATTTTTTGGGGCCGGCTAGAGTGCCCAATTGAGGATTGAGAATGATCCCTCGATACCTACGCAACCAAAGATCTAAAGTTCACTACCTAACAATCAATGTGTTATCTAATGTGATTATTCATCTCTTTTTACTTTTTCATGCAAATTTATGAAGTAAATGTGATCATGCATGGATGGTTCATCTTATGCCATTCTACTCTATCACTAAAAAAGTGAAAAGGCAAATCAACCAATTAATTGAAATTGTGGTGCAAGTAAGTAAACACCCAAAGATAATAAAAGGAGCACGATGGAAAAAGAGTACACAATTCTAAGAAAGATAAAAATAGAAGCTGTTGACACCTGATTTTTAACCAATGCCTCAAAAAAGTAAAAAATCGAGACTTAGGTTCTCAATCGCGACGGGACCCGTTTCTTGACCAAAAAAGTATTATTTTTTCTTTCTTTCTTTTGCATTGTTACTTTTAAGCAATTTCCACTTCATTTATGAGAAAAATTCGAAAAGTCAAATGATTGACTTTTCGAGTTGATTTTTTGGTTAATCCTTTGACTAAAAGTCCTTGGGTCAAAAAATTGGATTTTCACCCAAAAAAATGTCAATTAGCCTTAATTTCACTTTTCTCAAGTCAATTTTTCAAAAAATCCACAAATTTTGCTTAAAAATTAACCTTTTACGAAAAATCAACTAAATGGTTGACTTTTGATCAAACATTTGACTAAAAAAATTGGAAAAAAAAAATCCACAAAACACTTTATTTTAATGTCAATTTGATTTGTGTGTCAAAAATTTCATAAAATTTGATTAAGAATCTCGTTTTTGAATTTTTCGGTTTTAGGTTCTAAATCGACAAAAAAAAAAAAAAAAAAAAAAACTACTTTTGTTTTAGTAATAGTTAAGCATAGTTCCTTTTATGACATGCAATCTAGGGACTATTCCACATCAAAAGGCAAATTGCCATTTTAATCCCCAATTATGGGGTCAAAATCAATTCTTCATAATTTACGAACGAACAATCATTTTCCACTCGTTTTCTTAAGATAAGTCCAAACCCGTGACCAATTTTGAGAAATTCAAATGAGAACTTCCCGATGTGAGGGATTTTACTCTCTTGAAGGTAAGAAAATTGAGCCGTTGAGCTTTAATCAAAGAAATTTAGGTTGACATATTCAAGATTAAGGTTCGATTGCATAAATTTAAGTTCAATTTTAATATTAGACCTTGATTTATTTTTTGCCTAAGTTTTGGCAATTCAATTCAAAGTCAACTTGGATACATTAGGTGATCCTACACACGAGTAATTAGTTAAATAGATTTATTGCAACATTAATTGAATTCAATTTCATTTAATTTGCAATTTAGCCAAGGAATTGCAAAATTGCTCATTTTAGCCCTTAAGGCTCGATCTCATGTATCCATGGTTTTGGTCTTCTTCTTCTTCTTCTTCTTCTTTTTTGCAATAATCACTCAATTAAGTCAATAAAGGGTCCATAGATTACATTTACGGAGTTTAATTGGCTTAATTGAATTGAAATCGAACAATTTCTCCTTAAATCATACAAGTTTTCTCTTCAATTTGATTTTTAAATTTTGAACCCACAAGGACCACAAAGGGTGAACCAACAAGAACCGGCTAGAACTGGTCAAGAACTGGTCAAACCGACGTGAACCGATCTGACCAATCTGATTAGCCGTCCGGCTGGGCAGGCCGGTTCAGCCCCGTGCCGGCCAATTCTAGGCATCCGATGATTGGTTCTGGGATCCTTGCCGTGTCAATTTTACTTCCATGCCTCATTTTCTCACGATTTTGCATATTAACCCTCAAATTTCATGAATTTGCAATTTGACCCCTAATCAAGTGTATGATAAATCCTAAATACTTATGTCACGTCCATTCTGAAATTAAAAATTTATTTTTTAATATAACCTAAGCAAAACCTAGATGGACCCGGCCCATGAGAGTAGACCAAGCCCAAGAAGGAAATGAAGTGACATCGACCGGTCGTGAATGGGTTTAAGTGAGTCTATACTTTTTTTTTTTTTTTTTTTTTGGTCGGAAAAGTGAGTCTATTGGATTGCTGTTGTCACATATGTGGTAAAAAGGTTTAACATGCGAAAAATTCAAGACCTTAAAATCTGTATATTTTCTAAAGTAAATCTTTTGTCATTTATCACAACGTTCAACCTCAAACTTTAGAAATTATTTTTTATACCCATGATTGGTATTCAATAAAGCCATTTTGGTGGAATATAACTTAAAGGAATCCACATAATGATAAGCCAGATCTGGGCGAGCTTGAGCTCGGCCTTGCTAGGCCGGGCGAGGCCGACCTTGCGTTGCCTCGATGAGGTCAAGCCTCGCCGGTGGCCTCGGTGGCCAAGCAAGCCTCACGAGGCCACCGGCGAGCTCGCCGAAGCTCGCCTAGCCGGTCGCCGGTCGCGCGGCCGCCACCGTGGCCGGCGACCAACCACAAAGAGAAAGAAGGAAAAAAAAAAAAGAAAAAAAAAAAAATATAATAAAAAATATTGAAAAACTAAAATAAACAACAAAATTATACAAATTTACCAAACACATTTCTATTCTTGGAGTAAAAATTTTTTTGCAGTTACCAAGCACGTTCTTATACTCAGAAATTGTTCCCTGGAAAAAAAAAAAAAAACTATTTCTATTTAAAAATTGTTTTCCAGAATAGAAACGTTACCAAATGTGCCCTAAATCAATAATCTATTTGCTGGGATAAAGTAACAATATATGTGAATGATATATATGTTGTGCACTTGATTTGGGTGTTGGAGACATAGATCGTGAGATTACATCGTGATTTATCTATCCATATTGTAATTGGTAACTTTCGATTATTTTAACCTTTGAACTCACCCAATCAAAAATCCTTCATTAGGTGTTCGATATGGCAGAAATATGGGTTTTTGGAGAAATCACAAATTTAGTTTCCATAACTACTTGATTACCTGAAATTGAAAATTAGGTCTCGATAAAGTACTCATATAACCGGTCATATTCAAATGTTTTGACCGTCTTGTTGCTACATCATTTACATTTTAATAGCATAAAAGTAATGTTGACCCCCAAAAGTAATAGTAAAGAACATTTATATAAAGCACTCCACTATAGAAATCACATATCATTATTATTGTTATTGTTGTTATTGTTATACTATAAATTGTATCTGTATAATTACTTAAGATTTTCATTTTGAGCAATACCGTGTTCATGAAAAATGCATCGAAATTCTCAATTCTAAAGTTCTCAAAAATGAAAGAAGACAATATTGATTTTTCAACTTACTTTATTTGAGAAAAAATACATTTTTAAAATTCCAAGTTACATAAATTAATTTGACCGATTGAAAATTTTGGATAATGATGTTACAGTCCAAAGAAAATATATATTACTTGCCATGATGTGGAATCTTGTTAAGTGTAATTGTGTCTAGTCTATAAGTATTATTTTTTTCTTTTTTTTTCTAGATAAGGAAAAGAAAAAATTAAGAATACAATGTAGACTTGATCATTGTGCATGATAGCCTTCAAGTGTATGATAAATCCTAAATACTTCTGTCACGTCCATTCTGAAATTAAAAATTTATTTTTTGGATGGACCCGACAATTAAAAGAAACAAAAAAACATAAATTTACCAAAAACCAAGTTTCCAAACGCCGCCCATGAAATAGTTTTAGACCAAGCCCAAGAAGGAAATGAAGTGACACCAACCGGTCGTGAAAGGGCTTAAGTGAGTCTATACTCATTTTTTTTTTTTTTTGGTCGGAAAAGTGAGTCTATTGGATTGCTGGAAGTTGTCACATATGTGATAAAAAGGTTTAACATGCGAAAAATTCAAGACCTTAAAATCCCTATATTTTCTAAAGTAAATCTTTTGTCATTTATCACAACGTTCAACTTTAGAAATTATTTTTTATACCCATGATTGGTATTCAATAAAGCCATTTTGGTGGAGTATAATTTAAAGGAATCCACATAATGATAAGATTATCTCTTAAATCTCTCATGAACAATTTTCTCCATTTTCTAACTATTTAAGTTCATTGATAAATCAAATCACACTCCCTTTTGAATCATAAAATATGAAATTAAGTCGTTATGCCGCCGAATTCAAACCGTTATGACGACTGTACTAATTATGGGGCGAAATGCATGTTGTTGTTGGTAATACTATAAAAAAATATGCAATTCGATGGCATATAAGGTGATAGATATATTGAAGTACTACAATAGAATACATTTTTCTTTTATCCATGAGCCCACTAATCGGTCATATATCGAAGAAAATGGGTGTGCATGTAGAACATGCCATGGCAAAGTGACTGGATGTCAAAAGCCAATAACCATCGTGATTCGAATCCTGGACTAAGGCCTGTGCATGTTGACACTCGTTTCACCATTTCCAGCAACCAAATCAAGTGAGCAACATATATATATATATCTTTCACATATATTATTACTTTGACTCAGCAACTATAGACTGTTGATTTACTTTAAGTAAATTAATTGAATTTGAGTAATGACAAGCTGGGAACTCTATTAAGAAAAATATGTTACAATTTATTAAATTTTCAGGAGAGATCCCATGACCTTACACATCGCACGGGATCATTTCCATTATTTAATAAAATACAGTAATTTGAAAGCTTTTTAAACCTTTTTTTTTTACTAAGCTTGCCAAATGGAAAGCAATTGCATTGGGGGACAAGTGTATCGCATTTGGCCGCTGAGGACTTGCCAAAATAATGAAATAAGAGGCCAATTAAGTTGCAAAAGGAAATAAATAATTATGGCAATGAAAATATCCAATGAAAATCCCAAATTAATACATCTATATTAAATTTATTATTCATTAATTTTCAATTAATTTTACTGTCGAATTCCACAGTTAGATGATATATGGCACTTGATGGATATATTAGTGTGGCGTTTTACCATCCGTTTATCACACGTGTACTGATTTGTAATTTTTCATGATATTAATTCAATTTAATAAAAATTAACGGAAGACATATTTGTCATCAATGTATTGGTTTGGGCTTTTCGGTGAACAAAAAATTAGTTTTAGGATAAATTCAACGTAAGCGTATCAATTTGGCTTTTTTCGTGGTAATCAACCCTAAAATTAAAATTTCATCCGATGCTCTTTAGGGTCCCGATGTCGACCCCCCACCATTCATTTTACTAATATATCGAAGGTAAAATGCTCAAAATCGGCGGTAAAATCATCCGCGCTGTTCGCGCCGATCTCTCCTGCGGCCTTTTTTACGCAAGAGCCGCGCACCCGGGATTCGGAAGTGCGATGGAATAGTCGCCCTCTAGTCTTAGTCGGTACGGCGCCGTTTCGAATCCCCCGACTCGCTCCGCAACCCGGTCAAATCGCGTTTCGAACGCTGAGAAAGCGCCGAGACTCTCCGATCCGACTCAGCGCGACTCGCCCGCCGCAGCCAGTCTCTTCTCTTTCACTCCTTTCGCAGCTCTCACCCTTCTTTCACTTTACACTCCCTGCGAGGGAGAGAGAGAAAAAGGGGGCGAGAGAATCATAGAACGTGATTTCCAAGCAGGGCCAGATCGATCGAGAGCTGCAGTGGAAGAGAGAGAGAGAGAGAGAGAGGGGGGCCTTTTAGGTTTTGCGGGGGGTACTGTGCCATGGCGAGCCCTCAATCGGGGCGATTGGCTCCTGCTTCCTCGGGGAGATTCGCGTCCCTGACGGCCGGGGCTAGGGCTCCGCAGAGCCCGCTCAGCGACGAGGCCGTCTGGAGGCGCCTCAGGGATGCCGGGTTCGACGAGGAGTCGGTCAAGCGGAGGGACAAGGCCGCCCTGATCGCGTATATCGCGAAGCTCGAGGCTGAGGTCCGTGGGCTCCCGTCCTTTCTCTTTCTTTTTGTTGTTTTCGGCCTGCGCGGGTAGCCAGTGTCTTGCGGGAGCAGTAGCCCCTTTTGCTGTGGTTCCTGTTGGGGTTCGGTTTTGGTGTCCTTTTTGCTACATTTATGTTGGTCTATGAGGAAAGTTTTTGTTTTTTTGTTTTTGGGCGCAAACCTGCATTGAATTTACTAGGGAGTGGAACAGAGAAGCAAACGGTGGTTTTGATTTCCAATTCTTGCATTTGCTTTGGGATTCTAATGGCTGAGAATGTAAACCTATCTGGCTTGCTTGCTTTTTTTTTCTTGATTTGATGACATTGTGGCAGCGATGGGTATTTTTAGGCACGGGTTAGTTGCTGTAGACTGAATTAATATCTTACGAGCCATGCGGACTGCATATGCTGTTCAAACTTGTCTTGCAAGTCCAAAGTTGCTCACTTATGGCCTGTGGTATTGATCATGATTCTTATTCAAAGAAGAAATGCCATTTGCTCTATGTAATCTTAGTTTATTGAGTTATGATGTTGTTGTACCATATAGGGTAATTTGACAATAGAACTACCCATTCATTGAATTTATAGATATCAATGGGATAGGCTGGGGAAAGGATGTGCATTAATTCCATATAATGGATGGAATTTGCTGTATATTCTTCAATAACTCGGCTGCAGGGTTTCCATTTTTTTTTTTTTTTTTGAGTTGTACATTAGCTCATCAGTTGGTTTCCCTCGCACTTGGCGAAATTCTACTTCATAATTTCTGATAACTTATGGGGAAAACAAAAGAGAAACCTAGAACTGTAAACCTTACATGTACAAATAGAATAAAATAAGGAACTGTTATTTTATGCTAATAAATTTCTTCCCTTATCATCCCTTTATTATCCTATTTATGAGACATAATGAAACTGGGGTATGTCATTTCTGCTGTTGAAACGTCAGTCTGGATCACTCTGTTTTGTTTCTACTTCACCCCTTTCAAGACATGTGAGATATATCTTGAATTAGAGTAATCTTCGAGCAATCAATGATAGTTTTCTAGATCATGTGGTTTTATAGTTCTTAGGAATTACAATCACATTGTTCTCCTTCTATTATGGATCTGTTACTGAGTATTGATATTCTTATAAGTGCATTGGGTGTTGCTGACTTTTTAATGCTTTGGTGTCTATTCTCTTTTGGTGTATTACGACATCTTGTTTTGCTTTGTCTGATCTGTATGGACTGCTTGTAGATTTTTGACCATCAACATCACATGGGCCTCCTTATTCTGGAGCAAAAGGAGCTTACTTCCAAGTACGAGCAAGCTAAAGCCTCTGCTGAGGCTGCTGAGTTAAAATGCAAACGTAACCAAGCAGCTCATGTGTCTGGTCTGGCTGAAGCTAGGAAGAGAGAAGAGACATTAAGGAAGTCTCTAGGAGTTGAGAAAGAGTGCATAGCAAGTGTAAGTGTAATCACTGAGTTTGCTGAAGTCTCTAGGAGCTTTGTCTGTGCTTCTTTCATGTTTAAGCATGGATTTTATTTAATGAACAATTGCAGCTTGAGAAGGCCTTGCATGAGATGCGTGCTGAATCTGCTGAAACAAAAGTTGCTGCTGAAAATAAGTTGTCTGAAGCTCACTTGATGGTAGAGAATGCTCAAAAGAAGTTTACTGAAGCTGAAGCAAAGCTTCAAGCAGCAGAATCTTTACAGGCTGAGGCTAACCGGTATCATAGACTTGCTGAAAGGAAGCTGCAAGAAGTTGGGGAACGGGAAGATGACCTAAGGAGGCGCATTCAATCTTTCAAGTCTGAGTACGGTCACTTGCTTACTGATTAATGGCACTTCAGTAGTTTCTATATAATGCTTATGGATATTCTGGTTGAAATTGAAATGACTTTTGCATTCTCTCGGCCTCTTCTTCTCCTTCTTCTTCTTCATTTTTTTGTTAAATTGTGGGGCTGTGTGCATTCCACATGCAACGTGAGTTGAAAGTGGTTTGTATTGGTAAAGTAATTAGGGAAATGATCTTCCAGTTAGTTGGCCTATGTACACCTACTATGTATCAATAGAATTATTTCAGACTAGTGATGGAAATTTCAGCTGTCATAAAGAGAGTTAGCCACTGTTCGCTTTTGCTGCTATGGCAAAATATGAATGGTATATTCTCAACATACCAATGCATTACTTGAATTACTCTAATGATTTTATTTTGCTTGTCAGAAGAAATATCACAATAAGGCGCTCATTGTGTGAGTGTCTTGTCTTTGAGTACTTGATGTGATTTTCTTCTTTTTGGCAGATGTGATGCAAAAGAGAATGAGATATTTCTTGAGAGGCAATCTTTAGGAGAAAGGAAAAGAATTTTGGAACAAGGAGAAAAGAGATTACTTGACGGACAAGCTATGCTAAACCAGAGAGAGGGATATATATTTACCAGATCTCAAGAATTGGATCAACTTGAAAAAGAATTGGAGGCCTCCAGATCTAACATTGAAAAACAGCGCAGAGCCTTGAATGATGAGAAATCTGATTTGGAACTCAGAGCAGCTTCACTTGTGGACAAAGAACAGGTTCCTTCTAGTTCTCACTAATATGGCTGCACTTTTATGTTTGTGAACTTTTAAGGATACGAGTCCTCTTCTGTTAATGTGTTGACAGGATCTTTTGAGAAAAGAGGTTTCACTGAATCAAAAAGAGCAAGAGCTGCTTGTTTTACAGGAAAAGCTTGCCAGCAAGGAATCGGTAAGTTCTCTTGCTGTCAATCACTTTTTTTGTGAGAAGTGTTATAGTGTCATCTGATAATTTGATGGTGGCACTGTGCAGAGAATCATGTGCACATTATTTCTTCTTCTATAAAATATTTTGCCGAGGACTAAATGGTCCTTTCTGATTTTAAAGTTCACTGACTTTAAATTATACTACTAATGCTACTAGGCTGACATTCAAAAAGTGATTGCGGATCAAGAAGCTGTTTTGCGGTCAAGAAAAGCCGAATTCGAGTCAGAGATGGAGATGAAACGTAAACTTGTTGAAGATGAAATCGAAACCAAGCAACGGGCTTGGGAGTTGAGGGAGATGGATATCACTCATCAGGAGGATCAACTTAAAGAGAGAGAGCATGATTTGGGCATTCAGATAAGGTCCTTGACAGAGAAGGAGAAGGATGTCAAAGAGAGGTGGGATAATGTTGATGCAAGAGAAAATAAATTAGCTTCTGCAGAGGCCAACTTTGAGCTTAGGAAGGATATGCTACAGAAGGAGAAGGAAGAAATTAACAAACTGAAACAAGATCTTCAGAAGTCTTTGGATTTGCTTGAAGACAAAAAGAAGCAAGTTGATAGTGCAAAGGATAAGTTGGAGGTTATGAAAACTGAAACAAGTGAACTATCGGTTTTAGAGATAAAACTCAAAGAGGAGCTTGATAGGGTCAGGGCTGAGAAACTGGAAGTTATGGCAGAGGCAGATAAGCTAAAACTAGAGAAGGCAAAATTTGAGTCTGAGTGGGAATCAATTGATGAAAAGAGAGAAGAACTGAAGAAGGATGCTGAACGAATTGCTAAGGAGAGAGTGGCTGTTGCAAAGTTTCTCAAGGATGAACGTGACAGTCTGAAAATAGAGAAGGATGCAATGCGCAATCAATACAAACACGATGTTGAGTCGCTTCGTCTTGAGAGAGAAGAATTCATGAATAGGATGGTGCAGGAACGTTCTGAGTGGTTCAGCAAGATTCAGCAGGAACGTGCTGATTTCTTGCTGGAGATTGAAGTGCGAAAGAGGGAGTTGGAGGACTGCATTGAAAAAAGGCGTGAAGAATTAGAAAGTTCCTTAAGGGATAAGGAAAAAGCTTTTGAGGAAGAAAAGAAGAATGAACTTCAGCGAATTGGTTCTCTTAAGGAAGCGGCTGAGAAAGAGTTGGACCGCGTTGCTTTGGAAATGAAAAGGCTTGAGAGTGAGAGGATGGAGATTAACGTAGATCGTGAGAGAAGAGATCGGGAATGGGCGGAATTACAAAATTCTATTGAGGAGCTGAAGCTGCAAAGACAGAAATTAGAGAGGCAGAGGGAATTACTGCATGTTGATAGGGAAGAAATTTGTACCCACGTAGAGCAGATGAATAAGCTGGAAGATTTAAAGCTAGCCTTAGATCGGAAGGCTGTTGAGACGCAACAATCTGTTTCAGAGTCCAGGCTAATGAAGATATCTGGGAAAAGACATCCTAAGCAGCTAACTGCTGTGAATAATAATAATTTGGACTTGGATGACAGAGTATATGAAGTGGGTCATGTCAATGGACCTAATTCACCCACTTTGCAGAAAGCTGGTCATTCTTCTTCTCCCAGCTCTGCTCCTCTCTCATGGATTAGGCGTTATTCCGACTTATTATTCAGGTCTTCTGAGAAGCCTCATTTGGCATGTGAAAAGGAGCCTTCCACATCTAAGAATGACGAGCAGGCCACACCAATGGTAAGGCAGCCGGACTTATCACTCAGATATGATGTGCAGAAACATGAACAGAAGAAGAGGCTGGAAGGAATTCGGGGAATGAGTCGGCCGGAGAAACATGTTGGGGAAGAAAAGACGATATTTGAAGTGCCAACTGGAGGTGAGGATGCAAATGAAGAATCTAAAAAGAAGGAAACTGCCAGCCATAAGCCTTCTGAATCCATTGCCGAAAAAGGGCCTCAAACCAGAAGAAAAAGAAGGGTAAAAGAGTTACTCCCAAGAGATTCCGTTGATATTCAACCAGAGGAAAGGAAAAGCAAGAAGAACAAGGGAATGCAAGTTGATGGCGGGGCTGATCTCTCTGATTTAGCCAACACCAATCAGTATGATCCATCTTTATGTAGCTTATTTTCTTGCTCCTGTTTCTTAAATTTAAGATCTCCACCTGTTGAATGCTCTCACATTTTTTTTTTCCAGTGTAAATGCAGGACAACCATGCATTGCTGATGTTGAAGATGCCTCTCTATCGTCCAAGGAGACTCGGTTTGTAGCTGAAGAGACCACAGTATTAGTTGTTGATGAAGTTGTTAATACTTCAGTGTCTTCTGAGAAAGAAAGTTTGAAACGTGTTAACGAAGACAACAATGACCATCTGCTGGAACCTCTATCGAAATCAAAGGAGGATCTCCTTGAAGGTGGATCTGCTGATTTTGAACATGTTCCCGGGGGTAATGGTGTCCTCACACATGAAACAGCTTCAGTGGTACTCGTGGAAGATGTCAGGCTTGTTGGTGACATTGGTCAGGTAATAGCAATGCTCTTGCAGTTTCTAGCATAGATGTTGGAAGGTTGTGCCTTTTCACTCATATTGATGATAAAGTTGTGTTTGCCATGATCCAAGTTTCCATCTACTTTAGTTGGAAATGATTAGGTTAAGGTTAGTTACTATATGGGGGATGGCTTATGTCTGTTGGCAGTGAATCATTCTGTAATTAAATGCTGCATATCCAATGGTATGCGTAGCTTCCTGTCTGATTCCTTTGATATTCATTACTTCTAAATTTGTGCATGTTCTTTCTTCTAGGGTCATGATGTATCAGCTAAAGCTGACCAGATACCTAGAGATCAAGGTCTCAGCAAACTAGATACTCATGGGGAGGATGGTTGAAAAACTGGAAATCAGAGACGATTGTAAAACAAGTTATAGGTGCCTGGACATATAGAAGACGGTTTCCGAGTCATTTGTAGATGCAGTTATGGTAATGCATTCTCTTCTGAATTAGCAACACCTAAAATTTCAGTGATGAATCTAATGTTTTTCTTGCTCCATTAATTAATTCTCTTTCTCTGATGTAGCAGACGGTGGATGAGTTCGTCAGCATGTATTGGAGCTTGCTCTAACCCTTTGAGAATGTAAATGACTTTTAATGTCTTGGTTTCTTTGCTTGTCTTGTCGATATGCTAAGCGATTGTTGGTGGCCTTATGTGTGGGCTGCGGTAGTGAGCATTTCTTTTGGGCTGCTTGTTGATAGTTTGGTTAGATAGGGGTGATGATGGGTAAATCTGCCTGCTTGTTTTTTGGTTTTGAGCAGATTGAGGTTGTTGATGGCTTGATCAGTTTATTTGTTAACACCACTGGCATGTTGAGATTCCTGAATGTGGACATTTCGTGTATTATTATTTTGTCCATCTGAATATGAAAATCACTAGAAGTTAGCTCGGTTTTAATGCCCTGAATTGCGGACCTTCTTCAATTTCGTCCTCTCTGGGGTTTCTTGGGCTAAATCGAAAAGATGAACTTCATATTGAGAACATCTGCAGGATCTAACCAGCCCTTATCTCCAGCCCATAATCTTGTGCTTTGGTAGAGACGGTAGTGGGCACGTTATTGCAAATTTGCAAGTGAACCCACACGAAGAAGGCGCATCGAAGCGCAGCCCAACAATAAAAGAAAAAAAATGGTTTGCGCAATGACCCTGCGGAACACGACCTCCTGCTGCAACCCCATTCACTAATTTGACATCGTACAATGCCGCAAACTCTGAGGAACTACAAACCTTTTCACAGAACAGGCCAGGAATTCGTGCTGGGTTGATTACTGGCGTGAGCCAACCGCGACGCGTGTGACCTGGACCGTTCATTGAAATGGGCAGCACTTGCGTGACCTGTACCATTCATTGAATTGGGCAGCACTTTCTTAGAGATGGGATCGATTGTATTATAGCTATGATAAAACCCAGGAATTAACCTAGTGATCTCCAATCTAAGGGCGAAATGAAGTCAGGTTGTCTTAGAAACATCTCGGAGAGGAAATGTTAAATTAATGTCTCGAGTTTAAATTCGGATGACGATTTATTATACCGAATTTGTCGATAAAGTTTTTCCAAGTAGATTTCAACTCGGTTCAAGAAAGAAGAAATAATTTCCTTACTTCGACAATACTTCTTGGATGTGCAAAACAAGACGAAAGGAGAAATAAGAGATCAAAGAAAGAAAAAGAAAGACTTTCTTCTTCCCTGCAAGTGTCCGTAAAGAAGATTCGAAAGTGGTGGGGCCAAAGGTCAAACTTTTGACCTTGGGCACACATATAAAAGGGCGTTACTTTGCCGATGGAAAAAGTGGAGTAAAGCCCTAAAATTGAAGGAGCAACACGTCCGTCCAGAGAGTGCCGCAGATAAAGGAGCCACCGCGCGATCAAGAAAAAGAGCCGTGTCGTGAGTTTACATCCAAATAAGTTATTTATTTATAAACACTTTAGGTTTTTAGTTAAATCTAGGTGTGGAAAATACTTGAGCGAGCGTGTGAATGATTGTGAACTCTGATTCTCCAATTATAATTGATTATTTGCTATTGGCTCTCTCCGTGGACGTAGGTATTGATACTTGGACCGAACCACGTAAATTTCTGATGTCCTTATTTTTCTCGTTTATTTTTCTAGCGATTTCGCGTTGACGTAAATTGCAAGATCCTGTCGTTTCCGCGTATTATATTCCAATAGGAAACGTGAAAGGCATTGAACACATGCATATATCATTCTAGTTACGGTTCTATGACAGATGATTGAGGGAAGGTTCGAGGAGACTCTGGTTGTCCTAAGGAGGATGGCCATTTTGTCCCCTAGCAATCTAGCCTCGACTTGCTAGTGTTGAAGCGGGCGTTGTCATGGTAGTATGACTCATGGTCCATTTTTTACAGGAAATTAAACGTATAATGTTGCACTGGGGAAGAAGAGGAGCCTTGGGAACCAAGAAAGTTCGGGTTCTTCTTACTTCAGAGGATACTGAACGTTAAGAGTGGCGGTGAAACTGCGAAAGGAGATGCAGATTTAGGGAAAGGAAGTGCTCTGTAGCTATATCGGTCGTAAGGTTCTAGAGGAGGATAACAATGGCTCCGTCTGCAGAAGTATCGAAGGAAGAGGGAAAGAGGGATAGCCGGCATTAGTGAGCAGATCGATATCTGGTGGTTGCATACAGCGGCGTGGTGTTCTGTCGTGGTTCGCATTCAAGGTCGTGCACCCCAAGGAAAGACTCGATGATGATGGATAGTGGAAGTTCGCGAAGTAGCATTTTTTTTTTCCCGATGGAAGCTTCTTGGAGGTAATCATTGATAATAACATTGGATTATATGGAATGGGTAGCATCCATCTAGATATGACGGTGTCAATCTGAAGCGATTGAGCCTATCAAAGAAGTCAAATTGGGAAAGTAGCATTCCGTGAAAAGACGGTTAAAACAATGGCATCTGACCAAGCAGGGCTTTTGTGTAGAAATGCGTTGTAGATCAATGAAGTGATAACAACCGAATGTTAATAATGAGTTGAGAATAACCCTAGGCTGCCACCACATCCGCTCTTGGCAACTGGGATTTTCTTTCTTTTCTTTTCTTTTTTAATGAAATTTAGAGTGATGTTATCATGTTATGTGGTATGATTTGAATGGGAGACCACCGTCGAACCAAAATAAAGTCAAAAAATAAAAAAAGAAGTGTAAATTGGAGGGTCAAATAATAATTATGGACAAATTATTAATTGCATTCCTGGAGTGAGAAGAATCCTTTAATATAGGAAAATGATATCAGAATTTTGCAATAATTTCAATTTCAAAACTTTTCAAGCGATCACTTGTATACTACTTTTGTAAAAAAAATCAAATCACTTCAATGCTATTGGCAATATGTGTGATTGGCAAACCCAATGTGGTAATATTTTAACATAAACCATCTAATGTGACTTGCTGATAAGATGAAGTCCGCAAAAATAATGCGTACTGTTGGTTTAGCCACTCGTTTGCCCTCAATTAATCCAAAATGTTTTTCAAACCCTAATCCTAAATATTGGAATCGGGGCAAAATTAATGTCCGTTTGGATGTTTTGAAGGGCTCTAATCAATCTTCTTCGCCATGCTTGCCTCCATTCAAAAGTTATTGAGGCAGAGATTTGAAAGCTGAAGAAAAGGAAATCGCTTGGTTCCTCCGGCCGAGGCAAAGTCCAATGAGGTGAGCCCTAAAGAGGAAGTTGTAAGTGAGAGAGGTACCGTTGGTTTAGATGAGAAGGATAAAGAGATTGAGAAGGGCATCGATGGTGATAATAAACAACAACAAAGCAAAAGTGATGAGGTCGAACGGAATCTGTTGCAGGTAAGGAAGATGTTCCGAATGAAGACGTTGATGACGATGCAAAGAACACATCTGAACCTAAAGCAAGAGGGGGACGTAGCAACCAGAAGCTGTTTGATCATCGGTGGCCGATTCTCTTCGGTGGAGCTTGCGGGTGTCCTAATTTTAGCATTGAATATGATACAGAAAACAAGACAGAACAGAGAAAAGAAATGCCAGAAAATTCTCAGAAGAAGAAGAGTTGATTTCCAGTGCCATGGTTTTGGACTCCCAATTACCACGGCATTTCATCCGTCGATTTTAAAAATTATGTCAAACTTAAAATATATTAAAAGAGCCACGTAAACCTCTTCACCATAATATATCGCTTGATAAACTTAATATTTTTCCACTAATTTGACGCTCAAATGATTGCTCGAAAAGTTTTTACATTTAAATGAGCATTCAGCAAAAATTATAGCATTACCTATCTTCTTTTTTTTCTCCTTTAATACAGAAGTTCTTTTCAAAACTTAAAGCTACATTTGTCCTTGAACTGCTTTGTCTGAGGCCTCATGCAGACCTTGACACTCTGACGTTAAACATTTAAAGGGTGCACATGAACAGGGCTGGAAAAAGCAATTGTACCAAGGAGGCATAGGGCATGCCGGCAGATAAAATAAAAAACACAACCCGACAGCCCACCGTGATAGCGGCGTTTGTGGGAAACCAACCCTGCTTTGGTGAGGTTACCTCGTAACAAGACACCCAGGATCCAAAACAGGCCCCTGGACTCCTCTGTAATTGGGGGAAAAAAACTTAGAACACCTCAGAGGTTCTTTTGGTAAAGGCATCTTGTTACTTACTTTCAGCATGTAAAGTACGCTGAACATCAGCAATAACTTTCAGCAAGTCTTCCTCCCGTTAAGCTTGTGGGGAAACAAGGGTCACGAGAGAGCAGAGGCTCAAATCAATTTAAGAGGAAAAGGTAACATCTTAAACCAAATCAATCAATGACCAAAACTCGCCCGATAATTTCATTTGGAAAAACAGATGATGAAAGTCGAATTTCCTGCCCGAGCATTTCTTCCGTCATCATGGTAAAATAGGCTTAACAAAAATAGAAACAGCGCTCTGCTGCAGAAAAGCAAGATGAACAATGCTCAGCCATCTCTGTTCAAAAATTGCCCCAAGCATAAGATACAACTACTAGAATCAACAACACAGATAAAGGGCCTATCAGAAAAAAAAAGCTAAGGACAATGCTTGATAGTATCTCCTCCAACCCGTGGTGGGTGCCACTCAAGTTTTAAACAACCCAAATTCCTATTCGTCGCCCTGACTTTCATCCTTGACAAGCTTGATCATATCATCAATTCGAAGAATTGTTATAGCTGCTTCAGTTGCAAACTGAGGAGCAAAAGGTTCCAAAAACAAATTATAGCAGCTGAAATCCAAATAATAAAAATAATAATAATTAGTTAATGCACATTCGCATGTGTCTTCCTTACCTGTATTATCTTTACTTTGCTCATTGCTGGTTCAATGACACCTGCTTCTAAGTTGTTCCGGATAGTTCCTTTAGAAAGATCTAATCCCATGCTGCAAAGGTTGAAATGAAACCAACAGGATCTTTATTATAAGAGCCAACAGAATAAAGCAAGCTAAGTAAGCTTATAATGAGATACTACTACAACACAAGCTCCTTATCAAGATGGTAAATGGTCTCATGAGTAAGGTCTTCATTTGATGCTGGTCCAAACTCGGATGATTGAATCAACCTACCCTTGATCCCAGTTAACATAATATAGACTTTAACAGTTTATAAATCCCTTTGTATTATTGCTTTTTCCTATGACACTTAACTTGAAACAGTAAAATATATCAGGATCTTTTTTTTTTGTCAGAACATATCGACTTAAACTGCTATGTGAGCTATCTTTTATCTCACTTGTTAAAACAAATCCAACCATATAATTGCAACTTTGAATGATAATATGTCCCTTCTACCGAAAAAAAGTGATATCCATCCATACAATATTTTCTTCTCTGGGTAAAAGATATAACTTTCAAGAATTAGTGAATAAGCTTACAAATTCTCTGGAAATCAAACCACCATCAACTCCATTCCATGACATCACTCTTTGGCAAAGCAAAATAATTTACATCACCTTAAAAATTGCGTTCCACAGGCTTTTTGGACATCCAACAAATATTAAGGTATGTTGGTAGGGAAGCTATCCATCTGCCTAACAATTAGTTTGTATACTGTCATTTCATTTCTTGTTTAAGCATCTGCAAGTCTAAGCATCAGAGTCAACAAACTAAGCTCTGCAGAGGGCATGAGAACAGGTGAAATCACGTAATCTTGCTGATCAAATTCAAATTTGCTTTCCCTGGAAGTCACACAACTGTTCGGTCCTGATTATTATAGATGTTCCATAAAAAATTGCCTATACTGTGTCCACATGTGTTTATCCATGACTGTGGGAGTGATCTTGTATACAAAAAATTTCTCAGCACTCCTTGCAGTGAATTAGACTACAATAAGCAGGAAAGATCAATGGATTCAATCTTAATACATGGTTACCTAAACACTGGCCAACTACAAAAGACATCATTGTAAATACACAACAAAGAATTACCTTGACAAATGCTTCTTGTCAGCCTTAGTTTGTGCAGTGTGGTGGTAAGCCCGTAGTTTTGCAACTAACTCAGTTGCATCCTTTGCAGCATTGACGGCAAGCACCTTCAGCAGAAAAAGATTTAAGAAAATATAGAAGATAATTTCCAAAGCACTGCCAAATAGGATGTGTTCCATTAAGCCCAGATAAAAATCCAAGTGAAGTTTGAAAAAACATCAATGCATGTTAGTACAGACCTTTGGTATAATTAATAATGACTCTGCAAATTCTGCAATAGCCAACTGTTCACGGGATCCTAGCGTCGTTGCTAGATACTCCAAGTAGACAGCTAAGGCAGCCTCAACCGCACCACCACCTGCTACCACCTGTAATCCCAGCATAACAATAAAAAGGGGGGAAATGGGGAAGGACAAAGCAAAGCAATCAGAATAACGTTTGTAAGTACAGTGCAGAAATGCATATCTTACTTAAGTCATTCTGATACACACAATCGAAATGCTAATGGATTATGGGCTGAAAATGCTGACATTGTACAATCTACTAACAGCCAAATTCACAGGCAGCTGGTCCAGTTCTACAAGGAAATACTCTTGACATTATCATTTGATATTTAGCCACTCCTAACATCAGGGGTAAGATAGATCTTTGGGTTCTTTTACGTGACTTTGTTTTGGTTTCTTTCTTTTTTCTTTTTCTTTTTCTTTTTCTTTTTTTAAATGAAAAAGGGTTGCACCAGAAATCAAATAAGAAAATCCCTAACTTCATCACTGGAGGCAAGCACCAGAGATGGCATCTTCTCGAGTACTATATGCCTTGAACCTCTCTAGCTTAAAATTCAAAGATAGCAGGAATCAGTTATCTGGCAGGCAGGTCTAGCAAGCATGCCATCTCTAACTCAGAGGACCATTTTCAAGGGATAACAAAGGAAACTGTGCAAAATTCTCCAGGCATCAAAACTTATTTTCCTGGACCTGGCTATATCATAAGTAATCAATTCTACAAGAACAGCATCCTGAAGTTCATCCATCTCATAGTTAGTTCAGTGAATAACCTAGACTAGCTTCAACAGGCTCATCTTCAGGAAAATAAAGCAAGGCCAAAATAATTACCGTGTTGGATTCAAGAGTCCTCTTAACAATGGATAGAGCATCATGAAGAGCTCTGTCCATCTCATCAAGCATATAGTCATTTGCACCTCGAAGGATCAAAGAAACCTACAACAAACAACCCAACTTGTATGAAACAGCTGATGTCTACCATCCCCCCCCAAAAAAAAAATAAAAAAGCCACAACATTAAGCAATCAGGTACAGTAAAGTATGTAATGATGTCCTTGGAGAACTAAACTCAGCAGTTCTTATGAAACATAATCTGAATGCTGAAACTATGACTAACTTCCTAAGGTCTATGTCAAACATACAATTAGCGTACATTATTCCAATATAGTTATCCCATTCAAAGACTTGAATTGATCTGAAAAAGCATGAACTCACCACACTAGTTGTTTTTGTCCCTTTAATCAAAACCACATCATCATCAGAAATACGCTCTTCTACAACTTCATCTGCATGTCCGATAAAGGATGAATCATATGTTTCTTCTCCTTCCATGTCCGCAAATGTTGAAACCTGCATGTAGTCAAGGAAATACCAAGGTACAGAATTAGGATAAATCCACAGAATCAGGAATCTGACCCGCAGCACCAGCAGGAAAAGAAAAACAACTGGCAGCAAAATCTAAGCAAAGTTATGACTCATGCTCACCCTCTCAATATACTCAACCCCCCACTATAAGGCAAAACAAACAGAACATGCGACATCAGATGAGATGATGATAAGAACAAGAAACCACATAAGGGCGGTCCATACAGAAGATTCCAATAATCATTCATTGGCAAGGAAAACGAAGAAGGCATCTTACTCCCTCCAACAAGAATTAATCGGTTCATACAAGGAGACTTCTGCTCAGTTTGTTGGCATTTTACAAAGAGATTTGGTCAAGTCAAGCTTTCTCCAACATTGAAAACCCAATTAAAAGAAAAAAGAAAAGCTCATAACTGGCAAATAAAAACAGCGCGAAAGTTTTAGTTTTTAAAAGGCACATGTCAAGTACTGACAAGTCCAATAAAAAACATTTTGCTTAGGTGAAAATAAGTTCATTCTTATATGAAATGGTAAAACATCCTGTAGTAAAGTAGATATCAAGGCAGTGAAGATTAGTATAAACCCATCAGAAAAGCCATCCTGCATCTTTCTTCAACATTTCAAGTCGTTGCTGAAATACATAACTCAGATATCAACATATGCATCACATTATTTTTGAGTTCTCATCATACTTATGCTCTTATTAGCAAAGTTTGAACAAAAAATGAACTGCCAGCAAGCTTTGAAGAAGAAAAATTGGTGAACTTGCCATGGTTGCACCCGTTGCTTTGGCAATGTGACGCATATCCTCTTTCCGCACACGTCTCACAGCAATTGCACCAGCCTCCACGAAATACTGGAACATTAAACAGGCACAAAAGCAATTTATAAACTCTGAATCAAACAAAAAACCCAGATGACATAGTAGATCTTCATTTATTGAAAATTAAATCATATAGCATTACATTATATGACTGCAGCCAATTCAAGTAAAGACAGACCACTCACCTATGACCACTTCATACATGAGGAGAAGTTTTAAGAGATCATTTGACAAGATAATAAAACAAACATCCACATATATACTAATTAACAAAAGATGACGCATGCGACAAGAAATAACCAAAGAACATCGATTCCAAACTTATGTCTGCATGCTCATTTTACCATCCAGTACAACGTTTCAAGGATAAAAGACAATAAAAAAGCAAATCATGTAGAAGATTGCCTTGAGTGCCATGTCATCAATCCCTTTTGTGGTCAGAACAACGTTGGCCCCAGCTTTCAGTATCTTCTCAATACGTTCTTTTGTCATGTCAGCTTCCCTATTAAAATGCAAATTTTTATTAGTGCCTGCATTTAGCAAACAAGATGAATACAAGTGGCCCACTATTTAAAGACTATTTAAAGAACTATGAAGGTCAGAAGGTAAATCAATCAACAGGCAACAAGAGAACCAAAAATCTACCCAAGTCATATGAGCATATTGCATGAAAGAGTTAGCATTGAACAGTTGCCACAGCAATCTCATTCTCCTATATTAAGTACATTGCAACTGACAATGATGACTTAGAGCGTGCTTGGTACAGTTGAAGCTGTGCTATAACTATGCTGTAGTTGTGTTGTGGTGTGCTATGCTGTGCCAAAGCATGTGTATATATGGCACCAGATCTTTTAAAGCTGCTATGCCATAGCAACAAATGATTAATGCATTTGGCAAAGATGTGAGATTACTGTGGCTATCAAAATGACCAGAAAACAAATATTTTGCTGTATATTTTGGTCCTTATTATTATAGTTTTTTGGATATACCATTTTCATCATCATCATCATCTAATGATAACTATAATATCTATATGTCCCCATAGTAGTAGTAGCAGTAATAATAATAGTAATAACAATTGTTATGTATATGCAAAATTTAGGGAGCCCAAAACAGTTACAGCCACAGAAAGGACATAAAGAAATAAAACTTCACTCTAGTGGAAATGCAAAGATCCGTCGCTCTAAGGAAATGACTTGAGCCATACAATCATCGAAGAGATGACAGACTAATTTACCAGCCTGTCAGAAAAAAATGAATTCCACCATCTCTTTACCTTTGTCGAATTTTCTCCAGCTCCCTTGGATCAGTCACGACAACTTGGACACCCAACTGCATTTTAGTCTTCTGAAGATTGAAGTCAAGACATGCAATCTTTGCAGGGGAAACTCTAACAGGCATTCCTTGGGCAGCACGACCAGTATTCAATGCATATCCATTCAAAAGGTAGCTATCTCTGGCACTTTTCCCATGAGCTTTGAGAATATTGATCCCCTAAACATAAACAAAGGCATTAGTGTGCTTCAGCGATCAGGAAAATTTTGCTTGAAACACAATCAGCCTGATAGGCCTTTACAGCAAACAGACTCATGCCATGGTTTAGTCTTTTTTTGGCAATGTCACTGCTGATTAAGATTAAAAAGAAGCAAAAGAGCTCCATGTTAACACCTCCTACAGTATTATCCTGACAAGATATAAATACGAACTACTAACCTTGATAGGATATTTAACTTCCCCGCGGGCATTGGTCATTTTTACTGATTGTACTGCATCTACAACCTGAAAGCAAATTGTTATGCTCCAGCAACAAACTAACAGATTAAAATAATTACTTTATGCACCATAAATGATGCATCGCTTCAACAATCATCCTGGAATGCTGCACGCAATCATGAAGCATATAGAAAGGAAACTTGGAGTAATTTCATCCAGCATGAAAACATGACAGGAGTTCTACTCAAGAAGAAACCTTTAGGTTAAGGAGTTCAGGATCAACTCCCAAAACTGTTGACAGACCAACATGATTGACAAATGAAAAATACATAGTGACCATATGCACAGCCTCACCAGAAAATATAACGAGCAACAATGTTCATACTATCTAAGTTCCATGCACCATGGCTCCTACCTCTCCTCTCAAACAAGATGCCTCCCTACTTGAACCACAACCATAACCAAGCGGATAAAAGTTCCACTATTGTAGTGACTGTCGACATACCAAGTTTGCAAAGAAGTCACTGTCATCAGCAATCAACTTTGATGACATGCTTGTTTTGGCACAGTTCACAAGGGAATCTTTTCCGAGCTTGTCAACCTATGAAAAATCAGAAAGCATAATGCTCAAAAAGTTAGATCATAGCCAAACAAGTTTATCACCAACATGTGGAAATATAAAATGGCTCAGATCAATTCCTTAAAGAAACTTCTGTTTTCTGGATAATTTCACATCATGATAAAGCACAGAAACATGTGTCATAATTGTGTCATTCCTATATCAACGAAATGACTAATGCACTATCCAATTTGCACTTAAGCATAAAATTTTCTTTAGCCATTACTTATATCACCACACAAACATATATACGACAAACAAAAAGACTAATCAAATTGTGAACTTTGCAAATTATACATGCCCACAAAGCCATACCTTAACTGCCAATTTTTCATCAACATATTTACAAGCTTCCCTCATAGCAAGCTGCATAATAGGAAACACACAAAACATGAGATAACTTTGCTAGTTAAACATGAGAAATGAGATTATCTTAATGTGCATCCATGCTCTGACTGCTCGTCTGTCAACTCCTGTCATATTCTAGGGGAAATGGGAATATAAATAGAAAAGTGGGAAACAAAATACTCACTCTGAAACCACTAATTATCGATGTTGGATGAATCTTATTCCTCACCAGATCATTTGCCCTCTGCGAAAGCAATGATCAAGTCACTGATTAGACAAGATATCACTTTAAAGTAACAAAATAACGGGACAACCCACAAACTAAGCCGTGCCCAGCCTCAAGTAGCCACCATTACCTTAAGCAACTCTGCAGCTACAATGACCACTGAAGTCGTACCATCTCCGACCTCTTTGTCCTGAAGCTCAGCCAACTCAACTAATACCTGCATACCCCAGTGAAGCAAACATGAGTGCCTAAATCTTTAAGATTCGGAATCTAGTCACATAACAAGAGGTGACTGTCCACCCACCTTAGCAGCTGGGTGCTCCACTTCTAACATCTTGAGTATGGTAGCACCATCATTAGTAATTGTTACATCACCAATGTCATCAACCAACATCTGACTCGTTGAACAAGACAAGTAGAGAAGCAAATTAGATTTTTAATCTCTACATAGGAAAAAGCTCACAGCACACAACCCGGACCAAATGCAACAGTCAACAGTAATCCCTAGAAGTTATTACCATTCCATACCGGATCAACCCTAAAGTTGAAGTTCAAGTAAATCATAGAGTTGGCATAATTAAAACTTCTAGTGACTCATTTCATCTAAATAAATTATTGAATCTCGCACGACCAGCAGCAAGTGCATAGTAACAAAGACAAACCGCTCTACGTTCAACATATCATGTCGAATCAAATCAGCAGCTCTGAGAACATTGACAAAGCCGAAACACAAACAATGGCGTCAATCTCAACAAACTTATAAGACCAAACAACAATCTCAGACCTAACTAAGCAAGACTCAGTTCAGCCAGTAAATACACACATCGCCACAGAACCTTACCTTGTCAAGACCGACTGGACCGAGCGAGGACTTCACGATGTTGGCGACAGCCTGACAAGCCACCACTGTTCCAAATTTCCAGACAAAACACAACATTAACAAACCTCACAGATTGTAAGCGCGAACGAGTAACCTCGACCGACCGATCGGAAAGGAGGGAAAAAGACGGAAAAGGACAGGAGTACCGTTTTGAGTGCGGACGTCCTGGCCGGACTGGCGCTCGCCTAGAATGTCGGGCGTCTGGGCTGAGAAGGCCATTTCCGTTGCTCCGGTTTCAGCAGAGAGAGATGGCGAGCGAGGGGATCGGCGCGCGTGAAGAAGACGAAGAGGAAAGAGCCGCAAGAATGGAGGTAGCCGGATCTGCGGCGGCGGCGGCGGTGGTGGCGGAGGCGGTGGAGATGGAGGAGTCACTCGATGCCGCGAAGAGTGACTGAAGAGAAAACCCTCGAGAAAGTTTCAGCTTTGGAGAAGGAAGAAACGTCCCCTCGTCGATTCGCGAAGGTTCAAAAATGCGTGCGCGAGCGAGGGTTTTCCTATTTTTGGTGCCCTCCCAAACGACGCCAGTTGATTTATTAAATTAATAACTGATATTATCGACCAAAAAAAATTTAATAAGTGATTTCCTCAATTAATTTTTGAAAACTTACCATAAAAAAAAAACCTTTATTTTATCCGTACGGACACCAATACCCAAAAAAAAAAAAAATTATCGACAATAAGCTCAAACTTAAATCATTGTGACAAGCAAACCCTCCTCCATCAAAATTCCGTCCGAGATAGTCATCGGAGGCTTCAAGGTTGAGGCCACCATAACCTCTCGACCGTGGCCTTAGATTCGAGACTTGGCGCCTCAGATTTGAGGTGCGGTGGACTCAATTAGAGAGACAAGTGTGCTGCACGGTGTGTTCAACCATGGCCTCTTGATTTGCCCTAGAATGGTGATTTCTCTCTTCGATGGCAATGTCATATTTTTTTGCACTTTAGAAACAACGGTACTTTTGCTTCACTAGAGACATGTCAGATCTGCATCAACTTCGTTTACCTTAAGAGTGAACGGTTCTAGAGTCATTCTAGGTTTATCTAAATACTCAAACTTACCTGCCACAACCACTCCTCGATTTTTAGAACCTGAAAAATTATCCCACATACCTTGTAATCTGCCTTGTCACAATTTTCAAGGTCTCCTTAGAAATTTGTCTCTTTTTTTTTCCTTCATTTTTTGTTGAGGAAAATGATAGTAAGCACAACAATAAAATAAATAATAAAAAGTTCAAAACATATAGCATAAAACCTACATTATAGAACTTCAATCCCCAATCGATCATGACAATTGCTCCAAATTCTAACCATCTAAAATCAAGAGAAACAACAAACATAATTAATCACTTAACAATAGTTTTAAATTAAATTATTGGAGTTACCCTAGTGGTCATTCTTCCCACATAGGAAGGGGAAGTGGGGAGTTCCACCTTTTTCGGTGGCTAAGGTGGAAATGTTTAGTTTTGCGTAGGCATGACAAAAATCTGAAAGTGAGTTGATAGTTAGAGTAGGATAAATAAAAAAAAAAAGTTTAAAATTATTATTAAATATATAGATTTACAAATGCCTAATAATAAAAATTGTCAAATATACATTCCATAGAAAAAAAAGTATCAAAAAAGTCATAAAGTTATTGCATTTGTATTAATTCAGTTTTAAATTTTTAAATCTAGTACCAATTCAATTCTTCTAGCTAATTTGGCCGAATAATGCTGCCGTAGACACCAATTGACTTAGTGACACGGTTGGCGCTTACATGGATAACTTTTAATAATATTTTTTTTTCTTTTTTTTCCTTCTTCCTCTTGTTAGTGATCGACTACTGGTCACAAGTGATGGCTAGCCACCGAGGACCTTGCCTAGATGAGGCTCACTATCACTTGCCATAGGCGAGGCTTGGCTAGGCAAGGTTTCCCCTTGCCAAATTTGGTGAGGTTGCCCTAACCTAAGTGAGGGTCAACCTCACTAGATCTGGCCTGGCCAAGGTTGAACCCTACCCAACCAAGCCTCACCTATGGCAGGTGGCGGCAAGGCCAGCTCAGCCATGGCCAATCATCAGTTAAAGAGAGAGGAAGGAAAAATTTAGGAAAAAAAATCCACAAAATATTAAAATATTGTTAAACATTATCCATAATAGTGCCAACGGTGCCACATAGGCCAGCCAGCATCCACATCAGTAATATTCGGCCAAAATTAGCTAGAATGACTGAATTGGCACCACGTCAAAGGGTTTAGGACTAAATTAATACTAATAAAAAGTTTATGACTAAATTATCATCAATATAATAGATTTAAAACTTTTTTGACAATCTTCACTACATTCCACAGCAGAGTATTTGTCACAAAAATATCTGAACACCCACATAAATAAATGAAGAAATGCTAGATTCCAAGGATCAAGGGGGAGGCCTTCTCAAAGCACTCATGGCAGCATATTGCAGATTACTCCGGATGATAGCCTAATAGTCCATATATTAGAAAAACAAGAGATCGGCAACATAACTTGCCGAAAGTAAAAAACCAAGGTTCAACGGGCATTTACAAGGACACTAAAATTTTCATGTGAAGAAAAGGGAATAAGAAAATGGTTAATGAAAGATGGTCAATATCTGCAAGACATGGCCCCGCAAAGGCAACAAAGAAAGTCATTAATGATTTATTGAAGCTGATATTTTCCCTCCTTATCACCACCTTTAGTCCCAAATACACCTTTCTCACGTTTTTGGTTAACATCTGCAACTTGAAATTATATAAATGTGGAGAAAAAAATTAAAACCTGATCACTTAAGTCAACTAGGAACCAAAGCAGGTATGTCCGGTTACCAATTCTTAGTCTAGTTTGGTCCGGTTCCCATCCAACAAAATGAAACTGGGAATTGAACTGAATTCCACCGGGACCTAGAATCGGATTAAATTCTACCCTAAAATCATATTTACTCCTAGAACTTTGCCTATTGTTGTCAATATAAGTCACCACATAGGATTTTTAACATTATCCGGGATGGAATTATAATGAAGTGACTGCTCATCACACTGATATAAATTTGTGATGTTTGGTGACATAAATAAAGTTGGAGGTGTTGGTGTTCGAGTTGGTGTAGTTTAGGGTCTTTGGTGGTATTTCTCCTTAATTTTATTATTACATATCTTATCGCAATATTAATTATAGTTACCAAAAAAGTTAACAATAATGCATTTGAATAAAGCTAGAATAGCTAGCTATATCTATATAAGTTATTACGCGGTATTCCATATTAGTGATCTTAATAAAGCCCACTCGAACCTTTAATTTGCAAGAAATTCAACATTTTCCTTGTAAAAAGAGCTTTTTGTTGCACTTCCACTCATTTGGATGGAACTAGGATCCATCTCTTTTTTAGGTGCTTGTGTCACGGTCTGTGACTCTCCCATACTCGTGAACCCTTGGGAGCGAAGCTTGGGGTTATCGAGTAAAGAGTGAGAATGCAGAGAGGATGAACTCAACTAGTTCGTGGAAGTGGCATTAGAATGGTTGGTACAAGGAGTTCTAGGATAGAATGATTATATTACTTAAGAACTCTGAAGGTGGGGTTGGCCTCCCATGCACAAATTGGTCGGGAGCTAATGCTATTCTCCTGATGAGGCCATGGCAAGCTGAAACCAATTGTTGAGTCTAGAGAGATCTATTGTCTCGCTCAATGGACAAAACGCTTAAGCTAAGCTAGGTATAGTACAATATCATATGAAGAAGCTATTCGCCATATTGTTCACTAAAACAACTATATAAGAAAGGTTGGTCTAGCAATTCCACTTGCCAAGCGTCACATGGGTTATTTCGTGGCCAAGGAACTATCGACCCGTGATAAATGGTATCAGAGCGGGGATCCCTCCTGTAGGTGGGTGACTCGGGGAAAAGCTTGTGATCTTCCCGATTCTATGAGGGTAGAGAGTAATCGCCGACGCCAAAGGAGCTCGAACAACGTGTAGCTCTCATCTAGCTTCTAGGATGGTAATCGGGGCATAAGAAGGAACGGAATTGCTTGGTGAATGGGGATACCGTTCTTGGATCAATGAGCGAATCTTAAGAGGAGGTCTGCGATTACGTTTCTACTAAGGGGGACCCTTTGTTGGCTTGTAGAGATCATGAGGAGCTTAGGGTGCGTTTGGTTAGACTTTTGGGGAAAGCCATAGAGAAATGTAAAGGACTTTAAGTCAAAGGAGTTTTCCAAAATGCAAATTGCGTTTGGTAAATTGTAATCTAAAAGTGTATTGTGAAATATCCTTGGGCAAAATAGTGTTTGGAGAAATTTACATTTACAAATGACTTTTATGATAAAAAGAAAGGAAAAAAATAGTTGGCCGACGAAGGGTAGGTGGCCGCTGCGACGTATCAAGTTGCAAGACCTCAAGTGACTGCTGGACACCACCGGCGAGGGCCGCCTGAGGTTGGAAGACCCTTAGCAACCGCCAACGAGGGTTGCCTGAGGTCGAGCAACCCCCAGCGACCGCTAGCGAGGGCCGCCTGGTCATGTGACCTTAGGTGGCCCTTCACAGCGATCGCAACGTGGGTCGCCGGAGGTTACGGCGACCTCCGGCGACCCACGACCTCGCTGCGACCCAGATTGGCAACCTCTGCGACCTCCGTGACCTAGATCTGGGTCGCGGCGAGGTTTGTCGTCATGACCTCCGGCGACCCACGACCTCGTCATGACCTAGATCTAGGTCGCGGAGGTCACGCACCGCGACCCAGGCGACCTCCGTGGCCTAGGCGACCTCCGCGACCCAGATTTGGGTTGCGACGAGGTCACGCCACCCAAATTTGGGTCATGCGACTGGTTAGCGATGGTTACCGGGGTGTCGCGACCACGCCGACCTCTCTTCAAACTGTCGCCGACCCATCTTTACCTTGCCGACCGACATCTAAGAATCCGACGAAGAAGAAGATGAACAGTGCACCGGCCATTCCGAAAATGCTAAAAGCCCAAGGCAGCCTAGGACCTGCTTTGGGCTTTTAGCCTTTGGAAGGCCGGCATTCCTTCAAGGTGAGTTTCAAAAATGTTCCTAAACACCCAATATTTGCTCAAATGGGCTTTGGACACCCAAAGATACTTGGGAAAACTAGTCCCAAACGCAGCCTTAGTAGGGGAAAGAAGGTGTTGCCACAAGGATGAAGTTGGCTAGGGGTGCCACGCTTGTCAGGGAGCACAAGTGACTGGAGATTCGCGAACAACTTTGATCGGGGGAAGCAAGCAATGGAGTGGGTAACTTATTTTGTTGGGCAAGCATTGCCATCTATGTAAGTCCCAAGGAGTGACCTTGATGGTTAGGGATGTTAGGGAAATCCCTTATGATGTTTTGAAGATGACAAAATAAATCAAAGGCTACTAACATGTTTGATGGTTGAGTAATAGACTATGCAGATTCGCGAACAACTTTGATCGGGGAAAGAAGGTGTAAAGGATATTGTCGAAGTCTATACTTGGAAGAACCAAAAGACGGACTCTATGCTGAAGCTGAACTTATTCAGACTGTGTCCAGATCTTAAAGCTAAATCTTTTCAGACTCATATCGTAAAATCTATCGCACTCAGACTCAGATTGTAAAATCTATCGCATTCAGACTCATATTGTAAAGTCTATCGCACTCAGACTCATATTGTAAAGTCTATCGCTCTTAGACTTTACATCCAGAACTCGACAGAACATAACACAAGCCCAAATGTATAACGACTAGTGATCTAGTTTGTATTCTACATCAAGATTGATTTGATTGACTCAATCTAATTGATTGACAATTGGATATTGAAGACAAGAACTTTCTATACGAATAAGCTCTACTTATGGAAACCAAGATTTTGTTTGTATGGGTGATCAGAATCAATTTGGGATTCTACTTCTATCACTCAACGGCTACCAAATCTTCTAGATACAAATTTGTCCAATGGGTAGATTGGAAGACGCTTCAAGATGCTGTCCAACGGCTAGTTTGGAAGTGGAGGAGTATTTAAGGAGATCAAAGACCGATGAGCAAGTAAGAGACGGAGCGTAGAATTTATAATTCCAAAGTCTGAGTGAACTTCGATCATACACTTGTCTTTGGTGAGCTTAAACGTTTGTGATTGTGAGAGAAATACCAAAAGAGTGACTTAGTGAGATAGTGTGATCTACTACTAAGTATTTGCACTTAAAGTTGTAATCTCTTGTTGATTGCATAGTGGAATTCAGCAGAAGGCTGTTAGCGTGGGAGAGTGGATATATGCTTGATCTAAGCTGAACTACTATAAACCTTGTGTTCTTATTCTCTTCCCTGAACTTTATTTTATTCCGCATATATTTGCCAAGGTTTTATTTAAACACCTATTCACCCTCCTTTAGGTGTTCTTACTAGCCCTATCAAGGGAAACGCGGGGAAGCGACGAAACAGCTTGCAAGGAAGGCATTGCGGAATTGAGTAAGGAAGTTTGTTATAGTCCATGACTCTCTCGTACTCGTGAATCCTTGGGAGCGAAGCTTAGGGTTATCGAGTAAAGAGTGAGGATGTAGAGAGGATGAACTCAATTGATTCGTAGAAGTGGTGTCAGGACGGTTGGTGTTAGAAGTTCTAGGATAGAAGGATTATATTACTTAGGAGCTTTAAAGGCAGGGTTGGCCTCTCGTGCACAAACTAGTTGGGAGCTAATGCTACTCTCCTAATGAGGCCATGGCAGGTCGAAACTAGTTATTGAGCCTAAAGAGATGTATTGTCTTGCTCAATGGACTAGACGCCCAAGCTAAGCTAAGCGTGGTATAATCTTGTATAAAGAAGCTATTTACCGTATTGTTCATTAAAACAATTATAGAAGGAAGGCCGGCTTAGCGAACGCTCACCAAGTGCTGCACGGGTTATTTTGCGGCCAAGGAACTACCGATCCGTGACAAATGATACCAGAGCGGGGATCCCTTTAGGTGAGTAGTTATGAAAGTGCCACTTTTTATGAAAAATGGGACACTTGAGCATCCGGCGAACTTCGCCGGAAATCCTACGTGGCATTTTTTTTATTAATTTTTTCGCTTACGTGGCTCGCCGAAAGGCTGACTCAGCAAACCACACACAAAAATGACGTCATTTTTATATAATTCAAATTTTAATAAAATAATTAATTAAATTAAATTTTAAATAAATAAATAAATAATTAATTAATTAATTAAAAAGAAAGAGGGGGAGGGGGAGGAGGAGGGAGGTGGCGGCGGCCCTGGGTCGGCCGACGAGGGCCGGCGACCCTCACGGATCAGGGGAGGGCCGCGACCCTCGCCTAGATCCGGGCGAGGGTATGCGGGCCCTCGCTATTGGTTGGCTAGGGCCGCCGACTCCCGGCTAGGGCTCGGCAGCCCGGCCCGACACTCCCCCACCCTCTCGGCGATGGAGGGGAGGTGGGCGGCGAGGGCGAGCCCTCGGCCACCAACTACCTCCTCCTCCTCCTCCCTTTTTTTTTTTTTAAAAATTAATTAATTAAAATTTTAAAATTAAATTAAATTAATTATTATATTAAAATTCAAATTATACCAAAACAACGTCGTTTTGACATTGTTTAGCCATATCAACATGCAAAACGACGTCATTTTGCGCGTAGCTCGCTGAAAAATTACCACGTTAGCGTTTTGGTCGGATTTTCTTGCCGGTGGCATTTAAGTGATCAATTTTGCTCCGATTTTGGCACTTAAGTGTCACATTCGTAACTTTTGGCACTTAAGTATCATTTTATGCCAATTTTTGGTACTCTAGGGGTTCGGGTGTCAATTTGGGGAAAAGCTTGTGGTCTTCCCAATCTTGTGAGGGCGGAGAGTGATTGTCGGGGCCAGAGGGGCTAGAACAACGTGTGGTTCTCGTCTAGCTTCTAGGATGACAATAGAGGCATAGGAAGGAACCAAATTGCTTACTAAATGGAGATAACGTTCCCGGATCAATGGGTGAATTTTAAGAAGAGGTTTGCAATCACGTTTCCACCAAGGAGGACCCTTTGTTGGCTTGTAGAGATTAGGAGGAGTTTAGTATGCAAAAGAAGGTGCTACCATAGGGGTGCCACACTTGTCAAGGAGCACAAATGACTAGAGATTCGCGAATGGCTTTGATTAGGGGAAGCAAGCAATAGAATGGGTAACATGTTATGTTAGGCAAGCGTTGCCATCTATGTAAATCTTAGGAAGTGGCCTTGATAGTTAGGGAAATGTAGGGAAACGATAGAATAGCTCGGGCATTGTGGAATTGAATGGGGGAGTTTGTCATGGTCTATGACTCTCCCATACCCGTGAACCCTTGGGAGAGAAGCTTGCGGTTATTGAGTGAAGAGTGAGGATGCACTCAACTGGTTCGTGGGAGTTGCGTCAGGACGATTGATGCTAGGAGTTCTAAGATAGAAGGATTATATTACTTAGGAACTCTGAAGACATGGTTGTCTTCATATGCACAAACTGGTTAGGAGCTGATGTTGCTCTCCTAATGAGGCCATGGTAGGCTAAAACCAATTATTGAGCCTAAAAAGATATGATGTCTCCCTTGATGGACTAGACGTCCGAGTCAAGTTGAGCATGGTACAATCTCGTACAAAGAAGCTATTCATCATATTGTTCACTAGAACAACTATAGAAGAAATGCTGGTCTAGTGAATTCCGCTCGCCAGACACCACACGGGTTATTCCGCGGCCAAGGAACTGCCGACCCATGACAAATGATATTAGAGTGAGGATCCCTCTAGTAAGTGGGTGATTCGAGGAAAAGCTTGTGGTCTTCTTGGTCTTGTGAGGGTGGAGAGTGATCGCCGAGACCAGAGGGGATTGGATAACATGCGGCTCTTGTCTAACTTCTAGGATGATAATAAAGGGATAGGAAGGAACTAAATTGCTCGCTGAATGGGGATAATGTTTTTGGATCAATGGGCGAATCTTAAGAGGAGATCTATAATCACGTTTCCACCAAGGGGGACCCTATGTTGGCTTATAGAGATCATGAGGAGCTTAGTAGGCGAAAGAAGGTGCTACCATAGGAGGGTAATTAGTTAGGGATGCCACACTTGTTGGGGAGCACAAGTGACTAGAGATTCGCGAACGGCTTTGATCGGGGGAAGCAAACAATGGAGTGGGTAACATGTTTTGTTGGGTGAGCATTGCCATCTATGTAAGTGCCAAGGAGTGGCCTTGATGGTTAGGGAAACACAGGGAAGCGACAAAACAGCCTACAATGAGGGCATTATGGAATTGAGTGGGGGAATTTGTTACGGTTTATGACTCTCCCATACCTGTGAACCCTTGGGAGCGAAGCTTGGGGTTATTGAGTGAAGAGTGAGGATGCAGAGAGGATGAACTCAATTGGTTGGTGGGAGTGGTGTTAGGATAGTTGATGTTAGGAGTTTTACGATAGAATGATTATATTACTTAGAAACTCTGAAGGTAAGGTTGGCCTTCCGTGCACAAATTGGTTGAAAGTTGATGCTGCTCTCCTGATGAGGCCATGTCAAATTAAAACTAGTTGTTGAGGCTAAAGAAATATGTCGTCTTGCTCGATGAACTAGATGCCTTAGCCAAGCTGAACGTGATACGATTTCGTATAAAGAAGCTATTCGCTATATTGTTCATTGGAACAACTATAAGAGGAAGTTGGCCTGGCGAATTTCGCTCATCAGGCGCCACACGGGTTATTCCACGGCCAAAGAACTACCGATTTGTGACACTTGCCTCAATCAATTTCATTGGTGTTGCTAATTAACAGTACAACTCTTTCTACTAAGTATTTCCTTTAATAATTTTATTAGTCTCTTAATATGGGACGTGACATGTAAGTCATATAACCATAACAATCAGAAAATTTCAATTGTTATCACGACTCAGCATTTTACAATAATATGTAGTATGAAATGTAAATTAACCATTTTCGGCTTTGCACAAATGAAATAAATCCACCCTCGTACGACGCACGGCTGCTAACTATGCTATTTGACTTGGTTAATAAAATCGTTATTGTTTTATTTGATGTGATGCTACTACAGGGAAGCTAATGTGGATAAAATATCCAAAAAAATCTTTATTTTCTTGTCAAATTAAGTTTAAATTTTGTTTAGTTTCGGTACACATAATTATATTATAATTATAGCAGGAATGCACTTCTTCCATTCCTTCTTTGATTTAGACGCTCCCCGTTACGGTGCTTTGATCCTATTACCCGTTATGTAGTTCACTTCTTATCATGCTTCAATTGCAATTCTACGAAAGTGGTCCTCTTATTTTTATTTTTTACCTCTTTTCTTTTTTCGTTTCTCCGTTTTCCTTTTCTTATGGGTCCCAATTTTCTTGTTCTCCTTACTTCTCTTTATCTTCTCTCTTGCAGGTAGTTCATTTTTTTCCATGCCTTCCTACTCCTTAAGTCGCAAGGCATCGAGAAGGTGAAGATCTTGGATGTCAACACCGCCATTATCTTCACCTTTGCCAGATCCGCCATCGAGGACACCATTGACCTTCCCAAAGAGCCCATTTACCGTTGGTAATTTGTTTATAAAACAAATGAAGATGTGCCTTGTCCCACATCGAAAAGATGTGAGTGCGCACGTGGACGAGATTTGGCACTAACCGACAATCATTATTTTTTATTTATTGAAAATTCGGATTTATTTCTATAAAAAATAACTATAAGTCTTGTTGAAATAATGTGGCTGTTCACGAAAAGTTATGGTTATTTTTTATTTATTTAATTCCGAATTTTTATGTCTTTTCAACGTAACATTTGAGACGTACTTGTTCATTTTGCAACCTTTCCCGAAATGTTGTCTTTGTTCTTTTGCAACCTTTTGAAGGGTTGCCTCTATTAGAAAGACCAAGATAAGTACGTATGGTTTGAGATCAAACATATATCTTCTTCCAATTTTTGTTTTTTTTCGAGAGAAACTACAGCCATTGTTTCCAATTGTTTCTCATGAGAGACCCTGGAGAAATACTAGAATTGCTATCTAGTATTCTCATTTGAGACTTTGTTGTATCCTGGAGGAAATTTGCCGGTGACCATTAGCAACTTTGTGGGGCAAATAAATCCTTAAAGAAAGTGATATCACGCCTCAAAGTCTGACTTGAGTACTATAAAGATCCGACTTCATTGTTCTACCCAATTCGAAGCAGTATTTTCCCAACAATTTTAAGGATTTGTTTTTCAGCAATAATGAAGCTGGAGTTAATGGAAGTCAAGTTTTGTCGGGCACATTCGTCTGCTTTGCCGCTAGTGCAATTTTGCTCGAATTGAGAACCAGGGTAGAGGGCTTTGGTGGAACTTCAGAGCGTATTGATGTGGCGGGACAGTTCAGTTATTTCTGGCAAATCTCGTGACAATCACATTGATATATCTTATGCACAGATGATACAGCATCACCAGAGGGGGTGAAGAATATTTCGCAAGCAGAGGACAACATTCAGGATATTATGGAACTCTTAGAACAAGGATGATTGTGTTTTGGAGGAAGCAAAATGAAGGAAAATCCTGATGGATATCAGTTGATACAAAAAGAAGATGTGCATACGGAGGAGACTTCAAACTCTTTGGCAAATATATCGAGTGATCACATGCCATGACTTCTTGCATGTTGATCTGCTCCATGAGGGCGTGATGTTCGACAACAAGTACAGAACGTTGGAGAAGACTACTTGGAGTCAGCAGAAAGATTTGATCCTCGAGAACGCTCATGGAGACCGATAAAGGACATGAGCACGAAAAGAGGGGGTCATTCTTTGGTCGTCTTGAACCAAAAGTTATATGCTGTAGGAGGCTACGATGGATCTAAAATGGTGGCGACAGTAGAGCTTTTCGATCCTCGTGCTGGTTCGTGGATGATGGTGGAATCGATGAACGATCTCACCGGTTGAAATATTTAGTCGTGAGAATTCGAAAACAAAACCATCTTTTCTCGAACGGATGGTGAATGAAACGTATTGGCATGGACGGCGGTTGGGACCCAACGCCAGTCACGAGGACGAAAGGACGTCAATGGCGTGGCTCTTTCTATGGTGGCGACAGTAGAGCTTTTCTGACCCAGCGGGTCGTGTCTTTTCGCCAGCGTGCCTGCCTCGGTTGAACCGGGTTCTCGCCCACTCGTTATTAGGGTTCTTACGAGGCTTTGCCTTAGATGGTTTTTTCAGTCCTACTTTTAGGTTGATTATGTTTTGATTTTGTCGATTGTTGCGGTCCTTGTCAAGATTGGTGCGGTGCTTGGTTTTTGTCGAAGAGTCTCGATTGTTGTGCAGAGTGCGCGCCATGGTCGCTGGTTTGCACGAGAATCACCGATCCAGTGTTCAACTCGGGGCGGGGGTCGGCCCTAACGGAGAAGGGCACGGTGGAGATGGAGGCGAGCATAATGGACGGGGTGGGGAGGAGGTGCGGCACATTTTCTGGTGTGACGATGGTGAAGAACCCGATCTCCCTGGCCAGGCTCATCATGGACAAGTTCCCCCACTCCTATCTCGCCTTCGCAGGCGCCAAGGAGTTCGCCCGCCTCCACGTCTGTACTTTTTGCCTACTCCCATAGACTTATGCTTCTCCTTTTTTGCTCACGTGGGTCTCACATTCGGGTCACGAAAATCATGAACTCCTCTCGAGAGAAGCGTTTCTGCGGCATGTATTAACGGACGGTCTCGATGAACGAGGACATGGAAGTACTCGACACGGTGGAATGTTACAAAGAGGGTCTCGGATGATAGGAGATTGACCAAAAGGCTTTTGAGAAGAGGTGTTATTTCTTTGCAATCGTGGTATGACAAAAGATCGAGGTCCTACACTTCGGTTCGGTCCTATGTAAGTCGAGCAGGGGAGCATGATCTCGTTGGGATTGCTGCACTTATTGTGCGCGGTCAAAGCTCTTTATATGTTTTCAGGTTTCTGCCTACCTTCAAGTGGACAAGCTTCCTCAATAAATAAGGAGGATTAAGGATGTGGTTGTGAGTACGGTAAAAAATAGACTTAGTCATCGGCAGGGGAGAGAATTTGAAAAGAGATGAGCTTTGATATGAAAAAAAATAAAAAAAAATGCAAGTGAAGGCAAATGTTGGGTCATTCATGGATGATTTGGAGGATTACTTGAGAATGTACTGAGGTATTGCTTTTTTCTTATCGGCTTATATGCTAAGGTATACGATATTTTTATCTCCATGTTTAGCATGTAAATTGCTACACTATTTGTCATTGAGGGTTTCATACTTGCTCTTAGTCTTTAGTCATCTTTTGGCATGTGTGTTCAATTCCATGTGTGGGATGATGATAGAATTGAAGAGATGCGATATGCCCCTATTTAAGACTTTAGTAACAAGAAAATGGTATGCATGTGTTTGCTTGAGCTGTTGATAATTGTAGGCGGTTGACCAAGAAAGGTGAGTTCAATCACAATGCATTACAAGATTGACACGAGCGTGTGAATTTTGAACTAGAACTGGAAGGTGTCCATAGAATTTTGGTATTGCGTGATTGAGCTGGATTTTTGGCCTTGATTCATTTCATGTTTTAGTATTTTGAGCCATGCATTCAAGAACAAGATTAATTGGAATCGGCTTGATTGCTTGATGTCCTGGATTAATATGTGCACGAATGTTTATGTTATTATGGGCTTATGCAAGCACATAAGCAGTGGCATGAAAATTCAATTCAATCATATTATCTAATGGTTTCAAGCATAATAATGTTAAATTTATGGTTTTGCCCTTGCGTGCAATTTGATGAAGAAATGAGGTATGGCTCTGATTATACCTTTTAGAAGGGGATTATACGATGTTGTTGATTCCATTCCTAGAATTGCCGGTATCTTCTTTTCGCCTCTCTCAATTCTAGTTTATGCACTTTTGATACCTTAATACTCGATTCGCTCGCATTTACTGAATTGTTAGAGAATGTTGTTACATGCATGGGCTGATATGTAGTGCTTTATTTATGGAGGCTATATAGAGATACCAAATGGTTTTTTTCGAGTGTCCCTCGTTTGGTCCTAATGTGTTATATTTGTTGTCCTTGCCCCTCATAGATTTGATTCTATGGAATAGCATAAATGAGCCAAGAGAGTAGAATTGCATTGGTTTTCTATTTTGATGTATGTGATGTATGTATTTCATCGAGGATGAAAATTTGATGATGCATAATTTCGATTAATTGCCTCTTGGAATATTCAAGTGGGGTTATGTCCGAAGGGGACTTTGGAAATAATATGATTGGAATCATTGAGACTAAGAAGTATCTAGTTTTCATTTTTAAAATGAAAGATTTAGGAGAAGCATATACTATCTTAAGTATTAAAATTAAAAAATAGTGGGGGTTATTCTTTGAGCTGAAGTGATTACATGGAGAAGATGTTGTATAGATTTCAACATCTTGTTTTCAAATATATGAGTACTCCATCTGATTCCTGGCGGAGAGTTTTTAATGTGAGTGCTATGGGTCTTTAATGTATGCGATACATTATACTAGACCTAATATTACTTTTTGTATATGCAAGTTGAGTAAATACTAGTAATCCAATATAGAACATTGGAGGGTTATCTTATTGTTCTATAATAATCCGGTTGTATTAGGAAGATACACCGATGTTAGTTGGATTATAAGTATGGGAGATGAAACTTCTGGATGGATTTTCACATTATGTGAATGTGTTGTTTCTTGGCCGAGCAAGAAACAAATTTGCATAATTCACTCAACTATGAAATTTGAATCGTTGCTTTAGCAGAATTTGGAAGGAGGCTGAATGGACTATGAATTTGTTATTGAATATCAAATTATAGCCTAATCCTATGCCTCCTATTTCTATCCACTGTGATAGTCAGGCTACTTTGGCAAGAGCCTATAATAGCACCTATAATGGTAAGTCTAGATATATTAGTCTAAGACATGAATATGTGAGACAATTGATTAAAGATGGTACCATAACAATTGTCTACGTGAGGTCACTTAATAATCTTGCCGATCCTTTGATGAAGGCTTTACCAAGAGACATGGTAATAATGACCTCATAAGAAACGGGGCTGAAACCCTTTAATTGAAATCACCAATAATGGTAACCCGACCTTTTTCTAGAACATCACTAGTTACAAGGTTTAATGGGTAAGAACAAGTTATTGAATGTGATTGTTTGATACCGACATAGCCCGATATGAGAAGTCGTATCGTCTGTTACGTTTAGTAGGTTGAATTGAATTCTTAATGAAGTATAGTACAAACTTGTAATGTGTTGATAGTAACAGAAATACATAATAGATACTTCATCTATATGAGTTTAGAAGTGGTGCCGCTTCTTACGAAAGTTAGGGTTGCTTTCTAGAGAGCTCATGAAACAGGATCAAGTACAAGGCCATAATAGTGCGAAGTAATATAGAACTTCTCGCTGAGACAAGAGGTTAGTGTATGTGTGGTATGTCCGGTTCTATTATATAAAAGTACAAGTTTAAAGCCGAGCTACTTGTCACTTTGATAGAGCTTTGAGATATTTGCACTAAGTAAAGGTTTAACTCGAAAGAGACCTTTATGTATGTATATTAATCTCACGGAAATTTTGGCTGTATATTTCTAACGTTTTATTTCTTGTTTTGTTTTATAAACAAAAGTGGGGGATTGTTGGTAATTTGTTTATAAAACAAATGAAGATGTGCCTTGTCCCACATCAAAAAGATGTGAGTGCGCACGTGGACGAGATTTGGCACTAACCGATGATCATTATTTTTTATTTATTGAAAATTCGGATTTATTTCTATAAAAAATAACTATAAGTCTTGTTGAAATAATGTGGCTGTTCACGAAAAGTTATGGTTATTTTTATTTATTTAATTCGAATTTTTATGTCTTTTCAACGTAACATTTGAGGACGCACTTGTTCATTTTGCAACCTTTCCCGAAATGTTGTCTTTGTTCTTTTGCAACCTTTTGAAGGGTTGCCTCTATTCGAAAGACCAAGATAAGTACGTATGGTTTGAGATCAAACATATATCTTCTTCCAATTTTGTTTTTTTTTCGAGAGAAACTACAGCCATTGTTTCCAATTGTTTCCCATGAGAGACCCTGGAGAAATACTAGAATTGCTTTATCTAGTATTCTCATTTGAGACTTTGTTGTATCCTGGAGGAAATTTGCCGGTGACCATTAGCAACTTTGTGGGGCAAATAAATCCTTAAAGAAAGTGATATCACGCCTCAAAGTCCGACTTGAGTACTATAAAGATCCGACTTCATTGTTCTACCCAATTCGAAGCAGTATTTTCCCAACATTTACAGCATTTGGGATTATTGAAAAGGTTATTCTTCCAATTCAAAAACTAAAGGATAAACTACTTCTAAGGTGTGATCTTTTTGGCTTTTGAGATTATTTGTTGGATTAATTAAATATAAAACCACGTATTCATTTAATAATTTAAACTTTTAGAATAATTGATGGTTATCCTACAAAATTTCACACAATATTAGAGCTGAAGGTTCTGGGTTCGAATCTTTTTAAGTCCCATTTACCTCTCAAATTAAATTTCCACGTTTAGTACTAAGCCAAAAAAAGACTGGACTAAACGTAATAGGAACTGTTAAAGTAATTAAGTATAAAACCACTTCTTCATCTAATAATTTAAAATTTTAGAATAATTGATAGTGGTTTCATAAAATCTCATAAAGAGATGTGATACATGAAAGGATTATGGTCATAATAGTCGAATAGTGTTAGAGTAATTAAATATAATACAATGTCTTTTGAATAGTTGGCTGTACTCTCATAAAATCTCATAAAGAGATGTGGTACTTGTAAGGGTTGTGGTCATAATAGTCAGATAAGTAAATTGAAAGGCAAAGATCTCAAATTAAACCTGCCTTTAAGGACCATTGGAATTTGCGATGGTGAAACATAGGCATAGTGGAGTTTTTGAGGGTAGCCCAACAGCTGAATTGATAATATTTTTTTGTTAAGTTGCAACTTGTTACCATTGCAATACATTTGTTGTATATAACATGAAAATCATTTTCTTTTCTTTAATGGTCATATGGGTATTCTGATGTATTTAGAATTAACATATTATGTGACTAGGTTCCTTCTTTTGTGCTTTTTCCAGTGATTCTACAGCGTTTTTGACTTAGCATTGCATTTTAATGTTCTATGAAAAAAAATGGGAGGAGAACTAAAATAACATGAGACACTATAGGCATGTTTGAAGTGATAAATGGAAGGAGTGAATATTGAGGGACGCTAATGGCATCATTGCTAGTAGGACAGCAAAGGTGTGGAGAAAAGAGAATTACCTGCTAAAGAGAGAAGAGAAAAGCAAGAAGAAGAAAGAAAGTGGGACCACAAGAAAAGGAAATGAAAATACAAAACAAAAGGAGGAAAAAAACAAAGGAAAACCACTTTGGTAGAGTTGAAATTGAAGCATGCTAAAATGTGGTCTACATAAGAGATAATATGGTCAAAATACTTTAATAAGGAGTGCTTTAGTCAAAGAAGGAGTGAAAAAAGCACAAGTCTTATAGCACTACCTATATTATGAATTTCTGCAATATATGGCTGATAATGATATACATAAAATATATTATAGCCAATTATTTTTTTAAATAACAATAATATAGTTTCATTTCATGTAAAAAAAAAAAAAAAAGAGAACAGATTGTGTATAATATAGTACATCTAATCATTAGTAAATATTTTAATTACTTTAATCATATATTAAGCCTATTTGATCATATGTATCATCGACTAAGTAACTAAAACATATGTTGATTATATATTCCCTTTGGCGAATTATATTATAATTACTACACTATAACAAGTTATATTTATCAAATTCATTTTCACCACCATGGACTTATATATTCATTAACTTATTAATCGTATATACATTATGTGTAGCTGAGATAATTCTAATAATTTTGTTATCATAATTATCATTAGAGGGATGCTGTTTCCACATTTTTAATTGCTACGAGCACAGAAGTGACCAGAAAACGCACGATCTCTCTCATCCGTCTTCTCTTCCAACCTAGTTGTCACTTCCCTCGTAGAGATTGCTTTTCAATCGTACGAGATCCGAGTACTTTACCCGGAAATCCACCATTGAAGCTTCCACCAAAATCCTAGCACGAAAATATGACATAATTACGGAACAAAATTTCATTTTTTTTTCTCAACATCTAATAAGAAATTTTCTCAATGTGATTGCGTCCCGTTGACACCTTAATGTTCACACATAATTCTCCTACCCTAGCATTTGAAAATCGTGAATGAAATTCTCTAGGTTTGACTCATGCAACCGGAAAAGAATGTTATGGATCGCATTTCTTCTCATTTTCACGCATACAAGCATAATGAGAGTTGAATATTTCATCGCGCGAGCAATCAAAGGGACTCACAAAATTTCCAGAAAACCCCAACTTGATGTCCTAAAGGTGTAATATTGTCTAACAAAGCCCGGCCCAACCTGGATAGACCCGTCCCGGTCCGGATTAAGCCCAATTGGGCTTGGTCAAGTCTAATTAGATCCAATATAAATGGCCCCGTCAGGCCCAATTGAGCCTAGTCAATTGAAACTAAGCCCAAATGGGCTTGGTCCATAGCTACCGGGCCCGATTTTTGTCTCCAATTTCCCGGAGATTTCCTCTATCGTCCATCAGAAGTTTGCAGCGTCAAATCTCCTTCTCCAGCTGTGAAATCTTCAACTAACTCCCCTCATATCAACAAAATAATATCAGTTAGTCGGTTGATAAAATCAATAGGTTATAGAGGTTTGGAGGTTAGTTCTTGGTTTTTTTTTTTTTTTTTTTTTTTTGGGAGGGGGTGGGAGTCTAGAGAGTCTTCAAGAACACTAATTTAAGTGAGGCTATTGATATTTCCAAGCCTTTATAATTTCTTCCACAACCATTAGACAAGCATATTAAAGCTTATGGGAGAAAAAAACTAAAAGTGTCAAAAGTTGTGTATGACGTTCATTTTAGTGTAAAAAGTTTTTGTTGTCTTAGTTAAGTGCCAAATCAGGAAAAAAAAAAATGATCACTTAAGTGCTTTTGGCAAGAAATTTTGTGGTTTTTATAACTAAAAATTTTATCTGAGGTGACAATTTTTTTGGTATTAAAGTGATAACTTTTTCATTGAGAATGTCATTGAAGTGATTACCTTTTAACAACAACTAACTTTAAAGTGATTATTTTTTTTTAACAAGATTGGCACTGAAGTAATCACTTTTTAACCAGCTATACTGTGTCGTTTAGGGGTTCTATGTTGATTGGACACGTTGGCGGACCACATAGGATTGAAAATTTAAAACATGGCAATGTTGGATTTCCAATGACCCATATCGAAGTTGGTATTTAAATTATCATTTTTTAACGTGACACTCAAGTGATTCGAAAAAAAACTTTTGGCACTAAATTGAATGCCATACACAACTTTTGACCGTAGTGTGCTTCTCCCTGAAGCTTTGTTAAGTTCACAAAAAAAAAAATGTGACTTTTTTGGAGTTGAGTTATAGGAAAATGACAATATTTTTCAATATTTGACTGATACTTGAAAATAAATTAGAAAATATTTTCTATCGTTTGGTGTGAAAAGTTTGATTTGATTTTCCTAAATAGGCATACACTATATGGATACTAGTAATGTGACATCTAAAAATTCCTATATTAATTATTAATATATAGGAAATGTATGCCATAAATGTCATAGGTGGAATTCAAGTTGGATTTTAACATGGTAGTCGCAAGGTTGAAATTGTATTTTTTGCACCCATAATCTTCCATGAGTGATTATGTTAGGATTGAATTACTAAATATTTGCTATTGCGTTGATTATTTAGAGTGGCAATGAAGCGCATATTTGCATATTGGTTGTTAATGAAGACTGATATGCTTCAAGATTACACATTGAATGAATAGTAGTAGGTTGAAAATTTACTGAATTGAGTCCTCTTAGCATCAAGCAATTCTAGCTAAACATTTCAGTGGGTTCAAAATATTTTTCTAACTTGTCAATGTTTGGAACTAATGTTGTTTTCCTTATTTACTCCTTTATTTACTAAATATCTTAACAATTTATCAGAATATCTACTTTGGAACCATACGGTTTAGCTATTTGTGACATTTTAATTTGACCACATCACCTCTATCTTTCACAACATGTTTTTAACCCAATTTTATCATTACTCTTAACCCATGGCTAGTCGTCCTTATCCTTTTGTATCTCATGAAAGCTTCTAAATACATTTCCCTTGGTCATGTACTTTGATTGCCAAATGCTTAGAGTCCTCAACTTCTCTTTCTCTCGATCCTTACTTTCCAAATCTTCCTAGTAAAAGCAAAAGGTCCCAGTTTTATGTTGTTGAAGCTTCTAATTTCATCTTTTCAATTGATTACTAGGTGAGTTATTGTATTCCCTCTTGATCTTATCAACCTAGTTTTGTTGCTTACAAAGATTAAGGGTTATTAATTGATGTTCTTATTATTATGCTTTGAAGGTATCTAAAACTTTGATGTAATGGTTATTAATTGATGTTCTTAATTATTTTGCTTTAGAGGTATTTTAAACTTTGATTTGCTCAAGTTTTTTTCCAAGGTCAACTCTAGGGACTAAGATTAACTTATTTTGTATTCTTGACTTGATTGTTTGATGATTGTTAATTTTGGTTTGAAATTCGATATTAAATGTAAGAAAGTCATAATGATTACGTGTTGAATTGTTGTGTTCATTTCACTTGAATCGATGAGTTTTTATACACCGAGGTTGTGATTAATCGACTTCCATAAGATTTGATAGTATACAAGTGGAAATGATGAAACTAAACAAGAAAGTGATACTTCATAATTCAACTAAGTTACTGATTTCCTAATAAATGTTGTTGATTAACCATGTTGCTGATTATTGAGTTATTAATGTTCAAGTTGTCGATTATTAAGTTGTTGATATTCATGTTGTAGAATATTAGGTTATCGATGTCCATATTGTCGATTCTCTAACTATGCTACTATTACTTGCATGAGAAAGGAAAAGAGATTAGGGTATTATCGCTACTCATGTAAGCATTGCATGGAAGAGACATGGCAAATGTATTTCGATAATGATATGCATAAGACAATGTTATCTACCGAATGTTGATTTTGACTGTGGCTATGCAAGAAATAATAAATGGATGTTGAATTCATTGTAAGTGTAAGGAAGATCACACGATTTGAGTATTTGAGTACTGTTATGTGATTATCTATGTAAAGTATTATGCTATGTTTTCATTGCTCATATATTAGTGGGGACAATACCTCGAAGTTGAGATGACCCGTGAGTCAAGATGACCCGTGAGAGTTTTCAAAATGTCTTGGGAGTTTAGATACCTCGTATGTTAGGATGCCTCGAAGTGGAGATGCCTTGTGAATAGGGATGCCTCGGAGTGGGGATGTCTTGTATATCAGGATACCCCGAGGGTCGAAATGAAATGATATGCTAATAATGGATATCATGCAAGTATATGTGTATGTATAAATGCAAATATCGTGTCTTCTTGGTGATAGCCGTGTATCAAAGTATGTGTATCAAAGTATGTTATATCATTCATGTCATGACCCCAACTCCATCTCCAAGGTCTTCGGTAGTGGGGGTTATTTTTGCGATGTCCCAGACGCGTCACCATCCCGTTTCTTTTTAATCTTTGATTTAAGCACATGCGAAAGCGTACATACAACACCCAAACAATAACAAACAGCTAGGAAAACAACCACTTGCGAATACACAATTATATCAGTTATATTTACAAGCCATTTTGTTACGAGCCATTATATTTACAACCACTACATGTTCTATGCTCAAAAGGCCGGGGTAAACCCGAGCTTCTCTAGCGAGACTTCAACTCCTCCATACCTACAATTCTAAAAAACAATGAGATGAGTCATGGACTCAGTAAGTAAAAACCCTAATTCTCTATTAGGAGGATATCTTATCATCAAAATTTAGTAGGTATAACACTCGCAATACAATGTTTATGGTATATCAATGGCAAACTTATTACTACACCTCGACTACATACATATGTCCATTACCGCATACTTTAATGCATGTTTACCTTTTGTATATCAATGAACACATCAACATATCATGCTTATATACATATCGGCACTCATAACATGATTCTTTTATCGTTGTCCTGGCTCGACCAGGCCTTCTCGGCTCGACCAAGATGTCTAGCTTCATGTTGGGCTTCTTGGCTTAACCAGGGCATACCGGCTCAACTGAGGCATTCGGGTTAAACCTAGGCATCTTGGCTCAACTAGGACATCTCAGGGCTAGATTACCCAAGGCATTTGAGCTCAAACCCAGGCATCCGGCTCGACCAGGGCATCCCGTTCAATGAATGAGGTATTGCTGCCAACGCTATGTGGTGATGGACGTTTTTTCCTCTTTAAGTGTATTATAAAAGTGCATCATACAAGCCAATTCTTACTTTTCTTCTTAGTCCACTCATACACGACCCAAAGGCGTGCTTATTCAAGTGAGTGTATCATGGCTCTTAACATCATACTATATAATATGCCGGACATGATTCTCGGTTTGTGGCTTGAGCTGTGTCACGACTAAATTTTTGGGTGCACCACCTAGGGTTTGGCTAATGGATTACTAAGCCTAAACTTAGCCCGGGCTCTCCCATGCCCATACCAATTCCCTACTTAGGTTCAAGTTCTTAACATGCAAATGATTTTTCAATTAGGAGTCGTCACTAATCTATTTTTGGTGGGTCGATTAGAAACCCAAGTAAAGTAACGGGAGATTTACTTTACTCCTACAAACTAGAGATTTATGAGTTCGGGGACTTGATTACGCTAGATTTCTCTAACGTCATTTCAGTACCTTTCTCTTTTATTTTTTATTTTTTTAAATATTTTACAGGCAGCTTGAATTAATTTTAATTCACTTCCCTAACATGTGAGGTGATCATGTAGGTGCGCAAATCACCAATTTAATACCCATATAAAGTAGTAAATAAATTGCAGGACTTGCCTCATAGCAACGAAAGCATTTGCAATGTTAGATCAGAATTCACATCGACAATCCTAGATATGATTTCTAATTAACACGCAATCACTCAATTTTTTGTTTTCATTTATTTAATGTGAATCGTGCTTTATGCAATGCTACTAATCTAACATGACATGATGTGACATGACATATCAACATGACCTAAGCTATATGACGAAAGTGAAATATGAGCATGCAACCTATCCTAAAGAATGAAAATGATTTATTCTAAGACAATTTTTTTGGTATTTTCCATGAAATTCGAAATTAGAAAATAACAAAAATTATCTATCAAAATTAGGTCAAATCTTAATTTAAACTAGAATGTTATCCATAACCTAAAATGCAATCTATCTAGGAAAGAAAAATATCTAAACTTAAAAAAAAAACATGCAATCTTATCTAATATGCAATGACGTGCAAAGAATGCCCTACTTCTAGTTTTTTCCTTTTTCTTTTTATAAAATTCGAAATTAAAATTGCCAAATAATTAAATGTGCAATTTAATTTTTTTTTAAAAATAACATCCTAAATGAATGCATTTTTTTATGGATTTTTTATTTAAAAATTTGAAATAGGTAAACTTCCTATCCTAGATTTGCAATTTAATCCAAAGATATCATTTAAACATGCATTTAAAAAAAAAATGACTAACTAACCTATCATGCAATCAATCATAATCTAATCTACATGGGATACAAATGCAATTTTTTGTATTTTCGGGATAAATGGAACAATTAAAAGATAAACACTAAATCATCCATGATCATTGAAAATATTATCCACCACTCAAATTTGAGAACGATATCTACTCAAACCTCATTATTTCGCTAATAAAATCAATAAATTGATCTTAAGCCTTAAAGATCAAGATATTAATTTTATTCCCGCGTGATTAATTATTCAATCTAAAGCCTTATAGATGGAATAAAAAATCGTTGTGCAGTTGCGAATTAAGCGGTAAATCATAATTGGGAACACGCCGATAATTCAAATATACACGTAAGATATTGAAAAGCATGAACTAGGCAATAAAATATCCAAACCAAATTTGGATAAGATAATTACCTAATTTTGCAAATAATATTGCCAAATTTGAACTTATCGGATCGACTTAAGGATGACCAGTAATGGTTGGTGGGCAAGATTTGATGCGATGGTGCTCCTCGGTAAAGGATAACCATGGGCTCACAGTCAACAAACCTGATTTTGCGGATCACGTATCCAAATTTGAACTTCAACAGAATCGGCTTGAGATCAAGGATGACGGGTGGTGGACAGGTGGTATGCTCGACGAAGCACAACTGCGGTATGAGGAAACCGGCTCAAGGAGGGGACTTCGTCAGGTCACGCCAAAGCGATGAGGAGCTCTCGGTGTTGCTTGGCTTAGTAAGCAGTAACAAATTTCGAATGGTGACCCATCGCTTCCCTGGTTTGGCAAGGTCAACGAGACTAACAAGCATGGCAAGGGTAGCCATGAGAAGACTTGAACAACGATGATGGGCTTTCTCAAGCGCAAGAAAACCTACAAAAGCTCAAACCCAGACACGATGGTAAACGCAGGTTCTGTTCTCAACAACGATCACGGCATTGTTGGGTTGAGCTTGCTGGAGTCCTTGCCGGCCTTCGTGAATTTACAAGCTCAACAAAGCTTTTTTTATAGAACCTTTGATCGTGTGCTCTTCTTGTGGCTGCCCCCAAAGAAGTAATTCTTGCTTGTCCACGTGTTTGTCTATCAAAGTGGGCTGTTGCTTTAATGGGTGATAGTCAACGAACTTCTCTGGTAATTGTGTAGCGATGAAGGCGTAAGGCGATGACACTGTTGGTCGCTCGATCGGGCACACTCACGAGGCACAGAAAGGACATGATGAGCACGAGAGTTGCTGGCCGTGAGCAAGAGTGTTGGTATCGATATCCCCGAGGAAGCCACAACAAGAACTAGTCGTTGAGGACAACACCGGATCTTCGCTGGTACAGGTCGGCGTTTGGGCAAGGCGAAGCAATAGGGGGTGCTCGATGAGGGACGGTAGGCGTGATCGAAGAACTAGGTTTTGAAACTTCTCTGGATGTTCACGTTTCTTCTCAATGTGGACGCCTCTCACTATAGTGTTTCACTTTTGGCTGGGTATTCAATGTGTGGCCTCCGAAAACCCTATGTGTTTTACCTATTTATAGGCCACCAATTAGGGTTTTTTTTTTTTTTAAAATTTTTCCAAATCGATATCCATGAAGATCTTTTTTCTTCAAATGCAATATTCACTTTTCTGAACGCAATATTTGTTTACACTAGCCCTATTTGAAAAAAAAAAAAATTCCATTATATCTCGGAAAATTTCAAACTCCTATTTTCACAAGATAATTTCCGATCATAAAAATGGGGTTGGGCCAATTTGCTCGCTTCGTGGACTTAGTCCGGCCTGCCAGTTAAAGCTCATAACCACTCATTTGAACCCATCTGTCACCGGCCCAAATGCAAAAAATGCAAATTAAAAAATAAATGCACCTAAATCTATATGCTATGCAATATAATATACATATATATTTAGGGATAAAATTAACCCCTAATTTTCTATGCAATAAATAAATAAACTAAATCACCAAAATTTAGGTGTCAACAAGCTGTATGCTTAGGTCAATGTCTACACCAAGCAAAACTTGAAACCGTCATGCTTTAATGCTGATCTAAGGCCTCACGGCTTAGGTCATCGCAACTTGATGTCAATTCTAAGCTGAGTGAATCTCGACCTTGTTTCGGGTGTGAACACATTCAAGCATGCAAACATGAGCAAATCATGCAAAAAAACATTACACAATACACACGGCTTACATGGGTGTGTACACTACTAAATTCGACGATGTAAGCTATCGCTCTAGTCAAGAGTTAGAGATTCTACTTACCTTCAATGAACCTTGATAAACTATAGGTAGTTTACCAATAGAGGGTTGTTTGATAAGATGGTGGACGAGTAAGGTTGAGAGAGGGAGAGAGGGTAAGAGAGAGTAAGTGAGGGAGATATAGGATGGTGTGGTGTGATAATGGTAGGAGTGCCCCTATTTATAGACAAATCTCTCATCATTACCTTTCCAAATGAACCAATAGGATTTCTTTGGGTGGCAAGCTTAGGTTGATAAAGTGGCAAGGCTAAGGAAAAAGATGTGGCAAGCCTAATCCCTAGGGCCATACTTGTTTATTCTCTTATTAGGCCACTCAAGTCTTGTAATGATGAAATAGACAACTTGCTCTCCAAGTTTTAGGTTAGATGTCATTATGGCCTATTTTTTAGGGGACAATTAAGTATATGACTCATCTTTTGCATTAATGCACTAAGGTCCAAAAGTATTTAATGCATCCTTATCCCAATCCAAAAAGACTCTAGATGGGCTTGCTTGTCAAGTTGGGTGTGCAACCCTTTCCCCCCCAAGTCTGGGGCATGTGGCTCTCCATTCCAAGGTGAAAATAGTTTTGAGTAACTTTTGAAATAAATGTCGTTACCCTATCAAATGGGCTCGAAAAATTATGAAATTTTAATATGTTGTAGAAAAGACCTTAAATAATATTTATTTTTGAAGGAAACTAAGTCTAATTCGTCCTGTGAAAAGAGCAGAAAATCACTGAATACAACCCAATAATCTACCTGTCGAGCAGATCTAATGACCATAAAGAAGGATCCATTTCGAAATCCAAACCTTTACAAAAATCTTTGAAATTTTTATATATTGTAGACATGGATATCCTTTAAAATTTTATGAATGAAGTATATCCATATTTGAAAAGGAAAATTTTATAAAAATCGAGAAGACAACCTAGTCACTATTATTACTACACTAGGCAAGTTCGAGACAGTAAATGATTGGGCCTTCATTCTAACAATTTCACTTTAGGAAAAATATGAAACTTAAGCATGTTCTAGATTAAGATATTTTGAACAACTTACATGCAAGAAGTTTTGTGAGATTCAAGCCATAAAGGGCTCTAGAAAATTGGAAAGTAGCGAATGTCCAAGAAGTTTCGAGAAAGGATTGGAAATCAAAGTCAAAACTTAGGGAGTCGAAATGTGGCAAATCTATGGAGGAGAGGTGGCACCTTACAAGTTACAAGGTTACTTGTCATCATTCTCTTAGGTCATGAGTCACCCCCTTTCATGGCCTTTTGGCCAAGTATTAGGTGTTTGGAAATTTTTTTTGAAACCCCATTGAGCCAAAGCCAACCTTCTGAAGGCTAAACACCTCCAGGGCTGCCTTGGGCTTTCAGCTTTGGCTTTGCGCTTCATTCTACCGTTCATCTTCTTCATTGAGCTGTGCATCTTCTTTGTTGGCAGATGTTCGGATTGTGCAAGGTTGCTGAGGGTGGGCGACAGACTAGTGAGAGGCCGGTGACGGTCATGACGACCGTTGCCGATGGGTCACGCGACCTCCGGCGGGTATCTAGGTCGCGCGATTTGGTCGTGTGACCTAGGCGCGACCTAGATTTGGGTCGCCGGAGGTCGCGCGACCTCGCGGTGACTAGATCCGGGTTGCGTTGGCACCGGAGGTTGCGCGACCTCAAGCGTGACCAGATTTGGTCGCCGGGAGGTCGCACGACCTCGCGGCGATCGATTTAGGTCGCGCCAAGCACCGGAGGTCGCGCGACCTCGCGGCGACTAGATCGGGTCGCGTTGGTGCCGTGGGTCGCGCGACCTCGGGCGCGACCCAGATTTGGTCGTTGCGCGACATCCGGCGGACCCAGATCTGGGTTACACTGGCATCGGAGGTCGCGTGACCTCCGTGAAGGGCCGCCGGGTGTCGCCCGACCCTAGGCGGCCCTCGCTGGTCGTCTCCGGGGCTGCCGAGGCCGGCGAGCGGCCGCTTGCCTTGTCGGCCAACTTTTTATTTTATTATTTTATTATTTTTATTAATCACCAAAGTCATTTGTAAATTTATCTCTCCAAACACTATTTTGCACAAATGTATTTCACAATGGACTTTCAAACTATAATTTACCAAACACAATTTGCATTTTGAAAAACCTCTTTAACTCAAAGTCCTTTACATTTTTCCAAAAGCTTTCCCCAAAAGTTCAACCAAACGCACCCTTAATGCATTTGATTCTTGTTCTTCAAGGAGATTGGCTTATCTAACTTGGCCTCCTAGTTGGGATCAAAATAAGAGTCGAAATTGAGAATGTTATTATTCACTTGCATTTGAATGAACCATCTTATGCTATATTGTTAATGGTTTCCATTGGCATATCATAATAGGAAAGATGGTACATTTACTTTTGCATTTATCATCCATGATTGTTATGTATTGTTTTGATTTTAACATTATTTTGTTGATATTAGGTTGAGTGGTAATATGATTTATACCTTAGACTTGAGATTTTATTTACTGGGTTTCGACTCACTCCTTATTTTTCAGACATGTCGGAATGATCTCTCATTG